>JAULJL010000019.1:8446926-9194831 GCA_030761205.1 Fremontodendron californicum | reverse complement strand
CGGTCACAGCCGCAGTCCTAGATACCGTAGGAGCCCAAGCTATGGGCGCAGAAGTAACAGTCCTCGTGGACGAGCCCCAAGACGTCGCAGTGTCTCTCCTCGTGGGCGTAGCTACAGCAGGTCTCCCCCATACCGTGGTCGTGAGGAATTGCCATATGCTAATGGAAATGGTGCAAGGGAACGACGTCGGAGCAGGAGTTTTCAGCTCCATAAATGCTCTAATTGATAGTTGTGTCAAGTACTCTGAATCAAATGCATGCATGCCAGTTGGAGATGATGCTGGAATGAATTTGCTTGCTAGTATGGTTGCTGGAGAGATTTCTAAATCGGATGTGGCTTCACCGATTGATTCTCCACAAAGAAATACGCCTATTGTTGAGCACTCTTCCACTGGCAATGATACAAAACTAAAACCTTCTACTGGGGATGAGGTTGATCGAGATCGAAGTGAGTCTGTTGAGAGTTCAGATGACGAGCATCTGAAGCAGGTTGTTGTTGCTGGTAATTCATGGGCTAAGAATGCAGACAGCAAGGCTGGAACTAATACCACTGCTCTCCCGGCCAGCATCACCATCGCGATTAGATCCACCGCCACAATTTCCATCACCCACCAAGCCCAACCAGCTTCTGTCTTTGCTATAAAAAAAAAGACCCTCCCTCAGAGTGACTTCAGAGTTTGACAGTGATAGCCGCGTATTCTTTCACAAGGTGTCCTGCAAGCTGTCTCGGAGCCCCAGTTGGCGTTAACTTCAAAGTACTTGTCCATCTACTACGATCCTGAAGAACAAAATGCCCTCATCAAGAGCTCCTTCGATGTGGGTCCTATGTTGCATTTCAAAACTGCCCATGATGTCAAGGCACAACAAGGCAATGTGGCAATGATTGCAAGCCTTGCTGATCCCAGCTTTGTTGTCGAAGTGTCATCACCTGTTCCATATGTTGGTTTGCCTAAAGTAACGATTAGATTTCCCATGGGTGAAGTTACATTGGAGGAGATGGAAGAGAAGGAATTGCCAAGAACATTGTCAATAAATGGAATTCTTAAAGGTCCAATTTTGAATGGGGTCTGTGCTGCTCATTACACGGATGAAGAACTGAAACTAAGATACTCATACAAGGATGGGGCAATGTCATTTATTCCTAAAATTTCACTGCCATCAAATGCTGTATCATTTGCATTCAAGCTACGTTTCAGTCCATCTGATGAATTGAGCTACTGGTACAATTTTGATTCAAACTATTGGAGTGCTGTTGTACAAGCACACATATGGCAAAGACTTCAAATTCAAAGCTGGCTATGATTCAGAGGTTCGTCTTTGCTGGGCTTCTCTATGGGTTGGAGATGAAAACGGCAAGGCAAAGACAGCCCCAATGAAGATGAAAGCCCAGTTTATGCTACAGTTCTTGGCCGAGTAAAAAGGGGGGCAGCAGCTAGCTTAAGAAAAAAGGATAGGTAAACGAAAGAAAAGAGAAAGAAAAAGAAAAAGAAGAGCTTGCTTACTACTCTTTGATTTGGAAGACTAGAGCAAGGTAGTTATGTTCTTTAATGCTCTCTTCCATTCTTTATTGATATGATTATGTTATTTTTCATTTTTGTTTGATTTTCTTTCATGAAATAAAATTGTTTAAAAAAAAGAATTTCCTTTCAAAGTTTTTATGTCATGTTTTCATAAAAAAATCAAATGTTAAAAACAATTTTTTTTACTCATTTCTTCATATTGGCCGAACCTCTCATTGGTATACATGTCTTGTGTCTGATTTTATGAGCTTGGTTGTGGTAGGTAGTTTGCTTGTGGCAGGATAGCTTTACATTATATATCATGCCATGTGTTTGTGTTATTGCCATGCTTGTTGGAGCTTGAGGCCATTTGGCTACTCCATGTGTTTTGCATTTTTTGTGCATTCTTGCCATGTTAGTTGATAGGTTAACATTTGCATGATATTTGATTGAGTTTTTGGATTAAGCATGCTTTGTGTTTGTGAAAATGCCATGCATATTTTAGTTATTAAGCTAGGTTTATTTAATATGCATCTCATGCATATTTAAGTTAGGACAACATTTATTGCCATGCAAATTCATGATAGGCATCTAGGTCACTATATGGATGTCATGCATTTATTATATACATTTAGGTTTAAAACCATGCATTTCATGCATCATGTTTGCTACATTGTTTCATGCACTTCATGTTCATGCCACTTGAATAATGACTCGAGCCAATTAATGGTTCAAAGTCATGCTCTCTTGAGCACACTTGTGGAAAATTAAGTTTATCAAATTGATTATTCTACCTTTGTGATTTTTTTTTTTCTTCACTTAGCCAATTTTTATCTAACTTTCAAAAAGTCCTAGCTACTGTTTGCAAGTCATTTTATGAGTTTCAAATATTTTTACTTTGATTTTTAAATGATTTTATCAAAGGCAAAAATGTGTTGGCAAAGTAGTTTTTTCTCCTTCCAAAACTCGTACATCTTTGATTTTTTTGGGAATTCATCTTTGATCAGAAAATTAAGCCGATTTTTTCTCGTGTAGTTTTACATGTCCAGAGTCTCCGGTATTTGTTTTAGAATTTTGGGAATTTTTAAAAATAGGATAAAAAATCGTGGATTAAAACTGGACAGCGGAGTCAGAATTGAATTTAAAGAAAAACCAATTTTCTGTTTTGGTTAATTTACTTAGAGTGGGCTGATTAGGAGAGTTAGCTACTGACTTAGGATAATTTATAAGCCTTTTTAAACTCTAAAAATGGTTTTTCAAGTCCCGGGTTAAGGGTAGCCAAGTCCGGATTTTTTAAAATTAGGAAATTAGAGCCATTTAAAAAATTCTAGCCCAGTTTTTATTTTTATTCAAGCTTCTCAAAATTATTTTCAAACAATCACAAAGTATTTTGGTTTTAGAATATTTAATTTGACATATTTTCCTAAGGTAGCCGGATATCTTTTTAGATATACGGATTTCCTTAATTAAAGGAAAAAATACATTTCATGCATTGCATTTTTATATTCATGCATTTTATATAATATGTGATTCTTGTTATAATAATTTCTATGATATTGTTATTATTTTGATTTATATTTTTGATGTTATATGGTTTATCATATGATTTGAAATATTTCATGATATCCCATGCTTTTGTTTAGTCATTTTTTTGGGTCATATTATTTAGCATATACTATGTTCATGCATTATTATTTCTATTTTTATTTTCATGCATATTATATGGTAGCATTATTTCATATTCCATTTCATTTAATTTATATGCCATATCATTCATGTTTGCCATGTCATTTAGGTTGCATTATATTATTTAGATTTTGCTATGTCATTTTATTTATGTCATGCATATACATATTAATTTATTTTAAATGTTTTCAAAAAGATAATGGTTTTCAATAAAAATAAAGATATTCCCGAGTTAAAATAATTCATGAGTTCTCTACCGGGTTTGCTGGAGGGAATTTCATCAATTATCATTAATAAAGGAATATCTTTCTTTCAAAAGGAGAATGATTCGGAAAGTTTTCCAAAACTAATAAAAATTTCTATATTTTGCCACGTTTGTTGGGGAATATAGGAAAATTTTGAATTTATAAATTCCGGATCATTTTCAATAAAAAATGGAATTATTTTTAAATTGGGAATTAACTTGAAATACTAAGTTTAAAACCAACTTTTTACCGAGACTTGAGATAACACACGATTAATAAGGTACCGATTTATACGGGCGTTGTGGGGGTGCTAATCCTTCCCCACACGTAACCGACTCCCGAACCCGTTTTTTTGATTTCTCTGGTTTAAAACGCAGACTTGAAATTGGTTTTTAAAATGTTTTAATTAATTTTTAAAATATTTTATAAAACCGGTTTTAATAGGTGGCCGATCACACCTAGCTAAAAAAGATTGGTGGCGACTCCATGTTTTTTTTTAAGGTCATTTTCAAAACCTTCATTTTTCTAGAGGAACTAAGTCGACTTTTCCTCGGTTTTTTTAATGTCACGCTTAACGAATAATAAAGTCTCGCGATGAGACTCGTCGTTATTTTTTTTTAGGTTGCGACAGCTTGGCGACTCCACTGGGGAATATTAGAGAGTCAGGCCTAGAATTAGTCGTGTGTTATCAAAGTCTCGGTTTTGTTGGTTTAATTGGTATTTAATTTTAATTCCCACATTTTTTAAAATAAGGAGAATTTTGAAAATAATAAAATGTTTTTAAATATGTTCATACTCATGTGCATGCATTTTATTTTTGTTCTCTAGTTATTTAAGGTTGTATATTATAATTGCTTGTCGGTTAATGCGTTACACTATTCTTGAATGTTTTAATTGCTAGGGCATTTAGAATAAGGTTTGTAGAATAGGTAGTGAAAGGTTTGATATTCCTCCACACACACTACACGTGCATTTGCATAACATGAATCCTATACCCGGATTCCGTCCTTTTAAGTGGGAGTAAAGTAACTACGCCTTCGTGATGATCCTCCGTATGGGCTAGTGAAACACTTTCGGAGTATAAAGTACCTATTGCCTTCGTGATAATCCTCCGTACGGGCATAGGAAAATATATTCTAACGGATTGAACCCGCTTTTATCGGGGTGCCTTACTAGCCTTCACCAGCGACAGTGAGGAACAATTCGGGGCCTTAGAACCGATTCACCCTCATATAGTGAACCTAGGCGAAGCCATCCCGAATTTCCGTTAGATATACCAAAAATAGGAACACATGGAGGGACATTTCTAAACTTTTTGTTACTTGTTTTACACTCCGAATAAGTGTGGTAGATCGGGCAACGATGTACGTACATCGCCCGTAATAAATGTGATACTCCGCCTCGAAGGCATCGTGATGCCTAAATAAGCAGATATTGCTGGGGCAGATGTTCATCAACTGTTTTTAAAAAAAAAATCTTTTTTCAAGCATTTTGCATGTTGTACATTTCATACATGTGTGAATAGAGCATGTACATTTTTGGTTGTGTTATTGATCTCATTCTTTGCAATAAACAGTTGGTAATTTCATTTGATGATTTCATAAAACCGGTAGTGTCACATGAACATTTGCATATGGTACCATAGTGGGATCCACCCTGAAATTCTTTTGAAAATAATGTGATTGGTTTTTCATAAATAAAAAAAAAACACAAAAAAAAAGCATGTTAAAAAAAAAAAATCATAAATTTGGAGGCAAATCTTGCATAATGAGATTTTTGAATAATCAAGATTTAGGTCCCACCAATTTCGTGTAATCATTGATTTCTTTGTATATACCTTTGTGTTAATTCATTTATTTTTTGCATGTATCATTTTGACATCATGTTATAGTCATAGCATGCATGGTCATTCATTGTAAGATATGTTTATGACATGCATGGTCATTATTTGTATATACTTATGTATCAATTTATTCTTTCTTTACATACATCATGTTGGCATCAAGTTACATTCATGCATTCATAGTCAGCATGATTTTTCTGTATATATCCATATATCAATTTATTCTTTCTTTACATGCATCATGGTAGCATCAAGTTGCATTCATGCATTCATAGTCAGCATGATTTTCTGTATATATCCATATATCAATTTATTCTTTCTCTATATGCATCATGGTAGCATCAAGTTGCATTCATGCATTCATAGTCAGCATGATTTTTCTGTATATATATTCATATATCAATTTATTCTTTCTTTGCATGCATCATGTTTGGCATCAGGTTGCATTCATGGCATACATAGTCATCATGATATGCTCATACATTAATTTGTCATATTGGCATCAGGTTGCATTCGTGACATACATAGTCAGCATGATTTTCTTTGTATATACTCTGTGTCAATCATTTATTCTTCACATGCATCATAATTGACATTGTGTAGCATTCATAGTGTATTTGATCATTCATTGAGAAATACATTGGGAACATACATGGTCATTCATTGCATATATCCATGCATTGATCTTTCTTATTCTTTACATGCATCATGTTGGCATCGTGTTGCACTTATAGCATACATGGTCAATATTGTTTCCACAGTATATGACCACACATAACTTTGTTTATCCTTCACATGCATCAAATTGCATTCATGACATTCATAGCTCATTCATCATAAAACACATTAATAAGATGAAATAGAAATTGGCTTAGCTTTGAAGAGTTTTCTTCGTCAGCTAAAAGCTATGACCCCAACAGCAAGTGCGAGTATCATATTGGGGCAATTGGGCATTCGACTAAAAAATGCAGAAAACTGAAGGAAAGAATTGAGGGTCTTGTCCACGATGGCATTTGGATTCCAGAGCTTATCGAACATTGAAAATCTGTTTTACCATAGATTGATTTCCTCTTAAAGAATTTTGAGGATAAAAATTGTTATATTTGAAAGCATGTCAATAGGAGCATTCTGATGCATATTTTTCTATACACTTTGATGATGAAAGCGCTTATCTCATGTTGACATCTACATAAATAAATTTTGAATTTAAATATTTTGTGTTCATTTTATTTTAGCAATAAATTTGAATTTGCAAAAACAAATGAAACTTTGAGAAAATTTGTGTTAAACAATAAATAAGTGGTTTTCACATGAAATAATGAACAATCTCGAGAATATTGATGATCATTGTTAGAAATGACCCAATACCTTCTCCCCTTTCTTTAGGTTTTCCTAAGCCTAAACCACTTTTGAACCGAGACCATTTGAAAGACCTAATGCTTCAAGGAATATGAATGTTTTGACTTCATAAAACCATTGTCATCACAGAATAAGCAAAGACATAGATCTTAGTCAAGGCTATGAACAAAGGAACGAACTTTTTGAAAATTTTCAAATTCCTTGAAAATCAAACAAATGAGATATTCTTTCAAGAATCTAGATTTTGATAATTTGGTGTGTGTCAAGATTGTGCTAAAACCATTCATGACCTTTCCCAATGATCACAAAACAGTAATTGCTCAAACATCACTTCATGATTGACACCTTGGGGCACAATGATTAAACTAGATTATCCCTTGTCCCATGAGAAAACCCGTTTCATTTTTGGGTCATATTTTCCTTATCTCTTCAAAGAACTCAGATTGGAAACTCAGCCTTTTCAAAATAGACCTAGACCTGCTATGTTCCTCGTTGATACAAATTCTAATGGTGAATCAAATTGGGGCATCATATGTGGAAATGATGGATACATGGTGAATAAGGATGGACTAAACGCATGAATCATTAGGGCATGCGACGAAAAAAAAAAAAAAAAAAAAGAAAAAAAGAAAAATTATGATATCATGCATATGAGAATTCGGATGATTCCAAAGTGCAAAATGAAATTCTGAATATCTATTTCCCCTGAGGATTGCTTTTCAATGAGAATATTTGGGCTTGATATGATGAATGGCCATCTTTCATATCCCTTTCACAAGAAAAAAATTATTATCCATAGTCACCCCTTTTGAGCCAAAAGAATTCTTTCTTCTTTGAACCCTGATCAAGGATCACCCTCTACACTGGGGGCAAATGCGAGAAAATATCTTTTTAAAGATCATTTAAAAATGAGTCCTAGCTCAAAGACAGATGCAAAGCAAATGAAGTCCCGAATAAATACAGGCTCACTTTGTCAAAGAAAAAAAGAGGAAAAGATGGCGAAATGAAAGCCAAGAAAAAAAAAAACAAAAAAAACACAAAACAAAATGTGTGAAAGACATGGCAAATTGAAAGCCAAGAATGAGGAAGAAAAAAGCAAAGTCAAAAGGAATGAAAAGTCCAAGAAGGGACAAATGCTTCAAAGAGAATCCTCCTCAAGAAATGATCCTTGATCTGATTACCCTTAAACACATATTTTGGGCCTATTTATCCTTTCTTTCTGAACCCTGAGCCATGGCCTACATTATATGCTTTAAAAGTCCATTTTGATCAAGCATGAATATTTAATCTGAAAGGTTTTTCCTCAGATTTTATCCCATTTCATAGAATTATCATTTCACTAAGGAAGAATTTATAATTCTCAAGTGTATGGTAGAACAAAAAGAAAAAAAAACAAAAAAAAAGAAAAAAAAAAGAAGAAGAAAAATTGAAAAGAACGGGACTCTAGGGCGAAAACCCAAAAATGGGCGGTCTAGAGTAGAATGGGAATTTTCGATACCATCGATGATAGTGCCGATACCCCAAAAGAAAAGATCTTATTAAAGGAGTGGTCATCGAGGAACATTTAGGAATTCTTGAACCCCCAAATTGCCAACTCTCATTCAGAGGATTGTCTTCAAAAAAACTGAAACTTTTATTCCCAAGATTAAACTTTCTGGTTTAAACATCTCAGCCAATCTTGACGCTTGTCAAAATGCCTTGATATGGAAACTAAAAGAATGTTGAATTTGTTTGGTTCTCAATGAATTCATGATTTATAAAAACTGTTCCATTTGCGAGCCTAGAATGGATATACATTTTTGTCATGAAGTTTTCCTGGAAAAGACAGAATCTTGTTATACCAAGCCTTGCCAATCCCAGTTGAAAAAAAAACCATATTGATACTTAGAGAAATTTCTAACAGTGATCATCAGTCATCAAAAGATTTGTACATCATACACTGTGGAGTTAAAAATTTTGGCTTAGAAGTTTTCCTTAAATAAGCAAAATTGTTTTTCAAAAGGGAAAATAAAAATATTTTTGAAATACCCATTTTTGATGTTGACATGAGACAAGGGTTTTTCTAACCCAAAGGTGTAGAACTGCCAAGATAGGTCCTGACTTCCAGATATGAGAAGAAGAAATAGAACCCGGTTCAGATCTCTGTTGATGAAAGTTTGAAAACTGTTGGGGCAAAGAGGATAGCCAAAATGAATTGAAGATATACTCTGATTTGAAGAGGAAAAATGAATTCGAAAGGCTAAGCCAAAGTCTAGAAAAACAACTGGGGGCATTTGCATCACTCATGAGCACTCATCTCTTTATCAAGCTTTTATATCTTCATAGTGTCGGCAAGCATTTGCATCCTTCATGGGTATTTGCATTGGCATTATTCCATAAGCATCTGCATTTTACCTTTACATTTATATTCTTTATGGAATTCGCTTTTGTGTCATCTCAAGCAATTGCATCATTTCTAGAATCATTGCATTTTCATAAATGTGTGGTAATTGTAGTTACACCATTCATAAACCAGTTATATGAACACAATTAGTAGGGGCATCTGCATCATGAAACATGGGCATCAATCCAGGCCATTTGCATTTGCATTAAGAAATATTTTGCATTTGCACCATGAGGCATGAGCATCTTGTTAAAGACATGTACATCTGCATCATTTCTCAAAGCTTCTGGTGGGGATATCTAGAATTTTACAGTTTTAAAAGAACAAGTCTTCGGTGGTGATAGCTGAAGCCTCTGGTGGAGATATCCAGGGTTTTATAATGTTGGAAATGAGAAATCTTCTTTTGAAGGAGTTACCTAGAATTTTACAATGAGCAAGTCTTTGGTGGTGATAGCCAAAGCTTCTGGAGGTGATACCCAGAACGTTTTACAGTTTTACAATGAGCAAGTCTTTGGTGGTGATAGCCAAAGCTTCTGGAGGTGATACCCAGAACGTTTTACAGTTTTAAAAATGAGCAAGACTTTGGTGGTGATAGCCGAAGCTTTTGAAGGAGATACCCAGAATTTTAAACACAGCTGAGAACAATATAGGTTAAGGCCCCGAGACCATCGTCGAGGTCATTTCCTTTCTCGCAAGTCGAATTCATTCTGTTTCGTCAAATGAGTCGAACCTTGAGACCATCGTCGAGGTATTTCCTTTTGTTTTAAATCGAATTCATTCTGTTTTATCAAATGAGTCGAGCCTTGAGACCACCGTCGAGGTATTTGGTTTTCTTTTAAATCGAATTCATTCTGTTTTATCAAATGAGTCGAGCCTTGAGACCGCCGTCAAGGTATTTCCTTTTGTTTTAAATCGAATTCATTCTGTTTTATCAAATGAGTCGAGCCTTGAGACCACCATCGAGGTATTTTCTTTTGTTTTAAATCGAATTCGTTATGTTTTATCAAATGAGTCGAGCCTTGAGACCGCCGTCAAGGTATTTCCTTTTGTTTTAAATCGAATTCATTCTGTTTTATCAAATGAGTCGAGCCTCGAGACCACCGTCGAGGTATTTCCTTTTGTTTTAAATCGAATTCATTTTGTTTTATCAAATGAGTCGAGCCTTGAGACCGCCGTCAAGGTATTTCCTTTTGTTTTAAATCGAATTCATTCTGTTCCATCAAATGAGTCGAGCCTTGAGACCACCGTCGAGGTATTTCCTGTTGTTTTAAATCGAATTCATTCTGTTTTATCAAATGAGTCGAGCCTTGAGACCACCATCGAGGTATTTTCTTTTGTTTTAAATCGAATTCATTCTGTTTTATCAAATGAGTCGAGCCTCGAGACCACCGTCGAGGTATTTCCTTTTGTTTTAAATCGAATTCATTCTGTTTTATCAAATGAGTCGAGCCTCGAGACCACCGTCGAGGTATTTCCTTTTGTTTTAAATCGAATTCATTCTGTTTTATCAAATGAGTCGAGCCTCGAGACCACTGTCGAGGTATTTCCTTTTGTTTTAAATCGAATTCATTCTATTTTATCAAATGAGTCGAGCCTCGAGACCACCGTCGAGGTATTTCCTTTTGTTTTAAATCGAATTCATTCTGTTTTATCAAATGAGTCGAGACTCAAGACCATCGTCGAGGTATTTCCTTTTGTTTTAAATCGAATTCATTCTGTTTTATCAAATGAGTCGAGCCTTGAGACCACCGTCGAGGTATTTGGTTTTCTTTTAAATCGAATTCATTCTGTTTTATCAAATGAGTCGAGCCTTGAGACCGCCGTCAAGGTATTTCCTTTTGTTTTAAATCGAATTCATTCTGTTTTATCAAATGAGTCGAGCCTTGAGACCACCATCGAGGTATTTTCTTTTGTTTTAAATCGAATTCATTATGTTTTATCAAATGAGTCGAGCCTTGAGACCGCCGTCAAGGTATTTCCTTTTGTTTTAAATCGAATTCATTCTGTTTTATCAAATGAGTCGAGCCTCGAGACCACCGTCGAGGTATTTCCTTTTGTTTTAAATCGAATTCATTTTGTTTTATCAAATGAGTCGAGCCTTGAGACCGCCGTCAAGGTATTTCCTTTTGTTTTAAATCGAATTCATTCTGTTCCATCAAATGAGTCGAGCCTTGAGACCACCGTCGAGGTATTTCCTGTTGTTTTAAATCGAATTCATTCTGTTTTATCAAATGAGTCGAGCCTTGAGACCACCATCGAGGTATTTTCTTTTGTTTTAAATCGAATTCATTCTGTTTTATCAAATGAGTCGAGCCTCGAGACCACCGTCGAGGTATTTCCTTTTGTTTTAAATCGAATTCATTCTGTTTTATCAAATGAGTCGAGCCTCGAGACCACCGTCGAGGTATTTCCTTTTGTTTTAAATCGAATTCATTCTGTTTTATCAAATGAGTCGAGCCTCGAGACCACTGTCGAGGTATTTCCTTTTGTTTTAAATCGAATTCATTCTATTTTATCAAATGAGTCGAGCCTCGAGACCACCGTCGAGGTATTTCCTTTTGTTTTAAATCGAATTCATTCTGTTTTATCAAATGAGTCGAGCCTCGAGACCACTGTCGAGGTATTTCCTTTTGTTTTAAATCGAATTCATTCTGTTTTATCAAATGAGTCGAGCTTTGAGACCACCGTCAAGGTATTTCCTTTTGTTTTAAATCGAATTCATTCTGTTTTATCAAATGAGTCGAGCCTCGAGACCACCTTCGAAGTATTTCCTTTTGTTTTAATCGAATTCATTCTGTTTTATCAAATGAGTCGAACCCTGAGACCGTCATCAAAGACCTTCGGGTACCGGTTTTTTCAAAGACCTCCGGGCACCATTTTTAAAGACTTTCGGGCACCAGTTTTTTCAAAGACCTCCGGGCACTATTTTAAAGACCTCCAGGAACAATTTTCCATTTTAAAGACCTCCGGGCACCATTTTAAGACCTCCGGGCACCAATTTTAAAGACCTCCGGGCACCATTTTAAGACCTCCGGGCACCAATTTTAAAGATCTTCGGGCATAAATTTTTCTTTTGAAAATCGAATTCGTTTCCTTAAGACGAATCGAGTCTTGTTTAGGCAGGAAATTCAATTTAAGGACAAAATCTTCAATTTATTGTTTTAAAAAAAAAAATCAAAAAAATTGAAAAATTGAAAAAAGAAAAAAAAAGTAGAAAATGAAAAATGAAAAAAATGCAAAAATGAATGAAAAATGGAAAAGAAAACCCCTTTCCTTTCCTTCACATGTGATTTCACAGACCGGACAAAATTGTTGTCTATTTTATCTTTGTCTGATTCCTGATTCTCAGCAATAGCCAAAGAGGGGCAGCTGTAGACACCTAATTTTGTCCGGGTCTTTTAAAACCAATTTTGATTTGTCCCCCTCTCGGGTTTAATATTCTTGTAAAAGTCACGGTCGCGATTTTAGACTTTTAAAATGTTCTAAATTATATATATCCTTTTTAGCTTCAATCGTTCAAATAAAATCGGACCGTAAAATTACCAATTTTAAAATTCAATTTAAACCCGAGGTGAAAAAATTAATCTTGAGCTTTATTATATTTTTAAAATAAATTTTTTTAATTGAAATATTTGAAAAAAAAAAGAAAATACTTGAAAAAAAAGGAGGAGGACAATTTAGACATTACCCATTTTTTTAGGTTAGAAATGGAAGTATAAATGGGTCACTTGGATTGATTACTGAAGGAGGCCGATTTGGAGAAAAGAGGAGAGAGGGGATGACGGCTAAAAAAGGAGGAGAATTAAAAAAGAAAAAAGCTGAGTTCAGACAGGGGTTTCTTTTGATTTCCTTTGATTTTTATTTATTTATTTCCTTTAACCTCAAAGCTGAGTTCAGACTTGGGTTTCCTTTGATTTCCTTTGATTTTTATTTTTTTTCTTTTTTAACCGAAAAACCAAAAAGCCGAAGCAGCTGCTACTGCTAGCGCTAGGGCCTCCCTTTTCTCATCTGCGCAACTCACCAGGTTTCTTTTGAACTCCCAAAAAACCATGTCTCGTTTGTACGTGGGTAACCTTGACCCACGAGTTTCGGAGCGGGATCTTGAAGACGAATTTCGTGTCTTGGGAGTTATTCGAAGTGTATGGGTTGCTCGAAGGCCACCAGGTTATGCTGTCGTTGACTTTGATGATCACAGAGATGCTGAGGATGCAATTCGTGAATTTGATGGCAAGAATGGCTGGAGAGTTGAGCTTTCTCATAATTCTGGAGGCAGAGACGGAGGCGGAGGTGGAGGTGGTCGTGGACGTTCTGGCGGTTCTAATTTGAAGTGCTATGAGTGTGGTGAGCCTGGTCATTTTGCTCGAGAATGCCGCACGCGTGGTGGTTCAGGAAAACGTCGCGGTCACAGCCGCAGTCCTAGATACCGTAGGAGCCCAAGCTATGGGCGCAGAAGTAACAGTCCTCGTGGACGAGCCCCAAGACGTCGCAGTGTCTCTCCTCGTGGGCGTAGCTACAGCAGGTCTCCCCCATACCGTGGTCGTGAGGAATTGCCATATGCTAATGGAAATGGTGCAAGGGAACGACGTCGGAGCAGGAGTTTTCAGCTCCATAAATGCTCTAATTGATAGTTGTGTCAAGTACTCTGAATCAAATGCATGCATGCCAGTTGGAGATGATGCTGGAATGAATTTGCTTGCTAGTATGGTTGCTGGAGAGATTTCTAAATCGGATGTGGCTTCACCGATTGATTCTCCACAAAGAAATACGCCTATTGTTGAGCACTCTTCCACTGGCAATGATACAAAACTAAAACCTTCTACTGGGGATGAGGTTGATCGAGATCGAAGTGAGTCTGTTGAGAGTTCAGATGACGAGCATCTGAAGCAGGTTGTTGTTGCTGGTAATTCATGGGCTAAGAATGCAGACAGCAAGGCTGGAACTAATACCACTGCTCTCCCGGCCAGCATCACCATCGCGATTAGATCCACCGCCACAATTTCCATCACCCACCAAGCCCAACCAGCTTCTGTCTTTGCTATAAAAAAAAAGACCCTCCCTCAGAGTGACTTCAGAGTTTGACAGTGATAGCCGCGTATTCTTTCACAAGGTGTCCTGCAAGCTGTCTCGGAGCCCCAGTTGGCGTTAACTTCAAAGTACTTGTCCATCTACTACGATCCTGAAGAACAAAATGCCCTCATCAAGAGCTCCTTCGATGTGGGTCCTATGTTGCATTTCAAAACTGCCCATGATGTCAAGGCACAACAAGGCAATGTGGCAATGATTGCAAGCCTTGCTGATCCCAGCTTTGTTGTCGAAGTGTCATCACCTGTTCCATATGTTGGTTTGCCTAAAGTAACGATTAGATTTCCCATGGGTGAAGTTACATTGGAGGAGATGGAAGAGAAGGAATTGCCAAGAACATTGTCAATAAATGGAATTCTTAAAGGTCCAATTTTGAATGGGGTCTGTGCTGCTCATTACACGGATGAAGAACTGAAACTAAGATACTCATACAAGGATGGGGCAATGTCATTTATTCCTAAAATTTCACTGCCATCAAATGCTGTATCATTTGCATTCAAGCTACGTTTCAGTCCATCTGATGAATTGAGCTACTGGTACAATTTTGATTCAAACTATTGGAGTGCTGTTGTACAAGCACACATATGGCAAAGACTTCAAATTCAAAGCTGGCTATGATTCAGAGGTTCGTCTTTGCTGGGCTTCTCTATGGGTTGGAGATGAAAACGGCAAGGCAAAGACAGCCCCAATGAAGATGAAAGCCCAGTTTATGCTACAGTTCTTGGCCGAGTAAAAAGGGGGGCAGCAGCTAGCTTAAGAAAAAAGGATAGGTAAACGAAAGAAAAGAGAAAGAAAAAGAAAAAGAAGAGCTTGCTTACTACTCTTTGATTTGGAAGACTAGAGCAAGGTAGTTATGTTCTTTAATGCTCTCTTCCATTCTTTATTGATATGATTATGTTATTTTTCATTTTTGTTTGATTTTCTTTCATGAAATAAAATTGTTTAAAAAAAAGAATTTCCTTTCAAAGTTTTTATGTCATGTTTTCATAAAAAAATCAAATGTTAAAAACAATTTTTTTTACTCATTTCTTCATATTGGCCGAACCTCTCATTGGTATACATGTCTTGTGTCTGATTTTATGAGCTTGGTTGTGGTAGGTAGTTTGCTTGTGGCAGGATAGCTTTACATTATATATCATGCCATGTGTTTGTGTTATTGCCATGCTTGTTGGAGCTTGAGGCCATTTGGCTACTCCATGTGTTTTGCATTTTTTGTGCATTCTTGCCATGTTAGTTGATAGGTTAACATTTGCATGATATTTGATTGAGTTTTTGGATTAAGCATGCTTTGTGTTTGTGAAAATGCCATGCATATTTTAGTTATTAAGCTAGGTTTATTTAATATGCATCTCATGCATATTTAAGTTAGGACAACATTTATTGCCATGCAAATTCATGATAGGCATCTAGGTCACTATATGGATGTCATGCATTTATTATATACATTTAGGTTTAAAACCATGCATTTCATGCATCATGTTTGCTACATTGTTTCATGCACTTCATGTTCATGCCACTTGAATAATGACTCGAGCCAATTAATGGTTCAAAGTCATGCTCTCTTGAGCACACTTGTGGAAAATTAAGTTTATCAAATTGATTATTCTACCTTTGTGATTTTTTTTTTTCTTCACTTAGCCAATTTTTATCTAACTTTCAAAAAGTCCTAGCTACTGTTTGCAAGTCATTTTATGAGTTTCAAATATTTTTACTTTGATTTTTAAATGATTTTATCAAAGGCAAAAATGTGTTGGCAAAGTAGTTTTTTCTCCTTCCAAAACTCGTACATCTTTGATTTTTTTGGGAATTCATCTTTGATCAGAAAATTAAGCCGATTTTTTCTCGTGTAGTTTTACATGTCCAGAGTCTCCGGTATTTGTTTTAGAATTTTGGGAATTTTTAAAAATAGGATAAAAAATCGTGGATTAAAACTGGACAGCGGAGTCAGAATTGAATTTAAAGAAAAACCAATTTTCTGTTTTGGTTAATTTACTTAGAGTGGGCTGATTAGGAGAGTTAGCTACTGACTTAGGATAATTTATAAGCCTTTTTAAACTCTAAAAATGGTTTTTCAAGTCCCGGGTTAAGGGTAGCCAAGTCCGGATTTTTTAAAATTAGGAAATTAGAGCCATTTAAAAAATTCTAGCCCAGTTTTTATTTTTATTCAAGCTTCTCAAAATTATTTTCAAACAATCACAAAGTATTTTGGTTTTAGAATATTTAATTTGACATATTTTCCTAAGGTAGCCGGATATCTTTTTAGATATACGGATTTCCTTAATTAAAGGAAAAAATACATTTCATGCATTGCATTTTTATATTCATGCATTTTATATAATATGTGATTCTTGTTATAATAATTTCTATGATATTGTTATTATTTTGATTTATATTTTTGATGTTATATGGTTTATCATATGATTTGAAATATTTCATGATATCCCATGCTTTTGTTTAGTCATTTTTTTGGGTCATATTATTTAGCATATACTATGTTCATGCATTATTATTTCTATTTTTATTTTCATGCATATTATATGGTAGCATTATTTCATATTCCATTTCATTTAATTTATATGCCATATCATTCATGTTTGCCATGTCATTTAGGTTGCATTATATTATTTAGATTTTGCTATGTCATTTTATTTATGTCATGCATATACATATTAATTTATTTTAAATGTTTTCAAAAAGATAATGGTTTTCAATAAAAATAAAGATATTCCCGAGTTAAAATAATTCATGAGTTCTCTACCGGGTTTGCTGGAGGGAATTTCATCAATTATCATTAATAAAGGAATATCTTTCTTTCAAAAGGAGAATGATTCGGAAAGTTTTCCAAAACTAATAAAAATTTCTATATTTTGCCACGTTTGTTGGGGAATATAGGAAAATTTTGAATTTATAAATTCCGGATCATTTTCAATAAAAAATGGAATTATTTTTAAATTGGGAATTAACTTGAAATACTAAGTTTAAAACCAACTTTTTACCGAGACTTGAGATAACACACGATTAATAAGGTACCGATTTATACGGGCGTTGTGGGGGTGCTAATCCTTCCCCACACGTAACCGACTCCCGAACCCGTTTTTTTGATTTCTCTGGTTTAAAACGCAGACTTGAAATTGGTTTTTAAAATGTTTTAATTAATTTTTAAAATATTTTATAAAACCGGTTTTAATAGGTGGCCGATCACACCTAGCTAAAAAAGATTGGTGGCGACTCCATGTTTTTTTTTAAGGTCATTTTCAAAACCTTCATTTTTCTAGAGGAACTAAGTCGACTTTTCCTCGGTTTTTTTAATGTCACGCTTAACGAATAATAAAGTCTCGCGATGAGACTTCGTTATTTTTTTTTAGGTTGCGACAATCAGTCTTATCCATTGCAGAAGGAATCCAATTCCAATATTTTCTGCAGCATTTGATGGACTGAAAAATAGCTGAAACCTCTCTAAAACCCTAAATCATCAGTCTTATCCATTGCAGAAGGAATCCAATTCCAATATTTTCTGCAGCATTTGATGGACTGAAAAATAGCTGAAACCTCTCTAAAACCCTAAATCATCAGTCTTATCCATTGCAGAAGGAATCCAATTCCAATATTTTCTGCAGCATTTGATGGACTGAAAAATAGCTGAAACTTCTCTAAAACCCTAAATCATCAGTCTTATCCATTGCAGAAGGAATCCAATTCTAATATTTTATGCAGCATTTTGATGGACTGAAAAATAGCTGAAACCTCTCTAAAACCCTAAATCATCAGTCTTATCCATTGCAGAAGGAATCCAATTCCAATATTTTCTGCAGCATTTGATGGACTGAAATAAAATTTTCTTTTTTAAATTTTAATAAGAAATAAAATTTTATTTTTTTAAAATTTTAATCATAAATTAAATTAAAATTATTTTATCAAATATCCAGTTTTGAACTGTAACAATCTATACTATTATTAAAAACAATGATTAAATTGATGTCACGAGTTAATCGAATACCAACTCAATAAAAAAAATCAAATTAAAAAAATTATTTTACGATACCAACTTAAAAATAACTTCTTTATTTAAAAAAGTTACTCGATAAATTTCTTTAAAAAAAATTTTGTTTACATTTTACATCATTAAATTATTTTTGATATAAATTAAATTTTGCTTTTTATAATATTACAAACTTATAAAAAATACAATTTTTGATATAAAAATTTAATAATCAATATAATCTTCTTTTTTAAATTTTAATAAGAAATATATTTTTATTTTTTATAAAAATTTAATAATAAATTAAATTACATTTTTAATATATATTTAAAGAAATTAAATAACCAAACCTAAAAAATATTTTAATTTAATTTATAATTTTTAAAATTAAAAAACAAAATTTACAAATTAAAAAATAAATTTAAAATTTGTTTATTAATTAAAAAAAATACATGAAGGGAAATCGCCACCCCCCATGGCGATTTCCCTTGGTGTTTTTTGCCAAAATGTGTTTTTTTACGCTGGGAAATTGCCATGGGGGATGGCGATTTCCCAGCTAGTGTTAAAACAAGCGGATTTTGGGAATTAATCTGAAATGAACGGTATTTTGGGAATTAATTTTTTTTGGCTATATTTGAATAAAAAAATCGAAATTATGTTATCTTATAATATTTTGATTTTTTTCTTCATAAAAATTAATTAATTTATAAAAATTATCGTTTTTATTAATTATTTTAAAAAAATGGATAAATGGATATTTTACCATCAAAAAGCAAATCAAATAACTTGTTACAAAATATATATTTTTTCCATGTTATCTTTTACTAAAAATTTGTTTACCTAATTATTAGATGTTTGACCTATAAAGAGTTAAAATTTCTTGCATCTTTTAAAAAAGATATTAGGATAATTATGATATGCAATGTGATAATTATTTACATGATTTTTTTTGTTAAATATAAATAATTTAACAAATATAAAATAATTAACGTGTAACATCATACACATATAACATAATGACTAGTAAGTTATAAATACAATTGATTTTTTGGTGATAAAATTATTATTTTACCATATATATTAAATTTTAATTTTTGATTAAAAAATAAAAAAATTAAAATAAAATTGATTATTAATTTTTTTGTTTTATAAAAAAAATATTTATTTACAATTCAATAATTTTTATTATTAATATTAAATTTAAATTATTACGGATTTTTGATAAATCGATTTCATATTCAAATTATTTTGAGTTCATATAATTTTGAGTCGAATTATTTTGAGTTTGAGTGTATAATTTTTTTTTTGGTCAAATCAAGTTAAACGAATTGAAATTCAAAATTTTTTGGACGAATTTTGGAGTTGGAGTTGATTTTGTCACTTAAATCCTTCACCCCTTTAATTTCACCGTTCAATTAGAAAGAAAAGAAAAAACCCACACAGCCGCCGTTGGCTGTAACTCAAGCCCCCTCAAGAATCCCCCCTCTTAATCTCAACTGAAGCCCTAATTTTTCTTCAGCAATCCACTCACTGATTAAGGGATTATGCTCATCGATGTCGTGGACTCTCGGCCCTGCTCTTTCTTCTCATCTCCGCTTATCTCATCTCTCTGTTGGTTGTAACTCAGATTATTAAACTCCTTGGTAAGTACTCTCTCAAATGCCCAAAAATCAACATTTTTTCTTAGGATTTAGAGGCATTTCACTAGGATTTCAGAACTGAGCGATGGGTATTGTGTCCTACCAAACATGGTTTTAATATTTTTTGGAATATGATCGTTGCTTGATTCAAGATGTTTATTGGAATATGTTGAAGTTTGTTTCTCATTTTTTTTTCATTCAATTTTGTGTTTGCATTAATCTCAAATTGGAACAACTTGTGCAGTTTGGGGTTTTTGTCTGGTTACTGAGCTTAATCAACGAGACTGAGTGATAGTCAAAGGAGGGTGCTGATGTAACCTGTATTCAGGTTACCTATGAACCAACCTGCAGAGAAGAAACAGAGAAGAATATACCAGAAAAAGAGAGAAACCGAGAGGAAGGAAGAGAGAATAATTGATCATTCAAATCTGTGTATTTTCCTCATTGCCTGATTCCTTATAACAACCTGTATGACTCAGCAAGGTTGTTACACAGCTGACAGAATAACAACCAATAACAACCAATCCTAACAATTGTAAAAACTAACCAAAACGCAACACCAATTGAATAAAACGCATACAGCAATTGTAAATAGTAAAATGCTGATAAATGGTTCATAAAAGTTGCCCACGCTTAAAAACATCCTTGTCCTCAAGGATTAAAAGAAGGAAATTGCTGCTGAAGATCATACCAACTCTCCCAAGTAGCATCCTCAGGGAAGGTATTGCTCCATCGAACAAGGACTTGAGTCTGTGCACGACCGCGTTTGTTGACCATCCGTCTATCCAATATAGCTATAGGTTCTTTTGCCAAAACCCCATCATCATCCAACAATGGCAAGTGAGATTGTACAGGTTCCTTGCCAACATGTCGTTTCAATTGTGAGACATGGAAGACAGGATGAACCTTAGCCTCAGGAGGTAATTCCAGCTGATAAGCGACCTGTCCCACGCGAGCTAGTACTCGATATGGTCCAAAATACCTTGCTGTTAATTTCAAGGAAGATCTGTTCACCACTGATTTTTGACGATAAGGTTGTAACTTCACATAAACCAGATTGCCAACTTCAAAATGTCTATCAGTGCGATGCTTATCAGCTTGTTGTCTCATCCTGTGTTGAGCTCGAGAGAGATGGAATTTCAGCAATTGGAGTGCTGCTTCTCTAGCTTGAGGACTGCGATCAATAGCTTCCACTTGAGAGTCACCAGGAAGGTAGGGAAGATGGACAGGAGCAGGTTGTCCATAAACTATTGCATAAGGGGTTGTCTTAGTGGATGTATGATAAGTAGTGTTGTACCACCACTCTGCCAATGGCAGCCATTTGGACCACTGTTTAGGTTGTTCACCTGTCATGCATCGCAAGTATGTTTCCAGACAACGGTTAACCACTTCAGTTTGGCCATCGGATTGGGGATGGTAGGCAGAAGACATGTTCAACTGAGTGCCTAGGAGCTTGAAGAGTTCCTTCCAAAAGGTACTGAGAAAGATTTTGTCCCTATCAGACACAATACCTTTTGGGATCCCATGAAGTTTGTATATGTTGTCAAAAAAAATCTGAGCAACCATGATTGCTGTGAAGGGATGAGCCAAAGCAAGGAAGTGAGCATATTTGCTGAGGCGATCCACTACCACTAGGATGACAGTCTTGCCAAAAGAATTTGGAAGTCCTTCTATGAAATCCATAGAGATGTCTGACCAGACACTGTCAGGGATTGGCAAAGGTTGCAAGAGCCCTGGGGAAGCAGAGTTGTCATACTTGTTCTGTTGACATACAAAACATTCTTGGACCCATCGTCTCACATCCTTTTTGAGGCCCTTCCAATAAAGAATGCCGGTGATTCTTTTCATTGTTGCTGATATTCCAGAATGACCTCCCAGAGCTGAGTTGTGAAAGTGGTGCAACAATTCCTTGCGTAGGACCATGTCCTTACCAATAACCAATTTCCCATGCCTGCGCAATTGGTCATTCACCCATGTATACTTGGAAGAACTTGTAGGAGTTGTTTTCAGTTTATGGAGGAGATGAATAATAGCAGGATCCAGCAGCCAAGATTTTTGTATGCGAGTGACCAAATCAGTGTCAATAACTGACAGAGCACCAAAAACAGGTGAAGGTTGTCTGGACAAAGCATCGGCCACTGTATTGTGTACCCCTTTTCTGAATAATAGCTCATAATCAAATCCCATCATCTTAATTACCCATTTTTGTTGAGCTGGAGTATGAGCCTTATTATCCAACAGAAATTTAAGACTGTTATGGTCAGTCTTAATCTGGAAATGGCGACCAACTAGATAGGCACTCCATTTTTTTACAGCTGTGAGCACAGCTAACATCTCCTTGTCATAAGCAGACAAGGTTTGATTCCTGGGTGATAAGGCCTTGCTAAAGTAGGCTATAGGTTTACCCTGCTGGTTGAGGACAACACCTATACCTGTGTTGGAAGCATCAGATTCAACCACAAAGGTTTGGTTGAAGTCAGGTAAGGCCAAAACTGGTGCAGTAGTCAATGCTGTCTTCAAATTCTCAAAAGCCAACTGGGCAGTAGGACTCCAGGCAAAGGCATTCTTCTTCAAGAGTTCAGTGAGAGGTTGTGCAATGGAGCCATAACCTCTAATGAACCTGCTGTAGTAACCAGTGAGGCCTAAAAAACCTCTCAGATCTTTAGTGGTCTTAGGGACAATCCACTGTTGTATAGCACTGACTTTAGCAGGATCCATTTGCACTCCTTGATTGCTAATGATATGACCAAGGTACTCTACTTGAGAAGCCCCAAAAACACACTTAGAAAGCTTGACAAACAGGCTGTTGGTGAATAATGCCTGAAAAACTTGATGCAAGTGATCCAGGTGTGCCATCCATGTAGGTGAGTAGATCAAGATGTCATCAAAGAAGACCAACACAAATCTTCTAAGAAAAAGGGCAAAAATACTGTTCATTAGACTCTGAAATGTAGAAGGAGCATTGGTCAAGCCAAAGGGCATTACCAAAAATTCATAGTGTCCCTGGTGAGTCTTAAAAGCAGTCTTATGCACATCTGTGTCTGCCATTCTAATTTGGTGATACCCTGACCTGAGATCAAGCTTAGTAAACCAGGAAGCACTAGTAAGTTCATCGAGTAATTCCTCTACCAGTGGGATTGGAAATCGATCCTTAATGGTAAGCTTGTTAAGCTGCCTATAGTCAACACACATGCGCCAAGATCCATCTTTATTTTTAACCAAGACTACTGGAGAGGCAAAATAACTCTGACTGTCTCTAATGATCCCTGTGGCCTTCATTTCTGCTACCAGTTTTTCAATCTCATCCTTCTGAATAGAAGGATATCTGTAAGGTCTTATTTTAAAATACTGTGACTCATCAATTAATGGAATTCTATGATCCTGCAGGCGTTGTGGTGGAAGACCCTTAGGAGCTGCAAATAAGACTGAAAACTGCAAAATCAGATTTCTGAGATCAACTGGTAAAGAAGCCATCAAGTTCGACTCAGGAGGTGAATGCAGGGGTTCTTCAGTGACACCAGTAAACAACAATGTAAAGGTGCCTGGAGAAGAAACTTGCATCTTGGCTGATTGACGATCAGTAGCAAACTGAATAGTGCCTGCAGTCAAACCCTGAAACACAATATGGTGCCTATCCAAAGTAAATTGCATGGTAAGATGCTGGAAATCCCAAACAATAGGTCCCAATTGTTGGAGCCATTCCACTCC
Source organism: Fremontodendron californicum (assembly GCA_030761205.1). Taxonomy (NCBI): domain Eukaryota; kingdom Viridiplantae; phylum Streptophyta; class Magnoliopsida; order Malvales; family Malvaceae; genus Fremontodendron; species Fremontodendron californicum. Next base: position 9,171,408 of record JAULJL010000019.1, on the reverse strand, counting down.
CAAAACCACATCACAGCCTGTGAGAGGGAGAACTAAGAAATCTGTAATCTGAATGACACCCTGTGTCTCCTAAGAAACAGATTGACAGACCTCCTGCACTTGCATATAATCACCATTAGCCACAGAGACCTTAATTCCATGCACAGCTGCAGTTTTGACTCCCAGGCGTCTGACCAAGGAATGATCAATAAAGTTATGCGTGCTGCCAGAATCAACAAGGATGATAACCTGTTGATGCTTTATTCTGCCTGGAACTCTCATAGTCTGTGGACCTGCAGTACCAAGTAAGGCATGAAGGGATAAAACAGGTTTATGCAATGGTTCAGGTTCCTCAGCCACAGTCTCAACCATTGTATCTAAACAATCTAGAAATTCTTCCTGCTCAACTATATTGTCATTGGACTCATCTACCAGGGCTGGTAAAGTTGAGATCGAGGACAGCGATGACCAACTACAAATTTAAGGCCGCACCACATACAGAGACCTTTTCTCCTTCGGTCATCCCTTTTTTCTCGAGTAGGCATCTTAGATGATTTAGGGGCAGTGTTGTCTGGTCTAGTGGTTGGTGGTTTGTATGAATAAGTAGGTTGAGGTTTCAGTGGTTGGGGATAAGTCAGAAAGGAAGTCTTTGGTGTTGGCAATAAAGGAGGTAGTGGATTTTTGGAAAGAGGGGCCAAGGTTGAAGGTGGTGATGGATCATTTCTGGGACTTCTATAAGAAACATAAGGTTTTCTGGGCAAGTTATAGATTAAGGACTCCATTTGTTTGGCTAAATTAAACGCATGAGTCAAGGTTCTAGGATTAAACATTCGAACAGGCTTAGAAATCTCAGGCTTCAAGTTACCAATGAAAATGCTGAGACTATAGTCATCAGTAAGCTGGACTAAGTTCAGTAGACTCACAAATTCTTCATAAAACTCCTCTACTGAATTGGATTGTTTGAGGGTCACTAGATCACACATAGGATCAGTGAATTCATTATCCCCAAATCGAGAACGCATCTCAGAGATGTACAGAGACCAACTAACCTGAGTAATGCTGGCCTGGTTTTTCATAAATCTTTGATGCCATTGAAGGGCGCGACCATCTAAGTGCATCATGACAGTACGAACCTTGTCTTGTTCCTGAGTCTGATCTGCTTCGAAGAATTGTTCGATCTTCAATAGCCAACCACGAAAATCATGGCCTTCAAAACGAGGACATTCAAGCTTGGAATACTTGGTGAGTTTGTGAAGGGCGATAGGATCGTCAGGCAAAGTGATGCACCCAAAAGAGTGTATCTTATTTAACCTTGCACTAAAAAGATAAATTGTAAGTATAGTAGTTAGCAAGGGTCGAGTCCTCAGGGATTGGGTTTTAGTTTATAAGTTAATAGTTTAAAACTTAAATTCAAGAACAATAAAAGAAAAGGGGTTTTTGAAGCCAGATTTAAACTAAAGTAAATAATAAGAAGAAGATGCAAGGCGGTATAAACAGCCAATAAAAATATATATACTAAATTAGGCGGTATAACCAGCCAATAAAAATATATATACTAAATTAGGCGGTATAACCAGCCAATAAAAATATATATACTAAATTAGGCGGTATAACCAGCCAATAAAAGTAAAACAAAGTTAATATACAAATTAGGCGGTATAATCAGCCAATAAAAATAAATATACTTTTAAAAATAAGCAAACTAGAAAAGTAAGAAAACAAGTAAGTAAGAAGAATCAAATATGAAAAATATGGTTAAGGTTTCATTCTCCACCACTAGACATCATTAAGAATCAATTTCAGATCTATCAATATCAACCAACTATCAAAGTTAACAACCGTAGATAACAACAAGCTCTGTTATCCCAATCTTTCCTTAGTTTGTCGTTAAATAGAACAAGCTCTCTATTTAATCTCTAACCATCAAACAACCTAGAATAAGCTCTCTAAGTCCAATTTAATGGTAGCTTTATGATGAGAAAGATAGGTTGATCTAAGCAACAAACACATAAGCTCGGATTGTTCAACTTAGGTTATGTTCCACTTTGCAATTATTGAAAACTTGACCATAATCATTAATCACAAATTGCCACTTATGAATAGGAAATCAAGACAATTACACGGATCAAGACTCCTAAACTAGCAATAGATAATTATCAAGATCTATCTAGTTGTACACCTAAACAAATCAAGACAACATCATGAACAATTCTTGTAGAAGAACATACGCAACTTTGATAGAAAATTAATGATAGATAGAATCTGAAAATCAATCACAAAACATGTCTAGGGCTTTGAAATCACCCTTAACCAAATAGAAGTTTAGCCTAGAATAGGCATTATAAACATAAAATTAAATAGAATCTAAGAAGAAAATAAAAGAAAGAAAGAAGAAGAAGAAGAATATTAATTATCCAACCTCTTGCTCTTTCTAAAGAAAAAGAAAACTAGAGAAAAGAAAGAAAACTAGAGAAAAGAAAGAAGAAGAAAACTTAGAGAATTTTATTAAAATGGCTAATATCCTACCTATGTACAATATGATCCCTTACAATCATCCAAGGCCCTCTATTTATACACATTTTGGAGGGCTAAATGACAAGAGACAAGCTTTACAAATTTCAAAGGTAGGTATATGACGATTTTGATCAGCCAACTTTATGGTCGATTTCGTCAATATTGGAGGCCTGATCGGATCACATGGTCTTCTAGACAAAGGTTCCCCTATCAGTTACGGAACCATAGCCGTTGGAATCAGCTCATTTGCTGATGTGGTTAAGCAGATATGGGCAAAATACGAAAACATGTCAGCACAGACGTCATTGCACATCAGCCACCTTGATGGTCGATTTCTTCAATATTGGAGGCCTGATCTGATCACATGGTCTTCTAGACAAAGGTTCCCCTATCAGTTACGGAACCATAGCCGTTGGAATCAGCTCATTTGCTGATGTGGATAAGAAGATATGGGCATAATACGAAAACATGTCAGCACAGACGTCATTGCACATCAGCCAACTTGATGGTCGATTTCGCTAGGGAAAACGACTCCGTTTCAAGAAGTGTAAAACATGAAAAAGATAGATATGCCTCTTAGCTTTGCATGGCCACAAATTTCAGCCTTATTGCTTCAGTGAAACTCGAGATATAGCTGATATGGCAAAAGGTGTCGGAACTGGAACTGAACTGGATTTGCCCTTAATTCTAGTAATCTGAAATCACTCAAAGAAACTTGTGAAAAACACCAAAATACATAAAAATATAAAAGATCATAAACACAATTAGACTAAACAATAATAACTCGTATTTGACACAAAACAATAATAAAACATAACTAAAAACTATATAATTATACGAGTTATCACACCCCCACACTTAGATTGTTGCTAGTCCCTAGCAACGACTCAATAAAAATAAAATAAGAAAATCTAATCTAATCCATTTTCGTAGGAAATCACGGTGGCACTTAGCATGTGACACAAGCCTTTAAACCCCTAGGTGTCCCTAGTGGACGAGTTTAGTCTCGTGAGGGTTTACTAGAACGATACCCACAAACATTGAAAAACTAAAATATAAATAAACTGCATATACTAAAAATATTTACTCCTAATCCTTTCAATACAAATTAGAGACAATATTTGAACAAGTCTTATAAACTAATCAATAGCTTAAAGAATTTCACAAAAAATCATGCTTGAATGTAAATTGTTTGAGTTAAGCCAATATTAGCATAACATATCTCAATCAAAATATTGCATGTTCAAATTTAATCTCAACTTCTCACATGGGATACCCTCATGATTTTCACTCTTTGAAGTAGTGGTGAAGTGTTTACACTCAATCAATCTCATGAAAACAGTTCTACCATATTCTTGCTTGTCCACCTATTCTCCACTATTTAGATCATACAACTTCATGAATCAAGAGGTCTTTAATCAAGGTTGTAATGGGGCCAAGGGGTTTGTAATGTGGTTGAAGAACAAAAGGATAAAGATATCACAAAGGTTCCAAAGAGTTCATAAAGTTTAGAGACATAAAAAGATCATACAAAGAAACTTCTCAAAACTCTTTACAAGTACATAGTCACCTAGGCCGGATATTCATGTTGGGCCTTTTCTTCATTCTAAACGACTTTGTAACATCTTTTTCTTTTTCCACAAATTCAAGAGATGATTCATATTTTTTTTTTTTTTTTTTTTTTTACATAGGAATGTATTTGCCAGTATTCCATTTCTTTTTCTCTTGACTTTTCTTTTCTTTTCCCCCCACACTTATTTCTTGTTTCTAACCCAAATTTTTAACTAAAAATATCCCTTGTCTTTGCAACTTGTCTCAAAACATGCTAATTCATCTTTGGAACAAAGGTAAAGTTATAAGTATATTTAGGTTAGGGACAAGTTATGGTTACCAAAGAGATAGCTTATTCAATGTAGGCTCAAATTGGTTCACTAAGGGTGTGTTCTCTTGGAACATCAATAAGGGATGGCTGTTTGGCCCTGGCTAAAAATCCTAATGCCTCTATCATATTCATGTTGTCACATGTATCAATATAGTCTCAAACGGTTTAAAGCAAGTTCTAGAGAATCATGTAATCATAAGAGCACTTCAAGAAAGAAATTAGATTGATTTGTATAATGCATCAATCATTATAGGCTCAAAAACTCACAAGGATGATTATACAAGTCAGATTAAGTCTAAACATGCTTCTTTCTCAATCAACATATTATATTAACATTGGCTCATAAAAAGGTTGACATCAAGCTCAATTCTCATGAAAATCTTCTCACTAATAAATCTGTTTTAGACTTATGCAATTCATATCTCATCATTGTATTAAAAAGGAACTAAAACTCACAAAAAAAAATAATAATAATAATAATAAAGAAAAAAAAATAGTAGACAAAAATAAAAGAAATCCTAAATCATTCCCCCCCACACTTAATTCTTACATTGTCCTCAATGTAAGTCTATTAACACAAATGAAAGAATCATGTGTAAGAGAAAAGAACTAATAACATAAGAATAGGAACAACTAAGACTCAAAACAAAACAAACTCATGCAACCTAAATAATCCTAAAATACTAAACAAAAATTAACAAGTAAACATAAAAAGATTAAAATCAAACTGACAAGGTATGTCTCAAGTCTCCCTTACTCAGACCTTGTTCAGAATGAATACTTCTAAATTGCTTAAAACACAACAAACTCTTTTTTTTTTTTTTTTTTTTTTTTTTGAAAAGAAAAAATCAAACTGACAAGGTATGTCTCAAGTCTCCCTTACTCAGACCTTGTTCAGAATGAATACTTCTTAATTTTATTTTTTTATTATTTTTTTATTTTTTTTAAATTAGCAAAATATGTCCCTTACCCCCTACTAAAATATGGCATTGTCCCCAATGTCAAATTTTAAAGGTAGAATTTAGGAGATATTACCTGCAGAGGTTGCTAACCACTTATTATAACTGAGACACAACAAGCAAAATGTTAGATAATGTCACAAAGACAAAGTGCAATCCACTCCTTGCTCGTCCATATCTCTTTTTCTTTTTCCGAGCGTTTGCGAAACAACCGTAGCAGATAAACACTCATAAGCTTGGAGCTTTTTAAGTAAATCTTCAATGGTTGTAGCAGAAATTATGGTTCTCCTTGCCTCTGAAAACATGAATCCATTATCCACAGCATTATCTAAATATGAAAGCAAATTACTAAAATAACCATTAATATTAAGCAAACCAATGGGTTTCTTATTTGTGACCAAAGATGACCAAGAAGCCACGCAAGCTATTTCTTCCAATGTACCCAGACCTCCTGGTAAAGCAATGAATGCATCGGCAGAATGGTACATGATTGTTATCCATTCAGGGATACTCCAGACTTGTATTTCCTTACCCAAGGTAGGTCCACAAAAATCTGTGAATAGTTTTGGCACGATTCCTAGAACTGGACTTCCTCCGGCGTGTGCTGCTGTAGCGACTGCTCCCATTAAACCCGTACTACCGCCTCCATAAATCAACTGGATCTTTTGTTGGGCAAGTATTACTCCAACTCTTATGGCTTCATCAGCGAATATGTTATTTTTCCCTGGATAAGCACCTCCAAAAACACAAATTTTTTTAATGCGTTGGGACGAAGTACTTTCCATTTTTTTTTTCTTTTTTTCGAGTGCCTGAAAGAGAATGAGTACATGGTGTAATATATAGAGGACTGAGTAGTGAATCAGACAAGAGTAATAATGTCGCCGAAAGTGTATCTGACCTGTCAGAAGAAAATGTTAACCTAACAAAAGATTTTTGCGTGATTTCAGGAAGAAAATAAAAAAGGGAAGAAAAATCAACCGTAAAAGACAAATAAAAAAAATGAGAATAATTACACAAATCGAATAACACGTAAATTAAACCGAAATAAAGTTATTGCAAATCAAACCAAAAGCTGAGAAGTCATTTATTGTAGTTGTGATTGTGGCTCACATATTCCTCTGGTTTTACGTCCAGAAACGGCTTAAACGCCTTCTATGAGTCGAGGATATGCTTCCCATCCAGTTTTCTTACAAGCTGGCAAACAGGGTCTTTTAACATCAGATTCCCAAGATGTTGCCATTCCCTTTGGAATTGCGGCCATAAATCAAGAATTTCTCTTTGTACGTCTCCACTAGGATGCGTCTCAAGAGAAAGTTGGATATTACCCAAATTCTCCTTACTCAGTCCATCCTTAATGAATTCAATTTTATCATCTCGATTAGAGGACGGAATCCCAATAGAACGACATTTACCGTTACACGTCCATCGTGCACATTTGTGGCAATTTGAACTCATGCGCTTTGCTCGTCGCTTCTTTGCAAAAGTGCTTCTACCTGTACCTGGTAAATGCAAAACAGGAAGATATTCATCTTCACGTACCTTGGCTTCAATTATCCAACGTATGTCGTCAGGAATCCCTTTGTGCATAAGCATTCTTAATCTTTCAAGTCGAACTTGGTAAAGCTTCAGTAAAATATTTCGAGGAAAAGGAGGAAATCGTTTCTGCAATCTTGTGAGAATATCATCCATCCTGAAAAAAAAATGAAAAAAATTGAAAGAGAAATTGGAAGAGAAATTTATATACAATATCAGTTTTGTGGGTAGCTGATGGAACCGATTTAAATAATCACGGAGTACCGTTATCCGCCATTTAACTGGGGTTAAAAAAATAAAAATTATATTTACATCTAGTTATTTTCAAAACAAGGATCAGAAATAAAAAACAACATAAAAAGACACAAAAACAAAACACTCTAAATAAAATCCTAAATTCTTCCCCCCAAACATAATTCTTACATTGTCATTAATGTAACGCTATTATCCCCCAATGCAAGAATTATATGTAAGAGAAAAGAACTATTAAACAAAAGAAACTTATGCAGCCTAAATGAACTTAAAAACAGTAAACACAATTAACAAAGAAACATAAGAAATAAAAATAAAAACAATAAAAATAATAAAAGAAAAAGGAAAAGAAAGAGAAAGCAAATCTGAATATGGAAGGTTGGCAATTTCATCTTTAATTGGGCTGCCTTCCCAATTAACACTTGAGTTAGTGTTTTGAATCTAACCAACACCCTTTCTTGGCTTTTTAGGCTTGTCAGGCTCATACATGAAATTTCCCAAATTTATGCGTTTAAGAGGAAGCTTTCTTTGCACAACAGTGGATGCATTCTCCATTACAAGTATTATTCCATCATCCTTGGTGGTGCATATCTCATCGAGGAATGGTGCATCTTTTGGTACTTGTTGAATGACATCCACAAACAAACTGTTTAAGGTTTCCAGCGTGTCTTGTTCATGTTCATCCTCTTTGAACTTTGCGAATCTACTAGGAAAAGGTGGAGAAGAAACATTAGTAAAAATTGGAATCTCAAACGTTACCTCAGGTGCCGAAATACTCTTATTTGGATCATTGGCTTCATTATCCTCAAGAATAGAATTCATCTCTAATTTTGTCTCATCCTCATCATGTTCCTCATTCCTCAAGGTCACAATAGTAGTATTCTCCTTTGGGTTAATCATTGTTTGGGCAGGGAGTTCTTCAGATCTTTGTGCTAACCATCCCACCATACTACTAGTCAATTGGATCATTTGCTTTTCCAAACTCTGGATGCTTGCCCTTGTTTCCTGTTGAAATTGCAATGTATCAGTAACAAGAGAATAGACAAGATCTTCTAAAGAAGTACCTGAGTTTTGAGTCATATGTGGTGGTTGAAAAAGATCTGGTTCTTGGGACCATGATTGATTGAAGCTAGATGGATGAGTGTAATTGGCATAAGGATCTACTTCTTGGTAATTTTTCGAGTAGCCATAATTAGTATGATCCCACCATCCCTCATGGTAAGTGTTTGAGTAATGATCATATTGTTGGTCTTGGAACACTTGATGGCCTTGACATCCTCCCATGGCCAATTGTTGAACTGGGAAGGTGAGATTGGCTTGTTGATTCTCCATGTTCATGTATGCCACCAACTCTTCAAGTGTTAGATTGCTCAATTCCATCGTTTTTTTTTTTTTTTTTATTTTTTTATTTTTATTTTTCAAAATTTGATCAGAAAAACCCGTATGTACAAGAAAATAAAACTCATTAGAACTGAAAATAAGAATAAACCAAGTAACAAATAAACTAAAGAAAACAATCCCCGGCAACGGCGCCAAAAATTTGATGCACCCAAAAGAGTGTATCTTATTTAACCTTGCACTAAAAAGATAAATTGTAAGTATAGTAGTTAGCAAGGGTCGAGTCCTCAGGGATTGGGTTTTAGTTTATAAGTTAATAGTTTAAAACTTAAATTCAAGAACAATAAAAGAAAAGGGGTTTTTGAAGCCAGATTTAAACTAAAGTAAATAATAAGAAGAAGATGCAAGGCGGTATAAACAGCCAATAAAAATATATATACTAAATTAGGCGGTATAACCAGCCAATAAAAATATATATACTAAATTAGGCGGTATAACCAGCCAATAAAAATATATATACTAAATTAGGCGGTATAACCAGCCAATAAAAGTAAAACAAAGTTAATATACAAATTAGGCGGTATAATCAGCCAATAAAAATAAATATACTTTTAAAAATAAGCAAACTAGAAAAGTAAGAAAACAAGTAAGTAAGAAGAATCAAATATGAAAAATATGGTTAAGGTTTCATTCTCCACCACTAGACATCATTAAGAATCAATTTCAGATCTATCAATATCAACCAACTATCAAAGTTAACAACCGTAGATAACAACAAGCTCTGTTATCCCAATCTTTCCTTAGTTTGTCGTTAAATAGAACAAGCTCTCTATTTAATCTCTAACCATCAAACAACCTAGAATAAGCTCTCTAAGTCCAATTTAATGGTAGCTTTATGATGAGAAAGATAGGTTGATCTAAGCAACAAACACATAAGCTCGGATTGTTCAACTTAGGTTATGTTCCACTTTGCAATTATTGAAAACTTGACCATAATCATTAATCACAAATTGCCACTTATGAATAGGAAATCAAGACAATTACACGGATCAAGACTCCTAAACTAGCAATAGATAATTATCAAGATCTATCTAGTTGTACACCTAAACAAATCAAGACAACATCATGAACAATTCTTGTAGAAGAACATACGCAACTTTGATAGAAAATTAATGATAGATAGAATCTGAAAATCAATCACAAAACATGTCTAGGGCTTTGAAATCACCCTTAACCAAATAGAAGTTTAGCCTAGAATAGGCATTATAAACATAAAATTAAATAGAATCTAAGAAGAAAATAAAAGAAAGAAAGAAGAAGAAGAAGAATATTAATTATCCAACCTCTTGCTCTTTCTAAAGAAAAAGAAAACTAGAGAAAAGAAAGAAAACTAGAGAAAAGAAAGAAGAAGAAAACTTAGAGAATTTTATTAAAATGGCTAATATCCTACCTATGTACAATATGATCCCTTACAATCATCCAAGGCCCTCTATTTATACACATTTTGGAGGGCTAAATGACAAGAGACAAGCTTTACAAATTTCAAAGGTAGGTATATGACGATTTTGATCAGCCAACTTTATGGTCGATTTCGTCAATATTGGAGGCCTGATCGGATCACATGGTCTTCTAGACAAAGGTTCCCCTATCAGTTACGGAACCATAGCCGTTGGAATCAGCTCATTTGCTGATGTGGTTAAGCAGATATGGGCAAAATACGAAAACATGTCAGCACAGACGTCATTGCACATCAGCCACCTTGATGGTCGATTTCTTCAATATTGGAGGCCTGATCTGATCACATGGTCTTCTAGACAAAGGTTCCCCTATCAGTTACGGAACCATAGCCGTTGGAATCAGCTCATTTGCTGATGTGGATAAGAAGATATGGGCATAATACGAAAACATGTCAGCACAGACGTCATTGCACATCAGCCAACTTGATGGTCGATTTCGCTAGGGAAAACGACTCCGTTTCAAGAAGTGTAAAACATGAAAAAGATAGATATGCCTCTTAGCTTTGCATGGCCACAAATTTCAGCCTTATTGCTTCAGTGAAACTCGAGATATAGCTGATATGGCAAAAGGTGTCGGAACTGGAACTGAACTGGATTTGCCCTTAATTCTAGTAATCTGAAATCACTCAAAGAAACTTGTGAAAAACACCAAAATACATAAAAATATAAAAGATCATAAACACAATTAGACTAAACAATAATAACTCGTATTTGACACAAAACAATAATAAAACATAACTAAAAACTATATAATTATACGAGTTATCACAAAGCGTCCAAGGCAGACTTCTGTTTGCCTTCTGAAGACCCTAATGCTGGTGAAGAACCAGAAGCTGGTTCTTGAAAAGATCCAGGGAGCTTGGGCAGAAAGGATTGAAGGAGAGCCCGTATCTCAGTGCCAACAGACTCCATGCCAGATTTAAGCTCCAGTCGGAACTCATTCCGGAGCATCTCAGCATGAGCTCCCAACTTGCCATCGATTTTCTCAAATTCCTTTTGAAGATGAGCAAACTCCTTTTGCAATCGGGTGGTGGTGCCATCAGCCATGAGCAGAAGAATGTTGATAAAAAGTCTCTGATACCAATGATGTAACCTGTATTCAGGTTACCTATGAACCAACCTGCCAGGGATTTAAATTGCGGTAGCGGACACGTTTTCGGTCGCGTCACGTTTATCGCGGTTGCGGACGTAACGGATGCTATAGCGGTCATTACGGTCATCGCGGTCGTGAATTTTTTTATTTTTTGCACAATTTATTGAAAAACAAAGTAATTATAATTATAATTATAAAAACTCTTTTTTAATAATTTTTAAATTAGTTTGTGACACTTTATAATTTTTTATTTATAAAAAAATATTCACAATTTTTTTATTATAATAAATATTTATATTACAAAAATTAGAAAACTAATCTTTTTTATATCTATGAATTTCTAAGAATCTTAATAATTAATAAGATAAAACATGTTAAATATCAAGCATTCATATTTAATAATATTGTAAATTTAAAAATATAATAATATAAAATTTCATCACCTACAAATAACGATATAATTCTTTTCTAAAAAATTTCTCTAAATAATTATAGTTTTTATTATTAATCCATATTATTTTCCTTCAAACAAATATATATATATATATAATGTATATATATAAAAAAATGACCAACAAATAAAAATACATGAAAAAAAGGCCAAAACATAAATATACTTTCAAAACTTTTGGATTAGACTCAAATTAAATGACCCAAAAATATTGAGCCAAGAAATTGGATCTAATCATTGGCCCGCTGACTCCATTTTAGTTTTTCTTTCTACTTTCTTCTTTGTTTCCTTTTCATATATATATATATATATATATATATATATTCTATTATTCCAAAACCACGTTGTTTTGAATCTTATCTAAAAGGCAAAACTTTAATATTTGTTCTTTTCTTCTTCCACGGCTCTCTTTCTCTAAATCTAAAGCCTTTCTCTCTAAAATGAATTCAAGAACATCAACCAAAAACCTAGCTCCCGGTGCTGGTCCGCCTTTCCAGCCGCCATCCTCTGCCGCCAGCAACAGCCTACCGCCGCTCCAAGCAACCCCTCTCTCGATATGTTTCTCCCCTTCCCTCAACCTTCCTCCTCACTAATTTTGGAGTCTCAAAATCCACTGAAAAACATTGAAAGTGGAAATCCAAGGAGAGAGAAAAATCTTTCTATCTTTTTGCGTTGGGATGATACTATGCCTGATAGTATCTTTTTAGGTTTTTTTTTTTTTTTTTTTTTTTTTTTTTTTTTTTTTTTTGCAATTTTCAGATTGAACAAAAATGGACTTTTTTTTTATATATTAAAAAAAAAAAGGTCTGAAAACGGGAATAGCGGCAATAGCGGACCGATATTGCCGCTATTCACCGTTATCCCGATTTTTACGGCCGCGATCAGCCGCTATCGTTGTGATTTAAATTCGTAACCGTTTTTTGTTCAATAGCGGTGGCGGCAAGCGGCTATACCGCTATTGCGCCGCTATTTGAATCCCTGCAACCTGCAGAGAAGAAACAGAGAAGAATATACCAGAAAAAGAGAGAAACCGAGAGGAAGGAAGAGAGAATAATTGATCATTCAAATCTGTGTATTTTCCTCATTGCCTGATTCCTTATAACAACCTGTATGACTCAGCAAGGTTGTTACACAGCTGACAGAATAACAACCAATAACAACCAATCCTAACAATTGTAAAAACTAACCAAAACGCAACACCAATTGAATAAAACGCATACAGCAATTGTAAATAGTAAAATGCTGATAAATGGTTCATAACAGGTGCCAGCTTCATTATTATTAGCAAATTCAATTTCCCAAAATCTATTTTCAAAAAATGGTTTCCAAAGAAAGTTGCAGAAATGAGCTCCGCACTGCCATTCGCCAACTCAGCGATCGTTGCCTTTACTCTGCTTCCAAATGGTAATCCCCAATAAACCCTAAACCCTAATCACTCTTTGCTATTTCCAATTCTTTTTTTTTTTATAAAAGAAAGATGGAATTTTTGACTCTCTCATCAAGAACCCATTTCTCTGAGTTCCTTTATTAGTCTTTACAAGGTGTTAGCAGATGTCCAAAACACTGTCAAGTTGGTGTCTTACTAGGCTTCTTGAAGTAGAAATTGAACTTCTTTTGGCAATGCAATGCCTTAATTAGAGGTTCAAAGTTTGGCTTTTGCTTTGCTTTCAATATGCCTTTTTGATGTTGAAGTTATGTTCTTTATGCTCCATTTTCTCATTGAGATGCAATCTGTCGTCTGAATTTTACAGAATCTCTACTTGGTGTCTTTGAGCAATGAATCTTTGGGTGGTTTTAATTTGCAGGGCAGCAGAACAGCTTGTGGGAATTGAGCAAGACCCGGCAAAGTTCACACCTTCAAACACAAGATTCCAGTGTGGAAGCTCAAGCATTAACAGAAGGTTCCGGATCAATGAGATCACTTCGACACCTCCAACTGGTGTTGCCTATGTGTCCACTCCGGTGATGGAGGAAGATGAAGCAATACATGGTGACTTCTACCTTCTAGCTAAGTCATACTTTGATTGCCGAGAGTATAGGAGAGCTGCTCATGTGCTTTGGGATCAAACTGGAAAGAAATCTGAGTTCTTGCGATGTCATGCTCTTTATCTGGTTTGTTCATTTCTCATTGCATTATCTTGTGGTAATCTAAATCACTGGATTTAATGATAGAAGACTTCATTTGTACCTCTAGCACATATTATAATAGCATCTTACTTTATGTGGAAGCTTATGGAGGAGAATTTCTGAGGTGGTTAATTATTCATCATCAATGAAGAAGATTGTCCTGGCTTTAAAGTACAAAATTTGAGGTGATCCAAGTAGTTTGAACATTTATATTACCTTTTTCCCCCCTTTTTTGGGCTTAATGGAGAAATTTTGTGACTTGGTTGAGGGAGGAAAATTACATTGATCTTGCATGTCTCCTGCCCAAGTAGATTAAACTTATACCATAATAACCTTTCGTAATTTTTATAATATGTTTGTTTACCACTTTCTATTCTTTTTTTCTTTATGATTTTGTTTCCATTTCTTGGTTAAAATTTTAAAATACATGCATGAATGAGCAATTTAGGTGCTTCCTAACTTGACTAGCATATGAAAAAAATACAGTTTTGATCCATCACAAGTAGTCTATAAGAAAATATTGCTGTATGGTCATTAAAGTTGCTCTTCATCTAATAACTTCGAATTGCTCGAGAAACCTTAAACTATACCTAGCAACTATGTGCTGTAGTTTTGGCCATACTAAACTTAATAAAACCTAATCCTGGCATTCATTTACATTTTTGAAGTTGATCTATGTTGGCCTAGAGTTTATCATTGCTAGAAGGAGGAAACTCGAAAGGATAAGAAAGATTTTGGAAAACAGTATTTAGGTTTGTTATTGTAATCCATGAAGGAAATTTATTCAAGAAGAAAAAAGAAAATTTGCAAAGCCAGTACATAATGCAAAGTCTAAGACTGTGTGTGCTACTGTGCCTTTGTACTTGAGGGAATATTAAATGGAATAGGGATTTTATTTATCTCCTTGATTTCCTTTTATCTTTTATTTTGGTGTTTAATTTCATCTGCCAGATTTCCTCTAGTTCATCTGCCATTCAAGATTAGTCCACAGGGAGGAAGCTCTTGTCATTGATGCATGATGTAACTACTTATTTATTATTAGCATTGAATATAGTATACCTTGTATATAAGTAATATATTCTGATGCCAATGCTAAGTGATGTCTTGAAGCTATCTTATTTTTCTGTACTTTATTCTTTGTATCATGAAGGCTGGAGAAAAGCGGAAAGAAGAAGAAATGATAGAACTTGAAGGGCCCTTAGGTAAGAGTGATGCTGTGAACCGAGAATTGGTTTCTCTAGAGAGGACGTTATCAACTCTTTGCGAGAATAGCATGATAGATCCTTTTGGGTTATACTTGTATGGTCTTGTACTTAAAGAGAAAGGCAATGAAAATCTTGCCCGGAAAGTTCTTGTGGAATCTGTGAATAGTTATCCTTGGAATTGGAGTGCCTGGTCAGAGTTGCAATCCCTATGCACTACAGTCGACATCGTGAACAGCCTCAAACTCAGTAATCACTGGATGAAGGAGTTCTTTCTTGCCAGTGTTTACCAAGATCTCAGGATGCATAATGAATCTTTATCAAAATATGAGAATCTACAGGGTACTTTTACATTTAGTAATTACATACAGGCTCAAATTGCAAAAGCTCGGTATAGTCTAAGGGAATTTGAACAAGTTGAAGTGATATTTGAAGACCTTTTAAGGAATGACCCATATCGAGTAGAGGACATGGATACATATTCTAATGTGCTCTACACGAAGGAATGTTTCTCTGCCTTGAGTTACCTTGCTCACAGGGTAATTATGACTGATAAATACAGGCCTGAGTCTTGCTGCATTATTGGAAATTATTACAGTTTAAAAGGGCAGCATGAAAAGTCAGTCACGTATTTTAGGAGGGCACTCAAATTGAACAAAAATTATTTATCTGCTTGGACTCTAATGGGCCATGAGTATGTCGAGATGAAAAACACTCCAGCAGCAGTTGATGCCTATAGACGGGCTGTGGACATAAGTCCTCGGGATTATCGAGCTTGGTATGGGTTGGGACAAGCGTACGAGATGATGTGCATGCCTTACTATGCTTTGCATTATTTTCGAAAATCTGTTTTCTTTCAGCCAATTGATTTTCGGTTGTGGATTGCCATGGCTCAATGCTATGAATCTGAACAGCTGCACATGCTTGAGGAGGCCATCAAATGTTACGAGAGGGCTGCAAATTGTAATGACACAGAAGCAATTGCGCTGCATCGGCTAGCAAAGTTACATAGAGAACTTGGTCACCCTGAGGAGGCAGCATTCTACTATAAGAAGGATTTAGATAGAATGGAAGCTGAAGAAAGAGAAGGACCGAATATAGTTGAAGCTCTTATGTTTCTTGCTACACAATACAAAGCACAGAAGAGATTTGAAGAAGCAGAGTTGTATTGTACCCGTCTTCTGGATTATACCGGCCCAGTGAGTTTCATTTTTATTCTTTCTGCATATCGTTCAAAACTACATATTTTATGCAAAATTTTCAAAGGCATCCAGATGCTTCAAATGAGTTTTGCTTTTTTTTTTTTTTTTTTTTTGGGATAGAGAGTTTTACTTATTTCATTCTTGTCGATTGTGATTATAGGAGAGAGAAACAGCAAAGAGTTTACTTCGAGGAATGAGAATAGCGCAACCCGGTTTTCCTTCCGTGGATGTCGAGCATTTTCATCCCTGATTTTCTCATTCATACACCTATAAATGCTTGAAAATCTTTCGAAACAGGTATACCTTCCCTTTGGATTTGGGAAACCAAAGACAAATGAAACCTTTGGGATATGCCAAGTCTAGTTGGCTAGTTCTGGGTCAGTAGCCTTACAGATGGTGTCGTCCACATGTTTGTAACTTGGAATAAAAAATTCCTCTTATTCTTTTTGATTGTTGTGTTGTAACATAACAAGCCTGTATAAACCTTCCAAGGCTCGAGTAGATGGTTCTTTTTGTAAATGTAGTCAGGCTTGATAAATCTTATCTCATTGGCTTTGATTTGATGAACTAGTGAAGTCAGTTGCATAGAAAGGCAACCAGGGACCATGATGCATCTAATTTGCTTTCACTTTGATCTTTGCTTTTACAGTCATTTCGAGAACAGGATGGTTAGGTTTTTTCAGGAAAGCATTTGTTGCCAAAAATGTTATATATTTGTTTTTTTGGCTATGAGGCATCTTGCACCCAAGTAATGTTAGTCTACATCTGTCTGTTGGAAAGGATTATAAGATTTTTTTTTAACGTTTCCCTTTGTTCTTTTTTCCCTTTTTGAACCAACTTGTTTCAAACTATTTAACTGAAGGAGAGAAAAATCAAAAGGAGAAAGGTTTAGAAAACCATAGGCTTCATTATAGTAATTTGACTTATACTTAGCTTTTATATAAAAAATATATATTATATAAATATAAAAGTTATAGATTCCTTTACCCAGTCGTTAATTGGTTAATCTAAAGTATAATAATATTGCAATGTGGAAACATGAAACCCATGACCTCAGATTCATGTTTTCCCTAAACTACATACTTCAAGTTTAACACCACTTCATCTGACCATATAGAGTATCTAGTTCCATTAATACACTCCTTGCTATGATCCGAGATAGATATGTCAATTTGTGTAAGCAATGATAGATATGTCCATTATACTCATTGCTTACACCTAGTAAGCAATGATATGCTCTGCAATTGCCAACGCGATGGATCTTTTGTATCAGAAAATTCATGAAATTTAATATCGAACAAGGATCCAGAGCTGAAAAATTAGCACTGTAGCAAAGTTATTAAAGCATGACGGTATAACACCATAATAGTTAGGCTTTGACTAGACCGTGTTGCCAAGAAGGCATTTGAGGGTCAAAAGACAACTAGAATTCCCTGGTCTATGCTAAATGTTATGGTTTGCCTGCTATAGTTATCTTTATTATGGACTACTTTCTACGGTCTATCGTTGATCCAGTGTCGATCCTTCACCTTCTTGGTATCAAAGCCATGCACTTCTTGTGAGCTAGTGTTGAAATACTATCTACGATATTGATAGGATTAGTGTAACCAACATATCTATTTTCCCATGGATTCAACCTCTTTAGATTTATCCTCTACTACTTTCTTTCTCTTTACCCCATTCTCCTGTACTTAAGAAAATTACAGCCAATAAATATGATTTTCTGTATGAAATAAATATCCCAGAATCTAACTAAGTTAAAATTCTCATCTTTCTCTTCTTAACCCTTATAAAGCTTTCAAAAAACCATCTATCTCTTTAACTAGTACAGTAAAAAAAAAATGAGTTTTTCAAAAAATCCAAACTCTTAAAGAATACATCCAGTTTACAAAATTTGACCATTGTGTCCTTCCTTCAGGATCGCATAAATTCAAGCTTCTTGTAAACTGTATGTTTTCTTTAAGAGGTTGTATGTTTTCTTTAAGAGGTTGGATTTTTTGAAAAACTAAACTTTTTTATTGTACTAGTTAAATAAGTAAATGATTTTCTGAAAGTTTTATAAGGGTTAAGAAGAGGAAGATGAAAATCTTGAATTTGGTTAAATTCTGAGATATGGATAGGAAATCATATTTACTGGCTATAGTTTTCTTAAGTATAAGAGGAGGTAAAAAGAAAGTCTAGAGAAAGTAGTAGAGGATAAATCTAAAGAGATTGATTCCATAAGAAAAGAGATCCTTTGGTTACACTTATCCTATCAGTATCATAGATAGTATTTCAACACTAACTCACAAGAGATACATGGTTCTGATACCAAGAAGGGGGAGGGATCGACACTGGATTAAGGATAAACCATAGAAAGTAGTCTATAACAAAAATAACTATAGCAGGCAGGTCATATGACTTAGCATAGACCAAGGTATTTTAGTCGACCTCTGACCCTCAAACGCCCTTTTAGCAACACAGTCTAGTCAAGGCTTAACTTTTGTGGTGCTATGCCGTCATGCTACAGTAAACTGGCTTAGTAATTTTGCTACAATAGATCTTGTTACAGTGCTAATTCTGTAATTCTGGATCCTTGTTTGGTAATCAATTTCATGAGTTTTCTGATGCAGAGAATCCACCGAGATGACAACTGCAAAGCATATGACTTGATACCAAGAGGGGGAGGATCGAAACTAGATCAAGGATAGATCATAAAAAGTAATCCATAACAAAGATAACAATAGCAAGCGAACCGTAAACTTAGCATAGACCAAGGTATTATAGTCGACTTCTAACCCTCAAAAGCCTTTTTGGCAACACAATCTAATCAAAGCCTGACTTTTATGGTATTATGCCATTATACTACAGTAAACTTGCTTCAATATATCTTGCTATAGTGCTATTGTAGTTTTGGATCCTTATTCGGTAATCAATTTCATGAATTTTCTGATTTAGAGAATCTTTGAAAAGTTCCCAAATTTTTTTGAGATATTTATAGTGATATTCAAAAAAAAAAAAAAACTTAAGTGAGGAATAATATTGCGGCTTTCATCAAATTATTGAGAGAGTTTTAAGAATTATTCCAATAAATTTCAATTAATAATTAAAAAATATAAAAAAATAAAAATGAAAAATCTTAAATAAGGTGAAATATGAACAAATAAAAAAAGGAAATTAAAATTTAAATAATTTAGAAATTTCATCAGTTGCATGTTTCTTAAAATTCTCAATTGATTAACATCAATTGCATGTAGGATAATAGGAATGATCCCTCCAATGTGAAATCCTTAGGAAAGCATAAAGAACAGAATATTTCCAATCCAAAATCATATTGCAATTAAAATCGTCATTCATATTAGCTGAAACTTGAACATGTTTGAAAATTCCATACAGCTTATTCCCTTTAAAACCACATCACCTAAGCAGAATCAACACATACTTTGCATTACAATAAGCAGATAAATTCACTTGTTATTGAACAAGACTTTAGTTTTTTCTTCTTTTTTTTACCTTTCAGCATAAAGCCAAGTGAAGCCTCATTTTGGGTCTGTAAAGAAGCTGTTGATGCTAGGCATGATTTCAGGTGCCCTGTTTCGGACATATTTTCTTAGAAAATTTTCAGCATACTTTTCTCCCTCATCGAAGTTGTCCAAAACCCCAGCAGCCCTGTTCTCCTTGCTTACCCTGATTCAACTCAAACATTATAAGAACATTATAAGAAGGAATATATATATATATATATATATATATCTCTATATTTCAGCACTTAAATTTATTGTCACAATCTTTCATTAATATTAAATTACGACTCTGTTTGCTTGGTGCTTTTTGCTATTTGTCCCTTGTTTTCCTATCTTACTCGGACTCGAGTGTGAGTGTCAGATACGGATATGGGGTATATTCAAAATTTTAAAGTTTTTCCATATATTAGGAGAGTTTTTGAAGGATCATATCTCCATACAAATCTAAGATTTGAATCACAGCATCTGAGACCCCTTCCACAATTTACAGGCTACGACCTCTGTACCAAAAAAAAAAAAAAACAAAACCTAACGATCTCCATTTGTTATCTGTTCTTTTTTTTTTTTTTCCCAAAAATCAATCCTCCAATTAATTTTGTAATAAAAGAAATATATTGGGGATTTTTTTCTTTTAGCAAAAATTACCATTTTACATTCGGGAAAAAGGGGGAAAATAAAGCTAAATCAAACATTAAATGCCTTTTCCTTCTCCAAATAAAAGGGGAAAAAATAAAAAAAAGAAGGAAGTTACCAAATATATAGCTTCAAAAACAAAAACTAGATTAATTATGGCAACAACAGAAATTAAGCGTTTTATGCAATCCTTGGAATTCCAAAAAAAGAACAAGCGAGAGAGAGAAAGAGAGACCTGACTTCAGGGTTGATGCAGATATTTCGCACCAACTGGAAACCACATATTCCCACAGCTACACCAACGGCCGCGAACAGCGGATACACCTACACAGTACACCCCCCATTTATTTAGTATTTCTTCTTATTAATTCATTCATCAGATCTACCAATTTACTATATCTAAATAGAATAAGCAACAAAAAAAAAGTGAATAAAATCAACGCCGTGGATCTGAGCTTACCTCAGGCCTCAACCATCGGTTTGCCATTGAGCGGACTGCACGGACGAGATCAAAGCGATAGATAAGCCAAAGAGAAGAGAGAGAGAGAGCTTTTTGAAATGAAAGAGAAAGGCAAAGCCGAAGGAAAATGAGAAGAAGAAATGAAGACTTTTTTATCTTCACTAGTCCAGCTGGTAAAATTAATAAATAAATAATTATTTATATAATAAATTATTAAAAATTTTAAATTATTTTTAAATATTTATATTAACGTGTTTGAGAAAATTGTACGTGTACTTTTTTTAAAAAATAAAAAATAAAAAATGAGTTAAAAAATAAAAATAATTTTATTTAAAAGAAGTTAAATTACTAATATAATTTTACAAATATATATTATTTTTTCTATAATTTGATTTTTAAGTGTTTTTGTAATTAAGTTTGTGCTATTTGTCTCCTGAATATTAAAGATTTTTTAAAAAATTATTAATATATGGTTGAACCTGATTGGTTACTACTTACTAGAGAGGGTTCACATGTGGGCTTATCCAATCTGTTGATGCCGCATGGACTACAAGAGTGCTTCTCGAGGCCCATGACGATAGAATTATTGTCTTGAATTTATTTGCTCTCAAAAAAAAAAAAAGACTTGCCTTAACTTATTTTTTATATTGATATTTTTATAAAACAAATTTAATTTTGATCATTACTTTTGAAAATATCATAAAATTTTAAAATTTTGAGTTTTAAAAAACATATTTTTTAAAATCCATTATCTATAATTTTAGAAGATAATGATCAAAAGTAAGTTTATTTAATTAAAATATTCAAGAGCTCATTTTTTATATAACATTTATGAAAATTTTAAACTGTTCAAACTGTATTAAAATATATATATATATATATTTTTTAATTAAAAAATCACACATATTATTAATAATTTTTTAATTATTAAATATTAAAACAATAATAAAACTAATAATAAAAAATAGAAACCATGGGCGAATTAGTGATTTTCAATTCAATAGTATAATAATGCCGCAGAAAAGTGAAAACTATGTGCTACCTAATGGAACCCAAAGCAGAATGTACAGCTAGCGAGTTGATATTATAACTTGGCATGGCATATATATTGTGTGTTGAGCAATGATAAAAAAAATTGGATTGTATTGGCTAGTTGAATTCATTTAATTAAAAATTAGTAGAATTTTCGGTTGGGAATGATATATAAAATTGATAATTTATTGAATTGGTAGAAAATAGATTTAATTGATCAAAATCAAATAAAATTGATAATTTTTTTTTAATAGATGAGATTTAAAATTTTAATTTTAATTATATTTAATATTTATTTAATATTAAAATTATTTTAATTTATTTAATGTTTTAATTAAATTAATCAATCAAATCAATTAAATCAAAAATCAAAATTTTTATCGATTTGACCTTTTATTCAATTTTTTTTTGACTTGGTATTGAATTTCATATTACACGTATGCCAAAGTGATTTTAAGCTTAAATAGGTATAGAATTGATCACCTCTTCTAATAGGTTAATATTTTGGATTGAAATTTAAGTTCATGATAAGTGATTTCAAAGCCGATCCTATTATGGGCTAGTTTAGTATTGTTGTTGAAAAAAGCTTGAATTGAAAAAAATTTGAGTCGAAAAAAGTGTGTTTAAAAAATGTAGTGAAAAACTGTGATTTAAAATTTTTTAAGTGTTTAGCATTGCTGTGAAAAAATATTATAAGAAATTGAAATGCAAAAAAAAAATATGTTTAAAATAATAAAAGTGTAGAGATATAGGGATAACAAAGTCATTTTTATCCAAAAACCAGCTTTTAAAACCTAAAAGCTATATTTTTTGACTTTTTGTTTGGCTTATCAAACCATGGTTTCAACAGTAAAAGCCATTTTTTTTTTTCTGTTTAGCATTGCGTTTGCGGTGAAAAGCATTTTTTGATCTCAAAAACTCTGTTAGAAGCAATGCTAAACAAGACCTATGTGAATTCGAGGGTATTATGATGTCGAATCCCTACATCACCGAACCCCATAAGATAGCTACAAAAACCATATGAGAGTTCAAAATCAGATTGAAGCAAAATCGTTCAACCTAGGACTTGAGTTCACCAAGAAATCTACCAGCATTCCTAATTCCTAATTCCCGTTGGCACTTTATCCTAGCTTGGCATTTAGTAGAATCTTGGCACCTTGCAAATTCTATTGGAGTTGGTTCAGAAGCCTGTATAAGTAAAAGAAAATTTTAATTGAAATCGAAATTTAGTTCAGTTGGTTCATGTAATCACTCTTAAAAAATGACATCTAGCAGATTTTAGTTTTGAATTTCAACATCTACAATCTCTTCTTCATCTTCAGATTGCGACCTCTTAATAATAATAATGATAATAAACTAATTTCAACTCATCTTGTTTTAAAGTTTAAAACCCATCTTTTTGCACACCAGCAAAAGAGACAATTTTTGCTAAAAAGTATGTCAAAAACATGTTTTTCAAATGCTTTCAAAACTCGATTTCTGAGATGATGCTTTTAAAGCATGATTTCGGTCAGAACAAGTTTTGAAAGAACATCTATGATAAGTTTATAAATTACACATTTTATGCTATTTCTATTCTTAGTTTTCATTATGTTTTCTATATTTATTATAGTTAATTATATCATGATTTTGAATTTCAAGTATGTTTAGGAGAATAAAGTGAAACATATCAATAATGATGGTAAACAGCTTATAAAATCACAATCACAAGATGGAAAAAGATTTGGGAGTCAAAAAGATCAAATTCTTAGTGCAAAACAAGAAGACAGATTTGACATCCGGAGTTTGTTGCAAGGAAAACATGATGTTAAAGTCTTTATTCAAAGAAACTTCTTATCTTAACTTTTGAAGCTGACTTGAATACCTTTCCAACAGTATATCATACGCCCAAATCGGATAAGAAATGGTTATCCAAATCATCCGAGAAAGTGTGAGAAGATGCAACAGAAGAGAGCCCGACATCGAGGATCCCAATTCCAGCGCCGCGACGCTCTGATACCTGCCAAAACTGCAAATTTTGCACCTAAACTTACTTGTGCAGCAAGAAAGGGTTCTCAGGGTTTTGAAACTCTATAAATACCATCTTTTGACCCACAAAATAGTCATGTTTTGATTATTATTGATCTACTTTTCCATTCTCTTATTTTCTTTTTAGTTTTATGTATATATTATCTATGCCTATGCTAGGCTAACTTCTTATTTGGTTAAGGATGATTTCAAAGCCCTAAACAAGTTGTGTAATTAATATTCATATTTTATCTATCATTGATTTTCTATCAAATTTGCTTATGTTCTTCTAGAAAAATTGTTTATGATATTGTCTTGATTTGTTTAGGATGCATACTAGATAGATCTTGATAATTATCTAATGCTAGTTTAGGAGTCTTGATCCATAATTATCTTGATTTCCTATTCATAAGTGGCAATTTGTGATTATGGTCAAGTTTTCGATAATTGCAAAGTGAAACATAACATAAGTTGAACAATCCATGTTTATGTGTTTGTTGCTTAGATCAACCTATCTTTATTCATCATAAAACTGTCATTAAGTTGAATCTAGAGAGTTTATTCTAGGTTGTTTGATGGTTAGAGATTTAGTGAGGTGTTTATCCTATTTAACAATGAACTAAGGAAGGATTGGGGTAACAGAGTTTGTTGTTATCTACGGTTGATAGTTTTGATAGTTAATTGATGTTGATAAATCTGATATTGATTCTCAATAATGTTTCGTGGTGGCGAATGACACCTTAACCATACTTCTCTTATTTGATTTCCTCTTATTCTTTTGAATCTTATTTTTCTTGTTTACTTGCTTTTCAAAACACTTAAAAACCCCCTTTTCTTTTATTGTCTTAGAACTAAAGTTTTGAATCAGCAACTTATAAATTAAGAGCAATTTCTGTGGATTCGATCATTGCTACTACTATACTAAAGAATTGACCATATTTAGTGCAAGGTTTAAGATACATTATTGTCGCAACCTAAAAAATAACAAGTTTCATTGCGAGACTTTACTCGTTAAGTGTGACATTGGAGAAAACAGAGAAAAAGATGACTTAATTCCTCTTGAATTAAAATGAGGGTTTGAAAACAACCTCGAAAAAAAAATGGAGTCGCCACCAATCTTTTTTGGCTAGGTGAGATCGGCCACCTATTAAAGCCGACGTTGTAAAACATTTTAAAATTAATTAAAACATTTTTAAAACCAATTTCAAAGTCTGCGCTTTTAAACCAGAGAAATCAACGAAGCAGGTTCGGGAGTAGGTTACGTGCGGGGAAGGATTAGCACCCCCACAACGCCCGTATAAAGTGGTACCTTATTAATCGTGTGTTATCTCGAATCTCGGTAAAAGTTGGTTTTAAATTCGACATTTTAAAATAATTCCCAATTAAAAAAATAATTCCATTTTTAATTGAAAATAATCCAGAATTTATTAATTCAAAATTTTTCTATATTTTCCAACAAACTCGGTAAAATATAAAATTTTTATTTATTTGAAAAATCTCCGAATCATTTTCTTTTTTTGAAAGAAAGATATTACTTTATTAATAATAATTGATGATATCCTTCCCAACAAACCCGACAGAGAACTCATGAATTATTTTAACTTGGGAATATCTTTATTTTTTTTACAGAAAATCATTATCTTTATTAAAAACATTTTAAAAGAAAATGAATATGAACATGTATGACATGGCAAAAGATGATATGGCAAAATCTAGATGACATAGCATAATCTAAATAACATGGCAACATCTAAATGACATGACAAAATCTAAATGACATGGTAAAATCTAAATGACATGGCATAATTTAAATGGCATGGTATAATTAATGACATGACATGATAAGAAACATAAAATAACATTATAATAAATTATGCATGAAAATGTAAAAAAGGCAATGCATGAACATAATAAATCCTAGATGATATGGTAAAATAATTAATGACTAAGCAAAAAGCATGGAATAACATAGAATATTCATAACCACATAACAACCAATATAACATCATGAAATCTAAATCTAAATCTAAATCAAAACAATAACATCACTATAGAATATTCATAGTAAAAATTAATATAACATGGAAAATGCATAAATATGGAAAATGCAATGCGTGAAAGTGTATCTTTTCCTTTAAATAAGGACATCCTTATACCTAAAAAGATATCCGACTACCTTAGGAAAAGACTTAAATCAGATTTTTTAAATACTTTATGACTGAATGAAAAACGATTTGAAAATTTTGGATGAAAATGGCACCATGGCCGAAACCCCCCTTTAAATGGTTCTATTTTCCTAACTTTGAAAACCAAGATTTGACCACACTTGACTCGACTTCTATAAAATCAAATTTCATGATTAAAATGACCTAGAAACTAACCTAAGTCAGTAGCTAATGCCCCAAATCAGCCCCCTCTTAATGCCTTTATCAAAACAGAAAATTATTGGTTCTTTAAAACAAATCTGATTTTTTTGACCAGTTCTAAAATGTGGTATTTTTTACCCTTTTAAAAAAAATTAAAAAAATATGAAAAAATTATGGGAGACTTCGAACATGTCGACTTCTATGTTAAAAAATCAGTTTAATTTTTGGAGCATGGGAACTATGACCGAATTCACCAAAACAGCAAGTTATCAATTCTGAAAAAAACAGCTCTGACTATCACAAGCAGTATTGAAAACCTATTTTTTTCACTTCTAAAAAGTTTCAAAAAAATATAAAAAAAATTATGAAAGACTTAGAACATGTCGACCTCTATGGAAAAAATAATCTTAATTTTTAGACTAAGGATGACCTACCCAAAAATTCATGAAAGACAGAACACTGGGTGAAAACTGCTTAGCTAAAAAAACATTTTTAAACCTTTGATAAAAAGTCCAAAAATTAGAATAAAAATAATAGAGACTCCTCTAAGATCCTATAATTAGTGGTAAATTTTTTTAAAAATTTGGACAATTTTTGCCTAATGAGAAAAAAATATTAGAAAATCCAACTTGACAACATCTTAATTTTTCCACAAGCATGCTCATGAGAGCTTGGCTTTGAGCCATTGATTGGCTTAAGTCAAAAATCAAGTAAGAATGAAATGAAATGCATGAACACACAGCAAGATGGAAATTTCATGAAAGAAAATAAAATGAAAATAACAAAATCATATGAACAAAACATGGAGGAGAGCATGAAAGAAAATAGCTACCTTGCTTTAGCTTTCCAAATCAAAGAGTAGTAAGAAAATCCCTTATGTTTTCTCTTTTCTTTTTCCCCTATCTTTTCTCTCAAGAATAGCTATAGCCCTTGTAAAAAATCTGATCTCCCTTCCCCTTAAAAAAATGAAAACCCCCTCCAATTTATATTCCAACCAAATGCTAGGGATGTTGTCATAATGTTGTTATTTTTTTTCCTAGCTAGCAAGATCCAAAGGCCACTAATCAAAGATGCTAAAAATATTAATTTACAACCATAAGATGAAGTGATCAGCCCCTAATAATAACAGCTAGCCTAAAATATGTAACTATAATGTGCTCATCCTTTCTCTTCATTCATTTGGCCACATGGCATGATTACAAAGGCTTAATCAAATAAAAATATCACCTTGCTATCCAATTTTGGCCCTTGGATGAGAGAACTCAGCCAACCTTCCCCTCTTCATTGGTTGGCTGAATGACCTTTAAAATTCCAGCATCTTCTCTTTTTTTTTTTTAAAAAAATTGCCAAAATGGCCATCTCCGGTTTCTTCGATAAAATTACACTTTAGCCCCCTAAACTTGATTAAATTGCAAACGGACCCCAAATTCGGATTTTTTTCCAATACCTCCTAAATAATATAAAATTGAGTTCTAGAAGTTTTCATAATTTTACGAGCCCGTTTCCTATTTTTCCAGGATTTTTATTTAAAAGTTTCGGTTTGGTGCCTTCCAAATTTAGCCTTTTTCAATTGAGCTTCGATTTTGGATTAATCTTCACCAATCTCTTCCAAATAATATAAAATTGAGATCTGGAAGTTTTGGTAATTTTCTGAGCTCGTTTCCTATTTTTTCCGGATTTATCTTCTGGAATTTCAGCTTAATGCATCCGAACTTTGCCATTTTTCAAATGAGATCCGATTTTGGATTTTTCTTCCCTAATATCTTCCAAATAATATAAGATTGAGATCTGAAAGTTTTCATAATTTTTCGAGCTCGTTTCCTATTTTTTCCGGATTTATCTTTTGGAATTCCAGCTTAGTGCACCCGAACTTTGCCATTTTTCAAATGAGCTCCGATTCCGGATTTTTCTTCGCCAGTCTCTTCCAAAAATATAACAATCAAATATGGAGGTTTTTATAATTTTCTGAGATCGTTTCCTATTTTTCCCGGATTTTCCAAGATTGCTTTTTAACCTCCGAAATCTTGGTTTTACTCAAAACAAGTCCGATTTCCAGATTTTCTTTTTTCGTTGCCTTTGTTATAAATTGAATTGGATTTGTTCCAAAAATGCCCAATTTTTACGATCAAATTCTCCTCCGATTTCATTTTCCCTTTTTCCAAAATCGAGGATTTTCTCGTTTTTTCGTTTTTCCTTCAACTTGCTCTTTTCTCGGAATTACTTCAAACCGAGCTTTGGGCTATCCTTGTTTGCTTACTCTTCATCAATTAGGGGCTTCAATTTTATCGAATCGGGCCATCTCTGCAGTTTTCCCAATTTCGCAAAATTCACCAAAAACCCTAATTTTCGGTTTTCCTTCCAAATTGACTATTCTTTTGGTTCTGCTTCCAATTAGCCTTTCCAATACCCGTAGTCATTGATTATATTCCATTTGAAACCTCCAACTTTGATTAATTTGATCGTTTAAGCACTTTACCCCAAATTTATCGAATTAGGGTTTTCTTTCCTCTGAATTTCCATAACCCATCTTCTGGACTCCATATCTCTCGTTATAGACCTCGGATTATCAAAATTCTTTCACTATTGTTCAATTAAACTTTTGAATCTTGATTTTGAATGAGAGATGATTTTTTAGTGGCTGACTTTTCGAGGTTGACTTTTTCGATGTTGATTTTTTTTGGATTAACTTTTCATGCTTGACCTCCTAAACAAAGTCTTGGAGTGCCACCTGCAGGATTAGAAGAGACTTTCTGCATTCTAAAACATCATCAGAAAGAAATTACATAATTTAGGGGTCCAGACAAAATTAGGTGTCTACAGCTGCCCCTCTTTGGCTATTGCTGAGAATCAGGAATAAGGCAAAGATAAATAAATATTAATTTTGTCCGGTTAGTGAAATCACATGCGAATAAAAGGAAAGAGAGTTTTCAATTTTTCATCATTTTTTCTTTTTTTTTTTTAATGATTAAAAGCTGTAAATAGAAGATTTTGTCCTTAAATTGAGTTTCCTGACTAATCAAGGCTCGACCCGTCTTAAGGAAATGAGTTCGATTTGCAAGAGAAAAAATACCTCTACGGTGGTCTCGGGCCTTATCTTGAAAATTGTGCCCGGAGGTCTTATCTGTGATCTGGAAAATTATGCTCGGAGGCGACTTTAAAAATGGTGCCTGGAGGTCTTATCTATGATCTGGAAAATTATGCCCGGAGGTCTTAAAAATGGTGCTCGGAGGTCTTATCCATGATCTGGAAAATTATGCCCAGATATCTTAAAAATAGTGCTCGGAGGTCTTATCTATGATCTGAAAAATTATGCTCGGAGGGAACTTTAAAATAGAGTCCGGAGGTCTTATCCATGATTTGGAAAATTGTGCCCTGAGGTTTTAAAAATGGTGCCCGAAGGTCTTATCTATGATCTGAAAAATTGTGCTTGGAGTCGACTTTAAAAATGGTGCCCGGAGGTCTTATCCATGATATGGAAAATTGTGCCCAGAGGCAACTTTAAAAATGGTTTTAAAGAATTTTGCCCGGAGGCGACTTTAAAAATGATGCCCGGAGGTCTTATCTAGAATTTTGAAAAATGGTGGCCAGAGGTCTTATCCATGATTTTGAAGAATTGTGCCCGGAGGTCTTAAAAAAATGGTGCCCGGAGGTCTTATCCATGATTTTGAATAATTGTTGAAAATTAACCTCAAGGTTTTGAGAGGATGCAAATGCTTCTTGATGCAGCTGGGAATGTCCTTAACTGATGCAAATGCTTCTTGATGCAGATGCAAATGGCTTGGGTTAATGCAAATGCTTCTTGGTACATATGCAAATGTTGAATAAGTGCAAATGCTTCATGGTGGAAATGCAAATGGCTTAGATTGATGCAAATGCTGCTTGGTGCAGATGCAGATGTTGAATAAGATATGCAAATGCTTCATGATGCAAATGCAAATGACTTGGATTGATGCAAATGCTTTTTGATGCAGATGCAGATGCAAATGTTGAATAAGATGCAAATGCTTAATGGGGCAAATACAAATGTCTTGGATTGATGCAAATGCTTCTTGATGCGGATGCAGATGTTGAATAAGATGCAAATGCTTCATGGTGCAAATGCAAATGTCTTGGGTTGATGCAAATGCTTCTTGATGCAGACGCAAATGTCTTGGGTTGATGCAAATGCTTCTTGATGCAGATGCATATGTTGAATAAGATGCAAATGCTTTATGGTGCAAATGCAAATGTCTTGGGTTGATGCAAATGCTTCTTGATGCAGATGCAGATGTTGAATAAAATGCAAATGTTTCATGGTGCAAATGCAAATGTCTTAGGTTGATGCAAATGCTTCTTGATGCATATGCAGATGTTGAATAAGATGCAAATGCTTCATGATGCAAATGCAAATGGCTTAGATTGATGCAGATGCAGATGTTGAATAAGATGCAAATGCTTCATGGTGCAAATACAAATGTCTTGGGTTGATGCAAATGCTTTTTGATGCAGATGTAGATGTTGAATAAGATGCAAATGCTTCATGGTGCAAATGCAAATGTCTTGGGTTGATGCAAATGCTTCTTGATGCAGATGTTGAATAAGAAGCAAATGCTTCATGCTGCAAATGCAAATGTCTTGGGTTGATGCAAATGCTTCTTGATGCTGTGCAGATGCAAAGCTCGATAAAGAGATGAGTGCTCATGAGTGATGCAAATGCCCCTGATCTTTTTTTTCTAAACTTTGGCTTAACATTTCCAATTCATTTTTCCTCTTCAAATCAGAGTACATCCTGAACACTCGTGCCCCATAAGAGATCATTCCCTTTCCGGTCTTTGGCTATCTCTTTGCCCCAACAATTTTCAAACTCTTAACAACAGAAGTCTGAACCGGGTTCTATTTCTTCTTCTCATATCTGGAAGTCAAGATCTACCCTAGTAGTTCCATATCGTTGGTTAGAAAACCATTGTCTCATGTCAACATCAAAAATGGTTATTTCAAAGAATATTTTTATTTGTTTTACCATTTTGAAAGATTTTGCTCACTTAACGAAAACTTCTAAGCCAACAATATTAACCCCACAGTGTGTGATGTATGAATCTCTTGAAGACTGATGATCACTGTCAGGATTTTTTTTGAATGTCAATTTGGGTTTTTCAACTTGGATTGAAAGGCTTGATACAACAGGATTTATGGTTGATCGAAGAAAACTTCACAACAAGAAAAATGTATGTCCATTCCAGGCTCACAAATGAAACAGGTTTTATAAAATATGAATTCCTTGAGAATCAAACAAATTCAACATTCTTTTAGTTTCCAAATCATGATGTTTTGACCAGCGTCAAGATTCCCAGGGATGTTCAAACTGGAAAGTTAATTTTGGAGGGAACAAGTTTCAGTTTTTGAAGTCAATTCTCCAAATGAGAGCTGACAGTTTAGGAGGTTCAGGAAATTCCTAGATGTTCCTTGATTTCTTCAAGATGACATCTTCTTTTGCTGTGGCATCGGCACTGACATAGATGGCATCAAAAATTCTCATTTTACTCTAAACCGCCCATTTTTGGGTTTTCGCCCTAGAGTCCCATTCTCTCCATTTTTTCTTTCTCTAATTTTTTGTTGTTCTTCCATGCACTTGAGAATTCTAAATTCTTTCAAAGTGAAATGATAATTCGATGAGATGGGATGGGATAAAATCTAAGGAAAAACCATTCAAGTTAAATATTCATGCTTGATCAAAATGGACTTTTAAAGCACGTAATATAGGCCATGGTTCGGGTTTAGAAAGAAAGGATAACTAGGCCCAAAATATGTGTTTGAGGGTAATCAGATCAAGGATCATTTCTTGAGGAGGATTTCCTTTTGAAGCATTTGTCCTTTTTGGACTTTTCTTTCATTCTTTTGACTTTTGCTCATTTTCTTCCTTGTTTTTGGCTTCCATTTCGCCATCCTTTTTCACACACATTTTTGTGTGTGTTTTTTCTTCTTTTTTGTTTTTTTTTGTTTTATTTCTTGGCCTCCATTTCTCCATCTTTTCTCCATCTTCATTTTGACAGAGTGAGCCCGTATTTATTTGGGAGCTCAATTTGCTTTGTATCTGTCTTCAAGTTAGGACTCATTTCTCCATGATCTTTGAGAAGACCTTTCCTCGCATTTTGCCCCCAGTGTAGAGGGTGATCCTTGATCAGGGTTCAAAGAAGAAATAATTCTTTCGGCTCAAAAGGGGTGACTATAAATAATTTCTTTTTGTGAAAGGGACATGAAAGATGGCCATTTCTCATATCAAGCACAAATATTCTCATTGAAGAGCAATCCCTAAGGGGAATAGATAATCAGAATTTCATTTTGCAATTTGGAATCATCCGAATTTTCATATGCATGATATCACAAATTTTCTTCTTCTTCTTCTTCTTTTTTTTTTCTTTCTTTTTTTGTCGCACGCCCCAATGATTCATGCGCTAATCCATCCTTATTCACCACGTATTCATCATTTATACATATGACGCCCCAATTGATTAACCATGAGAATTTGTATCATTACGAGGAACATCGCAAGTCTAGGTTTATTTTGAAAAGGCTGAGTTTCAATCTTGGGTTCATTCGAAGTGACAAGAAAAATATGGCCCTAAAAATAGGTTTTCTCTGGGAGATGGGATAATCTGATTTAATCATTCTGCCCCAAGGTGTTAATCATGAAGTGATGTTCGGGCAATTGGTGTTTTGTGGTTGTTTGGAAAGGATGTGAATGGTTTTAGCACTACCTTGACATACACCAAATACCAAAATCCAGATTCTTGAAAGAATGTTTCATTTGTTCGATTTTTCGAGGAGCTCGAAAAATTTTCAAATATTTTCGTTCCTTTGCTCATAGCCTAAACTAGGATCTATATCTTTGCTTAGTGACAATGGTTTATGAAGTTCAATCATTCATATTCCATGAAGCATTAAGTCTTTCAAGTTGTCTCGGTTCAAGGGATTTAGGCATAGGAAAGCCCAAAAGAGAGGGGAGAGGGTATTGGGTCATTTCTAACAGTGATCATCAATATTCTCGAGACTGTCCATTATTAGAACTTCCTTAATGTTTGTTTTTGCATATTCAAATTATTGTTAAAACACAACAAACACAAAGCATTTACAATTCAAAATTCATTTAATTCATATGGATGTCGACATGAGACAAGTGCTTTCATCATGAGGTATGAAACTATATGCATAAAAATGTTCCTATTGACATGCCTTCAAAGATTGTAATTCTCCTCCTAAAACCCCGAAAGAAACTGATTTATGGCATAGTGGACTTCGACTGATCGATAAGCTCCTGAGTCAAAATGCCATCGTGGATAAGACCTTCAATCATTTCTTCAGTTGTCTGCTTTTTTCAGTTGAATGCCCAACTACCCCCAGGTGATACTCACACTTGCTAGCAGGGTCATAACTCCTTGCTGATGGATTCAAAGCTGTTTTCAAAGGCACAGGGGTAAGGTACTGATTCTTTATTAGTAATGGCAGCAGGTCGGGGATTGGGATTGGAATTCTTTCTTGGTTGTCCCGCGGTCGTTTTTTGGAAGCAGGCCTTGTTGCAGGGATTGGTATAGGCTTAGGCGCTTGGGTTGGTAGGTAAGGATAAAGGCTTGGAGATACCTTGGTAGGGTAACATGATTGGTATGAGGAGGATTGGGGATATGGGTCGAAATCTCCC
Organism: Fremontodendron californicum; assembly: GCA_030761205.1. NCBI lineage: Eukaryota > Viridiplantae > Streptophyta > Magnoliopsida > Malvales > Malvaceae > Fremontodendron > Fremontodendron californicum. Next base: position 9,137,686 of record JAULJL010000019.1, on the reverse strand, counting down.
ATAGCTTGGACATCTTTCTCTTTCTTTCTAGGTTCCCCATTTCTTTCGGCATTGGGTGTTCTTTCTCCTTCAAGTTTCCCATCCTTGATAGCATTCTCAATCATCTCCCCTGAGATTACCAAATCCTTCGTGGTATTGCCGACGAGTCTATCTTAGTACGGGGCCCGTAGTGTATTCACAAAAAGGACGGTGATTTCCTTTTGTGTCAAAGGTGGTCGTTAGACCTGTCCATGGGCCGGGCCGAGCCCGGCCGCGGCCCAAATTATTTTTTCTTCCTTTGCCAAGCCATTTGGGCTAGGCTTGGACCGACCCATATAAGCCCGTTTTACTATTCAAATATATTAAAATATTAAAAATTTATTTTTTATTAATATTTATATTTATTGTATAATTAAATTTAAATAAAAAATAATATTTTAATACTTAAACAGTGATCCGGGCAGGGCCGGGCCTACCCGGATCATAAAAAACCATGTCCAGGCCCTGCCCAATATGGGCCGGGTGGGCTACCCGGCCCATGTACAAGTCTAGTTGAACATATTCTTTGAAACTCTCAGTAGCTCTTTTCTCCATATTTTGCAAGGTGAGATATCGGTCATATGCTTGTACTGGCTTAGAAAAGCCCTAGATAGATCACTTCAAGAACGCATCTAATCCTTGCTCAACTGACTATACCACCTATTGCAGACCCGCTGAGGCTATCCTGAAAATAGTGGATCGAAAGCTTATCCTTATCTATATGACCCGTCATCTTTCGGCAGAATATAGTGATGTAGGCTAACGGATCAGTTGTCCCATCATATTTCTCAAAGTCGGGGGCCTTGAATTTAGGAGGAATGACTAAATCGGGGACCAAGCAACGTTCTTTCGCATCTACACTCCCAAATACATCTGTACTTTCTACTGCCCGGAGCCTTTCCTCTAACAGCTGATATTTCCCTTGGGAATCTGCCAATTGAACCTCATTCACCGCAACCATTTTCAACTTTGCCTGTTCAGCTGGATCATCTGAGTTCAGAATGTTGATAGGATTAACTGTGTTTTGAAAAGACTGGACATCTATCATTATGACCTCATTCTAACCTTTTTGTGTAGAGGTGGCAATTGGGCGGGTTCGGTCGGGCCCATTCAGGTTCGGGCTCATTCGGGTTCGGGCCAATTCGGGTTTGGGCTCAATCGGGTTCGGGCCCATTCGGGTTCGAGCTCAATCGGGTTCAGGTCTATTCGGGTTTGGGCCCATTCGGGTTCGGATTCGGTTCGGGTATGTTTTACATCATTTTTATTTTATGTTAAATGTAATCATTTTTACGTAATTTAAATATTTACTTTTAAAAATAAATTAAATATTTTATTATTATTTTTAAATGTAACCTTTTATTATAATATAATATTTTTAATTATATTTATTTATTAAAATCAATAGTTGTTAGCACCAAAAGAATATAAAATTAATTTTTATATAAAATTAATTTTTAAAATAATTTATTATAAAAAAATATGATATATTATAAATTAATCATATTAATATTTAAAATAATTGATTCGATGAACTCGAATTTCAATATGTAAATACATTATAATTTATATTCACTACAAAATAAGAGACTTTTAGGGACGAACCATGTCATTCAACTATCCGTTTATATATTTGTAAAATGTAAAAATTTTATACTTATGTAAAGAATCGAACCTAACATTTAACTCTTATTAATAAAGATATTACCAAGTGAGCCAATCTTGAATTTTGATATGATATGTTACTAAAAATAAATTATATCAAATATAATAAAATAATAATAATTTAAAAAATACTTATCCAAAATAAAATAAATAATAAATTAATTACAAAATTAAATTAGCTAATTATGTTAAATACTTTTAAATTCTAAAAAGACATGATACATTTATAAATCAATATTTGATGACTTCATTTAATAATGTGCCTAAGAAAACTATATATATGTTGCAAAGAGGAACACATTTTTTTTAAAAGTAGTTTTTATCTATTTTTTTAATTTAACAAATACTATTATACTAGAGATAAGTTAAAATGAATGAATTACTGTTAATTAATTTTAATACGTAGAAAACACTATTATACTATTATAAGTAGAACTGCTCAAGAGCCGAGCTAACCGTTCAAACCCGAATGTCCGCCCATATTTTGGAGGGTTTGGACTAAAATATTAAGCCCGAAATATGGGTTTGGGCAAAAAAATAAGGCCCATTTAGAAAATGGGCTGGGCCTTGGCTCCAACAATCAAGGCCTGAGCCCGATCCGGCCCGCTTTTCATTTATATAATATATTATTTTTATATTTTATATATTATGTAATTTATATCATAAAAAAGTAAATATATATAATAGTATAGTGTAAACATTTAAAAATATGCTAAGTTATCAATGTTTTCGAACTTAATAAAAGAAAAGAAGAGATAAAATTACTAAAAATTAAGTAATAAAAAAATATTTGTTTAAACTTTGTCGCAACCTAAAAAGTAACGAGTCTCATCGCAAGACTTTATTATTCGTTAAGTGTGACATTAAAAAAAACGAGGAAAAGTCGACTTAATTCCTCTTAAAAAATGAAGGTTTTGAAGATGACCTTGAAAAAGACATGGAGTCGCCACCAATCTTTTTTAGCTAGGTGTGATTGGCCACCTATGAAAACCGGTTTTATAAAATATTTTAAAATTAATTAAAACATTTTAAAACCAATTTCAAGTCTGCGTTTTAAACCAGAGAAATCAAAGAAATGGGTTCAGGACTCAGTTACGTATGGGGAAGGATTAGCACCCCCAAAACGCCCGTATAAAACGGTACCTTATTAATCGTGTGTTATCTCAAGTCTCGGTAAAAAGTCGGTTTTAAATTTAGTATTTCAAGTTAATTCCCAATTTAAAGAAAAATAATTTCATTTTAACTGAAAATTATCCGAAATTTATAAATTCAAAATTTCCTATATTCCCCAACAAACGTGACAAAATATAGAAATTTTTATTAATTTGGAAAACTTTCTGAATCTTTCTCGTTTTTTGAAAGAAAGATATTCCTTTATTGATGATAATTGATGATATTCCCTCCAGCAAACCCGGTAGAGAACTCATGAATTATTTTAACTCGGGAATATCTTTATTTTTTTATTGAAAAATCATTATCCTTTTGAAAACATTTTAAAAGATATGAATATGTATATGCATGACATAAATAAAAGGACATAGCAAAATCTAAATAATATAATGCATCCTAAATGATATGTTATAATTTAAATGCCTTAGCATATTCTAAATGAAATGTCCTAAGTTATATGACATATTCTAAATGAAATGAAATGACCTAGGTAACATGATATATTCTATATGAAATGTAATATCCTAAATAACATAATATATTCTATATGAAATGAAATAATTTGAATGACATGGCAAATATGAATGATATGGCACATAAATTAAATGACATGGAATATAAAATAATGCTATCATATAATATGCATAGAAATAAAAATAAAAAATAATAATGCATGAACATAGTATATGCTAAATAATATAACAAAAAATAACTAAATAAAAAACATAGGATATCATGGAATATTCGAAACCATATAATAAAATAATATAACATCAAAAATATAAATCAAAATAATAACAATACTATAGAAATTATCATAGCAAAAAAAATCACATATTATACAAAATGCATGAATATGGAAAATGCAATCCATGAAAATGTATTTTTTTCCTTTAATTAAGGGAATCCGTATATCTAAAAAGATATCCGGCTACCTTAGGAAAATATGTCAAATTAAATATTCTAAAACCAAAATACTTTGTGATTGTTTGAAAACAATTTTGAAAAACTTTAAATTTAAAAACAGAAACTTAGCTAAACCCTTTTTTAAATGGCTCTAATTTCCTAAGTTTAAAATCCCGGACTTGACCACCCTTAACCCGAGACTTAAAAAATCATTTTTAGAGTTTAAAAAGGCTTAGAAACTACCCTAAGTCAGTAGCTAAACTTCCTAATCAGCCCCCTCTCGGTAACTTAACCAAAACAGAAAAATGATTTTTCTCCAAATTCAATTCTGACTCCACTGTCTAGTTTTAAGCCACGATTTTTTATCCTATTTTTAAAAATTCTAAAAAATCTAAAACAAATACTGGAGACCCAAGACATGTAAAACTACACATGAAAAAATCAGCTTAATTTTTTGATTAAATATGAATGCCCAGAAAAATCGAGAAAGTACGAGTACTGGGTGAAAAAAACTGTTTTGCCAAAATACATTTTTGCCTTTGATAAAATCATTTAAAAATCAAAGTAAAAATATTTAAGACTCACAAAATGACTCACAAATAGTATCTAGGACTTTTTAAAAGTTAGATAAAAATTGGCTAAGTAAAAAAAAATCACAAAGGTAGAATAATCAATTTGACAAACCTTAATTTTCCACAAGTATACTCAAGAGAGCATGACTTTGAACCATTTATTGGCCCAAGTCATTAGTCAAGTGGCATGGACATGAAATGCATGAAAAGAATACAGCAAATATGATGCATGGAATGCATGGTTTTCATCCTAAATGTCATGAAAAAATGCATGGCATCAATATAGTGACCTAGACCTAAATGAACTTGCATGGCATTTAATGCAATCTAGGTCTAAAATGCAGGGACATGCATGGCAAAATAAAGCAAACCTAGCAGCTAAAATATGCATGGCAATAACACAAACACAAGGCATGCTTAAACCACAAACTCAACCAAATGTCATGAAAATGCAAACCTATCATCTAACATATGAAAAATGCAAACACAAGGCAAAATAATGAGGTAGCCAAATGGCCTAAGGTTCCAAACAAGCATGACATTTTCACAAACACTTGATATACTAACATGCTCAACTAAAATATAACACTCAAATCATGCAAACACAAAGTAGAGATATTAAAACTAACAAGCATTTTCACAAACACTTGATATACTAAATATAAAACATCAACAAATTTAAACATTATGAAAACAGAAAATTTAAAATGCAAGAACATGATAATGAACTCATAAATGGCAACAAACAAGCAACCAAATTATAACAAGCTCCAAGTATATGTAGTAGAAGAATATTTAAAGCATCAAGACTAAAAAAATAACATGATAAAACCAAGCAAAACAGCAAAAATAATAAGAAAAATCTGGGCCTTTCGGCCATGGTGAGAAAATAAAGAAAAAAAATTGTAAAAATTATTTAAGAAAGAGATGAAGAAAGAACTTAAAAAAACACTTATTTAAAAAGAAAACTCACCAAATAATAATCAAAAACAACAAAAACAAGAATGGAAAATCAATAAAGTGCAAGAGTTGGTGCTAAAAGCAACCTCAAGAAGCTATATTTCAAGCTTTATCTCTTCAAACTTTCCTTTTTTTTCTAAAATTTTTCTTTTTGCTTTCAACCAAGGAGAGAAAAACTAAGCAAAACCAAGAAGAAATCTGAAACTCCAGTCCCCAAAATGAAAATTCTGCCTCCCCCTATAGCTAGCCGAATTCACCCTCTCTCCTTTTAGGATGTTGTCATTTTGATTCCAACCAATTTCCATCCAAGGGCTAGTGATTCAAGGTGAAAAATCATGAAATTATCACCCTTAGATTAGTGTATCAGCTGCCCATAATTACAGCTGTTCAAGAATAATGTTGACACTCTCCCTCTTCATGCATTGGCCTGTGTGGCTTAATCACAATATCTTGATCAAAAAAATCTCTAACTCTTAATTCTTGGCATTTTGATTGAAAAATCAGAAGCTTCCTCCTTCCTTTGGGCCCTGGAAGGCCAGCACTTTCTTTTCCAGCCCAAGTCTGATTTTTTGAAAGGCCAAAAGAAGCCCTTTTCGGTTGCTTGGATAAAATAACCATTTTGCCCCCCGGATGCAAATAAATGGCAAACGGACTCCAAATTCAAATTTTATTTTTTTAATACTTTAAAAATATTAAAATATTAAATTCTGGAAGTTTTCAAAATTTTCTGAGTCCGTTTGCTATTTATTTGGATTTTTTCTTCCAAAAGTACCCTTTTATGCCCCCACATTTTACCATTTGTTAAACGAGCTCCAAATCAAGATTTGTCTTCACCAATCTCTTCCAAATAATTTAAAAGTGTTATCTGGAAGTTTTCATAATTTTTGGAACTCATTTGGTATTTTTTCAGGATTTATCTTATTGAATTATTGAATAGGAGGTCTGGATTTGACCATTTTGCAAACGAACTCCGAATCAAGATTTTCTTTAGGCAATCTCTTCCAAATAATTTAAAAATTAGATTTGAAAATTTTCAGAATTTTTGGAGTCCATTTGCTATTTTTTCGGGATTTATCTTCTTGAATTATTGCATAGGAGACCCGGAATTTGGCCATTTTGCAAACGAACTCCGAATCAAGATTTTCTTTCTCCAATCTCTTCCAAATGATTTAAGAATGAGATTTGAAAATTTTCAGAATTTTTGGAGTCCTTTTGTTATTTTTCCCAAATTTTCCAATTTTGCCCTTTTGCCTCCGAAACCCGGTTTTGCTCAAAACAACTCCGTTTTTCAGATTTTCTTCAAACTGAGCCTTCGGCTATCCCTTTTTAATCATTCCTCATCCATTGGCGGCTTTATTCTTACTAAGTCGAGCCATTTTTGTAATTTTTCCCGATTTCACCAAAATTCACCAAAAACCCTAATTCTCGGTTTTCTCCCGGATTGGCTTTTCTTTCAATTTTTCTTTCAAGTGGCCTCTCCATTACCCGTAGTCAGTGCTTATCTTTCATTTGGAACCTTCAATTTTGACCAATTCGATCGTTTAAGCACTTTTCCCCAAATTTCCCGGATTAGGGTTTATTTTCTACTGAATCTCCATAACCCAACTTCCGAACTCCATATCTTTCAATGTAGACCTCGGATTATCCAAATTCTTTTGCCATTTTTCAATTGAACTTCAATTCTTGATTTTGAAAGTGGGTTGATTTTTTCAGTAGGTTACTTTTTAGGGTTGACTTTTTTGGGGTTGACTTTTTTCGGGGTTGACTTTTTTCGAGTTTGACTTTTTATGCTCACCCTCTTAAATTAAGTCTTGGAGTACCACCTGCAGGATGAAAAAAGTCGTTTTACATTCTGAAACATCAATTTAGGAAGAAAACATAACTGTTTTAGTGGTCCGGACGAAATTAGGTGTCTACAGCTGCCCCTCTTTGGCTATTGCTGAGAATCAGGAATCAGGCAAAGATAAACAAACACTAATTTTGTACGGTTAGTGAAATCACATATGAAGGAAAGGGAAAGAAGTTTTCTTTTTTCTTTTCTTTTCTTCTTATTTTTTTCTTTTTTTCTTTTTTTTGTTTTTTCAATTTTTCATTTCTTCATTTCTTCATTTTTTCATTTTTTCAGTTTTTTCATTTTTTTTTGAGAAAGCAGTAAATTGAAGATTTTATCCTTAAATTGAATTCCCTGACTAATCAAGGCTCGACCCGTCTTAAGGAAACGAATTCGATTTGCAAGAAAAAGTTATGCCCGGAGGTCTTAAAAATGGTGCCTGTAGGCCTTACTCGTATGGATGAAACCAAAAATTGAAAAAGATCTGGATGAAACCAGAAATTGAAAAGCATGGATCAAACCAAAAATTTGAAAATGATCTGGATGAAACCAGAAATTGAAAGGCATGGGTGAAACCAAAAATTGAAAACGATCTGGATGGAACCAGAAATTTGAAAGCATCGGTGAAACCATAAAATTGAAAGAGATCTGGAAAAACCAAGGAAATTGAAGGCATGGGTGAAACCATAAATTTGAAAAAGATCTGGATAAAACCAAGGAAATTGAAGGCAATGGTGAAACCATAAAATTGAAAGAGATCTGGATGAAACCAAGGAAATTGAAATGCATGGGTGAAACCATAAAATTGAAAGAGATCTGGATGAAACCAAGGAAATTGAAATGCATGGGTGAAACCATGAAATTGAAAGAGGTCTGGATGAAACCAAGGAAATTGAAGGCATGGGTGAAACCATGAAATTGAAAGAGATCTGGATGAAACCAATGAATTTGAAGGCATGGGTGAAACCATGAAATTGAAAGAGATCTGGATGAAACCAAGGAAATTGAAGGCATGGGTGAAACCATGAAATTGAAAAAGACCTTGATGAAACCAGGGAATTGAAGGCATGGTGGTGCAACCATGAAATTGAAAGAGATCTGGATGAAACCAGGGAATTGAAGGCATGGGTGAAACCATAAAATTGAAAGAGATCTGGATGAAACCAAGGAATTTGAAGGCATGGGTGAAACCATGAAATTGAAAGAGATCTGGATGAAACCAAGGAATTTGAAGGGATGGGTGAAACCATTAAATTGAAAGAGATCTGGATGAAACCAGAAATTTGAAATGATCTAGAAATTAAACTGAAGGATTTAAGAGAGGATGCAAATGCTTCATGGTGTAAATGCAAACATCTTGGATTGATGCAAATGCTTCTTGAAATGATACATATATCTTGGATTGATGCACATGTTTCTAAATGCAGATGCAAATGTCCCTACGAATCATATTCATGTGAGTGGTTCATGAATGGTGTTATTGCAGCTACAATGAAGATGCAATGATCCTAGGAATGATGCACTTGCTTGAGATGATGCGAATACAACTGCTCATGGAATAATGCAAATACGAATACTCATGAATTATGCAAATGCTTGCTGACACGGTGCAGATACGAAGTTTAATAAATAGATGAATGCTCATGAGTGATGCAAATGCCCCTGATCACTTTTCTAGATTTTGAATCAGCCTTTCCAATTCATTTTCCCCTTCAAATCAGAGTATATCTTCAATTCATTTTTCAATCTTTAGCTATTCTCTTTGCCTCAACAGTTTTCAAACTCTTATTACAGAAGTCTACTTGTCGAGTTCTACTTCTTCTTCTCATATTTGGAAGTCAAGGTTAGCCCTAATAGTTCTACACCTTTGAGTTAGAAAAACCCTTATCTCATGTTAACATCAAAAATGGGTATGTCAAAAATATTTTTATTTTCCTTTTTTGAAAAACAATTTTGCTTTTTAATGAAAATTTCTGAGTCAAAAATTTTAACCCCACAGTATGTAATGTACAAATCTTTTGAAGACTGATTATCATGGTTATAAATTTTCCTAAGTGTCAATTTGGGTTTTTCAAATTGAATTGACAAGGCTTGGTACAACATGATTTTGGTTTTTTTTTTTTTAGGAAAGCTTCACAACAAAACATATATGTCCTTTCTAGGCTCACAAATGGAACAGGTTTTAAAAATCATGAATTCATTGAGAACCAAACAAATTCAACTTTCTTTTTAGTTTCCATGTCAAGGTATTTTGACAAGCGTCAAGATTGGCTGGGATGTTTAAACTGGAAAGTTTAATCTTGGAAGGAAAAAGTTCCAGTTTTTGAAATCAATCATCCAAATGAGAGTTGACAATTTGGGGGGTTCAGGAATTCCTAGATGTTCCTCGATGACCACTTATTTAAGATGATCTTTTTTTGTGGTATCGGCACTATCATAGATGGCATCGGAAATTCCCATTTTACTCTAGATCGCCCGTTTTAGTGTTTTCGCTCTAGAGTCCCATTCTCTCCAATTTGTTCTTTTTTCCTTTTTTCATTGTTTTACCATTCATTTGAGAATTCTAAATTCTTCCTTAGTGAAATGATAATTCGATGAGATGGGATAAAGTATGAGGAAAAACCCTTCAAGTTAAACATTCATGCTTGATAAAAATAGACTTTTAAAACACGTAATGTAGGCCATGGCTCAGGGTTCAGAAAGAAAGGATAAATAGGCCCAAAAAAATGTGTTTGAGGGTAATCAGATCAAGGATTATTTCTTTGAGGAGGATTCTCTTTGAAACATTTATCCCTTTTGGACTTTTCATTCCTTTTGACTTTACTCTTTTTCTTCCTTGCTTTTGGCTTTAATTTGCCATCGCTTTTTCACACACTTTTTGTGTGTGTGTTTTTCTTGGCTTTCATTTCGCCATCTTTTCCTTTTTCTTTTCTTTGACAAGGTGAGCCCGTATTTATTCGGGGCTCCATTTGCTTTGTATTTGTCTTTGGAGCTAGGACTCATTTTTCTATGATCTTTGAGAAGATCTTTCCTCACATTTGCCCCCCAGTGTAGAGGGTGATCCTTGATCAGGGTTTTAAAGAAAAAAGAATTCTTTTGGCTCAAAAGGGGTGACTATGGATAATTTCTTTGTGTGCGAAAGGGATATGAAAGATGGCCATTTCTCATGTCAAGCACAAATATTCACATTGAAAAGCAATCCCCAGGGGAAATAGATATTCAGAATTTCATTTTGCACTTTGGAATCATCCGAATTCTCATATGCATGATATCACAATTTTTTTTTTGCCCCAATGATTTATGCGTTAGTCCATCATTTTTTACCATAAAACCATCATTTCCACATATGATGCCCCAGTTTGATTAACCATGAGAATTTGTATCATTACGAGGAACATAGCAAGTCTAGGTCTGTACTGAAAAGACTGAATTTCAAATCTGAGTTCTTTGAAGAGACAAGGAAAATATGACCCAAAAACGGGTTTTCTCTGGGACAAGGGATAATCTAGTTTAATCATTGTGCCCCAGGGTGTCAATCATGAAGTAATGTTTGGGCAATTAGTTTTTTGTGATTTGTTGAAAATGACATGAATGGTTTTGGCACAACCTTGACACAGACCAAATTACCATGATCTAAATTATTGAAAGAAAGTCTCATTTGTTTGAATTTCAAGGAGTTCGAATTTTTTTTGAAAAGTTCGTTCCTTTGTTCATAACCTAGACTAGGATCTATATCTTTTCTTATTCTATGATGACAATGGTTTTATGAAGTTCAATCATTCGTATTCCTTGAAGCATTAGGTCTTTCAAATGTTCTTGGTTTAAGGGATTTAGGCTTAGGAAAACCTAAAAGAGAGGGGAGAAAGTATTGGGTCATTTGTAATAATGATCATCAATCTTCTTGAAACTATCCATTACTAAAACTTCCTAATACTTTTTTTTTTTCCAATTATTGTTAAAACACAACAAACACAAAGCATTTAAAAATCAAAATTCATTTAATTCTTATGAATGTTGACATGAGACAAGTGTTTTCATCATAAGGTCTGAAACTAAATGCATAAAAACTTCCCCTTGACATGTTCTCCCTATTTCAAACTGGCTATTGCTCGGTACTCTTTTCGACCTTTCCATCTTTTTCTCCTAGTATGACATCCATAATGGTCTCATCATTCCTATTCAGTAGATTCTCCACGCTGTCTGTCCTTTGTTTATTCCCCACACCTAACTGTCCTTTATTGATAAGCGCTTGAAGCTTCTGCTTCAGACATAAGCAATTTTCTGTGGAATGTCCCCGAATCCAGAATGATAATCACAATATGCATTCTCGTCATACCAGCTTGGATATGGGGGTTGGATAGGCTCCACTGGAACTTTAGTGAGGAGTTGCTCTTCGACCAGCTGGGGCAATAGTTCAGAGTAAGACATGGGGAGTGACTCAAACTGATCTCTTTTTCGGATATTCTTCGATTTCCTTTGACTGACAAAAGGTTGAAAATTTACTGGATTCTGAGAGGCCATTGGGTATAAGTATGAACCTGGGGTACATAATTCATAGAAGGATAGGCTGGAGGGTATGAAGTAGCCAGAATATACGGGGCACAGTCTCCCATGGCTTGGACATCTTCCTCTTTCTTTTTGGGTGACCTGTTTCTCTCTGCATTAAATGTTTTACCTCCTTCGAGTTTCCCGACCTTGATTGCATTTTCAATCATTTCCCCGGAGATTACCATATCCGAAAAATTCCTCATGGTGTTGCCAACAAGTCTATCGTAGTATGGGGCCTGTAGTGTATTCACAAAAAGGACAGTGGTTTCCTTCTGAGTTAAAGGCGGTTGTACTTGGGTGGCCATGTTCCTCCACCTCTGAGCATACTCTTTGAAGCTCTCAGTAACCTTTTTCTCCATATTTTGCAAGGTGAGACGGTCAGGTGTCATGTCGGTCACATGCTTGTACTGGTTTAGAAAAGCCCTAGCCAAATCATTCCAAGAGCGAATCTGATCCTTGCTCAACTGACTATACCACCTAATTGCGGACCCGCTGAGGCTATCCTGAAAGTAGTGGATCAGAAGCTTATCATTATCTATATAACTTGTCATCTTTTGGCAGAACATTGTGATATGGGCTGACGGATCAGTCGTCCCGTCATATTTCACAAAGTCAGGGACCTTGAATTTGGGAGGGATGACTAAATCGAAGACCAAGCATCGTTCTTTCGCCTCCACACTCCCGAATATGTCTGTATTTTCTACTGCCCGAAGCCTTTCATCTAGCAACCGATATTTCCCTTGGGAATCTGCCAATTTACCTCATTAACCATTTTCAACTTTGCCTGTTCAGCTGGATCATCTGAATTTAAGACATTGATGGGGTTGATTGGGTTAACTGTGTTCTGGGCATCCATCATTACGACCTCATTCTGACTCTTTTGTGCCTCTAACCCTTCTTTGGCGGCCAAGTTTTCAGTGTGTCCCTTGATTACGGTGGATATTAGCTCCATCAATTTAATCATCTGATCTTTAGATTCTGCTTGAGACTTTGCCAGCTGTTCTCCCAATTCTTCCTGTACCTTTTCCATTTTTTCCATTCGGGCAACTTGTTCATTCTCCATAGGACTAGCCTGTATTAAAAGGGTACTCAGTACTTCTTATACCTCTGATTTGAAATGGAAATTCTTTCAAAGACTCTTAAAGCCAAGCCAACTTCTGTTTTATTCCCCCAAAGTGCGTGTCATGATGAAGGAGCCATGAATGTAATTTGATGCACGTGAAGCCTAATCAATATGATGTATGGACATATACAATGAAAACATGCTGACCATGTATGTAATAAATGCAATCACAATGCCAACATGTTGCAAGCAAAGAATAAACAAATCAACACATGAATATATGCAATGACTGATCATGTACATTTTAGCGTATTTCCCAATGAATGATCATATACACTATGAATGCAACACGATGTCAATTATGATACATGCAAACAATGAATGATTGATACAGAGTATATACAAAGAAAATCATGCTGACCATGTGTGTCATAAATGCTTCCTGATGTTAATATGACAGATTAATGCATAAGCATATACGGAGAAATCATGCTGACTATGTTTGTCATGAATGCAACCCAAAGTCAACATGATGCATGTAAAGAATAAACAAATTAATACATGGATATATGCAGAAAAATCATGCTGATTATGAATGCATGAATGCAACCTGATGCTAACATGATACATGTATGAATGTATGGTATGCCAAATAATTGATCGGATGCAAAATGCAAAAGGGAAGATATCACGGAGGAAATAAGAATCGGAGGAACTTAATCATCAACATCTCATAAATTTGAAGCATAGTCAATTCATTCCCATATCAATTGTTCACAATGGTATAAACCATGTTTTACAAAATCTGAGCAGTAGTTAAAACTATCTTTTACAAACACTTTATTCTTCCTAGCATCCTAAGGCTATAAGAGCCGGCTACTGAAGAAGTGGAATCCTATTACATCATATAAGACCGAAGTCTTTCCACCTCAATGCTGTAAATCTCCCAATCCTAATGACGCTTTCCCAGCCCTCTATCAATCAGTGTCGTTGGATCCAATCACTTGGCATTTATAAGAGACTGCACTTTCTTTTTGAAGGTTATACAATCTTCAATGCTATGGCCAGTAATTCTACAGTGATAATTACATCTTGCATTTGGATTATACCACTTTGGATATGGTGGTAACAGGGGTTTTAGCAGGATACAGGCAACCATCTGATTTTGGATCAACATTGGGAAAAGCTCTTGATAGCTGATTGGAATAGGGTCAAAATACCTTTGGGTCTTATCCTGAGGTCGTTTCTTAGTCACACATAGCCTAGGAGTCGGGGCACTTGGTGGTGGCACTAAAGTCCGAACCAGAGTGTTTACATGGAGATGTGGCGGAACAACATGGTAAGGGTATGGATTTGGACACGGGGCCTTTGGAGGTTGTACATAGCTCGAGGTTCCTATCCAGATGCTGGATAAGGTGATTGATGAGGGAAGCAATATGAACTGCCAATTGGTGGTAATGGAGTGGGATTCATGGGTCCCTTAGTGATCATCGCAATGGACGATTGGTCCATATTTGGGTGGGGATACTGGTTTAGACCTAGAACGGTTTACAGGTATGGTACTGGATCCGAGGTTTCTATCTTTGGTATCAGGCTCTCAGGTTTAATCATTTTCATGATTTTGTCCATAATTTCATGAGGATCGCAACCTTTGTGGCATTGACAAGTGCAGGATCCAACAAGGATTGTATGTTCCGGTCCTAATGGTTTTGGTTGATCCGAAGGCGATGTAGAGTCTTGAGAAAGTTCCCTTTTACTCTTACCCATATCCTCAAACATTTTCAGCAATTTGACGAGTTGTTCTTTCACTTCCCGGATTTCATGTCCACATTCCTCTTGATTGCGTTCCAAAGCACCCAATCGTTCCTCCGATTCATTCCTCATATCTCGAAACCCTTTTCATGCAAATGAAAATGTCATGAGATTAAGAATACAATTATGAATGTACATGCTCTATTCCTATGTGCATGAATATACTGATGATTAATGCATGAACATATACAGAGAAATTATGATGACTATGTATGCTATGGATGCAATCTAATGCCAACATGATGGATTTAAAAAAATGAATAAATTGATGCACAGGTATATACAAATAATGACTATGCATATCATAAACGTATTCTACAATGAATGACCATGCATGCTATGATGTCAAAATGATACATGCTAAGAATAAATGAATTAATACAAAGGTAGGTACAAAGAATGACCATGTATATCACAAATGTATTCTGCAATGAATAACCATGCATGTTAGGACTATGACATGATGTCAAAATGATATAAATAAATTAACCAATGATTACACGTAATTGGTGGGACCTAAATCTTGATTATTCAAAAATCTCATTATGCAAGATTTGCCTCCAAATTTAATCTACAATTTTTTGAAACATGTTTTTTCTATGAAAAACCACACATTATTTTCAAAAGAATTTCGGAATAATGGATCCTACTATGGTACAATATGCAAATGTTCATGTAACACTACCGATTTATGAAATCACCAAATGAGTTTATTATTACAAACTGTTTATTGCAAAGAATGAGATAAAAAATACAACGATAAATGTACATGCTCTATTCACACATGCATGAAATGTGCAAAAATGCAAAAATGTTTGAAAAAAATGGTTGTATTTTGAATTTCAAAAGGTTAGTGAACACTTGCCCCAACAATATCTACTTATATAGGCATCACGGTGCCTTTGGGGCGGAGTATCACACTTATTACGGGCGATGTACGTTCATCTTTGCCCGGTTTACAAAACTTATTTGAGATGTAAAAATAGGTAATAAAAGGTTAGAAATGTCCGTCCATGTATTCCTAACTTCGGTGTATCTAACAAAAATCCGGCATGGCTTCACCTAGGTTCACTATATGAGGGTGAATCGATTCTAAAGGCCCCGAATTGCTCCTCACTGTCGCCGGTGAAGGCTAGTAAGGCACCCCGATAAAAGCGGGTTCAATTCGTTAGAGTATATTTTCCTAAGCCCATACGGAGGATCATCACGAAGGCGTAGTTACTTTACTCCCACTTAAAAGGACAGAACCCGGGTAGAGAGTTCATGTTATGCAAATGCAAGGAGTGTGTGTGGGGGAACAAAACAAACCTGTCACCACCTATTCTACACCCCTTATTCTAAATGCCCCAACAAGTAAACAACAAAAATCATCAATTAATCAATAAATGAATATATGCACCAAAATAACCAGAGAACAAATATAATATGTATGTACATGAATATGGACATATTCAAAACATTTTATTATGGACATATTCAAATATAATTGTCCTTAAAAAAATATGGGAATTAAAATTAAATACCAATTAAACCAACAAAACCGAGACTTTGATAACACACGACTAATTCTAGGCCTGACTCTCTAATATTCCCCAGTGGAGTTGCCAAGCTGTCGCAACCTAAAAAATAACGAGTCTCATCGCAAGACTTTATTATTCGTTAAGCGTGACATTAAAAAAAAGGAGGAAAAGTCGACTTAATTCCTCTTGAAAAATGAAGGTTTTGAAGATGACCTTGAAAAAGACATGGAGTCGCCACCAATCTTTTTTAGCTAGGTGTGATCGGCCACCTATGAAAATCGGTTTTATAAAATATTTTAAAATTAATTAAAACATTTTAAAACCAATTTCAAGTCTGCGTTTTAAACCAGAGAAATCAAAGAAATGGGTTCGGGACTCGGTTACGTATGGGGAAGGATTAGCACCCCCAAAACGCCCGTATAAAACGGTACCTTATTAATCGTGTGTTATCTCAAGTCTCGGTAAAAATTCGGTTTTAAATTTAATATTTCAAGTTAATTCCCAATTTAAAAAAAAAAATCATTTTTAATTGAAAATGATCCGGAATTTATAAATTTAAAATTTTCCTATATTCCCAACAAACGTGGAAAAATATAGAAATTTTTATTAATGTGGAAAACTTTTCGAACCATTCTCGTTTTTTGAAAGAAAGCTATTCCTTTATTAATGATAATTGATGATATTCCCTCCAGCAAACCTGGTAGAGAACTCATGAATTATTTTAACTCGGGAATATCTTTATTTTTTATTGAAAAATCATTATCCTTTTGAAAACATATTAAAAGATATGAATATGTATATGCATGACATAAATAAAATGACATAGCAAAATCTAAATAATATAATGCATCCTAAATGATATGATATAATTTAAATGCCTTAGCATATTCTAAATGAAATGAAATGTCCTAAGTTATATGACATATTCTAAATGAAATGAAATGACCTAGGTAACATAATATATTCTATATGAAATGTAATATCCTAAATAACATAATATATTCTATATGAAATGAAATAATTTGAATGACATGGCAAATATGAATGATATGGCATATAATTTAAATGACATGGAATATAAAATAATGCTATCATATAATATGCATGGAAATAAAAAAGAAAATAATAATGCATGAACATAGTATATGCTAAATAATATAACAAAAAATAACTAAATAAAAAACATAGGATATCATGGAATATTCGAAACCATATAATAAAATAATATAACATCAAAAATATAAATCAAAATAATAACAATACTATAGAAATTATCATAGCAAAAAAAAATCACATATTATATAAAATGCATGAATATGGAAAATGCAATGCATGAAAATGTATTTTTTCCTTTAATTAAGGAAATCCGTATATCTAAAAAGATATCCGGCTCCCTTAGAAAAATATGTCAAATTAAATATTCTAAAACCAAAATACTTTGTGATTGTTTGAAAACAATTTTGAAAAACTTTAAATTTAAAAACAGAAACTTAGCTAAACCCCTTTTTAAATGGCTCTAATTTCCTAAGTTTAAAATCCCGGACTTGACCACCCTTAACCCGAGACTTAAAAAATCATTTTAGAGTTTAAAAAGGCTTAGAAACTACCCTAAGTCAGTAGCTAAACTTCCTAATCAGCCCCCTCTAGGTAACTTAACCAAAATAGAAAAATGATTTTTCTCCAAATTCAATTCTGACTCCACTGTCCAGTTTTAAGCCACAATTTTGTATCCTATTTTTTAAAATTCTAAAAAATCTAAAAAAAAAATACTGGAGACCCAAGACATGTAAAACTACACGGGAAAAAATCAGCTTAATTTTCTGATTAAATATGAATTCCCAGAAAAATCGAGAAAGTACGAGTACTGGGTGAAAAAAAACTGTTTTGCCAAAATACATTTTTGCCATTGATAAAATCATTTAAAAATCAAAGTAAAAATATTTAAGACTCACAAAATGACTCACAAACAGTAGCTAGGACTTTTTAAAAGTTAGATGAAGCTTGGCTAAGTAAAAAAAAAATCACAAAGGTAGAATAATCAATTTGACAAACCTTAATTTTCCACAAGTATACTCAAGAGACATGACTTTGAACCATTAATTGGCCTAAGTCATTAGTTAAGTGGCATGGACATGAAATGCATGAAAAAATACAGCAAATATGATGCATGGAATGCATGGTTTTAATCCTAAATGTCATGAAAAAATGCATGGAATCAATATAGTGACCTAGATCTAAATGAACTTGCATGACATTTAATGCAACCTAGGTCTAAAATGCATGGACATGCATGGCAAAATAAAGTAAACCTAACAACTAAAATATGCATGGCAATAACACAAACACAAGGCATGCTTAAACCACAAACTCAACCAAATGTCATGAAAATGCAAACCTATCATCTAACATATCAAAAATGCAAACACAAGGCAAAATAATGAGGTAGCCAAATGGCCTAAGGTTCCAAACAAGCATGGCATTTTCACAAACACTTGATATACTAACATGCTCAACTAAAATATAACACTCAAATCATGCAAACACAAAGTAGAGATATTAAAACTAACAAGCATTTTCACAAACACTTGATATACTAAATATAAAACATCAACAAATTTAAACATTATGAAACAGAAAATTGAAAATGCAAGAACATGATAATTAACTCATAAATGGCAACAAACAAGCAACCAAATTAAAACAAGCTTCAAGTATATGTAGTATAAGAATATTTAAAGCATCAAGACTCAAAAAAATAACATAAATAACATGATAAAACCAAGCAAAACAACAACAATAATAAGAAAAATCTGGGCCATTCAGCCATGGTGAGAAAATAAAGAAAAAAAATTGTAAAAATTATTTAAGAAAGAGATGAAGAAAGAAATTAAAAAAACACTTATTTAAAAAGAAAACTCACCAAATAATAATCAAAAAGCAGCAAAAAAAAGAATGGAAAATCAAGAAAGTGCAAGAGTTGGTGCTAAAAGCAACCTCAAGAAGCTATATTTCAAGCTTTATCTCTTCAAACTTTCCTTTCTTTTCTAAACTTTTTCTTTTTGCTTTCAACCAAGGAGATAAAAACTAAGCAAAACCAAGAAGAAATCAGAAAATGCAGTCCACAAAATGAAAATTCTGCCTCCCCTATAGCTAGCCGATTCACCCTCCCTCATCCTAGGATGTTGTCATTTTGATTCCAACCAATTTCCATCCAAGGGCTAGTGATTCAAGGTGAAAAATCATGAAATTATCACCCTTAGATTAGTGTATCAGCTGTCCATAATTATAGCTGTTCAAGAATAATGTTGACACTCTCCCTCTTCATGCATTGGTCTATGTGGCTTAATCACAATGGCTTGATCAAAAAAATATCTAACTAACTCTTAATTCTTGGCCTTTTGATTGAAAAATCAGAAGCTTCCTCCTTCCTTTGGGCCTTGGCAGGCCAACACTCTCTCTTTTCAGCCCAAGTCTGATTTTTTGAAAGGCCAAAAGAAGCCCTTTTTGGTTGCTTGGGTAAAATGACCATTTTGCCCCCTGGATGCAAATAAATGGAAAACGGACTCCAAATTCAAATTTTATTTTTTTAATACTTTCAAAATAATAAAATATTGAATTATGGAAGTTTTCAAAATTTTTCGAGTCTGTTTGGTATTTATTTGGATTTTTTCTTGCAAAAATGCCTTTTCATGCCCCCACATTTTACCATTTTTTAAATGAGCTCCAAATAAAGATTTTTCTTTACCAATCTCTTCCAAATAATTTAGAAGTGTTATCTAGAAGTTTTCATAATTTTTGGAACTCATTTGGTATTTTTTAAGGATTTATCTTCTTGAATTTTTGCATAGGAGGCCCGGGATTTGGCCATTTTGCAAACGAACTCCGAATCAAGATTTTATTTTTCCAATCTCTTCCAAATAATTTAAAAATGTGATTTGAAAATTTTCAGAATTTTTGGAGTCCATTTGCTATTTTTTCGGGATTTATCTTCTTGAATTATTGCATAGGAGACCCGTGATTTGGCCATTTTGCCAACGAACTTCGAATCAAGATTATCTTTCGCCAATATCTTCCAAATGATTTAAGAATGAGATTTGAAAATTTTCAGAATTTTCGGAGTCCATTTGCTATTTTTCCCAAATTTTCCAATTTTGCCTTTTTCCCTCCGAAACCCGGTTTCGTTCAAAACAAGTCCGTTTTTCAGATTTTCTTCAAACTGAGCCTTGGGCTATCCCTTTTTAATCATTCCTCATCCATTGGGAGCTTTATTCTTACCAAGTCGGGCCATTTCTGTAATTCTTCCCAATTTCACCGAAATATACCAAAAACCCTAATTTTCGGTTTTCTCCCGGATTGACTTTTCTTTCAATTTTTCTTTCAAGTGGCTTCTCCATTACCCGTAGTCAGTGCTTATCTTTCATTTGGAACCTTCAATTTTGACCAATTTGATCGTTTAAACACTTTTCCCCAAATTTCCCGGATTAGGGTTTCCTTTCTACTGAATCTCCATAACCCAACTTCCGAACTCCATATCTTTCAATGTAGACCTAGGATTATCAAAATTCTTTCGCCATTTTTCAATTGAAATTCAAATCTTGATTTTGAAAGTGGGTTGATTTTTTTTAGTTGTTGACTTTCTGGGGTTGACTTTTTTGGGGTTGACTTTTTTGGGGTTGACTTTTTCGAGGTTGACTTTTTTTTGAGTTTGACTTTTTATGCTCACCCTCTTAAACTAAGTCTCGGAGTACCACGTGCAGGATGAAAAAAGTCGTTTTACATTCTCAAACATCAATTTAGGAAGAAAACATACCTGTTTTAGTGGTCCGGACAAAATTAGGTGTCTACAAACTTTTTTAGAAAAAAAATAATATGGGCTGGCCTAAACGGGTTTGGACTTTCCATTTACAAATATGGACGAGTTCGGGTAGAATTTGAGGCCCATATTTCGGGCCGGGCCGGGCTTGGGCAAGTATATTTTGTGTTGATACCATATCTAAGCCCGGCCCGAACCCGACCCGGCCTGGCCCATGAGCACCTTTAATTATAAGGGTGCTCTTAAAATAACATGAACGAATGACAAGTGATATTTTATGTCAAAAAAAGTTCACATCTCTAAAATCTTCATGAGTTTAGAATCTCTAAAACCTCAGTTTTACTCAAAACAGGTTCGATTTCCAGATTTTCTTTTTCGTTGCCTTTTTTATATATTGAATTTGATTTGGTTCGAAAACTCCCAATTTTTACGATCAAATTTCCCTCCGATTTGATTTTCCCTGTTTCCAATATCGGGAATTTCCTCGTTTTTTCGTTTTTCCTCCAACTAGCTTTTTTCTCGAAATTACTTCAAACCGAGCCTTGGGCTATCCTTGTTGCTCACTCTTCATCAATTAGGGGCTTCAATTTTACCGAATCGGGCCATCTCTGCAGTTTTCCCCAATTTCGCAAAATTCACCATAAACCCTAATTTCTGGTTTTCCTTCCAAATTGACTTATTCTTTTTGTTCTGCTTCCAATTAGCCTTTCCAATACCCGTAGTCATTGATTATATTCCATTTGAAACCTCCAACTTCGATCAATTTGATCGTTTAAGCATTTTTCCCCAAATTTACCAAATTAGGGTTTCCTTTCCACTTAATTTTCATAACCCATATTCTGGACTCCATATCTCTCATTGTAGACCTCGGATTATCAAAATTCTTTCACCATTGTTCAATTAAACTTTGAATCTTGATTTTGAATGAGGGTTGACTTTTTAGTGATTGACTTTTTAGGTTTGACTTTTTCCTGATTAACTTTTTATGCTTTAACTCCTAAACAAAGTCTTGGAGTACTTCCTGCAGGATAAGAAGAGACTTTCTGCATTCTAAAACATCTTCAGGAAGAAATTACCTGATTTAGGGGTCCAGACAAAATTAGGTGTCTACAAATATTTTGAGTGCATCAAGTTTTTGGCGCTATTGCCAGGGATTGTTTTCTTTAATTTATTTGTTACTTGGTTTATTTTTAGTTCTAATTAGTTATTTTTTTTCTTGTATATACAAATTTTCTTTCTAATTAAAGTAATGAGAGATGGCATGGAACTTCATGGTGGATCATGTTGGTATATGCCCTAGAGCCAATCAGATTAGGCATGGGACATACAGTTAATAAAGCAAACCTATCACTATTCTTTAGTGATACAAGGTTTTCCTTCATGTTAGTACGACAATAAAGAGTTATTAAGTACTAATCGGATGAAGCCCATGGAACAAACTGGCTTTGCAAAAGAATTATAAAGAGTTATAATTGTGAGATCCTTATGCATCAAAGCCTTGTTCCTCAAACTGTTATTGGTCATCGTATTGCAACGATGAGGCATTGGCAATGCTCAAAGACTAGTATATGTTAAGCCTTCTTACTTATGAAGTAAGCAACCGATCTCATAGGTTGAAGTATAAGGATACTTGGGATAACATATAGGTGCTTGTTTGTTGTACAAGTTCACTGAACATGGCCCGTTGTGAGAACTCCGTTTGGTATAATCACTCTTCTGTCTATGGAAAAGTTCTCACGTGCCAGTCGTGTAAATTAGTTCTCGAACTTGTGATACCAGGTCATCTTGTATGGAGAGTGTCATACTTTGATTCCATCTGAACGGGTTCCAATAGGATGCTTATGGTGGGGTGGTTTTGGGTATGACATGAGCCATGCGAAGATGGATGAGTGATCCAGAGAGGATTCACCACTCCAAGTGATATTGGAGACATATCTCATATGTTCTTAGCTTGGTTTAACTAAATGAAGTCTTTGGCAAAAGCATGATGGATTTGGGAGAAATCGTTTCTCTAAATTCATAAGGTTAAACATAAGATGCAAGAACTAATATGGATTGAACATGAGTAGACACTGCACCATGCTTATGGGCTATCCGAGATATTTGGTGAAAGGACCGTATTACACTGATAGGCTGGTTACTGAAAGGTTTCAATGAGGTCACATTTACTTTTCAACATTTGGTGATCATGATGGGTTGCTAGATCCCGCTCTTGATCTATGAGTATATGTTAATGAGATTAACTTATACGCATTGCCAACTTGTTGGAAACCTAATGGGTCACACATAACAGAACGAATTTGTTGGATTAAACTCGGGATTTAATTAAGTTGGACTTAATTAAATAAAAAATTAATATGGAGGAACTAATTGAATAAGGTTCAATTAAGGTAGGTTAAGACATAATTTGGATTTATGAAATCCAAATATAGATGTCTTAACAAGACGATGTGGATAAACTTGTCTTAAGTAGACAATGTCTAATTGTAGACATGTCTTAAGATAAGTTGTCATGGCCGATAAATTTGAGTTATACAAAGTGAGAAAAAATTTCTCATATTTGAAAAGTTTAATTACGAATTAAATTATAATGACTCGGATTTAACTAAACCGAATCTGGACACTATAAGGGATGTATTCGGCCAAACATACTAAGGGTTAATTGTTGACCGATACTTGATAACTTAAAGAGTAAGAATTACTCTTTAAGATAGTGTTTTAAATAAATTAAAACACCATTTATTTATTTGCTTAATGGTGGCCGGTCAAAGAAAGGTGTCACTAAGGGTAACGCCAAAAAGGTAGAAAAACATTTGTTTAATGTTTTCTTTTCCTTGTTAGTGGATTACGCCAAAAAGTAATCAGGCTAACATTATTAGCTTTAAAAGGATTCTTTATTTCTTGTTTGTTTACGTTAAAAAGACAAAAAAGAGAATTCT
The DNA here is from genome assembly GCA_030761205.1 of Fremontodendron californicum. Lineage (NCBI taxonomy): Eukaryota > Viridiplantae > Streptophyta > Magnoliopsida > Malvales > Malvaceae > Fremontodendron > Fremontodendron californicum. The sequence continues at coordinate 9,113,872 of JAULJL010000019.1, read as the reverse complement.
TAATGGTTTTTAGATGATATATAATCTTAATATTCTGCCACTTCCACTAGGAAGTCAGCCGCACACCTCCCAAGGACTTCAGGCTTGATTTTTACAAACCTAAAAAATAAGATACGTAGATTCCACTTTTGTTGGATTTTCGGTAATTGTAAAAAGAGAGCAGCCGCAAGTCTTATGGGATTTCTTCTCTCCCGATTTTGTTTTATACTATTGAGAAAATTTGTTTTCTCATATAGAAAATAAAATTGAATCGGCCAAAGGAGAAAGAATAGGAAGTCGCGACTCCTCCATTTTTCTTAGTTCTTGTTTTTCTATTTGTTCACCGAAAAGAATGTTGTTTCGGTCTAAGAAAAAAAGAAAAGAAAGGTGAACCTTTTTATTCTGATCAAGAAATCAGCCTGCTAGCACAAGCGAATCCTCGTGCTTTGTGAAGGTTCCAACAACGTTCATGTGGATCAATGTTAGAGACAACACACTTGAGTTGCTTGTGGCTTCGGAGAGATCTTGAGTAGATCATCGTTGCTGCATTCGTGTTTGGATCTGCATACTCTTGATTACGATATCTTGAGTAGGTACAAATCTAAATCATATGAGTGATTTAAAATTTTTATTGCTTGTAAACCCATGTTTATCGAAATCCAAAGATCCTGTTGTATTCGAGTGCTTCTATGTTTCATTCCTCTGCGTTATATTCTGATATAATTTTATTAACATGTGCCGGGATTTTCTAACAGATCATCCAACCAATTTGTGCCCATACTTCCAAGAAGATACTTTTCAACAAGCCTATGATTTATGAGGATTTCAAGGCCAACAAGGATTTCAATGACAACAGTATGATCCTTCTCAAACACTTACAATACAGGATGGTGGGATCATACTAATTATAGCTATTCGGGAAATTATCAAGAAGTTGATCCTTATGCTAATTACAATCATCTATCCGGCTTCAAACAATCATGGCCTCAACAACCAGATTTTTTTCAGCCACCACCTGTGACTCAAAGCCAAGGTACATCTATTGAGGATATAGTTTATTCATTTATTACTAATACTTTGCAATTTCAACAGGAAACAAGAGCAAGTATCCAGGAAACAAGGGCAAGTATCCAGAGTTTGGAAACGCAAATAAGCCAAATGGCTAGTAGAGTGGTGAGATTGATGGAACAAAGATCTGAAATGAGGAAGCTAATGCTAGTGTTGTGATGGGAACAAGTTGAGGAAGCACCAAAAAGAGAAATGGATTCAACCCTTGAGGATCATGAAGCTACAATTGAGAGTACTTCGCACTCGAGGTAACTTTTAAGATTTCTATTTCTACTCATGTTCCTTCTCCACCTTTTCCTAGCAGATTTGCAAATTCTAAGAAGGAGGAACATGAAAAATAAATTCTGGAAACCTTCCACAAAGTACAAATAAATATACCTCTTCTGGATGCCATTAACCAAGTACCAAAATATGCACCATTCCTCGATAAGCTATACACCACCGAGAGCAAATTAAAGTGTGATGAGATAATAATTATGGTGGAGAATGCATTTGCTGTTTTGCAAAGAAAACTTCCTTCAAAGTGTAAAGATTCGGGAAATCTCATGCCTAAACCAGAAGATCCAAAAAGCCAAGAAGGGGTATAGGATAGGTTGAAGATATTAAATCAAATGCTAATTGAAAGGCAGTCAATTGATGAAAGATTAGCCAACCTGCCATATCATATTTGCTTTCTCTTTCTTTCTTTCTTTCTTTTGTTTAGTTATTAATTTTTTTTTTTAGTGTTTTAGGATTATTTAGGTTTCATTTGTTTCGTTTTGAGTTTTTAATATTTTTGTTTGTGTGTTTTAGTAAGTCAGATCGAGGACACTAAACGAAGCGCTTATTGAGAGGCAACCTAATGGATAGAGCGCACACCTAATAATCAGATTTGCTACTACTTATTCTCCATCATTATATCTTTTATTTATTTCGTTAGTTATTTTGATTATTTTGTTTTTAGTTCTTTTCTTTTGCACATAATTCTTTCATGTGGGTGATAGTTATACATTGAGGACAATGTAAGAATTAAGTGTGTGGGGGGGGGGCGATTTAGGATTTCTTTTATTTTAGGTTGTTATTATTATTTTTTGAGTCTTTAATATTGTTTTTATTTTGTGTATTTTTAGTTCCTTTCAATACAATGATGAGATATGAATTGTGTAGGTCTAAACTAGTTTATTGGTGAATAGAACTTTCATGAGAATTAAGCTTGAAATATCATTTTTTTTATGAGCCAATGTTAATATGATATGTTGATTGAGAAAGAAGCATGTTTAGACTTGATATTGACTTGTATAAACATCCTTGTGAGTTTTGAGCCTATATGATTGATGCATTATACATATCAATCTAATTTCTTTCTTGTGTGCTCTCATGATAACATGTTTCTCTAGAACTTGCTTTAAACCATTTGAGATTATATTGATACATATGACAATATGGATATGATAGAGGCATTAGGATTTTTACCAAGGCCAAATCAGCCATTCCCTATTGATGTTCCAAGAGAGCATCCCCCTAGTGAGCCAATTTGAGCCAACATTGAATAAGCTATTTATTTGATAACCACATCTTACACCTAGCCTAAAAACACTTATATATTTACTCGTGTTCTAAAGATGGATTGAATGTTTTGAGACATACTGCAAAAACAAGGGATATCTATTGAAAAGTTGGGTTAGAAACAAGAAATAAGTGTGGGGAGGATAAAGGCAAAAGTCAAGAGAAAAAGAAAGGGAACATTGTCAAAATACTTTCCCATATCTTAAAAAAAATGAAAAATGAATCATCTCTTGAACTTTTGGTTAAAGAAAAGATGTTACAAAGTTGGTTAGAATGAAACAAAGGCTAAACTTAAAAATTTAGCCTATGTTATTATGCTTCTAAGGAATATTGAGAAAGTTTTCTTTGCATAAATTTGATTATGTCTCTAATTTCTATGAAGTCTTTGGAACCTTTGTGATAACCTTTATCTTTTATTCTTTAACCACATTACAACCCCTTGGCCCTATTACAACCTTGAATAAAATGAAGTTGCATATAGGTGGACAAGCAAACATATAGTAGGACTGTTTTTATGAGATTGATTGAGTGTAAACACCTTACCACTACTATATTGAGTGAAAATCATGAGAGTATCCCATGTGAGAAGTTGAGATTAAGTTTTGAATATGCACTATTTTGATTGAGATATGTTATGTTAATATTGGCTTAACTAAAACCATTTACATTTAAGCATGATTCTTTGTGAACTTATTTAAGCTATTGATTAGTTTATAAGACTTGTCCAATGATTGTCTCTAATTGTTATTGAAAGTGGATTAGATTAGATTTTCTTACTTTGCTTTTATTTTATTTTTCTCGAGGACTAGCAAAAGCTAAGTGTGGGGGTATTTGATAAGTCCATAAATTACACATTTTATGCCATTTTTATTTTTAGTTTTCGTTATGTTTTCTATCTTTATTCTATAATTATATTATGATTTTGAATTTAGGTATATTTAGGAGAATGAAGTGAAACATGTCAATAATGATGATAAAGAGCTTATAAAATCACAATCACAAGATGAAAGAAAACTTGGGAGTTAAAAAGATCAAATTCTTAGTACAAAGCAAGAAGGCAAATTTGACCTCCGAAGTTTGTTGCAAGGAAAACATGATGTTAAAGTCTTTATTCAAAGAAACTTCCTTCTTGACTTTTGAAGCTGACTTGAATAGCTTTCCAATGGTATATCATATGTCTAAATCTTAAAAGAAATAGTCATCCAAATCATCCTAGTAAGTGTGAGAAGATGCAGTAGAAGAGAGCTCGGTGTCGCGGGCGTAGCACAGCCCCAAGGTCGAGAGCTCGGTGCCGCAGTGCCCAATTCTAGCATCTCGATACTTGCCAAAACCGCAAATTTTACCAATAAACTTACTTGTGCAACAAGAAAGGGTTCTTAGAGTTTTGAAACTCTATAAATATAATCTTTTGAGCCACAAATTAGTCATGTTTTGATTATTATTGATCTACTTCTCCATTCTCTTATTTTTTTTTTTTTAGTTTTATGCCTATGCTAGGCTAACTTCTTATTTGGTTAAGGGTGATTTCAAAACCCTATACAAGTTGTGTAATTGATATTTAGATTTTATCTATCATTGATTTTCTATCAAAATTGCTTATGTTCTTCTATAAAATTTATTTACGATCTTTCTCTTGATTTGTTTAGGATGCATACTAGATAGATCTTGATAATTATCTAATGCTAGTTTAGGAGTCTTGATCAGTAATTGTCTTGATTTCCTATTCATAAGTGGCAATTTGTGATTATGATCAAGTTTTCGATAATTGCAAAGTGGAAAATAAAATAAGTTGAACAATCCATGTTTATGTGTTTGTTGCTTAGATTAACCTATCTTTCTCATCATAAAGCAGCCATTAAGTTGAATTTAGAGAGTTTATTCTAGGATGTTTCATGGTTAGAGATTAAGTAGAGATGTTTATCCTATTTAACGACGAATTAAGGAAGGATTGGGGTAACAGAGGTTGTTGTTATCTACGGTTGATAGTTTTGATAGTTAATTGATGTTTATAAATCTGATATTGATTCTCAATGATGTTTAGTGGTGGCGAATGACACCTTCACAATACTTCTCTTATTTGGTTTCCTTTTATTCTTTTGAATCTTATTTTTCTTGTTTACTTGCTTTTCAAAACACTTTAAAACTCCATTTTCTTTTATTGTCTTAAAACTAAAGTTTTGAATCAGCAACTTATAAATTAAGAGAAATCTCTGTGGATTTGACCCTTGCTACTACTATACTAAATAATTGACCAAATTTAGTGCAAGGTTTAAGATACACTATTTTGAGTGCATCAATCTATAAGTTTTGGATGAGTTCACAAAATATTTTCTTTCACTGTATGAATTTTATCATTTGAATCCCTGATTGGCTGTTGCCATGTTGACATCAGATGATTACCATTTACCAGTGGCTGTCTATGCCAACATCTATGGTCATTGTGTCAAAGACTGTGCATCAGTTTGTTGCTCCCTCTATGCTTTACGAACATTATCTCACAATGAACCTGGTTGCTTTGCTAGTACAAGTACAACAATATAGAGAATAATTGATCATCTATTGCTCTTATGGATCCACGCAACATGCAAATGCAAATACATACTTTAATAGACAAAGTCCTCTCATGTCCATTCACTTTCTCATTTAAGAGGCTAGTAGCCAAATCATTATCATTGTTGTTTGTGTGGAGTTTGGACTTGGGAGTAGGCACTTGAAATAGGAAGAAAATACGTTAGTAGAGGTCGGAAGTTGCTTCTACGTTGGTTCTCCGACGCTCAAATCAGTATGTGGAGGAGGTGAGCAGAAAGTAAAGGTTAAAGGAAAATGAAGGTGAAAAATGAGAGGTCTTCTTTACCTGAAAAATGAGGCACCTTATATGAGAGAGAGAGAGAGACGCGGATGACATGATGCAATTAGATTGGTTGGCTTGATGTGGTACGTCCTTGCCATGCATGGATGACACACATCCACGGTCAATTATTCAAGGTGAAAAACCAACGCCCAGCGATGTCAAGCCTGACCTTGTCAGTGATTGGAAGCTTGACGCGGTACGCTCCGTGCCATACATAAATGACACTCGTCCATGGTCAATTATCTGAGATGAGACATCCAACATGTTCACACTTAACTTCGTCGGTGCACATCTGAAATGGTGCTAAACCACTTTTATCTCTTTGATTGAGAGTAAAATGCTCTTACATACAAAATATCTACATCAATTACAATCCTTTTTAAGGTTTTCTTTCTGGTTCATTATCTGTAGTAATAGAGAGAGAAACTATTCATGTCCCAAAAATGGCCTCATAATGAGCTGCTTTAATTTGCTCCACCCTCATTGCCTACATATTAACACAAGATCAGTTACACTGCAGCTATATATTTGTAGAGGATTCTTTGGTAGAGAGAGAAAATATTGCAAACAAGTGAAACAGGATGTTGTCGGGAAAACGACGGAGAGGAAGACTGGAGCAAACCCTGAAGTGCTGAGCGATGCGACAGGTGGTTGTAGGTAAGGCAGAGGAAATAAGGAGTATGGCTGAGAACAAAGTTGAGGAGAGAATTAGAGAAGAGGGAATTGCAGAGAGAACTTTAGAGAGAAAGTTTGCTCAAATGCCAAAAGTCCCCAATGAGTTGTGTGAGCTCCTATTTATAGGTGTCAAGAATAGGAGTTACTTATCATAAGCATTGAATAGGAATAATGATAAAAGTTGTCAGTTATTAAGGCATTAATGCTTTGTTTGATGGGAGTTGAGATTGTTGTTGGTAATGGTGAATAGTGAACAAGAGTTCACTATTTATTCTGAAAAAAAGGGATAAGCACTCATATTTCAGGGAAAGGTTAAGAGCAGACGTCTTAACTATCTCCATATCTAATCCACCAAGCCAAGCTCTCTAGAACATCCCATTAGTGAAATTAACCCAAGAACCCTATCATATTCTGGGGTTATTTCCACTTCTTTTGTTTCGGTGAAGTAGTATCAAGCGGAACGTCTTCGATAGAATACTTCTCGGTGGAGGTCCCTTTTCCATGAGAGTGTTGTTCTGTGAATGACTTGTTCCATAAAGGCGCTGTTTCTGAACAAGGCTGTTCTGAACATGAGTTGTTCCGGACATGAGCTATTTCGAACAAGAGCTGTTCTGAACAGAGGCTGTTCCGAACAATAGTTGTTCTGAACGGAAGCTGTTTCAAACAGGAGCTGTTCGAACATGGGCTATTCTGAACAAGAGTTGTTTCAAAAAAAAGATGTTCCGAACAAGAGCTGTTCTGAACATAAGGTTGTTCCGAACATGAGCTATTCCGAATAAGAGTTGTTCTGAATGGAAGCTGTTCCAAACAAGAGCTATTCCAAATAGAAGCTGTTCCGAACAAGAGTTGTTCCGAACAGGACCTGCTCTGAACAAGAGCTATTCTAGTGAAAGAACTTTAAGTAAAGAAACCTTCAGTGAAACAACCTTATTACTTGTTCTGCAATACCTTTACTATTGTATGCGGAAGTGTAACTTCCTGTAAAACAATTATTTTTCTCTAAGAAGAGATAATGTATTAGTAGCCAAAATCAAGTATCTATATTTTGCCCCCTACATGAGAATTCTTAGTAGAAGAAGTTCTCATGCATTAGTAATGTAGTGAAAAGTAAAATAGGAAATACATAAAAAAATGATAGAGTAAGCATAATCTCATAATTCGGAAACACAAGATGCGAGTTTTTTCACCAAAGCGAACATGTGAGGCAATAAAAAGATAAAAAGAATTGTGTTAAAGAAAATTTATTTTTCTCGCTTTACTACCCCCTGCATGGAATCCTTTGATGAACATCTAACTATTCCATGCATAGTTAAATATCTTAAACATGGAGAGCATAACGTAGTATTTGAATAAATTCATCCCAAAATATGAGTAAATTTTTTTTTATGTGAACATGAATCACATAATGAACTCTCCATGGAAACATGTTGACACATGAAAGATGAAGAATAATTATTATCACAATTAAGTAGTAAAAAAAATGGTAGTGCATAAAGAAAATTTTGGTGGGATTTGCTGTGTGTTTAACAAAAAAGTCCTTCAATGTAGCATATTGTAGCTAAAAGAAGAACCAATACTTGGTAAAGATTTTTCAAATAAATTGTATTGTACCAAATGTCATGCAATAAATCATGATAGCATATATGTTTGATTTATACAATGCAGAGTAATTTTTCGAGGTAGTATCTTATGCACAAGATTGTATTGTGCTAATTCTATTCTCCAAATATATACATAAGCATTACATAAATATTAAAGTGGAGAAAAACTAAAGTATATACTAAAAGATATATATAAAAAAAAAAAAAAATTGCATTGCGCCCAAAAAGAAAAAAAGAGTATAGCGTGCATCAAAGAAAACAGGGGTGCAGTGCAGCCCAAGAAAATAGGCCGCAGCTAAACCCAAAAAAATAGGGAAACAATATTGTTGCTGTGTCCCGAGAAAATAGGAGAACAGCAACGATGCTGCTCCTAAAAAAATTAGCTGCAACACTACTGTTGCACCCACTAAATAGGGCCTGCAACAATGTTGCGCCCTGTTAAGTTGGGCGCAACATTGTTGTTTCCCAAATTAAATTGGGTATTTTTTAGATACAATAATTATAAAATTCGTTAATTTTTATTTTGTAATGTTTTTTAATTAGTAATTTCATGTAAGAATATACGAAAAAAATTGAAAATGCATCTTAGTTTTCACGCAAAAAAAATTGTGCGCAACAACGGTTTGCGTGTGAAAAAAATTGTGCATAATAGCAAATGTTTTTTGTGAAGCATTTCTTAAAAAAATATTTGTGAAAGTCTCATGAGTCACTTTTGGATAGTGAAAGATATATATATATATATATATTTTAAGAAGTACATGTAAAATACTTCTTAAAATATCATGAAAGATACACATATATTTTTTTTGAAAAGCACTTTTTAAAGAGTGAGAAATGCCATTTAGAGTGGTGCACGAACAATCTTATTATGATTGTTCACGATTTTTTTTTCTTTACAAGAACAACTTTTAGAGTTAGTAACATATGAGATGCTCTCTTCAAGAAACATTTTTCTAAAATAAAATGCACTTATTGATGAAGTGTTTCTTAAAAGAGTAGCAACGAAAAAAAATATTCCTGATGTTGTACATGAATATAAATGAAGCACTTCTTGAAAGTGACACATTGGAAGCGTCTTAGATATTTTACCTAAAACATTTTTGGAGTAGCGTAAGAAATGTGCTTCGTTAGAAATATATCTTAGAGTAACACGCAAATTTGCCTGAAACATTTTTTAAAGTAATACCGCATGAAAGACATTTCTTAACATATTTCACATGAAGTATTTCTCATTAGGAAAGTAACACAAGATACTATAATAACCAACTTTTCTTTTGGAAGAACTTATATAATGAGTGACAAAAGTGGTGCTTGAAACCACAATTTTTTCATTAAAAGAATGTGTATATGACATTGATGGAAGTGGTGTATGAGACCACAATAATTAACTTGTCTTTAATGAATAAGTTGTATGTGAGAGTGACGAAAGTGGTGAATGTGACCACAGCGTTCAACTTTTCTTTCGAGAATAATTTGTATGTGACATTGATGGAAGTGGTGCATATGACCACAACGATCAAGTTTTTTTTTAGAATAATTTCTATGTAAGAGTGACAGAAGTGACGCATAAGACCACAATGATCAACTTCTCTTTTGAGAACAATTTGTATGTGAGAATGACGAAAGTGACCATGTGGCCACAACGATCAATTCTCTTTGAGAATAATTTGTATGTACAAGTGACAGAAGTGGCGCACGAGACCACAACGAACAACTTTTCTTTCGAGTATGTGGGAGTGATGGAAGTGGCGTATGAGGCCACAACGATCAACTTCTCCGATAAAAGAATAGAAAAAGTAACATATAACTAAAGTATAAGCGATAAAGCTACGATTATAAGTAGTTCTCAATTTATAAACAAGAGATAATTCTCAACTTGTTACCAAGGGAAATCACTTGATAGCAAGTATAAGTAATAAAGTTGCGGCCAAAGATTGAGCGATAAAGCTGCGACCAAAAAGCAATGCTCGATTTATAGGAAGAAGATAATTCTCAACTTGGTACTAAAGAGGTTTATTTTAATACGGCCAAAGGATGAGCGATAAAGCTGCGACCAAGGAGTGATTCTCAATTTCATATTAGGGAGATGCTTTCTCAACCCAAAAAGAAAGAGATCAATCTCCAATATGTATATAAAGTCGCAACCAAAGAATCAGCGATAAAGTTGCGGCTAGGGAGTGATTCTCAATTTCAAACTAAGGAGATGAATTCTCAACTTAGAAAGAAAGAGATCAAACTCCAATATGTACTAAGGATATAGTTTCTCTCAATTTAGTACCAAGGAGATTAATTTAATTCAAAGCATGAAGTACAGCCAGTAAAAGTGAATTCAACATTGTGATCAATTTAATGAATTTCTTAGCCTGATGTTTCAATTTGATTAAGAAGGTTTTGTTTTTTGCATGAATAAAGAGATAACTTTTCAACGAGTGTAAGGGAAATAACCTCTTATTATTGTTGAAATCCTATTGCTCCATCGCCAAGTATCCTTGCGACGCTAGCATTTTTTGTATTTAGCAGAAGTGTCCATGTCTTCCGAGAAAGTAAGTGCAGAAGATTTTCACCTAATGCAATCACTCCTCCCTAGCGGAGTCGCTAAAATGTAGAGGGTTTGGTAGAGAGAAGAAGCGTTTCAAACAAGTGAAACGTGATATGTCAGGAGACGGCGGAGAGAAGACTGGAGCAGACCCTGAAGTGTTGAGCGATGCGATAAGTGGTTGTAGGTAAGGCAAAGGAAGTAAGGAGTATGGCTAAGGACAAGGCTGAGGAGAGAATTAGAGAAGAGAGAATTGCTGAGAGAACTTTAAAAAGAAAGTTTGCTCAAATGCCAAAAGCCCCAAATGAGTTGTGAGAGCTCCTATTTATAGGTGTCAAGAATAAGAGTTACATATCATAAGCATTGAATAGGAATAATGATAAAAGTTGACAGTTATTAAGGCATTAATGCTTTGTTTGATGGGAGTTGAGATTGTTGTTAGTAATGGTGAATAGTGAACAAGAGTTCACTATTTATTATGACAAAAAGGGAGAAGCACTCATATTTCAAGGAAAGGTTAAGAGAAGACCTCTTAACTATCTCCATATCTGATCCACCAAGTCAAGCTCTCCAGAACATCCCAATAGTGAAATTAACCCAAGAACCCTGCCATATTTCGGGGTTATTTCCACTTCTTCTGTTTCGGTGAAGTAATATCAAGCGGAACATCTTCGACAGAATACTTCTCGGTGGAGGTCCTTTTTCCATGAGAGTGTTGTTCTGTGAATGACTTGTTCCATGAAGGCGCTGTTTCTGAATAGGAGCTGTTCTAAACATGCGTTGTTCCGAACAGGAGCTATTCCAAGCAAGAGCTATTCTGAACTAAAGCTGTTCCGAAAAAGAGTTGTTCTGAACGAAAGCTATTTCGAATAGGAGCTGTTCTGAACATAAGGTTGTTCCGAACAGGAGCTGTTCCCAACAAGAGTTGTTCCAAACGAAAACTAATTCGAACAAGAGCTATTCCAGTGAAAGAACTTTCAGTGAAGCAACCTTATTACTTGTTTTGCAATACCTTTACTATTGTACAAGGAAGTGTAACTTCCTGTAAAACAACTATTTTTCTCTAAGAAAAGATAATATATTGGTAGCCAAAATCAAGTATCTAAAATATCGAATTAATTATCTCCTACAAAACTCAAACAACGGACACACAGCACAATTGGAATGCATGAATATCATATGGAATTTGAAAGATTTAACATATACAAACGAATGATGCAACACCTCTATGGTAGAAAACCGAAGCTTTGACCAATATGCTTGACTAATGTTGCATCATCTTCAACAACTACAATCAAGGAGGCACATCATGTAAGTTATAGTTTAGGATCTTACAGCTACCACCTTTCAAAATTCACAGATAACAGTAGCACGTGAATATATCTTAAAGAAACTGAAATGAATATTGATATATAGTACAAGACTTGATGACTTGCAAAACTCATAATTTCAAAAGTCGTATACCAATTATCTCAAAAATTTAAGTTAATAAAAAATATCCAACTATTATATTTAAGTTTCAACACGCTTTCTTACATGCAAGTTGGATGAATAATTAATGGGCTTGCATATGGACCCAAATATGCACAGCCGATGAGCAACAAGACACTGGGTGAAGAAATATTAAAAGGATTTATACAGGGAAAGAACCAAGCCATATAAAAAACACTTGACAAAGTCACTTATTTTTTGGTACAAAAAAGGTCGTAGCCTGGGAATAGGAGAAGATTTACAGATGTTGAGATTCGAATCCAAACCTACTAGAAGCCACATTTTAAAAGTGATTGTATGAACCAACTGGGTTAAATCCTGAGTTCGACAAAGTTAAGATAAAGAACCAATCACGAATTAAATTAATATAAGGCATAGAATCCAGTCCAATATGCTTACCATAAAGGACTTGGGAAAAATAATTTCTAAATATCAAGCAAATTGGAAAAAGAATAGGTTCGTAATTCGAATACAATAGAATCATATTCAAGTTTTGCTCTAAGTTAGTATGTTCTCAAATGTTAATTTTTTCCCTTTTACCGTGACATACTAATAACTTGAAGTGCAATTTAAGGCTGGTTTTACTATTAATTTTCTGGTTCATGATTCATGTGTATAAAAAAAAATAATTTTGAAGTGCAATCTTGTTTTTCTTTGATTAGGCATTGAGGATAATGTTTTTAAGAGTTCATTTACACCATAATAAGAAAACTATTATCCTAAAGAACATTTTGTAGAAATGCCTTAAGTGTTTCTTCATTTCTTATTCTTATTCTTCTTCTTCTTCTTTGTTCTTATTTGATTACATTAGTCCAAACCCTAATTTTGTACAATAATTTTTAGGATAATATACAACAATTAAGTGTGTAGACACCTAATTTTGTCTGGACCCCCTAAACCAGGTAAATTCTTCCTTGTACTTTTTTAGAATGCAGAAAATCTCTTCTTATCTTACAGATGGTCCTCCAAGACTTGTGAGTTGGAGTGCAGCATGAAAAATCAATCCGAAAAAAGTCAACCCCAAAAAGTCAACCACTAAAAAAGTCGACCCTTAATCAAAATCAAGATTTGAAGTTGAATTGAACAATGGTGAAACAATTTTGATAATCCGAGGTCTACAACGAAAGATATGGAGTTCGGAAGAGGGATTGCGAAAATTTTAGTGTAGGGGAAACCCTAATTTGGCAAATTTACGAAAAAATGCTTAAACGATCAAATTGGTCGAAATTGGAGGTTCCAAATGGAATATAATTAATGACTACGGGTATTCGAAGGGCCAATTCGAAGCAGAACCAAAGGAAGAGTCAATCTGGAAGGAAAACCGAAAATTAGGGTTTTGGTTAAAAAGGGGGAATTTTGCAAATTTTTGGAAAACTACAGAGATAGTCTGATTCGGTGAAATTGAAGTCTCCAATTGATGAATAATGAATAAACAAGGGTACCCCAAATCCCAGTTTAAAGTAAATCCAAAGAAAGAGCCGATTGGAGCAAAAACGAAAAAACGAGAAAATTCCCGAGTTTGAAAAGGAGAAAACTAAATCAGAGGGGAATTTGATCGTAAAAATTGGGTGTTTTCGGACCAACTCAATTTCAATATAGGAAAAAGGAAGTGGAAAAAGAAAATCTGGAAATCGGATCCGTTTTGAGTAAAACCAAGGTTTCGGAGGCTGAAAGGCATTCTCAAAAAATTCCAGAAGATAATTCGAGGAAAAATAGCAAACAAGCTCCAAAAATTATGAAAACTTCCAGATCTGAGTTTTATAATTTTTGGAAGAGATCGATGAAGAAAAATCCGGAATCAGAGCTCATTTGAAAAATGGCAAAGTTCGGGTGCACTAAGCCGAAATTCCAGGAGATAATTTCAGAAAAAATAGCAAACAAGCTCCAAAAATTATAAAAGCTTTTGGATCTGAGTTTTAAATTTTTGGAAGAGATTGGTGAAGAAAAATTCAGATTCGGAGCTCATTTGAAAAATGGCAAAGTTCGGGTGCATTAAGCCAAAATTCCAAAAAATAATTCTGGGAAAAATAGCAAACAAGCTCCAAAAATTTTGAAAACTTCCAGATCTGAGTTTTATAATTTTTGGAAGAGATCGGTGAAGAAAAATCCAGAACCGGAGCTCATTTGAAAAATGGCGAAATTCGGCTGCACTAAGCCGAAATTCCAGAAGATAATTCCAGGAAAAATAGCAAACAAGCTCCAAAAATTATGAAAACTTCCAGATCTGAGTTTTATAGTTTTTGGAAGAGATCGGTGAAGAAAATCCAGAATCGAAGCTCATTTGAAAAATGGAAAAGTTTGGGTGCACTAAACCGAAATTCCAGAAGATAATTCTGGGAAAAATAGCGAACGAGCTCCAAAAATTATGAAACTTCCAGATCTGAATTTTATAATTTTTGGAAGAGATCGGTGAAGAAAAATCTGGAATCAGAGCTCATTTGAAAAATGGCAAAGTTCGGTTGCGCTAAGCCGAAATTCTAGAAGATAATTCTGGGAGAAATAGCAAACGAGCTCCAAAACTTATGAAAACTTCCAGATCTGAGTTTTATATTTTTTGGAAGATATTGGTAAATAAAAATCTAGAATCGGAGTTCAAATGAAAAAGGTGAATTTTGGGTGCCACTAACTGGAAAATCCAAGAGAACATTCCGAAAAAAATAGGAAACAAGCTCGAAAAATTATTAAAATCTCCAGATCTCAATATTATATTTATTTGAATGGATTGGAAAAATAAAAACCAGATTTGGGGTCCGTTTGCAATAAAATCAAGTTTGGGGGTCTAAAGGTAATTTTATCGAAGAAACCGAAAAGGGCCAATTTGCAATAAAAAAATATGAAAGATGAAGGAATTGCTGGGATATTCCAGGCCCTTCGCTGGTCAGCTCATGAATAAAGGGTGAGATTTGATTAAATTCATCTAATGGCCACAATCAAGTTGCAAGATAGCATTTTTATTGTTTTGCAAATGTCCTTGCTCATCCAATGGCCTAGGTGTTTTGTAAAAAGATGAGTACATCCCTCAATGGCTAAGATCAAATTGCAAGATAGCATTTTTACTGGAATGAAAATATCTTTGATCCAATGGTTTAGATTGATGGAGAAAAGAGGAGGATATTTTATAAAAGGGCTTAGAGGAGAGGAAAGAAAAAAAAGCACACACACTCTTACATTTCAAAGAGGAGGGCCGGCCAACATGAAGCAAATGGGGGAGGGGTTTCATTTTTGTAAGAGGGCAGTAGCTATTCAAGAGAAAAAGGGGGAGAAAAAAGGAGGAGAAAAAAAAAAGGAAGGCATTTTCTTACTACTCTTTGATTTGGAAAGCTAAAGCAAGGTAGCTATTTTCTTTCATGCTCTCCTCTATGCTTTGTTCATATGATTTTGTTATTCCTTTATGATTTTCATTTTATTTTCTTTCATTAAATAAAATTGTTTTTCAAAACAAGTTCCAAAAGATTTCTTCATGTTTTATCAAATAACCAAGTTTGTCAAATTGTTTTCTTACATGTTCCATGCTTGGCTGAATGGTGTATGATGATTTTGTGCTTGTTCTTGCTTGATATCTCTTGCTTGGTTGGTTGTTGTAGGATAGATCCCCCTATTTGTTGCTTCATGTTCATGCATTCATCTCATCCCCACTTGATTTTTGACTTAAGCCAACTCATGGCTCAAAGCCAAGCTCTCATGACCATGCTTATGGAATAATGAAAAGTTGTGCAAGTTGGATTTTCTGATTTTTCTCACCATGCATTCCTTGTCCAAATTTAAAGATATTTTAAGCAGAGGTTGTAGACCATTTAAGGAGCCTCTAGTATTTTTTGTTTTGATTTTTGGAGTTTTCTATCAAAGGTTTAAAAATGAATTTTGACAAAATAATTTTTAACTCACTGTCTTGATTTTGGATAAAAATCGGTCATAGTATTCATGCTCCAAAAATTAAGATGATTTTTTCCAATGGAGATCAACATATTCTAAGTCTCCCATAATTTGTTCAGATTTTATAAAATTTTTTAGGAGGGCAAAAAAATAGTTTTTCAAAACTGCATAATGGATTTTGACAAAACAGTTTTTAACTCATTGTCTTTATTTTGGGTAAAACTCGCTCATAGTATCCATGCTCCAAAAATTAGGCTGATTTTTTCCCATATAGTTCAACATGTTCTAGGTCTCCCATAAGTTTTTAAAATTTTTTTGAAAGTTTTTAGGAGGGCAAAAAAATAGGTTTTCAAAACTGACAGTGAGGGTCAGATTTGTTTTTTAAGAAATACTAATTTTCTATTTTGGTTAGGATATTAAGAGGGGGCTGATTTGGGGCATTAGCTACTGTCTTAGGTTAATTTCCAAGTTATTTCAATCTTAAAATTGGATTTTATAAAATTCGGGTCAATGATGGTCAACCCGGATTTCAAAACTAGAAAAATAGGGCCTTTTTAAATTGGGGCTTCGGCCAAGAGGCCATTTTCATCCAAAAATTCCACTTTTTTTTTTTAATCCGAGCCCAAAATCTTTTGATTTTGAACATTCAATTTAGGTCTCTTCCTAAGGTAGTAGGATACGTTTTTAGGTATACGGATGTCTTTACTCTAAGAAAGAAATACATTTTCATGCATTGCATTTTAAAAAATGTTTTTACTTAACTTGTCATAAAAACATATTTTTCGGTTTATTAAACATGTGGCAAGAATTAGTTCCCAATATTTGCCGGGTTTGCCAGGGAAGTTACGCACGTGTTTATGGAATCGAAACGTATGGTTTTCTTTTTACTCGGAACCATGTGAATATCATATGAAAAAATTATTTTCCAAGCTTTGCCGGGTTTGCCAGGAAGCACGGTAATATTTTCTGACATATGCTATTTATATGATTCCTTACATGATTAATTCATTTCAAATAATGATGTGTACATGTGATCCTGATGTGATTATGAATATTTTATGATGGTGCCATGTCATTCATTATGCCATGTCATTCATTATGCCATGTCATTCACATGCCATGTCATTCATATGCCATGTCATTCATATGCCATGTCATTCATTATGCCATGTCATTCATATGCCATGTCATTCACATGCCATGTCATTCATATGCCATGTCATTCATGCCATGTTATCATTTCATGCCATTCGGCCATCCATATGTCATCACTATGCATTTGGCCATTCATATGCCATCACCATGCCATTCGGCCACCATGCCATTTGGCCACCATGATAGTTTATTTATGATCTATGTCATTTATGCCATATCATTCATATAGCATGTCATTTGCCATGTCATTTAGTGTTTGAGCTCATTTCAAACCATGATTAAGTATGTCATGCCATCCATGTCATTACCATGACCATTCAGTCACCATGACATTTCATTCATGTCATTCTATTTTCATGACACAATATTCTCATGCCATGTCACTTGGTTTGTCATGTCACTATGTTTATCTCATGTTGGGTTTGCCATGTCGATTTCATTCACATGACATTCATTACCATGCTATAACATATTAGGCTATGTCATTCATATGCCGTGTCATCCATATGCTATGTCATTTACATGTCATGTCATCCATTATGCCATGTCATCTAGATCAAGCCATGTCATTCATTCACATGCCATGTCATCTAGATTATGCCATGTCATTCATTCACACGTCATGTCATCTAGATTATTCCATGTCATTCATTCACATGTCATGTCATCTAGATTATGCCATGTCATTCATTCACATGCCATGTCATCTAGATCATGCCATGTCATTCATTCACATGCCATGTCATCTAGATTATGCCATGTCATTCATTCGCACGCCATGTCATCTAGATTATGCCATGTTATTCATTCACCTGCCATGTCATTTAAATTATGCCATGTCATTCATTCGCGTGTCATGTCATCTAGACTATGTCATGTTAGTCATTCACATGCCATATGATTCATTCACATATCATGTCATTTAGTTTATGCCATGTCATTCATTTAGTATGCCATGTTCATTCGGCCATGTCACCATGCACTCATGCCTTGTCATTTGAGTCATGTCATCCATAAATTAGGTCATGTATATGTTATGTCATTCATGCTCATGCTAAGCCATCCTTATGCCATGTCATTTTGTTTGCCATGTCGATTTCATTCACATGACATTCATTCATGTGCCATGTCATTCATATGCCATCTCATTTTGTATTGCTATGTCGATTTCATTCACATGACATTCATTCATGCCATGTCGATTCCATTCACATGATATTCATTCTTATGCCATGTCATTCACATTTCATGTCATTTATTCTTTGGCTATGTCATTTAAATTGTGTTCATAGTAAATTGCTTGTCATACCATGTTATATATTCATGTTTTAATTTGTATATTCATGATTATTCAACTTTTTGAAAATTGATGTTTTTCAATAAAATAAGGTTATTCCCGAGTTAAAATAATTCATAATTTCTCTGCCGGGTTGCCGGGGAGGATATCATCAATTATCATTAACAACGGAATATCTTTCTTTAAAAAAAAAAAAAAGAGTGATTCAAAGATTTTCTAAATAAATAAAAAAATTTATGTTTTGTTGGGTTTGCCGGAGAATGTAGGAAAATTTTAAGTTAATAAATTCAAAATCATTTTCAACTAAACATGAGATTATTTTTTCTTTAATATGGGAATTATTTTTAAATGCTAATTCAAAACCGACTTTTATCGAGATTCGAGATAACACACGATTAATAAGGTATTGTTTTATATGGGCGTTGTGGGGGTACTAGCATGTAACCGACTCTCGAACCAGCTTTTTTGATTTCTCTGGTTTAAAAGCGCAGACTTCGAAATTGGTTTTTAAAAAATATTTTAATTAATTTTAAAATGTTTTACAAAACCGGTTTTAGTAGGTGGCCGATCACGCCTAGCCAAAAAAATATTGGTGGCGACTCTATTTCTTTTTCGAGGTTGTTTTCAAACCCTCATTTTATTTCAAGAGGAATTAAGTCGTGTTTTTTCTCTATTTTTCCCAATGTCACACTTAACAAATAATGTCTCGCGATGAGACTTGTTATTTTTTAGGTTGCGACAAAGTGTAGATAAACTATTTAGATGCTGACAATAACTAATAGGACCAGAAACAGAGAAACGAGAGAGATGGAGAAATACAAATGATGTTCCTTTTGTTCCATGTAGGTAAAAAAACTTTCATCAGAATCAATGAAATCCCAAATATTAGAGGCGCTTTTGTTTTTGTTTCAGTCCATCATTATGAATGTGATATACTTTAATTAAGTTGAACTTTGCAAAACTTTTTCTAGGGCTTATGCTTGAATCGGCGATACCGAATACTACAATAGGGAGGACTTTTTCCGGCGAATTTTTTTGTTGTAATTTTCTTTTGTAGAAAAGTAGTATTTTTGATGGAAAATTTTATCGAAAAATTCCGTTGAAAATACTTAAGTCGCCAATAATTTCGTCAAAAATAATCAGCATTTTTGATGGATTTTTTCGTCGAAAATGTTTTTTTTCAACGAAAATATGATTATTTTTTATGAAAATTTTTATCGAAAATAGTTTCAGGCCAAAATTAATTCGAACTTTGTCTATGTTATTTGGATTCTTCATTTTCTTTAATGTATTCGTGTCTGACATCTATATCCGACACATCTTCAAACATGGATATGAGATTGTAAAAGGAGAAAATTTTGACCAATTAAAAATTGTCACGTATCAATTGAAATTTCTTTTAATTAAAGAATCTTCAATTAAATTATGCATCACCATGTGAAATTGATTACATCATATGCGATGACTTCATAATTAATTATTTTATAATTAATTAAATATGCACATATGGCTTGACCAATCAAATTGCAAGAATTCATGGGTCATTCAATCAAATTTCATCCATGTGTCATAATTATTTTATTTAATTAAATTAAATTAATTAAAAATTAAATTAATTAAGAGATAAATAAGGAAGACAAGTATTATCTATAATTAAATTAAATTAATTAAGAGATAAATAAGACAAATATTTTATCTCTAAATTAAATTAATTAAGAGATAAATAGGGAAGATAAGTTCTTTTAGAATTCTTTTATAAAGAAACCATATTATTTAAGAACTCTCTTAAAGAAAACTGACTAGCACTATAAATAAGGACTTTCCCTAAGTCATTCAAGACAATTTCACAATTCGCAAGCTTGAAGAGAAGAAAAAGAATTGGAAAAACCAAATCCTCTCCAAAGTCTCAAGAAAAAATCTCTGAAGAATTGAAGAAATTCTTAAGAACACCATTTGTGTCTGTCCTCGAGATTTCTCAAGAAGTTGCTCATCGATCTTGTGTTAATCCAAGAAAGAAGATAAATCTTGTGTTGATCAAGATCAAGTCTCGAAGACCCTTGAAGCAAACCACGTGTGTTCAAGATTTCTCAAGAAATTGCTATTCGATCTTGTGTTGATCCAAGAAAGAAGATAAATATTATTTGCTCAAGATCAAGTCTCGAAGACCCTTGAAACAAACCACATGTGTTCAAGATCAAGTCATCAAGACCCTTGAAGCACAATTTGGGGAAAGAAAGCTTGAAAACCTGGAAATAATTTGGGGAAAGAAGATCGGAAGAGCAAAGTCTCCAAAATTTCATCAATCAAGTTTAAGAAAGAGTTGAAGATCTAAGTCTAAAGATCCAAGAATCTCTAAATTGAGACCAAATTTCAACAATTCTAAGAATCCCTAAATTGAGACCAAATTCCAAGATTTCCAAAATCCCTAAATTTGGGATCAAATTTCAATATTAAGTCTCAAAAATTCTTGATGCCAATTTCAAAATCAAGTCTCTAAGACCTTTGAAGTCAATTTCAAGATCAAGTCATCAAGGCCTTTGAATCAAAATTTTGCTGAAAAAAAAATAAAGGATTTTTTTATTTTAAGAACATCCAGAGATCGTAACTTTCAACTTTTGATAAATAAAATTCTTTATTTGACTCCAAATTTTCTTTGTTATATTTTCGACGCGAAATTTGTGCGTATAGAGAGTATATCCATCAAATAAATAAAAATTTTGAACATATTCATATCGGACATATATTCATATCCAACGCTTATCTCAAAATTAACATAGAACTTTGCTGCAATACAATAGATTCATCTGGAATTTCAGATTATAGCTTCCGTTGGAGGTGACTAGACATTAAAATAATTCAGTCTACGGTTATTCAGGTGCCTAAGTTATGAAAATTGTGGTACAAATAATAACGAGTTCCCATCTGCGTAATGAAAAAAAATATAATATTGGATCAAATGCAAATGATAAATAGTCCTTTGATAGCATTTCTCAAGGTACTTTCTATTTATATACATAGTTTATTAGGGTGAACATTAATCGTTTTGAATCGATTTCATTAATTGAAATAATTAAATTTGGTTAAATGGGTTCAGTTTATTCAATTTCGATATTAATCGGTAAGGAAAAATGATTTATTCGGTTAACTCGGACAGTTATCAATTTTTAAAATTGATAACCGAATTAACCGACCCTATTAATTTATTTTTTGTTATATTATATTAATATAAATAAAACATAAATTATATAATAATTTAAAATTATATATAAATATAATATATTATTTATTTTATATAACATATAATAATTTTTATATAATGATATAAATAATTTAATTTTTAAATAGTTAAAACAGACTAAACCGATCGACCCGATCGATTTAAGTCAATTTTATTTTTTTCGATTAATCAATTTAATTCGATCGATTCGATCAATTATTTCAAATAAAATTAATTAATTTAATTTTCGAACTTAGATTGAACCAACCAAATGTTTTTCTTACATTTGATTGTGGAATGTGATAATATTGCATTCTTTGGGTGGAAATTTCTTTTGAAACCTTACAACTGCTGCATCCTCAGCAAGACTGTTTCCCTGTTTGAAAGAGTTGGATATTGAGCAAAGCCTTAACTGCCTGTAGGTGCTGCCACTTTACTGCAAAATGCCGACCAGTCTTGTCAAAAATCTTCCAACCAAGATTTAATGAATCTTTGGAGTAGTTGAATGGTTTGGTTAAAATGACCTACTCAACTGCATAAATAGCATCGGCTAATTGCCCCAGTATCATTTCACCCTTTATAATTTTGAGGCTACAACATCATTATTTCACTACCTAAATAAGATCATAGTTCATAAAGGCTTCAACTTCTGCAATGAAAACCATAAATTGGGTAATGGTCCCACTTATTTACATTGGATGTGTAGTGAATTTAAACTACTATGAGGGAGGATTCAAAGTTTTTAATCTTGAAGAAATCTTGAAATCAAATTTACAGATAAATAGATTGAAGCTCATGCGATATACAGATGCTGATTTTAATTTACAATAATATTTTGAAAGTAGAATAAAAATAACGATGAAGATATAAATATTGAACAATGTCTTAAAAAATAAAAATCTTGATAATAAAAAAATTAAGTGATTTTAATGAATATGTATTAATATCATTGCTATAAAATAATTGATTAAAGAAAATTAAAAAATATAATAAATTCAACTATCAAAATATAACAATAAATCAATAATTCAAGCACAATAAAAAGATAAAATGTAATTCAACTACTAAAATTTCATGTTCAATATTTTTGTTATTAGTTTATTTTTTATTAAAAATTTAAATCTATAAAATATGATTAAAGTTAAATGCATAAAAAATTTTAAAATAATTCCTATCATCAAAAACAAAAAAACAAAAAAAAAAAAAAAGAGAGAGAAAAGAACAAAGCAAAATCAAAAGGCCCTTAAAACTTAACAAAATACTAATACGGTGAATTTGAAAGAAAAAAAAATCTTCTAATCAAATAGCTTCATATACTTGGCAAGACACCTCAATTTATATCATACTAAATCAAGAGTTTAGTATAAAAAATTGATTATGACTTGTTTTGTAAATAATTTAAGGAAGAAAAAAATAATTGTATTTAACTTTTGAAAAGGAAAAAAAAACTTATTTAAGAAAAATGGAATTTCTTTTTTGAAGTTTGATCTAAATAATGATAATAAATTATGTGAAATTAATTCGGTTTCACATACCTAATTTTAAAATTTTATAAAAAATATGATCATTAACGGTAATATTCTTTCAATATTTAAATTATTAATATTAAATTATCATTTTATGTGTTCACCGAGCCAATAAGTAGAAATTAATGCCAAATTTAAACCAAATTTAATGCAAAAAATATATAAATATATATAAGGCAATTTAAGAAACCAATTAAGGATGTTGTTAACTGGTCAAAATGTCAATCAAAATAACTTTACAGTTGATAAGAATTGAGACTTTAGCTTTTAGATTTAAAAGAAGAGGAGGGATCCATTTATAATAATATAAAACTAAAATTGTATTACACATTTTCATAATTTTTTATATGATTTATATTTGTTTAATTCGACCGTTGTATTTCATGTTTTATTCACGTAGATCATGCACGTCGAGTTTCGAGTAAATTCAAAATATATAACTATTTTTTCGACGTAAAAAACTTTCAACCGTTAAATATATATTGAAAAAGACAGTATTCTCGATTGACATGATAGAAATATCGGATCGATTCAAAATTTTACGTGCACGACGAGTGCAATTATATTGTTAAATCCAACGGCCGATTTTTTAAAATATGAATCGTACAAAAAATTATGGAAGTGTGTAAAACAACTTTAGTTTTACACTAGTATAAGTGGATCCCTCCTCTTAAAAGAAAAAGAACATATATATATATATATATATATATATATAAGGCAATCTAAAAAATTAATTAAATAAGTTATTCAAAAAAATTTATAAAACAAAAAATCAAATTTGTCAATATTTTGAATCTTACATGACGGATTGAAAATTAATAATAACTGTTAACTTGTTTGAAAATATATTAAATAAGTGTAATGCACAAATGAAAATATTTAAATTGAATTATTTTGATATTCGAATATTAAAATTATAATTTTAAAGAAAACTGTAAATCAACTATAAGGAAAGATAATATACAACTATAGAAAGTATACTTCTAAAAAATACATAAAGAATTTTAAAACACAAAAAATTGAAACTGGTAAAAGCAAATCAATAAAACCAACGGGTTGATTGAGTTGATAAAAATTGAATACTTCGCTTATAAGGATATGTTCGATTTCTACTGCTAGTAGTCTTTCTTGGTAGACGATTTGTAAGTCCTCATTGAGACCTGCAGTATATCCTAACCTTGAAATAAAGTAGTTCCCTCACCTAAACTTTTATGAATAAAAATATCAATAAAAAAATAGTATAAATTAAATTTAAAAATTTTGGAAAATATTTTGATAAATATGAAACTCTTTAATGAACGGTTTTATTACCGACTTCTAAACTAAAGTATAAAATTATATATTCAACACTATCTAGTGCTAAATCACTACTTCAAACAAAATCTCAATCTTCAATAATATAAACACATTTTGTAACAAGTACTATCCTACAGCAAATTTGGGTTCTAGTGACATTATAATAGCAGCGTTTCACTTAAAAACGTCGTCAGATACAGTGTTTTACAGATTTCGCGGCGTTTTTAAAACAAACGCTACTAATCACATACATTGACAACGTTTAAGAACTAAAACGCCGCTAAAAGTATCTCAAATTACGCGAGTCTCTTTTTTACCGCCAAAATTGACTTGCCATTTCTTGACAAAGAAACGACATTAGCGGTGTTTGTTCAAGTAAAAGCCGCTGAAGGAACAAAAATTGCGACATTCACTGGCGTTTGTGATATGACAAACACCGCTAAGAAATTTAATTTACGCGGTTATATTTTTTCCCCCAAAATATTATATCCCATTTCTTATTAGGTAAACGATGCGTTTAGTAAGTTTCTTTAGCGGCGTTTGTTTTATAAAACGTCACTAAATATACATAAATAACGCCGTTTATTTACTAAAACACCGGTACTTTATTATTTTTTTTTTGGTGTATTAAACCCAGGGTGTCCCCCCACCCCCATTTTATGGTTGATGGAAGACTAATCCCTGTCGGGCCGGGAGTGTTGGTATAGCAAAGCCCTCCCAACATTGGCGACTCCATGGATTCGAACCTTGGTTCTCATCCAAGGGGAAGGAGCCACTCCTTCCAACCAAATGTTGGTGCCGCTACTTTATTTTAAATAGCGGCATTTGTCTCTATTAAACGCCGCTAAAGGGATTCATTAATTAGGAATACACGAAACACAACGTTTTCTAAGCTTTTTATACAGCGTTTGTAGAAACAAACGCCGCTATAGGTTATTAACAATCGGCCTCCCCCTTCCCCATCTCAAAACACTCCTCTCTTTTTCTCTCCTCTCTCTTTTCGCTCTCTCTCTCTCTCCCTCTCATCCTTCATCCATGGTTCGATTTTCGGTTACTCTCCGTCCTCTCCATATTAAAAGTAATTAATTTTAGGTTTTTTAATTTTGTATATTAGGGTTTTTTAGTTTTTTTCATTCCTTGTGATTTTTGTTGAATTTAATTTGATTTTTGTTGATTTCGTATTAACTTTGTAGATTCATTTTGGGAATGAGGTTAGAGTTTTGGGGTTTAGGGAATGAGGTTAGAGTTTTGGAAATTTTCAGTTTAGGGTATGTGGAATTAAGTTTTAGGGTTGGGGGATGCTGGGTTTAGGGTGCAGCAGCTGCTGCTGTTGGTGCAGGCAGCAGTTGCACCAGCAGCTGGTGCACCCAGCAGCTGCAGGTAGCTGCACCAGCAGGTGGTGCAGGCAAACTTAAAATTATATGATTTAGGACTTAGGAGTTTTTCTAGTATTTTAACCTTAAAATTAATATAATAAAAGTATACTTATCAATTTCTTAATCTTGTTTATAAAATTTAAAAACTCTATCTAAAAAAAACTCATATTGATTTTGTGATAATTGATTCTATAATTATTAGTTCAAAAAATACAAAGCGATTTGGGCCAGCTTGTGCCTAAGCCGAGAGCATATCAAAATTTTTTTTCCTTGTGCATAAATGGGTTGAAGATGATAACAAAAAAACACGGGTTCAAATTCAATGAATTTTAACGAATCAAGTGGTAGAAAACCTTCCCATAGCTCTAGTCCAGTCTACGTTTTCAAATGAACTTAGATACTAATCATGTGTTCCTATTGAATCTGTCATGTCCATGAACCAGATACTGATCATGTGTTCCAAAAAACTCCTAAGTCCTAAAAAAACGCAGATAATAGTTTGAATAATTTATTATTAATGTTCATTACAATATAGTATTAAGTTGTTAGACTAATATTGTTTACTTAACATTGTTGCAGATACCATGCCGAGGAGAAAATTACAGGGTCTGAATATCACTACCACACGTTTAGAACCGGCAGACGCCAATGTTCAGGGCGACCATAGAGGGACGTCTTCGGAGATGCCGAATGCCTCTACTCCAGATGCTAACACAGAGTTGGCTATTGGAAATACGGCTGCAGAAGGAGTAGTTCATACAGGCTTGAATAGGTATCGTGTTACATTGTAAAGTTACACAATATATTTTCACAATTCTTAATGTTGGATAGTTGCTAATATATTTGATTTTCTGTAGTTGATAATAATGGGCAACGCAAAACTCGAGGTTGGACCACATTAAAGGATTTATGGGCCATGCCTCTTGAAAAGCGTATTGTTGTTTCAGCAAACGATGACCAGCAGCCAGTTGGTCCTGAGGCACAACTGTTGGCTAGCTTTCTTGGCATGATTGCTCGAAATGGGATGAAGTTGCCAATTCATTATGAAACATGGCGTGATGTGCCGAATGCTGCGAAGGTTGAGATCTTAAAGTTTATTGAGGTACTAGTATAAACATGTTAAATTAGTATTGCATTAAATTTGAAATTTTCTTTATTATCGAAACTAACTTTCTACAACTTTTCCATTTCAGTCTAGATTTTCTTTGCAAATTCTAACTTCATTTGTTCTCAAGTTATTGGGGAAAAAATAGAAGACTATAAGTATGACTTGAAGAAAAAGTATTTCGATCGAAATACTGATCCTGCTGTCATATTACGAACCCAACCGCGTGGTGTGGTACCGTGGCAGTATGAGAGATCGGTTACATTCTGGTTTTCAGAAAAAGGAGAGGTATCATTTATAATTTATTTTTGTCATTTACTTTTAGTATTTTTTATAATACATGTAATAACGGTTTTTCGACCGCTCAACGATTTTTAAAATAAAATAAATGCAGGGAGTCACCACCAATCTTTTTTGGTTAGGTGTGATTGGTCACCTATGAAAACTTATCCTCTTAATAATATCCTAAAATTAATTAAGATATATTAAAAGGATAATTTTTGGTCTGCGAAACAAAAATTTGGTTCGGGAGTACGGTTACGCGTGGGGAAGGATTAACACCCCCACGGCGTCCGTTTTAAAAACGGTACCAATTAATTGCGTGTTATCTTTAATCTTAAAAAAAATGATTTTTATTTTAGCATTTAATAATAATTCCTTTAATACACCTTATTCAAAAAGTATTTTTTTAAAAACAAATGAGAGACAATATTTTTTTTATTTAATTATTTTTGAAGTAAAAGAAATTACCCATGTAAAAACAATTATCGAATCACTCCGATACTTTCGATAATGTTTCGATAAATATTTTTACTTGAACCGTTTCGAGAACTGATTGATATTCCAACCATCCTGAGAACGGATCCGTGTTTAGGAAATTTCCTTTACCAAAAAAAAATAATTCAAAAAAAACCATTTTTTATTTGTGGAGAAATAATAAAAATAATATATATAACGTCTTTTTATAATTAGTTCTAAGATAACAGAAATCATTTATGTAAAAATAATTCCCGAATCACTCCGATAATTTCGATAATGTTTCGGTAACTAATTTTACTCGAACCGTTTCGTAGAACGATTGATACTCCGACCGTTCGAGAAATAATCCATTTTAGAAGATTTCACTTATCGAAGATAATTTTAAAAGATATATTTTATTTGCGGGAATAAAATAAAAATTATGCCCTTTCTAAAATTAATTCCCAAAGTAAACGAAATTATCCGTGTAAAAATAATTTCTGAATCACTCCATATTCTCGATAATGTTTTGGTAATTAATTTTATCCGAACCGTTTCGGGGAACGATTGATACTCCGACCGTCCCGAGAAATAATCCGTTTTTAGATAGTTTCATTCACCGAGAATAATTAAAAAGACATACTTCCTTGATGGAGGAATTAAAAAATGAAAATCAATAAAAATATCCTTTTATAATTAATTTTTAAAATACAAGAAACTATTTATGTAAAAATAATTTTCGAACCACTACGATAATTTCGATAATATTTCGATAATCATGTTTACACAAACCATTTCGAGGAACGATTGATATTCCGACCATTCCGAGAAAGAGTTCGTTTTAAGATAATTTCTTTTGCCAAAAATAATTTAAAAGACATATTTTGTTCGCGAAAGTTTTATTCATTAAAAGTTAATGAAAACCCCTACCTTTTTTTTGTTTAATAATGTATGAAAATGAACAATAAAATAAATAAATAACAATAACAAGAGAAATAATCATAGATACAAAATAAATAAATAAAAACTATAAATTATAATAATACTAATAATAATAATAGTGGCAAGAATATTTTTTTTTAAAAAAAAGAATTAATAATAATAATAATAACAATAAAAAAAAATGATAATAATAGTAATAATAATGGCAAGAAAAAAATAAAATAAATGAAAAATTAAAAATAAAAATAAAAATGAAAATGAAAATGAAAATGAAAATGAAAATGAAAAAAATAAAAATAAAAAAGGTAATAATAATACTAATAATAAAGAAAATATAATTAAATAAAATAAAAAAATATTATATATATAAATAAAATAGAAATAATAATAAATAAAACAATATCATTATCTATATAACTTGTCATCTTTCGACAGAACATTGTGATATGGGCTGACAGATCAATCGTCCCGTCATATTTTACAAAGTCAGGGACCTTGAGTTTAGGAGGGATGACTAAATCGAAGACCAAGCATCGTTGTTTCGCCTCCACACTCCCGAATACGTTTGTATTTTCTACTGCCCGGAGCCTTTCGTCTAGCAACTGATATTTCCCTTGGGAATCTGCTAACTCTACTTCATTAACCATTTTCAACTTTGCCTGTTCAATTGGATCATCTGAATTTAAAATATTGACAGGGTTAACTATGTTCTGGGCATCCATCATTACGACCTCATTCTGACCCTTTCGTGCCTCTAACCCTTCTCTGGCGGCCAGGTTTTCAATGTATCCCTTGATTACGGTGGACATTAGCTCTATCAATTTAATCATCTGATCTTTAGATTCTGCTTAAGACTTTGCCAGCTGTTCTCGCAATTCTTCCTGTACCTTTTCCATTCTTTCCATTCGGGCAACTTGTTCATTCTCCATAGCACTAGCCTGTATTAAAGGGTACTCAGTACTTCTTATACCTCTGATTTGAAATGGAAATTCTTTCAAAAACTCTTAAAGCCAAGCCAACTTCTGTTTTATTCCCTCAAAGTGCATGTCATGATAAAGGAGCCATGAATGCAATTTGATGCATGTGAAGCCTAAACAATATGATGTATAGACATGTACAATGGAAACATGTTGACCATGTATGTAATAAATGCAATCATGATGACAACATGTTGCAAGCAAAGAATAAACAAATCAACGCATGGACATATGCAATGAATGATCATGTACATTTCAGCGTATTTCCCAATGAATGATCATATACAAAATGAATGCAATACGATGTCAATTATGATACATGCAAACAATGAATGATTGATACGGAGTATATACAAAGAAAATCATGCTGACCATGTTTGTCATGAATGCATCCTGATGTTAATATGACGGATTAATGCATAAGCATATACAGAGAAATCATGCTGATTATGTTTGTCATGAATGCAACCCAAAGTCAACATGATGCATGTAAAGAATAAACAAATTAATTCCTGGATATATACAAAAAAATCATGCTAATTATGAATCCATGAATGCAACCTGGTGCTAACATGATACATGTATGAATGTATGGTATGACAAATAATTGATCTGATGCAAAATGCAAAGGGGAAGATATCACGGAGGAAATAAGAATCGGAGGAACTTAATCATCAACCTCTCATAAATTTGAAACATAATCAATTCATTCCCATATCAATGTTCACAATGGTATAAACCATGTTTTACAAAATCTGAGCAATAGTTAAAACTGTCTTTACAAGCATTTTATTCTTCCTAGCATCCTAAGGCTATAAGAGCCGGCTACTGAATAAGTGAAATGCTATTACATCATATAAAACCGAAGTCTTTCCACCTCAAATGTTGTAAATCTTCCAATCCTAATGACGCTTTCCCAGCCCTCTATCAATCAGTGTCGTTGGATCCAACCACTTGGCATTTATAAGAGATTGAACTTTCTTTTTGAATGCTATACAGTCTTCAATGCTATGTGATAACTCGTATAATTATATAGTTTTTAGTTATGTTTTATTATTGTTTTGTGTCAAATACGAGTTATTATTGTTTAGTCTAATTGTGTTTATGATCTTTTATATTTTTATGTAATTTGGTGTTTTTCACAAGTTTCTTTGAGTGATTTCAGATTACTAGAATTAAGGGCAAATCCAGTTCAGTTCCAGTTCCGACACATTTTGCCATATCAGCTATATCTCGAGTTTCACTGAAGCAATAAGGCTTAAATTTGTAGCCGTGCAAAGATAAGAGGCATATCTATCTTTTTCATGTTTTACACTTCTTGAAACGGAGTCGTTTTCCCTAGCGAAATCGACCATCAAGTTGGCTGATGTGCAATGACGTCTGTGCTGACCTGTTTTCGAATTTTGCCCATATCTGCTTATCCACATCAGAAAATGAGCTGATTTTAACGGCTATGGATCCGTAACTGATACGGGAACCTTTGTATAGAAGACCATATGATCAGATCAGGCCTCCAATATTGACGAAATCGACCATCAAGTTGGCTGATGTGCAATGACGTCTGTGCGGACCTGTTTTCGTATTTTGCCCATATCTGCTTATCCAAATCAGCAAATGAGCTGATTCCAACGGCTATGGATCCGTAACTGATAGGGGAACCTTTTTCTAGAAGACCATGTGATCAGATCAGGCCTCCAACATTGACAAAATCAACCATCAAGTTGGCTGATCAAAATTGTCATACAAATGTGACGAAAATTGTTAGAAAAATGCACCCACCTATTATACCTACCTTTGAAATTTGTAAAGCTTGTCTCTTGTCATTTAGCCCTCCAAAATGTGTATAAATAGAGGGCCTTGGATGATTGTAGAGGAGCATATTGTAGATAGGTAGGATATTAGCCATTGTAATAAAATTCTCTAAGTTTTCTTCTTCTTTCTTTTCTCTAGTTTTCTTTTTCTTTAGAAAGAGCAAGAAGTTGGATAATTAATATTCTTCTTCTTCTTCTTTCTTTCTTTTATTTTCTTCTTAGATTCTATTTAATTTTATGTTTATAATGCCTATGCTAGGCTAAACTTCTATTTGGTTAAGGGTGATTTCAAAGCCCTAGACATGTTTTGTGATTGATTTTCAGATTCTATCTATCATTAATTTTCTATCAAAGTTGCTTATGTTCTTCTACAAGAATTGTTCATGATGTTGTCTTGATTTATTTAGGTGTACAACTAGATAGATCTTGATAATCATCTATTGCTAGTTTAGGAGTCTTGATCCGTGTAATTGTCTTGATTTCCTATTCATAAGTGGCAATTTGTGATTAATGATTATGGTCAAGTTTTCAATAATTGCAAACTGGAACATAACCTAAGTTGAACAATCCGAGCTTATGTGTTTGTTGCTTAGATCAACCTATCTTTCTCATCATAAAGCTGCCATCAAATTGAATCTAGAGAGCTTATTCTAGGTTGTTTGATGGTTAGAGATTAAATAGAGAGCTTGTTCTATTTAACGACAAACTAAGGAAAGATTGGGATAACAGAGCTTGTTGTTATCTACGGTTGTTAACTTTGATAGTTGGTTGATATTGATAGATCTGAAATTGATTCTTAATGATGTCTAGTGGTGGAGAATGAAACCTTAACCATATTTTTCATATTTGATTCTTCTTACTTACTTGTTTTCTTACTTTTTTAGTTTGCTTATTTTTTTTATATTTATTTTTATTGGCTGGTTATACCGCCTAATTTGTATATTAACTTTGTTTTATTTTTATTGGCTGGTTATACCGCCTAATTTAGTATATATATTTTTATTGGCTGGTTATACCGCCTAATTTAGTATATATATTTTTATTGGCTGGTTATACCGCCTTGCATCTTATTCTTATTATTTACTTTAGTTTAAATCTGGCTTCAAAAACCCCTTTTCTTTTATTGTTCTTGAATTTAAGTTTTAAACTATTAACTTATAAACTAAAACCCAATCCCTGAGGACTCGACCCTTGCTAACTACTATACTTACAATTTATCTTTTTAGTGCAAGGTTAAATAAGATACACTCTTTTGGGTGCATCAAATTTTTGGCGCCGTTGCCGGGGATTGTTTTCTTTAGTTTATTTGTTACTTGGTTTATTCTTATTTTCAGTTCTAATGAGTTTTATTTTCTTGTACATACGTGTTTTTCTTATCAAATTTTGAAAAAAAAAAAAAGAAAAAAAAGATGATGGAATTGAGCAATCTAACACTTGAAGAGTTGGTGGCATACATGAACATGGAGAATCAACAAGCCAATCTCACCTTCCCAGTTCAACAATTTTCCATGGGAGGATGTCAAGGCCATCAAGTGTTCCAAGACCAACAGTATGATCATTACTCAAACACTTACCATGAGGGATGGTGGGATCATACTAATTATGGCTACTCGAAAAATTACCAAGAAGTAGATCCTTATGCCAATTACACTCATCCATCTAGCTTCAATCAATCATGGTCCCAAGAACCAGATCTTTTTCAACCACCACATATGACTCAAAACTCAGGTACTTCTTTAGAAGATCTTATCTATTCTCTTGTTACTGATACTTTGCAATTTCAACAGGAAACAAGGGCAAGCATCCAGAGTTTGGAAAAGCAAATGATCCAATTGACTAGTAGTATGGTGGGATGGGTAGCACAAAGATCTGAAGAACTCCCTGCCCAAACGATGATTAACCTAAAGGAGAATGCTACTATTGTGACCTTGAGGAATGAGGAACAAGATGAGGATGAGACAAAATTAGAGATGAATTCTATTCTTGAGGATAATGAAGCCAATGATCCAAATAAGAGTATTTCGGCACCTGAGGTAACGTTTGAGATTTCAATTTTTACTAATGTTTCTTCTCCACCTTTTCTTAGTAGATTCGCAAAGTTAAAGGAGGATGAACATGAACAAGACACGCTGGAAACCTTAAACAGTTTGTTTGTGGATGTCATTCAACAAGTACCAAAAGATGCACCATTCCTCGATGAGATATGCACCACCAAGGATGATGGAATAATACTTGTAATGGAGAATGCATCCACTGTTGTGCAAAGAAAGCTTCCTCTCAAACGCATAAATTTGGGAAATTTCATGTATGAGCCTGACAAGCCTAAAAAGCCAAGAAGGGGTGTTGGTTAGATTCAAAACACTAACTCAAGTGTTAATTGGGAAGGCAGCCCAATTAAAGATGAAATTGCCAACCTTCCATATTCAGATTTGCTTTCTCTTTCTTTTCCTTTTTCTTTTATTATTTTTATTGTTTTTATTTTTATTTCTTATGTTTCTTTGTTAATTGTGTTTACTGTTTTTAAGTTCATTTAGGCTGCATAAGTTTCTTTTGTTTAATAGTTCTTTTCTCTTACATATAATTCTTGCATTGGGGGATAATAGCATTATATTGAGGACAATGTAAAAATTATGTGTGGGAGGAAGAATTTAGGATTTTATTTAGAGTGTTTTGTTTTTGAGTCTTTTTATGTTGTTTTTCTTTCTGATCCTTGTTTTGAAAATAACTAGATGTAAATATAATTTTTATTTTTTTAACCCCGGTTAAATGGCGGATAACGGTACTCCGTGATTATTTAAATCGGTTCCATCAGCTACCCACAAAACTGATATTGTATATAAATTTCTCTTCCAATTTCTCTTTCATTTTTTTTCATTTTTTTTTCAGGATGGATGATATTCTCACAAGATTGCAGAAACGATTTCCTCCTTTTCCTCGAAATATTTTACTGAAGCTTTACCAAGTTCGTTTTGAAAGATTAAGAATGCTTATGCACAAAGGGATTCATGAAGACATACGTTGGATAATTGAAGCCAAGGTACGTGAAGATGAATATCTTCCTGTTTTGCATTTACCAGGTACAGGTAGAAGCACTTTTGCAAAGAAGCGACGAGCAAAGCGCATGAGTTCAAATTGCCACAAATGTGCACGATGGACGTGTAACGGTAAATGTCGTTCTATTGGGATTCCGTCCTCTAATCGAGATGATAAAATTGAATTCATTAAGGATGGACTGAGTAAGGAGAATTTGGGTAATATCCAACTTTCTCTTGAGACGCATCCTAGTGGAGACGTACAAAGAGAAATTCTTGATTTATGGCCGCAATTCCAAAGGGAATGGCAACATCTTGGGAATCTGATGTTAAAAGACCCTGTTTGCCAGCTTGTAAGAAAACTGGATGGGAAGCATATCCACGACTCATAGAAGGCGTTTAAGCCGTTTCTGGACGTAAAACCAGAGGAAGATGTGAGCCACAATCACAACTACAATAAATGACTTCTCAGGTTTTGGTTTGATTTGCAATAACTTCATTTTGGTTTAATTTACGTGTTGTTCGATTTGTGTAATTATTCTTTTTTTTTATTTGTCTTTTACGGTTGATTTTTCTTCTCTTTTTGATTTTCTTCCTGAAATCACGCAAAAATCTTTTGTTAGGTTAACATTTTCTTCTGACAGGTCAAATACACTTTCGGCGACATTATTACTCTTGACTTTTACTGTTGATTT
This sequence comes from Fremontodendron californicum, assembly GCA_030761205.1. NCBI lineage: Eukaryota > Viridiplantae > Streptophyta > Magnoliopsida > Malvales > Malvaceae > Fremontodendron > Fremontodendron californicum. The sequence continues at coordinate 9,079,086 of JAULJL010000019.1, read as the reverse complement.
TTCTTCTCTTTTTGATTTTCTTCCTGAAATCACGCAAAAATCTTTTGTTAGGTTAACATTTTCTTCTGACAGGTCAGATACACTTTCGGCGACATTATTACTCTTGTCTGATTCACTACTCAGTCCTCTATATATTACACCATGTACTCATTCTCTTTCAGGCACTCGAAGAAAAAAAAAATGGAAAGTACTTCATCCCAGCGCATTAAAAAAATTTGTGTCTTTGGAGGTGCTTATCCAGGGAAAAATAACATATTCGCTGATGAAGCCATAAGAGTTGGAGTAATACTTGCCCAACAAAAGATCCACTTGATTTATGGAGGCGGTAGTACGGGTTTAATGGGAGCAGTCGCTACAACAGCACACGCCGGAGGAAGTCCAGTTCTAGGAGTCGTGCCAAAACTATTCACAGATTTTTGTGGACCTACCGTGGGTAAGGAAATACAAGTCTGGAGTATCCCTGAACGGATAACAATCATGTACCATTCTGCCGATGCATTCATTGCTTTACCAGGAGGTCTGGGTACATTGGAAGAAATAGCTTGCGTGGCTTCTTGGTCATCTTTGGTCACAAATAAGAAACCCATTGGTTTGCTTAATATTAATGGTTATTTTAATAATTTGCTTTCATATTTAGATAATGCTGTGAATAATGGATTCATGTTTTCAGAGGCAAGGAGAACCATAATTTCTGCTACAACCATTGAAGATTTACTCAAAAAGCTCCAAGCTTATGAGTGTTTATCTGCTACGGTTGTTTCGCAAACGCTCGGAAAAAGAAAAAGAGATATGGACGAGCAAGGAGTGGATTGCACTTTGTCTTTGTGACATTATCTAACATTTTGTTTGTTGTGTCTCAGTTATAATAAGTGGTTAGCAACCTTTACAGGTAATATCTCATAAATTTTACCTTCAAAAAAAAAAATGTTATGTTTTAAGCAATTTAGAAGTATTCATTCTGAACAAGGTCTGAGTAAGGGAGACTTGAGACACACCTTGTCAGTTTGATTTTAATCTTTTTATGTTTACTTGTTAATTTTTGTTTAGTATTTTAAGATTATTTAGGTTGCATGAGTTTGTTTTGTTTTGAGTCTTAGTTGTTCCTATTCTTATGTTATTAGTTCTTTTCTCTTACACATGATTCTTTCATTTGGATTAATAGACTTACATTGAGGACAATGTAAGAATTAAGTGTGGGGGGAATGATTTAGGATTTCTTTTATTTTTGTCTACTATTTTTTTTTATGAGTCTTTATTATTATTTTTTAGTGTGTTTTAGTTCCTTTTTAATACAATGATGAGATATGAATTGCATAGGTCTAAACTGGTTATTAGTGAGAAGATTTTCATGAGAACTAAGCTTGATACTAATTTTTATGAGCCAATGTTAATATGATATGTTGATTGAGAAAGAAGCATGTTTAGACTTAATCTGACTTGTATAATCATCCTTGTGAGTTTTTGAGCCTATAATGATTGATGTATTATACAAATCAATCTAATTTCTTTCTTGAGTGCTCTTATGATTACATGATTCTCTAGAACTTGCTTTAAACCATTTGAGACTATATTGATACATGTGACAACATGAATATGATAGAGGCATTAGGATTATAACCAGAGCCAAACAGTCATCCATTATTAATGTTCTAAGAGAACATCCCCACTAGTGAGCCAATTTGAGCCTACATTAAATATGATGTTTTATTGGTAACCACAACTTACACCTAGCCTAAATATACTTATATCCTTACCCTTGTTCTAAAGATGGATTATATATTTTGAGACATATTGCAAAAAAAACAAGGGATATTTTTAGTTAAAAATTTGGGTTAGAAACAAGAAATAAGTGTGGGGGGAAAAGAAAAGAAAAGTCAAGAGAAAAAGAAATGGAATACTGGCAAATACATTCCCATATTAAAAAAAAAAAAAAATCTTCTCTTGAACTTCTAGTTAAAGTAAAGAAAAAGATGTTACAAAGTTGGTTAGAATGAAGAAAAGGCCCAACATGAATATCCGGCCTAGGTGACTATGTACTTGTAAAGAGTTTTGATAAGTTTCTTTGTATGATCTTATTATGTCTCTAAACTTTATGAACTCTTTGGAACCTTTGTGATATCGTTATCCTTTTGTTCTTCAACCACATTACAAACCCATTGGCCCCATTACAACCTTGATTAAAGACCTCTTGATTCATGAAGTTGTATGATCTAAATAGTGGAGAATAGGTGGACAAGCAAGAATATGGTAGAACTGTTTTCATGAGATTGATTGAGTGTAAACACTTCACCACTACTTTAAAGAGTGAAAATCATGAGGGTATCCCATGTGAGAAGTTGAGATTAAATTTGAACATGCACTATTTTGATTGAGATATGTTATGTTAATATTGGCTTAACTCAAACAATTTACATTCAAGCATGATTTTTTGTGAAATTCTTTAAGCTATTGATTAGTTTATAAGACTTGTCCAATGATTATCTCAAATTTATATTGGAAGGATTAGTTATAATTATTATTTTTAGTTTTTCTTATGTTTTCAATGTTTGTGGGTATCGTCCTAGTAAACCCTCACGAGACTAAACTCGTCCACTAGGGACACCTAGGGGTTTAAAGGCTTGTGTCACATGCTAAGTGCCACCGTGATTTCCTACGAAAATGGATTAGATTAGATTTTCTTATTTTATTTTTATTGAGTCGTTGCTAGGGACTAGCAACAATCTAAGTGTGGGGGTGTGATAACTCGTATAATTATATAGTTTTTAGTTATGTTTTATTATTGTTTTGTGTCAAATACGAGTTATTATTGTTTAGTCTAATTGTGTTTATGATCTTTTATATTTTTATGTAATTTGGTGTTTTTCACAAGTTTCTTTGAGTGATTTCAGATTACTAGAATTAAGGGCAAATCCAGTTCAGTTCCAGTTCCGACACATTTTGCCATATCAGCTATATCTCGAGTTTCACCGAAGCAATAAGGCTTAAATTTGTAGCCGTGCAAAGATAAGAGGCATATCTATCTTTTTCATGTTTTACACTTCTTGAAACGGAGTCGTTTTCCCTAGCGAAATTGACCATCAAGTTGGCTGATGTGCAATGACGTCTGTGCTGACCTGTTTTCGTATTTTGCCCATATCTGCTTATCCACATCAGCAAATGAGCTGATTTCAACGGCTATGGATCCGTAACTGATACGGGAACCTTTGTATAGAAGACCATATGATCAGATCAGGCCTCCAATATTGACGAAATCGACCATCAAGTTGGCTGATGTGCAATGACGTCTGTGCTGACCTGTTTTCGTATTTTGCCCATATCTGCTTATCCACATCAGCAAATGAGCTGATTCCAACGGCTATGGATCCGTAACTGATAGGGGAACCTTTTTCTAGAAGACCATGTGATCAGATCAGGCCTCCAACATTGACAAAATCAACCATCAAGTTGGCTGATCAAAATTGTCATACAATGTGACGAAAATTGTTAGAAAAATGCACCCACCTATTATACCTACCTTTGAAATTTGTAAAGCTTGTCTCTTGTCATTTAGCCCTCCAAAATGTGTATAAATAGAGGGCCTTGGATGATTGTAGAGGAGCATATTGTAGATAGGTAGGATATTAGCCATTGTAATAAAATTCTCTAAGTTTTCTTCTTCTTTCTTTTCTCTAGTTTTCTTTTTCTTTAGAAAGAGCAAGAAGTTGGATAATTAATATTCTTCTTCTTCTTCTTTCTTTCTTTTATTTTCTTCTTAGATTCTATTTAATTTTATGTTTATAATGCCTATGCTAGGCTAAACTTCTATTTGGTTAAGGGTGATTTCAAAGCCCTAGACATGTTTTGTGATTGATTTTCAGATTCTATCTATCATTAATTTTCTATCAAAGTTGCTTATGTTCTTCTACAAGAATTGTTCATGATGTTGTCTTGATTTATTTAGGTGTACAACTAGATAGATCTTGATAATCATCTATTGCTAGTTTAGGAGTCTTGATCCGTGTAATTGTCTTGATTTCCTATTCATAAGTGGCAATTTGTGATTAATGATTATGGTCAAGTTTTCAATAATTGCAAACTGGAACATAACCTAAGTTGAACAATCCGAGCTTATGTGTTTGTTGCTTAGATCAACCTATCTTTCTCATCATAAAGCTGCCATCAAATTGAATCTAGAGAGCTTATTCTAGGTTGTTTGATGGTTAGAGATTAAATAGAGAGCTTGTTCTATTTAACGACAAACTAAGGAAAGATTGGGATAACAGAGCTTGTTGTTATCTACGGTTGTTAACTTTGATAGTTGGTTGATATTGATAGATCTGAAATTGATTCTTAATGATGTCTAGTGGTGGAGAATGAAACCTTAACCATATTTTTCATATTTGATTCTTCTTACTTACTTGTTTTCTTACTTTTTTAGTTTGCTTATTTTTTTTATATTTATTTTTATTGGCTGGTTATACCGCCTAATTTGTATATTAACTTTGTTTTATTTTTATTGGCTGGTTATACTGCCTAATTTAGTATATATATTTTTATTGGCTGGTTATACCGCCTTGCATCTTATTCTTATTATTTACTTTAGTTTAAATCTGGCTTCAAAAACCCCTTTTCTTTTATTGTTCTTGAATTTAAGTTTTAAACTATTAACTTATAAACTAAAACCCAATCCCTGAGGACTCGACCCTTGCTAACTACTATACTTACAATTTATCTTTTTAGTGCAAGGTTAAATAAGATACACTCTTTTGGGTGCATCACTATGGCCAACAATTCCACAATGATAATCACATCTTGCATTTGGATTATACCACTTTGGATATGGTGGTAACAGGGGTTTCAATGGGACACATGCAACCATGTGATTTTGGATTAGTATAGGGAGAAGCTCTCGGTAGCTGATTGGAAAGGGATCAAAATGCATTTGGGTCTTATCCTGGGGTTGTTTCTTAGTCACACATGGCCTAGGAGTTGGGGCGCTTGGTGGTAGCATTAAGGTCCAAACCAGAGTGTTTACATGGAGACGTGGCGGAACAGCATGGAAATGGTATGGATTTGGACACGGGGCCTTTGGAGGTTGTACATAGCTCGAGGTTCCTATCCCAGATGCTAGATAAGGTGATTGATGAGGGAAGCAATATGAACTGTCAATTGGTGGTAATGGAGTAGGATTCATGAATCTCGTAGTGGTCATCCCAATGGACAATTGGACCATAGTAGGGTGGGGATACTGGTTTAGACCTAGAACAGTTTGTAGGTATGATACAGGATCCGAGGTTTCTATCTTTGGTATTAGGCTCTCAGGTTTAACCATTTTAACGATTTTGTCCATAATTTCATCAGGATTGCAACCTTTGTGGCATTGACAAGTGCAAGATCCAGCAAGGATTGTATGTTCCGGTCCTAATGGTTTTAGTTGATCCAAAGGTGATGCAGAGCCCTGAGAAAGTTCCCCTTTACTCTTACTCATATCCTCAAACATTTTCAACAATTTGGCGAGTTGTTCTTTCACTTCCCGGATTTCATGTCCACATTCCTCTTGATTGAGTTCCAAAGCACCCAATCGTTCCTCCAATTCATTCCTCATATCTCGAACCCCTTTCATGCAAATGAAAATGTCATGAGACTAAGAATACAATTGTGAATGTACATGCTCTATTCCTATGTGCATGAATATACTGATGATTATTGCATGAACATACTGATGATTAATGCATGAACATATACAGAGAAATTATGTATGCTATTGATGCAATCTAATGCCAACATGATGCATTTTAAAAAAATGAATAAATTGATGCACAGGTATATACAAATAATGACTATGCATGTCATAAACGTATTCTACAATGAATGACCATGCATGCTATGATGTCAAAATGATACATGCTAAAACTAAATGAATTAATACAAAGGTAGGTACAAAGAATGACCATGTATATCACAAATGTATTCTACAATGAAATGCATGTTAGAACTGTGACATGGTTTCAAAATGATACAAATAGATTAACCAATGATTACACGAAATTGGTGGGACCTAAATCTTGATTATTCAAAAATCTCATTATGCAAGATTTGCCTCCAAATTTATGATTTTTTCGAAACATGTTTTTTACTATGAAAAACCAATCATATTATTTTCAAAAGAATTTTGGGGTAGTGGATCCTACTATGGTACAATATGCAAATGTTCATGTAACACTACCGGTTTATAGAAACCATCAAATAAAATTATTATCACCATCCATTTATTGCAAAAACGAGATCAATAATACAATAAAAAATGTACATGCTCTATTCACACATGTATGAAATGTGCAAAATGCAAAAATGTTTGAAAAAGAATGTTTGTATTTTGAATTTCAAAAGGTTCGTGAACACTTGCCCCAACAATATCTATTTATATAGGCATCACGGTGCCTTTGGGGCGGAGTATCACACTTATTACGGGCAATGTACGTACATCGTTGCCCGATCTACAAAACTTATTCATAGTATAAAATAGGTAACAAAAGGTTTAGAAATGTCCCTCCATGTGTTCCTATCTTTGGTATATCTAACAGAAATCCGGCATGGCTTCGCCTAGGTTCACTATATGAGAGTGAATTGATTCTAAAGGCCCCGAATTGCTCCTCACTGTCGCCGGTGAAGGCTAGTAAGGCACCCCGATAAAAGCGGGTTCAATTCGTTAGAGTATATTTTCCTATGCCCGTACGAAGGATTATCACGAAGGCATTAGGTACTTTATACTCTAAAAGTGTTTCACTAGCCCATACGGAGGATCATCATGAAGGCGTAGTTACTTTACTCCCACTTAAAAGGACGGAACCCGGGTAGAGGATTCATGTTATGCAAATGCAAATACAGTGTGTGCGGAGGAACAAAACAAACCTGTCACCACCTATTCTACACCCCTTATTCTAAATACCCCATTAAAATCAAAAAATGTAAAGCATCAGTCAAGCAAACATATAAATATACGGAACAAAATAACTAGAGAACAAATAATAATATGAATGCACATGACGATGGACATATTTAAAATATTTTTTATTTTCAAAATTCTCTTTTATTTTAAAAATATGGGAATTAAAATTAAATACCAATTAAACCAACAAAACTGAGACTTAAATAACACACGACTAATTCTAGGCCTGACTCTCTAAAAAAGTCCCCAGTGGAGTCGCCAAGCTGTCGCAACCTAAAAAAAATAACAAGTCTTATCGCAAGACTTTATTATTCGTTAAGCGTGACATTAAAAAAATCGAGGAAAAGTCGACTTAATTCCTCTAGAAAAATGAAGGTTGTGAAAATGACCTTGAAAAAGACATGAAGTCGCCACCAATATTTTTTAGCTAGGTGTGATCAGCCACCTATTAAAACCGGTTTTATAAAATATTTTAAAAATTAATTAAAACATTTTTAAAACCAATTTCAAATCTGCATTTTAAACCAGAGAAATCAAAGAAACGGGTTCGGGACTCGGTTACGTGCGTGGAAGGATTAGCACCCCCACAACGCCCATATAAAATGGTACCTTATTAATCATGTGTTATCTCAAGTCTCGGTAAAAAATTGGTTTTAAATTTAATATTTCAAGTTAATTCCCAATTTAAAGAAAAATAATTTTATTTTTAATTGAAAATGATCCGGAATTTATAAATTCAAAATTTTCCTATATTCCCCAACAAATGTGGCAAAATATAGAAATTTTTATTAATTTGGAAAATTTTCCTAATCATTCTCATTTTAAAGAAGATATTCCGTTATTAATAATAATTGATGATATCTTCCCCAGCAAACCCGGTAGAGAACTCATGAATTATTTTAACTCGGGAATATCTTTATTTTATTGAAAATCATTATCTTTTTTAAAAACATTTAAAAGAAATGAATATGTAAATGCATGACATAAATAAAATGACATAGCAAAATCTAAATAATATAATGCAACCTAAATGATATGACATAATTTGAATGCCTTAGCATATTCTAAATAAAATGAAATATCCTAAGTTATATGATATATTCTAAATGAAATGAAATAATTTGAATGACATGGAAAATATGAATGATATGGCATATAATTTAAATGACATGGAATATAAAATAATGCTATCATATAATATGCATGAAAATAAAAATGAAAATAATAATGCATGAACATAGTATATGCTAAATAATATGACAAAAAATAACTAAATAAAAAACATAGGATATCATGAAATATTCAAAACCATATAATAAACCATATAACCTAAAAAAAAATATAAATCAAAATAATAATAATACCATAGGAATTATCATAGCAAAAATCACATATTATATAAAATGCATGAATATGGAAAATACAATGCATGAAAATGTATTTTTTCCTTTAATTAAGGAAATCCGTATATCTAAAAAGACATCCGGCTACCTTAGGAAAATATGTCAAATTAAATATTCTAAAACCAAAATACTTTGTGATTGTTTGAAAACAATTTTGAAAAGCTTAGATTAAAAATAAAAACTGGGCTAAACCTTTTTTTAATGGCTCTAATTTCCTAAGTTTAAAATCCCGGACTTGATCACCCTTATCCCGAAACTTAAAAAATAATTTTTAGAGTTTAAAAAGGCTTAGAAACTACCCTAAGTCAGTAGCTAAACTTCCTAATCAGCTCCCTCTGGTAACTTAACCAAAACAGAAAAATGATTTTTCTTGAAAATATTCTGACTCCACTATCCAGTTTTAAACCACGATTTTTTATCCTATTTTTAAAAATTCAAACAAATCTAAAAATAATACTGGAGACTCAAGAAATATATAAATACATGGGAAAAGTCAGCTTAATTTTCTGATTAAAGATGAATGCCCAGAAAAATCGGGAAAGTACGAGTACTGGATGAAAAAACGGTTTTGCTAAAATACATTTTTGCCTTTGATAAAATCATTTAAAAATCAAAGTAAAAATATTTAAGACTCACAAAATAACTCACAAACAGTAGCTAGGACTTTTTAAAAGTTAGACAAAAAATGGCTAAGTAAAAAAAAAAATCTCAAAGGTAGAATAATCCATTTGACAAACCTTAATTTTCCACAAGTGTGCTCAAGAGAGCATGACTTTGAACCATTAATTGGCCTAAGTCATTAGTCAAGTGGAATGAACATGAAATGCATGAAAAATACAGCAAATATGATGCATGAAATGCATGAGTTTAAACCTAAATGTCATGAAAAAATGCATGGCATCAATATAGTGACCTAGACCTAAATGAACTTACATGGCATTTAATGCAACCTAGGTCTAAAATGCATGGACATGCATGGAAATATAAACCAAACCTAATAACTAAAACATGCATGGCAATAACACAAACACAAGGCATGCTTAAACCAAAAACTCAACCAAATGTCATGCAAATGCCAACCTATCAACTAACATAGCAAAAATGCAACACACAATGCAAAATAACATGGTAGCCGAATGGCCTAAGGTTCCAAACAAGCATGGCATTTTCACAAACACTTGGTATACTTAAACTAAATACTCAATCAAATGTCATGCAAATGCAAACCTATCAACTAACATGGCAAAAATGCACACACAATGCAAGATACATGAAGTGACCGAATGGCTTAAGGTTTCCAACAAGCATGGCATTTTCACAAACACTTGATATACTAACATGCTCAACTAAAATATAATACTTAAATCATGCAAACACAAAGTAGAGATACTAAAACTAACAAGCATTTTCACAAACACTTGATATACTAATATGCTCAACTAAAATATAACACTCAAATCATGCAAACACAAAGTAGAGATATTAAAACTAACAAGCATTTTCACAAACACTTGATATACTAAATATAAAACATCAACAAATTTAAACATTATGGAAACAGAAAATTAGAAATGATAATAAACTCATAAATGACAACAAACAAGCAACCAAATTAAAACATGCTTCAAGTATATGAAGTAGAAGAACACTTAAAGCATCAAGACTAAAGAAAATAACATAAATAACATGACAAATTAAAGCCAAAACAGCAACAATAATAAAAAATATAGGCCATTCGGCCATAGTAAGAAAATAAGGGAAAAATTGTAAAAATTATTTAAGAAAGAGATGAAGAAAGAACTTAAGAAGAACATAAAAAAAAAATTATTTAAAAAGAAAACTCACCAAATAATAATAAAAAACAAGCAAAAACAAGAATGGAAAATCAAGAAAGTGCAAGAGTTGGTGCTAAAAGCAACCTCAAGAAGCTATATTTCAAGCTTTATCTCTTCAAACTTTCCTTTCTTTTCTAAACTTTTTCTTTTTGCTTTCAACCAAGGAGATAAAAACTAAGCAAAAGCCAAGAAGAAATCTGAAAAACGAAGTCGTGAAAATGAAAGTTCCCCTCCCCCCTTTAGGCTGGCCGAATGGACCCTCTCTCCGCCTAGGATGTTGTCATTTTGATTCCAACCAATTTTCATCCAAGGGCTAGTGATTCAAGGTGAAAAATCATGAAATTATCACCCTTAGATTAGTGTATCAGCTGTCCATAATTACATCTGTTCAAGAATAATGTTGACACTCTCCCTCTTCATGCATTGGCCTATGTGGCTTAATTACAATGGCTTGATCAAAAAAATCTCTAACTAACTCTTAATTCTTGGCCTTTTGATTGAAAAATCAGAGGCTTCCTCCTTCCTTTGGGCCTTGGCAGGCCAGCACTCTCTTTCCAGCCCAAGTCGGATTTTTGAAAGGCCAAAAGAAGCCATTTTCGATTGCTTGGGTAAAATTACCATTTTGCCCCCCGGATGCAAATAAATGGCAAACGGACTCCAAATTAAAATTTTATTTTTTTAATACTTTTAAAATAATAAAATATTGAATTCTTGAAGTTTTCAAAATTTTTCGAGTTCGTTTGCTATTTATTTGGATTTTTTCTTCCAAAAATGCCCTTTCATGCCCCCACATTTTATCATTTTTTAAATGAGCTCCAAATAAAGATTTTTCTTCACCAATATCTTCCAAATAATTTAAAAGTGTGATCTGGAAGTTTTCATAATTTATGGAACTCATTTGGTATTTTTCGGGATTTATCTTTTTGAATTACTACATAGGGACTCAAGATTTGGCCGTTTTGCAAACGAACTCTGAATCAAGATTTTCTTTTGCCAATATCTTCCAAATAATTAAAAAATGATATTTGCAAATTTTCAGAATATTTGGAGTTCATTTGCTATTTTTTCGGGATTTATCTTCTTGAATTTCTGCATAAGAGACTCAGGATTTGGCCATTTTGCAAACGAACTCCGAATCAAGATTTTCTTTCGCAAATATCTTCCAAATAATTTGCAAATGATATTTGCAAATTTTCAGAAGATTTGGAGTTCATTTACTATTTTTTCAGGATTTATCTTCTTGAATTTCTACATAAGAGACTCGGGATTTGGCCATTTTGCAAACAAACTCCGAATCAAGATTTTCTTTCGCGAATCTCTTCCAAATGATTTAAGAATGAGATTTGCAAATTTTCAGAATTTTTGAAGTCCATTTGCTATTTTTCCCAAATTTTCCAATTTTGCCCTTTTGCCTCCGAAACTCGATTTTGCTCAAAACAAGTCTGATTTTCAGATTTTCTTCAAGCTGAGCCTTGGGCTATCCCTTTTTAATCATTCCTCATCCATTGGGGGCTTTATTCTTACCAAGTCGGGCCATTTCTGTAATTCTTCCCGATTTCACCGAAATCCACCAAAAAACCCTAATTCTTGGTTTTCTCCCGGATTGACATTTCTTTCAATTTTTCTTTCAAGTGGCTTCTCCATTACCCGTAGTCAGTGCTTATCTTTCATTTGTAACCTTCAATTTCGACCAATTCGATCGTTTAAGCACTTTTCCCCAAATTTCCCGGATTAGGGTTTTCTTTCTACTGAATCTCCATAACCCAACTTCCGAACTCCATATCTTTCAATGTAGACCTCGGATTATCAAAATTCTTTCACCATTTTTCAATTGAACTTCAAATCTTGATTTTGAAAGTGGGTTGATTTTTTCAGTACTTGACTTTCTGGGGTTGACTTTTTTGGGGTTGAGTTTTTTCAGGGTTGACTTTTTTTGAGTTTGACTTTTTAAGCTCGCCCTCTAAAACTAAAGTCTCGGAGTTCCACCTGCAGGATGAAAAAAGTCGTTTTACATTGTGAAACATCAATTTAGGAAGGAAACATACCTGTTTTAGTGGTCCGGACAAAATTAGGTGTCTACACCTTTAGTTTTCTCTTATCCCTTATCTTCTTTATCTTTCTTGTACTATTTATGATGGTGAAACTCCTTTATTTTATATTTCTATTAATTAGTATGAACTAATTTACTTTTTCTAGGATTGCAATGGAACTCAACATGTAGTTTGGATTATTGTACTTTCTTACTTGATTTAATGATATTTGATGTTGTTTATTCAATTTTGTGCTTAATACTTCTAATTGCTTAGCTACCAATTAGATTGATTTGTTAAACTAAATACAACTTGGAAAAGGGAGTTTAGTGTTAGACATGGATTGAATGACACATGTTTCATATTCATTTATTAGGATGAATTGATCTGCGGGTAGGGTAGGAATACGCTTACTTGCCATGTGTAACCATTGTTAGAGCCTAAGTTTAATGAATTCTTCTTTAACTCAATTATCATAGGAATATAGTTAATTGGTTAAGAAGGATATTTTTATGAGACCATCGGAAGATCCTTATAAATAAGATAGAACTCTAGGTTAACCACTTAGGATCATTAATCAAGCGAAGAGGTAGAGAGAGATTCAAGCGAAGTGTTGAGGGAAATTGTAATCCTAGGCTTTTATTACTTAATTGAATACATCTTTTTAATTTACTTGCTTTTAATAGTAGTTTCTTTTAATTTAGTTTTTTATTGTCATCTTTAATTAGTTGTTTAGATAAGATTAAGTTGTTTTAATTTTAATACTTAGCAAATTTAATAGCAATTCCTCGTGGGTTCAACTTTTTACTTTTCATTTTATTACTTGTTACGATACGTGCACTTGCATGATTAAAATCGACAACAAGTTTTTGGTGCCGTTGTCGGGGAATTGTTTATTATTTTTGTTAATATTAATACCAAGCAACCTTAGTCTTAATTTAAACTTTCTTTTTCTTTCTTATTTTCAAGTACTCTTGATCATGGTATGCGAAGAGCTCGAAGTCTGGAACTTCTCCATTTTGATCCAGAACCAGAAAGAACTTTACATCGATTTCAAAGGGAGAATTTACAAGCTTTAACTCACACCCATACGATGGCTGAAGCTAACGAGACAAAAACTTTGCGAGAGTATGGGGTTCCTCTCATGCAAGACCTTCAGACTAGTATTCAGAGGCCTGTCATCCAGGCCAATACGTTCGAGATTAATCCAGCCATCCTTCAGATGATCAATACATCAATTCAGTCCAGCGGCTTACCGAACGATGATCCGAATGCTCACATTGTGAATTTCCTGGAAGTTTGCGATCTTTTCAAACAGAATGGTGTTACTGATGATGCCATTAGATTAAGACTCTTCCCTTTCCCACTTTGAGATAAGGTCAAGAGTTGGTTGAACTCTCTTCCTGTTGGCTCCATTACCACTTGGGCTGATCTGGCCCAGAAATTTCTTGCCAAATATTTTCCTCCTGCCAAGACAGCTAAGATGCGTAATGATATCACATCTTTTATGCAATATGACTCAGAATGATTATATGAAGCTTGGGAAAGGTATAAAGATCTGCTCCAACGATGTCCTTATCATAAGATACCTGACTGGCTTCAGGTAAACACATTCTACAATGGGTTGATGGGTCATACTAGAAGTTCTATAGATGCTGCATCAGGTGGATCACTCATGGGGAAAGAAATTGAAGAGGCTTATGATTTAATTGAGGTGATGGCTTCCAATAATTATCAATGGTCCACTGAGCGAATTTTGCCAAAGAAATCTCCAGGTGTTTATTAGTTGGATGAGATCAGTGCATTATCAGCGCAGATGGCTGCCTTGTCCAAGAAATTTGATACTATGAGTGTGCATTCAGTCCAAAGCCCATTTGTGATGTGAATCTTGTAGGGAATGACACATAAGTGATAAATGCCCAACAAAGGCTGAATCAGCTCAATATGTGGGAAACTATAATAGGCAGCATAACAACCCATATCTAAACGACTACAATCCAGGTTGAAGAAATCAGCAAAACTTCTCTTGGAACAATCAAGGGCCATCATCACAAGCTAAGCAAGTAGTCCCTCCTGGTTTTCAAGCACAAGCCAGGGCTCCTATCTAAGAAAAAAAGACTTTAATGGAAGATGTGTTTGCGAAATTCATGGCAAGCCAAGTAGTGATCAATCAGAATTATTCAGCATTACTTCAAAGTCAAGCACTGGTTCCAGAAAATAAGCCATCATTGGAAGAGGTGTTCATGCATTACATGGCAAGCACCGATGCTATCATTGAAAGTCAAGCACCGGTTCCAGAAACGAATCCTTCATACGAAGAGGTGTTCATGCAGTTCATGGCAAGAACCGACACTATCATTCAGGAGCAATCAGCAGAACTTCAGAGTCAAGCGCAACACTTAGGAGCCTTAAACACAAATGAGCCAGCTTGTCAATGCCTTTAATAATTGCCCTTAAGAAACTCTTCCATGTGACATTGAATCGAATTCCAGACCAGGTGAACAAGAGCATTGTAACGCCAACACACTTCGGATTGAAAAAGAAATATAAGAGGATAGCAAAGAGCCTGAATTGCCAACTGAGCTTATTGAAGAAGAATTTGTGAAAGCTCAAGAAGAATGGATCTAGCGTGACCCATCACCACAACCTGTTCCCCAATGCATCCAACAACCTAAGCTATTCGATGTGGTAGAAAGTGCTATTAAAGAAGATTTCATAGAGATTTATCCCATTGATCTTCTTACAGCATTATTGAATTCTACCACTGATAGAGATGAATTTTTCTATCAAGCCTGAAAGAAAGCGAAGTTGTTCAAAGAAAGAACAGCCAAATGGCAAGAAACGAAAATCATCAAGTAGTTAGATACCAGATGATGAACCTGAGATAGTCAAGCCAGTGACTATAAATCAAGCGCTTCTTGGGAGGCAACCCAAGTTCTAAACTTTTTCTTTTTTTTTTTCAATTTTAATTTTTAGGATATTTTTATTAATTTCTTTTTTACTTTGTTTTCTTTTGTAGTGACTACTCAACTTGTACAAGCATTATGATGTTTAAGAGGAAAATTAAAGCTTCTCCTACTTTGATTTCATCGATAGGGGAGTTTTCTTGTTCTTACTCTTTTTAATTTCTAAACATTGAGGACAATGTTTAGAAATTAAAAACTTAAAACAAACAATGTCCTCAAAAACTTGTTGTCGATTTTAATCACGCAAGTGTACGTAACGTAACAAGTAATATAATGAAAAGTAAAAAGTCGAACCCACTAGGAATTGCTATTAAATTTGCTAGGTACTAAAATTAAGAAAAAAAACTTAATCTTATCTAAACAACTAATTAAAAATGACAATCAAAAACTAAATTAAAAGAAACTAATATTAAAAGCAAGTAAATTAAAACATGTATTCAATTAATTAATAAAAGCCTAGGATTACAACTTCCCTTAACACTTCACTTGAATCTCTCTCTACCTCTTCACTTGATTAATGATCCTGAGTTGTTAACCTAAAGTTCTATCTTATTTATAAGGATCTTCCGATGATCTCATAAAAATATCCTTCTTAACCAATTAACTATATTCCTATGATAATTGAGTTAAAGAATAACTCATTAAGCTTAGGCTCATGACAAGTAAGTATATTCCTACCCTACCTGCAGATCAATTCATCCTAATAAATGAATATGAAACATGTGTCATTCAATCCATATATAACACTAAACTCCCTTTTCCAAGTTGTATTTAGGTTAACAAATCAATTTAATTGGTAGCTAAGCAATTAGAAGCATTAAGCACAAGATTGAATAAACAACATCAAATATCATTAAATCAAGTAAGAAAGTAAAATAATCCAAACTACATGTTGAGTTCCATTGCAATCCTAGAAAAAGTAAATTAGTTCATACTAATTAATAAAAATATAAAACAAAAGAGTATCACCATCATAAATAATACAAGAAAGATAAAGAAGATAAGGGATAAGAGAAAACTAAAGGGTTGTCAGATTTTCAGTCTTCAATCCTTCAAAATCTCTATTGCTCCTTGCAAACTTGTGGTGTCTGCATTCCTCTTAAGAAAACTAGGTTATTTACAAGCTTTAGATTTGACAGCTAGGGAGATGTCTTTTATAAAGTCCTAAAAGGTTCCTACTTATAGAACTTCAAAAGTCTGAAGTAGGAAAACTTTGTGGACAAGTACCAGATTTCAGCTATGACTTTCCATATATGAACTGATATTCTCCTTATTGCTTTAGGACTCTACAAAAATATAAAAGATATTAAATTAATAACTATATTAAACATAAAATAAATAAATAAAACTAAATAAAAATAACTAAAAATAATTAATTAATAGTTTAAACTATAAGGACTTAGCTACATAAAATATGGTAAAATAACTCTATTTTATAGAGTTATCACACCCCCCAAACTTAAGATTTTGCTAGTCCTCGAGCAAAACAAAACAAAACAAACTAAATAAATAAATAAATAAATAAAAAAAAAACAAAACAAAGCTAGAGATGAATGCACTTAACTAATGATTCCCTAATATTTCTCAAAAGTTATCTCAAAATCACAACTTAAAGTAGAACACAAACATAATCCAGCTTTATGATTCAATTCAATCGTATGCCTCATGCTTGAATGGATTTTCAATGTGTGTGTGAATAATCTCTTGACAAATCATTGTATGCAATCCAAATAAGTTTATGACAATACAAAATACGAATTATAGTACTTGATTCTCATATGTTTGCTTTTCATCTCTCTCTCCACTAATGTAGACTAACACTTCGTCAAGCATCAAGTAGGTCTTTATTAAGCTTGTAATGTAAGGTTAAGGTCAAGGTAGGATAAAGATATATTTCGGTTTAAATCACCCATAGATACTTTACATTTTTTTCAGGATTTTTTTTTTTTTTTAGAGCCATTGTCTTTTCTTTCCCATTCTTTGAATACACTTCCTTTTTGCTTAACCAATTTATTTATTTATTTCTATTCTTCGTTTTCGAAGAACCATAACTTCTTTTTTTTATATATCACCACTATTTCACCCAAATTCGACATGGCTCATAATTGTTTCCTGTAATATCATCACATGCCTATGTAGTGAGAGTTAATCATGGTTTTTCTTATTTGGCTAGGCTAAAAGATGTGGCGATCAAAGAAAATAGATATATCAATTAGGCACAAAGAGGTAGACTAAGGATAATCATAAATAAAAGGTAGGCTAGAAAGGCTCATACGATCCAAAGATGGCCTAAATCACTTCCTCAACTTAGTGTTGTCTAGGATTTCGCCTTGAGAGAGAATCAAACAAATTCTAGGTTCTAGACATAATTGCAATTCACATCAACATAATCGGTCATTAAATAAGCAATGCAAATCTAAACAAGAGATTAAGTGCTCAATTTGTTGAAAATCACATCCTAACAATGAGACTAACAAAAAAATTTAACATAAAATCAAATCATTACTATGTTTTTCCCAAAAGTCAAGATAAATTAATAACTAAAATTTCATCATTGGATAAGGATTCCATCATACCATGTCATTATTTAGACGGTTTCCCATTAGCACTGTTACCAATTTTACTTTTTTGCACCAATTTCAAACTTACAAGGATTAAATTACTCACTTCTATAGTACAGGGACTAAAATACACTTTTAACTATAGTACAAAGATTATATGAGTACTTTAATCGATGTTTAAGTCAACAAAATACTCAAAGAAGGAGAAAAAAAAAGAGAGTAAAAGTAGTTGAGATATCAAAATGTAATATAGGGTTGAGTATCCTTAGCTCATTCCTTTTAATTTGAAATTTTGTGTAGCTGGCAATGATTAAAATTGTCCTCTTCTAATTTGTGGTCTCGTCTATGGGTGTAAACGAGACACTTATGCTCGCAAACTACTCGAGTTCGGCTCGAAAAAAAAATCAAATTCGGCTCGGTCATTGTCTAGTCGAGCTCGATCAGCTCGAGCTATCGAGCGAGCCGAATTCGAGTATCCTAATACTTGACTCGAGTAACTCGCGAGCTTAATCTAGTTTTTTTTTTAATATATATTTTTATTAGTATTGAAAAATTTCAATTCGAACTCGAGTTGGAGCTCGAGCACAAATAATCGAGTTTGAAGTCGAGTATGAAAATCAAGCTCATTTTTTACTAGGTAAACGAGCCTAATCGAGCATGCTCGAACAGTTCGATTTTTATCTCGAATCGAGTTCGAGTTTTAAAAGTGAAACTCGATCGAATTTTGAGCCTCGAATTTCGAATTAAACTCGAGTTTCTTACAATTTGATTTCGACTCAACTCAATTACACCCCTAATCCCGTGAGATTGGTGACGAGACTTGATTTGGGCTTTTGTTAGTAATTGGGCATAACACAATTTTTTTTTTCCCATTTAATCTTTTTGACAGGCGAGATAAACAGAGGGGAATTTTGGAGCAGTGCATGGTAGATAAAAGAACAAAACCCTGAACAGTATTCAGGAAACGACCATGCTTAGCTCCAAATTTCCGAACTTATATTTGCTTTGTAAATTTACTAAAAAGCTATGGGATTTTCTCCCAACCTTGTCTTGCCATACGCATGCAGCTTGCTTCCAAAGTTTGACTATCATCGTTGTCATTATTATTATTATCATACACAACTTTGTTTCTAACGCACTATATATGTTATTTTAAGTTTTTAACCTCTCCTTAAATCTTACAACGAAAACATTACGTGAATCTTTTCGAACTCACAATCTTTAAAAATTTATTCAATATACATGTCATCTGAATTAATATTCAATCAGCAATTTACCAAACATTTTGAATCCTTGTTACAATCATAAGATATACTAACTACCTTGTTACAATCATAAGATATACTATCTGAAGAAAATAAAATATGTAAGATAATCACTCCAGGCAGTGCACTTAATTCCTGTATTAGCCTTGAAACTGGCCATTTATTGTACAAAGAAAGAAATTTTCCATCTAGCTCTTGCACTCTCTAAGTAAAATTATATTAGCATTTGACAAGAAAGGTAAATAGTAGCATAAAATTACCCCCAAACAAAAACTAGTAGGATAAAATGCGAAAGAACCTGAAAGATGGTGGATGTTTCTTTCACTCTCAAGTCTCAAGTTTTCACTTTCCAATTTTACTGTATAGTTTTAGAATTGTAGTAGCAGCTAACTTCAAATGCAACAAGTATATTTAGTTGCAAGTTTTGGAAAATTGTAAATAAAGAAATAAAACAGAGAAGTCAGAGTAAAAAGTGAAAGAAATAGTAGTTTTTTATTGAATTTGATTAACGAGTGTTTTAAAAATATTTTTTTAAATTATTATATATAATAATATTTTTATTTAATATATTAAAATAATAAATAATTTTATTAATTATTATTTTTAATATACTATTATTATTATAAATAATATATTAATTAATTTTTTTTAAAAAACCCTAAAAACGCTCCTTACCGAATTTTTTTTATTACGTATGAATTATAGGTATAAAATCTTTGCTCAATGATTTTGTTGTGGCATACTATGAAATGAAGAGGACGGCAAAATTCAAAACCTATCAGTAGCTGATTATTTTAAGATCCCTTTGTTTAGATTTGCAAAAGGCAACTTTGAAAAGAGGGCATTATAGTCATTTAAAAAAAAAAAAAACTCGGAAGTAGACATAGCAATTTTTTTTTTATCTATATCGTGTTTTTTTTTTTTTTTTATATGTTAAAATCATGTTTAAATTATTATATAAATTTTAATACGATAATAATTTATTTTATATAAATTTCGATAGATTCTGTCGTTCAAAATTACCGATTCTGTTCGGGAGAGTAAAAACAAATCAACCAGCAAGCAACTACCTTCATTGAAACTGTCAGCAAAAGACTACCAGTATACACGACTAGAATTACTCACATCACATTGCCTAAAAGCACCAAAGAAAAAAAAAAAAAAGATGAGGTAGTTTCCTTTCACTTCTTTACTACCTTTAGCAGCTTGATCTCTAGTTTTCCCTCAGGATATCAATGGTTCAGCTATGGCTTTTTCCATGTGCTCTATTCTTCTTCTTCTTGTTTTCCTCCTCCTATGTTGTTTCTCTATCTTCCAGGCATCAACTTTTTTCACACTTCACCACAGTTCAGTTTATATCTGAACCTTCACCTTCTCCCATCTCTTTGGTTCAAAGCCTGGAAATGCCACCGGCTTCACCATCATCATCAGCATCTTCAAAACGGAAAGTTGTGAAGGCCATTGTTGCCACAGCTGCAACTACTCTAGTTATTGCTTTGATTCTCTTCTTCTTCTTCTTTTTCAGAAAGATTGCAAGATGCTGCCGGAGAGGTAAGTATGAGTCAAGCTTTCGTCGAGAAGCTGTGGTGATTCCTGATGAGTTCAAGAAGCATGGTGGAAAATTTAAAGGATTGATCGTTGAAGAAAACGAGACAGATGTTCTTTGTATGACAAAACTTGATGATCAACGACTAAATAGTGACTTTCCAAAGCTCATGTTTAATCCTAGCTATGAAGAAGATGAAGAAGAAAAGAGGATAGATACTACTGTAAAGAGATCAAAAAAATCAAAATCTCAAGAGGATTTTGAGTTCCTCGATGTGCCATCTGATGTGATTGGTGATCAAAAGGAAGAAAAGCCGTTTCTCCTGACTCCAACTCTGCTGCCTCCAGTTCCAACAACACTACCACTGAAAGCTACTCCTCCTCCACCACCACCATCACCTCCCCCTCCTCCTCCTCCTCCATTGCTAACGCCACCAGCACCACCAAACCTGGCCAAAATAAATTCTGCAGCGCCACTTCCACCGCCAAAAGCATGGGTTTCTTCTGTTCCATTACTAAAACCCCCAACAGCGCCAAGAGGCACAGCAAACAACAGAAACAGAGCAAGCACATCGCCAGAGAACTGGAAAGGGGCTGGCTTTGGCCAGCTGAAGCTGAGGCCTCTGCACTGGGATAAGGTTATAGCTGATTCTGACCATTCCATGGTTTGGGATCAGATCAAAGATGGATCTCTAAGGTTTGAAACTTTTTTCTAAAATAATTTGTTTTATCATTCCGATCCATTGCCATAAACTATGTCTTCTTACTGTTTGTTATGCTATCTTCAGATTTGATGATGAGCTAATAGAAACTTTATTCGGATACCACGGCAAATCGCCAGACAGTAATAACATATCATCAACTTCAGGTAGTTCCAGCAACAACCCTGCAGCTCAGATTTTCATCCTTGAGCCCCGGAAGTCACAAAACAGTGCAATAGTGTTAAAATCTCTTGGAATATCTCGGAAGGAAATTATTGGTGCCCTCCGCGAAGGCCTGGGACTCAGTGCTGAGACCCTCGAGAAACTAACCAAGATTGCTCCAACCCGAGAAGAAGAAGCTAAAATCCTCCAATTCAATGGCAACCCTATGAGACTTCCAGATGCTGAATCATTCCTTTATTATGTCTTGAAAGCTGTTCCTTCAGCATTTATACGTATCAATGCAATGCTTTTCAGATCAAATTATGATTCAGAATTTCTGAACCTCAAGGAATCCTTGCAAACACTTGAGTTGGCGTGCAAGGAACTAAGAAACCGAGGACTATTCTTAAAACTCCTGGAGGCTATCCTGAAAGCCGGTAACAGGATGAATGCTGGAACCGCAAGAGGCAATGCACTGGGTTTCAACCTTAGTGCCCTTCAAAAACTTTCTGATGTCAAAAGCACTGATGGAAAGACAACACTTCTTCACTTTGTTGTGGAACAAGTTGCTCGGTCCGAGGGTAGACGACATGTGATCAACAGTAGGAACCACAGCCTTGGAAGATCGAACAGTACTCAGAGAAATAATGGCGGCGATGTAAGTTCAGTCAACCTGATGCCAGAAGAGAAAGACAGAGAATATTTGATGCTAGGTTTACCAACATTAGAAGCCTTAGGCTCTGAATTTTCCAATGTAAAGACAGCAGCTGCCATAGAATACGAGAGTTTCATCAATCTGTGCTCCAACCTGACAAGCCGTGTTGCAGAAAGCAAGCAACTTATTATAGCAATCTGTGGTAACAGTGAGGAAACTGGTTTTGTAATGGAAATGAAAGGGTTCTTAGAGGAGTGTGAGGATCAGCTGAAGGTAGTAAGAGAGGAGCAAATAAGGGTGATGGAAATCGTGAAGAGGACAACAGAATATTACCAGGCAGGAGCATCCAAAGGCCAAGGGAGAGGAGCAAATCTACTTCAACTCTTTGTTATTGTTAAAGATTTTCTTGACATGGTTGATCGAGTACGTGCAGACATTACAAGAAAGCTGCAGCGTACGAATGGGATACACAGCGCAGGATCATCAGCACCATCACCACCACCTAGGAGAAATCCCCTTCAATTAATAAATTTCCGTTCACAATTCATGTCATCAGACATGTATAGGACAACTTCTTCTAGTGAATCAGATGATGATTTCTAACAAGGGTTTGCTTCAGCTCTCTGAATTTGATTAATGACGAAAAGAAATGAAATTAGAGGGCTGTTCTGATGGGAAAAAAAAAAGGAATTTAGGAAATTTACAACATTCATGAATTTAGTTTTGGAAGTTGATATAACATTGTAAGGTAATTTTTCTTTTATAAATGAGGCAGTAGTCTAAAAATAAGGAAGGGGTTGCAGATATTAAAATTCGAATTCAAAACCTACTAGATGCAGTCTCTTAAGAGTGACGGCATAAAACAACATTCGAATCCCAAATCTTTGGTCATTTGCAAAAGAGAATTGGAAGTTTATCAACTAGTATAATCTGCCTTTTATGTCATTTGGCTGAATTAGGTGAAGCTGAAAACTCCTAGCTGATGCAAACTGTATAGAAGATCTACTGGAGATTTAATCAACTTATTTTTAAATCCAGTTCATAAATTCCAAATTCAAACCTTTAGGTCAAGCTATGACTTGTTAGTAAAGATGCGGTAGCATATAGTACCGTGAATTATCACTGAGCTAATACCGTCAACCACTCAACCACATTTTTTACTTCAACAACCTTTTAAGACATTGAACTATATTGATGATTTAAATGGATGAACGAACGCAGGTACCATTTTTGCATCAATGTTTTAAGACACCCATTGGCAAATTACCTGCAATGTGCTCATAAATGTCTCGACAAGCAGCTGTGGTTAATTAATGGTAGTCGAATAGTGTTCTTTTCATTCAATTTCTTTGTCTCAATGCCAGAAACTATATCAATTCCTTGTCAAAATCTACACGTCTTTTTTTTTCCCCAAATGGTTGCCTATCAGGTATTGCCATCCCTAGACCAGCAGGGGACTAGAATGCTGGTATGAGTAGACGTGGCTTGATTGAATCAATCAGGTTCTGGTCTGGGTCTCCTGCTTCTTGTTTCAGGGTCTAATTTGGGCCTATGCCCTTGCAACAACCTAGTAGTACTAGTATCAAGAACTGTTTGGCCCGGTACAGTAAACTTTAACTATTACCCTAATTGTTGAACTATTAGCCAAACTTACCGACAGAGTGAGATCATATTTGAACTGAATTTAGGTCTCATATTAATAAAAATATATGTCTTTACAATCTCGATTCTATTTGAAATATGGCATAAATTTTATTTAAGTTCGATTCGATCATGTAAAATCACTACTCAAACTCATACAATTCGTCTAAATTTGTATACAGAAAAATCGATTCCTATGTAAAAGGGATCGATCTCTATATAAAAAAATCAATCTTTATGTAAAAAAGATCGACCTTTAAAAATCTATATTAATAATAGTAAAACGGATTAGATTGGGTCTGGGCAAAAAAATATCATGTCCAAGGCCAGGTCTATTTTTAAACGAAATTATTTTTATTCATTTTTTCGGATTCAATATTTCTATCCAAATCTTCCAAATATCAAACAAACCTTTAAATTTGGACAGATAATCCCATCCATAACAAGTTTCTAATCCAAATGTGTCTTCAGGCTGCAGGAGAAGCAAAAATTAAATAGCCAGCAAAGAATGGATAAGAAAAAGGCAGACATTGAAGCAGGACTGGCAATGCTAGAAGACTACAAGATCAAATATTCAAATCTGCGGTTTTCCAGTGGGCTATTATGATGACTCACTCCTTGGAGATTTCAGAAAAGGAAAGATGATTTCAAAGCAAATGTAAAGAGGCTCGAACTAACAGGAATAGGCTTGAGATAATTGAAATGCTAAATAGGTATGAACTCCCTGAAGGATTTGAGAGCCAAAAAGATGCGGGTTGAGCTTGCAACCAAGTACACCGTCGCATTGTGAGACTTTGGATGTCGCCAACTATAATCAGCATGCAAAGAATGAAGGCACGGGACCCTATATGTAGAAGGGCAGGCCAAGACGTTACAGATACACCCAAAGATGGCGTGAGCATGCCTTAAGAATGCCTGTTGGATCAAGTGCAGAATCCTGTTTCTTGGCTGAGGTAGACCAATGTGGTCGGTACCGTATCATTAGCGGTCGGTACATATTGTTTTTAAGATAAATCGAAACGGTATTAGTTTCGTACCGTTTCGGTTTTTTGTACTGATCCGTAGCGATCTATACCGGTCAGTATCACTACGTACCGGTCTTTACCGGTTTGTACAAGATTTTGATTTTTTTTAAAAAATTTATAAAAAAATCATTTTTTTGATTTTTTAAACCAATTTCAAATTTTTTTTGTCATGATCATTTTTATTTTTTTCATAATTACATTTAAAAATAAAATATGTTCATTAAATTAAGCTATTGAACATAATTAATCATAATCTACTATATATTTTTAATATTTATTTTACTTATTTGATGTTTAAAAATTTTTAGATATTAAATATTTAAAATTTATATTTGCATAAAAACATATATATGCATGTAATGGATATACATTTGCATTTGTATATAATAAATGTTTTATTAAAAAACTTGAAAATATGCTATATATAGATATATAAAAAATGCAGGTAAATCCGAAACGGTACGTCGAAACACACCTATACCGATATGTACCAATATCAAAATAAAAATAATACGTCCATCGGTACGATACTGACTTTGGGTATGACTACTAACCCAGGACCAGTAGCATTTGAAGATATCAGGGAAAAAGAATTGGAGGAATGGATTCATGGTGAGCAAATAGCAAAGACGCGTTTTTGGAAGGCTCCACCTTTACCAAATGGTGGATAAAACTCCCTCACCAACATAAATCAGTCTCTCAGGGATTAATGAACAGCTAAGCTGTGAAACCTAAGCTATTTTTCTATGACTCGAAGAAATATAATAAACTCAATATAAATTATTAAATATATCAAAATTCTAAATACAAATATGATACATAATATATTAAACATGTCATGTGATGTGATATAATATAATATTTTTTATATTATTTTTTATTAAACATATTGTGTTCATATCATATTTTTATATAGTATAAAAAAATTACCATAACTACTGATATACAAGCATTGGGGAGTGATCTGGCAGCTCATTGGCTGCAGCTATCTCACTTGTTACTGGGAAACAGTTTTGAGTTTCTGTGAATGCAAAATTTGTTAGTAATTGAATTAAAAAGACTTAAATATAAAAATACCCTTTATTATACTATTTTTTTTTCTTTGGTATTTAAAAAAATTCGTTTTTAATCGGATACTTATACCATAATTCCGTCAAACAAATTGGTACTTAAAACTAACACAGTTAAATAAATGGTGATGTGACAAATGGTATCCAATGAGGTAGTGACACATAACAAAAATATCACATAAATGCCAGCTCTATGATACTTGTAATGTCATCATTAAAAGAAAAAAAAAATAAAAACTCAAAGAAAAATCTTACAAAAAATATTAAAAATTTAAAAAATTCAAAAATATTAAAAATATATATAAAAATTTTAAAAAAATTAAAAATTATGTAAAATTAAAAATTCTATAAAAAATAAATTTTTTATTTTTTAATTAAAAAATAAAATTCCCAAAATTGAGTTTAAAATTCTTTTGAAATTTTCAATTTTTTTAAAATTTTTTAATTTTATAAAATTTTATATTAATTTTCAGATTTTTTAAACAAATGTATTTAAAAAATCATTTTTATTTTTTAAAAATTCTGTTTTATTTTGATTTTTTTATATTTTTGAATTTTCTGATTTTTTTTAAAAAAATTTGAATTTTTAAATTTGATTTTTAAATTTTTTAGATTTTTTTCTATTATTGTTTTTAAATAATGACATGGCTAGTATTGAAATGGCATTTTTTTGCCATGTGTCATGATTTCATTGGATGTTAATGCCACATCATGTATTTATTTTAGGTTTTTTTATTTAAATATAGCAACAACAAAAAAATTCCCAAAATACCGATGCTTTTAGATTATTTCCCAAAATACGCTGGTTTTAACACTAGCTGGGAAATCGCCACCCCCCATGGCGATTTCCCAGCATCAAAAAATTGATTTTGGCTAAAAATACCAAGGGAAATCGCCATGGGGGGTGGCGATTTCTTGGTGTTTTTTTCAATTTTTGCTAAAAATACCAAGGGAAATCGCCACCCCCCCATGGCGATTTCCCTTTGTATTTTTAACCAAATTTGTAAAAAAGATGAAGGGAAATCGCCATGGGGGGTGGCGATTTCCCTTCATGTAAAATTTTTTTTTTTTAATTAATAAACAAATTTTAAATTTTTTTTTACTTTGTAAATTTTATTTTTTAAATTTAAAAATTATAAATTAAATTAAATTTCTTATTAAATTTAAATATGGAAAATTTTGTTTCTTATAAAAATTAAAAAAAAAATAATATTCTTCTTAAATTTGTATATCAAAAATTATATTTGTAAGTTTTGTTTTAATTTTAAAAATTTGTAAGTTTTGTTTTTTAATTTTAAAATTTATAAATTAAATTAAAATAATTTTTTTATAATTTAAAAAAAAAAGAAAAGAAATTTCGTAAGGTATATTTTATTATTTAAAATTTATGAACAAATTTTTTTAAATTTTGTTAATTGATTTGTATTAGATAAAAATAAAAAACAAACAAAAAAACTTGCATTACAATAATATCCCAAGGTACATGATAAGTTGAGAAAAACATGTAATTCATTTATTGTTGATGCGAAGTCTCCCCCAATGTGCCAAATCGATGCGGACAATTTCGACGGTTATGACCTTCGTTTCTGCATAATCCACACCGTTTTGGTTGGCCTTTCTCCCTGAGGTCCATTTCATTACGAATACGACTTGATTTTGGCCGACCATGTGGATTTCTTCATATTTCTTGATTGGGACACACTTCTGGACCATCATATTGAGGCCAGTAACCTTCATTTCCAACAGCTTCGAACTCATGTCTATAAACATTCAATATAGTTTCCAATCTATAGACTTTGTCCACATATTGCATGCAATCTACATGGACATGTGCACAAGCAGCAACTACATGTGAACAAGGGAACCTTTGTGCTTGAAACTTTCCACAATCACACCACATGTCACTGAGGTTGACTTTGTACTGCATTGCAGAAACACCCTCTTGTGGAGCAACTAACTCTTCAACCAGAAAAGATTGATTTGCTCGCGTAAAATTACGAACAATGTGGGAGTTAGCTTTCCTGCGATTTTCTTGCATAGCTTGTGTGACTGTTTCACAATATGTGTGCCCTCCCTCCATCATGGCAATTTGCATGTTCCCCATCTTAACAAAAAGTGCAGCCAACCTATAATATGTTGATTGCACTAAAGCAGTAATGGGAAGATGACGCGTTCCCTTCAACACCGAATTGATAGATTCAGCTAGGTTGGTTGTCATATGGCCATAACGTCTTCCTTGATCATATGACTGCGCCCACTTCTCCTTGGGGATCCTATCAAGCCAATTAGCTGCCTCTGCATTTTCTCCACGAAGATTGTCATACATGAAATGAAAATTCGGTCGCCTCAACTCGTATCCTAATAGATTTTAAAACAAAAAACTTGTGAATTTCAATATTATTTTATATGCTAAACGAAATATAAGAGATAAAATAACTATGATTTGATTCCATACCCATGTTAACAATTTGTCGACGCAATTCCTTATTGTTAAACTTTTTCATAAAGTTCGCTGCAATGTGTCGAATGCAGTACACTGAATATGCATGTGGAGGATTTCATCCACCATCGCGTCTAATCGCAGCTTTGATGGCTTCATGTCGATCAGACATCAAGCAAATGCCAGGCTGTTTTGTCACGTGTCTGCGCAAGTTACTGAGAAAGAATGACCAAGCCTCTGTTGTCTCACCCTCCACAATGGCAAAGGCAATTGGCAGTATGTTTCGGTTGCCATCTTGTGCAATAGCTAACAATAATGTGCCTTTGTATTTTCCATATAAGAAAGTACCGTCTATTTGCACAATAGGTTTACAATACGGATACCCTTCAATGCACGACTTAAATGTCCAAAATAGTCGATGGAATATTCTCTTACCCTGGACCAGTCGATCACCGTGATATGCAGGTACCGTTTGCAATTCCACAATTGTACCAGGCACGAAATGTTGCATTGCACCTAACCATTTAGGTAGCTCATTGTACGATCTTTCTCAATCGCCAAATACTCGAACAATTGCCTTTTGCTTTGCTTGCCATGTTTTCTTGTAGGAGGTGATGTATCCATACCGGATTCGCATCTCAGCGATCAAAACTGAAACGGAAATCTCTCGATTTGCTTGGACCAATGACAAAATGCATGAACAGATCATGTTACAATCTAACTTGCAATGATCTTGTGAAATCCTCCCCGATGTGCAAGTATGAGGCCCTTCATATTTTCTAATCTCCCATAGCTGTTTCTTATTCATAAAAGTTGCCCTTATTCTCCAATTACACCCATTCCCATACATTACGCACTTGGCATAATATTTCGTCGGCTCAGATTCAATTACTCTGTAATCTACAGAGTTTTTGATATTATAGTGCTTTTGATGGACTGGAATATAGCTTAAACCTGTCTAAAAACCTATATCATCAGTCTTATCCATTGCAAAAAGAATCAAGTTCCAATATTTTCTGCAGCATTTGATGGACTGGAAAATAGCTGAAACCTGTCTAAAAACCTATATCATTAGTCTTATCCATTGCAGAAAGAATCAAGTTCCAATATTTTCTGCAGCATTTGATGGACTGGAAATATAGCTGAAACCTGTCTAAAAACCTATATCATCAGTCTTATCCATTGCAGAAAGAATCAAGTTCCAATATTTTCTGCAGCATTTGATGGACTGAAAATGTAGCTGAAACCTATCTAAAAACCTATATCATCAGTCTTATCCATTGCAGAAAGAATCAAGTTCCAATATTTTCTGCAGCATTTGATGGACTGAAATATAGCTGAAACCTGTCTAAAAACCTATATCATCAGTCTTATCCATTGCAGAAAAAATCAAGTTCCAATATTTTCTGCAGCATTTGATGGACTGGAAAATAGCTGAAACCTGTCTAAAAACCTATATCATCAGTCTTATCCATTGCAGAAATAATCAAGTTCCAATATTTTCTGCAGCATTTGATGGACTGGAAATATAGCTGAAACTTGTCTAAAAACCTATATCATCAGTCTTATCCATTGCAGAAAGAATCAAGTTCCAATATTTTCTGCAGCATTTGATGGACTGGAAATGTAGCTGAAACCTGTCTAAAAGCCTATATCATCAGTCTTATCCATTGCAGAAATAATCAAGTTCCAATATTTTCTGCAGCATTTGATGGACTGAAATATAGCTGAAACCTGTCTAAAAACCTATATCATCAGTCTTATCCATTGCAGAAAAAATCAAGTTCCAATATTTTCTGCAACATTTGATGGACTGGAAAATAGCTGAAACCTGTCTAAAAACCTATATCATCAGTCTTATCCATTGCAGAAATAATCAAGTTCCAATATTTTCTGCAGCATTTGATGGACTGGAAAATAGCTGAAACCTGTCTAAAATCCTAAATCATCAGTCTTATCCATTGCAGAAAGAATCAAGTTCCAATATTTTCTGCAGCATTTGATGGACTGATATATAGCTGAAATTTTTTTTTCTGCTTTCCAGAATTTCACTTGTTTGCTTATGAAAATGTAATGCAAGTTTTTTTGTTTGTTTTTTGTTTTTATCTAATACAAATCAATTAACAAAATTTAAAAAAATTTGTTCATAAATTTTAAATAATAAAATATACCTTACGAAATTTCTTTTTTTTTTTTTAATTATAAAAAAATTATTTTAATTTAATTTATAAATTTTAAAATTAAAAAACAAAACTTACAAATTTTTAAAATTAAAACAAAACTTACAAATATAATTTTTGATATACAAATTTAAGAAGAAATATTATTTTGTTTTTTTAATTTTTATAAGAAACAAAATTTTCCATATTTAAATTTAATAAGAAATTTAATTTATAATTTTTAAATTTAAAAAATAAAATTTACAAATTAAAAAAAAATTAAATTTTGTTTATTAATTAAAAAAAATTAAATGAAGGGAAATCGCCACCCCTCGTGGCGGTTTCCCTTTATCTTTTTTACAAATTTGGTTAAAAATACCAAGAGAAATCGCCATGGGGGGTGGCGATTTCTCTTGGTATTTTTAGCAAAATTTGAAAAAAAACACCAAGGGAAATCGCCACCCCCCATGGCGATTTCCCTTGGTATTTTTAGCCAAAATCAGTTTTTTGATGCTGGGAAATCGCCATGGGGGGTTGCGATTTCTCAGCTAGTGTTAAAACCAGCGTATTTTGGGAAATAATCTAAAAGCATCGGTATTTTGGGAAATTTTTTTTTTGACTATATTTAAATAAAAAAACCATTTATTTTACGGTTTTAGTTTAAAATATCAACTTATCAACTTTGACAAAATATAGTACAGGTATCGGATTAGGAATAAAAATGCTTTAAGTATCAAATTTTAAAAAATGTATAATACAAGAGTTATTTTTTTATTGAATCCAATTAAAAAACATGTCTAAACAAATAGAGCTTTGCAAGAGAGAAAAAAATGTAACATTTATTTGACTTGGATTTTTGTTATATATTCAATTTGATTTGGTTTCAAGAATACTGAGAACAACTTGGTTTGATTTTGAACTTGCTATGAAAAAACCAAATCAAGCTTTAAATCTAATCGATTTGAAGGCAGCCACTAATCTTAAAAACTCATTTTATCTTTGCATAAGATCAAAAAGTTGTCCCAAGTAAATCATCACCGACTCAAAAAGCTTGTTTCGGAAATTCAATACTGAACAGAAGAATTAAACCATGAACAATGGAAGTGGTTTTACCATAAAGTGATGAATTTGTACTTTTCTTCCTCCTCAAATTCCTTTTCTTCCACTCTTAAATTAATCAATTTACTTAATTTTACCCTAAATTCCTTTCTTTTCATTTCTTTTCATTTTCTATCCCTAGTACCAAACACATGAAACTGGAAGTGCAAACAAATTTGTTTTCCTTGTTCCTAGAGCTCTTTAAGGTGAAAGCCCGCTTAATATTTGAAATTTTTTGAACAAAAATATTAAACTTAAAATATGAATTTTGACAAAAAAAATAAAACCCATTTACAAACAAAAAAAAAAAAAATCGAGCCTTAGCATCAATAATCAAAGCTAGAACTCGATTCGACTCATTTTTTATTTATATAAAATATTATTTTTATATATATTATGTAATTTAAATCATATAAAAAATAAATATATATGATATTAGTCTAAACATTTAAAAATATGTTAATTATCCATGTTTTAAAACTTAATAAAAAACGAAAAAAAAAAACTAAAATTAAATAAAAAATAACATATTTGTTTAAATCTTTTATAAAAAAAAATATGAACGAACCTAAACGAGTATAAACTATCCATTTATAAATATAAACGGATTTTAATAGAATTTAAAACTCATATTTCAGGCCGATGTAGTCTTGAACCATTATATGTGATGTTGATACTACACTTAAATCCAGACCATGAACACCTCTAAGTGATTCCTAACCCTTTTCCTTTCTTCCTAACCGAACATAGTCTAAATAACCAGAAAGAAAGGGCAGACAATGAACCACACAAGACAGAAGCACATTAAAATACAATTGGGTAGTTGCAATATTTGGCAAGCACTCGACTACTTTTACAGCACAGACTAATTCTCCAAAAGCATTTACCCAAAATCTAGAAAAGGAAATGGAAATTAAATGAAACTTTTACAGCACAGATTTGATTGATATCCAACCCAAGTCAAACAGAGCATACTTTTCACAAGTTTGGTTAAAAGCAAGCATAAATAAATACTCACATGTCTAACATAAAGCCTTAGGGCCCCAACCATGATAAACATCAACAAGCCATACTATCTTTCTCATGCATGTAAACATAGCTCCACCAATTGCTCCTATCATTGAAGCAACATCCATGCATATTGAATATCAATGAATCAACTACATATTGCAAACATCCTGTTCCTTTGTATATCATAGCTGCTCATCCTCATTTTTCAAACATAAGATGCCATAATCTTCATCTCAAACATATATTACATTCTCCTACAGAATATCATCAATTGACTGCATTAATAGATAAGTTCATTCATACCATGATATTACTGTTTATTCTTCTATGCATTTTATTCCTTTTTCCACCTCAATCAGAGGTGGCTTCATAATACCTTAACGAAAGTAAAGCCTCCTTCACAACATCTCCCTTTCAGATGAAAGATAATAACACTATGTTACTCGGACTCGGGTGTGAGTGTCGGATACAAGTATCTGTCTGACACGGATATGTTCAATTTTTTCTAAGTTTTCATGTATTTGGAAGGTCCTTGGAAGATCATATCCCCATACCCATGTTTGAATATGTGTTGGATACGGGTACTTAAAAAAAATAAAGAATCGGAGCAACATAGTAATAACAAACTAGTTGATTATACCAACTCAGGCATACTGATCCAAAAAAGTAGCAGGCCTTATCCTTACTAAAGAATTGAGACACAACCTGTCAAGTAAACATTTGTCCTCTTTGGATTATGAAGTCCTAGAGGATCTCATCCAGTGGACCATTATTATTTGTCAGTTAACTTATACATAGTAAATGAGCAAAATTATGGATGAACAGCACCTTTGAAAGACACAAGCAAGAGTTTCCCCGCTTACTGCTGCTTCTGGTAATATCTGAAAAGATCATTGACACTGATAAACTAAACATCACCTTCAAACATCATAAAACAAAAGAACAAGAACTTAAAGCTCCAAGCTATAGGTGAAGGGAAATAGGAACCACATTAACAGAAAGGGCAAAGCAAAGCATGAGGAACACTGATAGACTTAAATAGTTTTCAACCATTACCTGCTTTCTCTTTTCTCATCTCTCTCCCACTTTTATGCTCTTTTCGTTGTAAACCTCAACACTTGGATACTAATTTGACGTTCATATAAAGGGTTGAAAATGAAAAATTTCAGGATTTCCCCTTATTTTTAGTGTTTGTTTACATGCACAAGTGACTACCCAAGTGTTTAGAAGAAATAGATTCAGAAGTTAGAGTATTACATAAATGGGGCAATTTTTACCTGGAAGTTGTCTTTGCAAAACAAGAAGCTGTTGGAAACTATATCTTTCTGACAGGTGCAAATCAAACTCTGGAAAATGCAATATTTCCATAGAGACGGTCCTCAACTTTTACCTAATGATAACTTCTTCACCACACCCACTAATATAAAAGGAAAAAAACAATGCAATGTATAAATAACGGTACTCACTTTCAGGAGTCAACTTCCTCTTCACAAGCCAGACTTTACAAAAACAGACACATCATCATCACCAATAGATTAATTTCCAGAAATCAAGAACATGGCAAAAGAATTTGACACTCAAGCCCTAATAATACAATAACACACTCAAAAATACAGGAGCCTTCAATGTTTGTAGTGCCTTGTAAGCCAAAGATCCCACCCACTAGCAAGAGCATAGAGTAGAGCTAATGACATAGAAAAGGTGCAAAAACTTGCCATTGTTGCAAAATGTTAGTAGTGTATAATGTAAAAAGAAAAGGGAATTATTACACAGATAACATTAGAAAACATTCACGTGTCCATGGACAAGCGTAAGCACAGCGACATAGAAGGATCAACATCTGAAAATTTCTGTTTGGGAAAGAAAACATAAAGTATATGAGAGTTTAATTTAAGAAGGGAGGGGAGTATCCCAACAAGGACAAAAGAACCGTCACAGGAGAATTGTTGCAGATAAACGTTAGCACCATGTGTAAACAGCACATACCCCAGGCATAGAAAGAAATTAAATCTGTCATATTATTTACCTAAGAAAGGCTTAAAGAAAAAAAATCAAATTACAGAATATTCAAAAGCACAATTCAAGGTAATGCAACTAACAAGAAAACCGAATGTTCATAATTACTTGATGTTAAAAGGATAATCAAACAAAATCCATAATTTTAATATAGAAAGAATTATCATAGAAGCAGGAAACACAGGGAGGCACAAAACTTAATATAATATTCTTTATATATCAAATTTCTATACCACCTTATCTATTCACATACCAAGATGAGTCCTCTACATCAACTCATGCACCATGCAGACAAGAACCAAACTCATAGAAACATATCTCAATTCCCAGGTGTCAAAAGAGATGCTATACTCACATCTAAACCTACGAAAACCAGAGTCTATGACTAAGAAAACACGCAATAAAGGCGAAAAAAGAAAAGAAAAGAAAAGAAAAGAGTAACCCAACATACATAATTCACGAAAACAGAGACTGCTCCTAAGACCTTGCAATCATGCTACAAGAACGAGCCAACCTAAATGCCAGCCTGCCTCCTTGAACACTAGCTTCAGCCTGCATGGGGTCATGTTCATATGGCTTCCTGCAACCAGGACAACGTCCATCCTCCTCAAGAATCCTCTTGTGGCAGAAAAGACAAAGTCGGAAACCACACAAACAGGGCAAAAAACTTGAGTCCGTGAAATCCAAATCCTCATAGCATATGGGACATGATGATGGCACCAAAAACGCACTGCTACGCCCCCATGACACCCCTCCTTGACCAAAATGCCCGTCCATAGCTGGAAAACTCCGCTGCTTAGACAAATTAGGAAGACTTTGAGGACGAAAAGCATCATCAGCCCTCCATGCCCTGCTACTCCCTTTCGCCTTCTGCACCATTCTTGGACACTCAGGCTTCGAATTCCTCAAATCTGATCCCGCCCCATTCGAACCTAACTGGGTATTTGGCTCATGCCCAGGAGTCGATCCTATACAAGGGTTTTCCCTGTTATTTTCATTCCGCTCTGTTTCTTGCTTGTCATCATCAGCAGCCAATGCATCAGCAACCGCCTCCCAATCATCCAAGCATCCATCATCGCCTTCCTCTTCCGTGATGCAACCGGAACAGCACCCACCACTACTCGTGCTGCTGCTGCTACTGCTGCTGCTATTGGTGAAGCTTGTCCCGGAATCCGTTCCTCCCAACAGGATGCTGCTGCTGGGGCTATTTGAAGGCGAAGACTCAGAATCGCTCTCGTGATGGACCGATCCATTTTCTCCTCCTCCGTTAGTCTCAGCAATTCTCCTCATCTCTAAGTTCTCCAAGGAACGGTTCCTTTTACCCCGCTGCGTTTTCTTCGAATCGCCACCGTTGGTTCCCTCCTTGCAATAACCCTTGTTCTTCACCGCGCCTAATCAAAATAAAAATTGAAAAAAAAAATAACAACAAATACCAAAAAACCCTAATTAAAAAAAGAAAAGAAAAAGAAACTATGCATTAACATACATTGAGAAAGCCATTGCTCACGGCGGGCATCCAGTTTGCACTGCTTCAATTTTGCAGACCTCTGAAAATCCCCCACGAAAAAATAACAAAAACATCAATAAAAATAAAATAAAAATTCGAAAATCAATAAAGAAAATAAAAATAGCATAAAGAAGTCCATACACTCTTCTTTCTGGAGAAATCTTTACAGTTAGAGGCTGAAGGAGAAGAGGCATTGTTGACCGAATCAGAATCCATAGCTTCCAATGGAAAAAAAAAAAAAAAAGATATTTTTTTAAAACAATTTTCTGATTAAAAAACCCTAATTTCGTTTTTTATTTTATTAAGAGTTTTGTTTGCGTTCTCTTCGTTTTGGTTTTGAGAGAGAAAGAAGAAAGAAAATGGATAACGGAAACTCCTCTGCTCCGCTCTCACCCTTTCGATTCCACTGACTCTTCCAAACAGGCCCAAGCCTCTCATTTATATACCATTTATTATAATATATTATTTATTTTTCTAATTTTGACTTTTGATGGTAGTATTTATTAGGGGTTGCAGGAATTAATTAAGATAATTAATGGTTTTTGCAAAAAGAAAGTAAATAAATGCCGAATTCGTTTTTAATATATGGATGGATGTATGGGATGATCATTTTAAAAGTGGTTTTGTAACACCCTGTCCGGATAATCTACCTAAAATCCGGTAGAGTTTCCTTTCTATCTCAACGATAATTCTCCTGCAAATAACACTCAATTCATATCCTCAACCAGCAATATTCCTCAATACTATTATCACATATATCCATATATATTCAAAAAAATTTCCATGATCAATTTATGCTCAAATCAAAACATATTGATCTATTGTCTCATATCTTCAAATATATACAATATATCCAAAAGTAAACCTATCTCAGCAAGGTTTACTAGATAAAAACATCAAAAGATCAAGACTTCAATAAATTTTTACTATGATGCCCACCACGTCACAATACTATTTGAAGCAGAGAATAGAGGAAGATTGCAATCCCAACACTTAACTATCACCTGAAAATGAGAATATGAAATGGTGAGATATATGAATATCTCAGTGAGTAAACAACTTTTAAAACATTTGAAAACTATGATTATAATCCTTTAAAACATAATAGACATTTTCAAAATAAATCATAATAAAATCATAATGAGTAATTCAAAGACGTAGCAAAGTTTTCAATTGCATAACAATATTCTAATATTAAATCAATGTATAAAATCTGTGAAGTAAATCAAGTTACGTATAATTGGGCTCCAACTTTCTGTCGTGCACAAGAGTACATCCATGAAATAACCAGGCAATATCCATGTAGGCATACTAGTAGCCGGCCCCAAAGGCCAATACCACCATAGGACGCCCCAAAGGCATATGTGTCACTATGATGTGCCCCCAAAAGGCAAATATAATGGGATAGGGACTCTGGAGGTGGCTCCCACCACAAAGGCGTAGCACGCAGCTCCCATACCCCAGT
Organism: Fremontodendron californicum; assembly: GCA_030761205.1. Taxonomy (NCBI): domain Eukaryota; kingdom Viridiplantae; phylum Streptophyta; class Magnoliopsida; order Malvales; family Malvaceae; genus Fremontodendron; species Fremontodendron californicum. The sequence continues at coordinate 9,041,603 of JAULJL010000019.1, read as the reverse complement.
ATAATATCACGGAATAGGGACTCTGGAGGTGGCTCCCGCCACAAAGGCGTAGCACGCAGCTCCCGTATTCCGGTCTAATATCACGGAATGGGGACTCTGGAGGTGGCTCCCGCCACAAAGGCGTAGCACGCAGCTCCCGTATTCCGGTCAAGGAAATAATCTCATACATTAAGTCAGGTGGAGCCAAAACCATGTACGTCAAATTCTATGTAAAATCATATTTCATAAATCAACCAACTTACTCGATATAATATTTCTTGAAATAAAAATACTTTAATAACAAATCAATTCATATGATTAAATATTATATATATCTTTAATACGTAAAATAAATATTATGTAAAAAAATATATAATTATAATTAAAAATATTTCAAATAACTATAGTTGTTGTCTACTCACAATCCTTGAGATGATCTCACTGTACACCTCGACCTGAAACTTCGGGATCCATAGGTGACGTCGGATCTACGTGGCCTAGAGATTAACAATATTAGTATCTATACATGCTCAAAGTATTACACAATTTTGAATGCAACTTAAGTCTCATAATCTTCCCTCAAGGTCAATACTAATTCCTCATACTCAAAACAACATATCCCAAATTTTTAATATCATTTCCATAATCATTTTCTCCAAATATTCAACTCCATATTCATGTCCTTATCAAATTCCTTTCTAGTATTCCATGCCTTAGAGATTTTCATAATCCATAACCATCAATAGTACTATATTTCTCTTAAGCAATAAATTCCTTAATATCAAGTTAGATTAGAAAATCATAACTTGAGTTTGGTACCAATAAGTCTAATTTATAAAGAAAATAACTTAGACAATTAGAACAAAATTTTGATCAAATTTGATAAAACCCGAAACTATGCTGAAACAGGGGTCACACTGAACAGTCAACTTCACCGAATTTTATCTTTTTAACCGCTTATCGGTTTTGGGTGATTCAAAGACTAAAATTCTTGTATTGAAGTCTAGTTTCTAGGAAAAATATCAAAAAAATATAAACCCAACTGTGCCGAACCCAGAAAATCCGAACAGCAAGCATGCTCAGAAAACAGTGGTCACACTGAACAGCCAACTTCACCGAATTTTATCTTTTTAACCGCTTATCGGTTTTGGTTGATTCAAAGACCAAAATTCTCGTAGTGAAGTCTAGTTTATAGAAAAAATATCAAACAAATATAAACCCAACTGTACCGAACCCAGAAAATCCGAACAGCAAGCATGCTCAGATTCCCCTGTTTTGCTTTTTCTTCCCATTTTCTTGTTCATGCTTTCAAATCCTTTTAATTCTTACCAAAAATGAGTAAAATTCATACTTAATAGATGTATTTCAGACCTTAACATGTTTATGGAGCAAAGATCTTAGCATGCTCAAGTAGAATATCTAAAGAAAATGAAGAATTTATCAAGAAACTAACCTTGGTTGTAATTGTTGTTGAGATTTTGGTGGAGTTCTTGAAGAGAAATGGAGGAGATGAAGAAATTGGAGAGGGGAGGCTGCCGGCTGCTCATTTAGCAAATGAAGATACCTTGTGTTTTCGGGAGATCAATTGAACATAAGGGATATTTTTTTATTTTTGGGATAATTGCATATTGGTCCCTCAACTTTTTATAAATAACCATTAAGCCCCTAAACTTTTTTAATATGTTCAATTTGATCCTTTCTTCTTTTATTTTCTTCACTTATAACTTCTTACCAATTTCCAAGTTTGTCCTTAAAATTTTCGGGATTTAACTTTACATGATTATACGTAACCTCGGTTGTTACAACTTACCCCCCTTAGAAAAATTTCGTCCTCGAAATTTACTTACCAACTTGATTGAACAAGTGAGAATATTGAGTCCGCATATCTTCGTCTCTTTTCCATATAGCTTCTTCATATGAATGATTCCTCCAAAGAACTTTCACTAATGGAATAGTCTTAGTCCTTAGAACTTGGTCCCTTCTATCCAAAATCTCAACCGGCTGCTCTTCATAAGTTAAGTTTTCCTCAATTTCCATAGGCAAATCCTTCAATATATGTGAAGAATCGAAAATGTACTTTCGAAGCATGGAAACATGGAACACATTATGAATTCGTGACAACTCTTCTGGTAAGGCCAATCTATAAGCAACTGGGCCAATCCGTTCAATGATCTCATACGGCCCTATATATCGAGGGCCCAACTTTCCTCGTCTTCCAAACCGGATTACTCCTTTCCAAGGAGTCACTTTTAAAAACACCATATCACCAACTTCAAACTCTAAATCTTTTCTCCGATTATCTGCATAGCTCTTTTGTCGATCTTGAGCTATTTTTATCTTTTCCCGAATTACCTTAACTTTGTCTGCAGTCATCATAACAATTTCTGGACCTAGTAATTTCCTTTCATCTGTATCATCCCAACACACCGGAGTTCTGCACTTCCTTCCATATAAAGCTTCAAACGGAGCCATGTCTATGCTGGACTGATAACTATTGTTATACGCAAATTCTGCTAGAGGCAAGTGTTCATCCCAGTTTCCTTTGAATTTCATAATACAAGATCTGAGCATATCTTCCAAAATTTGAATTGTCCGTTCAGATTGCCCATCTGTCTGAGGATGAAAAGCAGTACTGAACTTGAGTTTAGTGCCCATAGCATTCTGCAAACTTGGCCAAAATCGAGATGTGAATCGGGGGTCTCGATCAGATACAATCGATACTGGGGCACCATGTAACCTAACAATTTCATTCACATAAAGTTTAGCCAATCTTTCCATGGAAAAAAGTCTTCTTGACTGGCAAAAAGTGAGCTGATTTTGTCAGACGATCAACAATCACCCAAATGCTGTCATAACCAGACTGTGTTCTTGGCAATCCCGAAACGAAATCCATAGCAATATCTTCCCACTTCCATTGAGGAATAGGTAGGGGGTTCAATTTCCCAGAAGGTTTTTGATGCTCGGCTTTAATTTGTTGGCATACCAAGCATCTAGAAACAAACTCAGCTATGTCTCGTTTCATACCTTGCCACCAATAATGTTCTCTTAAGGTTCGATACATCTTCACGCTACCGGGATGTAACGCATATGGTGCATTATGAGCTTCCTCCAAAATCACCTTCCGGAGTTCTTCATCCTGAGGCACACAAAGCCTATTTCTCATTATCAGTACATCATCATCCTTTAATTGATAGTCAGTCCTCACACCATCCCTTACTTCTTGCTTTAACTTTACCAACATAGGGTCATTATTTTGTGCTTCACGTATCCAATCAATATGAATCGGTTTAACCTTCAAGTGGGCTATCAGGAGATTATTCTCATCAATCATCAATCTAAAGGTAAAGACTTCAACTCATTTTGTAAGGGTTTCTGAATTGCTCGGATATGAGCAAGAGAACTAGAAGACTTTCTACTAAGAGCATCGGCCACTACATTGGCCTTTCCTGGGTGATAGTCAATTACACAGTCATAATCTTTTATCAATTCCAACCATCTCCTTTGCCTCAAATTTAATTCTTTCTGATCCATCAGATATTTCAGACTTTTATGATCAGTGTAGATTGTACATTTTTCTCCAAATAAATAATGCCTCCAAATTTTCAGTGCAAACACTACTGCCGCTAACTCTAAATCATGAGTGGGATAGTTTTGCTCATGCTGTTTCAGTTGTCGAGAAGCATAAGCTATCACCTTCCCATGTTGCATCAAAACGCAACCCAAACCTCGCCTCGAGGCATCACTGTATACCACAAAGCTTACATTCCCTGATGGTAGTGTAAGAACTGGTGCTGTGGTCAATCTACGTTTGAGCTCTTGGAAAGCTTGCTCACATTCATCAGTCCACTCAAACTTAGCATGCTTCCTTGTTAATTTTGACAAAGGAGAGGCAATCATGGAAAATCCTTCGACGAATCTTCGATAGTACCCTGCCAATCCGAGAAAGCTCCTAACTTCTGTGACATTAGTGGGTCTTTCCCAAACAACTACAGCTTCAATCTTTTGTGGATCTACAAAAATCCCTTCCTTAGATACTACATGACCAAGGAATGCTACTTTGTCTAGCCAGAATTCACACTTGGAAAATTTAGCATAAAGTTGCTTTTCACGCATAGTCTGCAACACCGTTCTCAAATGGCTTACATGATCATTCTTATTCCTGGAATAAACTAGGATGTCATCGATGAAAACAATAACAAACTTATCTAAGTAGGGTCGAAACACCCTATTCATCAAATCCATAAAGACTGCAGGTGCATTAGTTAGCCCAAAAGGCATAACTAAGAATTCATAATGACCATATCGAGTTCTAAAAGCAGTCTTTGGAATATCAGATTCTTTAATCTTCAATTGATGATAACCCGATCTTAGGTCTATTTTGGAGAACACACTCGCACCTTGCAACTGATCAAACAAGTCATCAATCCTTGGCAAAGGATACTTATTCTTAATGGTGACCTTGTTCAATTGCCGGTAGTCGATACACAATCGTAAAGATCCATCCTTTTTCTTTACAAATAAAACCGGTGCTCCCCAAGGTGAAGTACTAGGCCGAATGAAACCTTTGTCAACTAGGTCTTGCAACTGCACTTTCAATTCCTTTAGCTCCGAAGGTGCCATTCTATAGGGTGCCTGAGAAATAGGAGCACTGCCAGGGATTAAGTCAATAGTAAACTCCAATTCCCTGTCAGGAGGTAAACCGATCAATTCTTCAGGAAAGATCTCAGGAAACTCTTTGACCACAGGTATAGTTTCCAACTTTGCCTCATGTATGTCCTTGTTAATCACATAAGCAAGGTAAGCAGAATACCCTTTTTGCAAGTATCTATTGGCTGCCATCTTGGAGATAAGGCAAGAAGGTAAAACTTTCCTTTCTCCTTGAAAAGTAAACTCCAAATCTCCTGACTTCTTAAAAGTCACAATTTTGGAAAAACAATCTATCACTGCATTGTTTTTAGACAACCAATCCATTCCCAAAATCACATCGAAATCATACATTCCTAATGGAAACAAATTAACTGGTAATTCATGCTCCTGAACCATAACGGTACAATCCGGATAAACCACATCAATTTTCAAAGTTTCTCCCATTGGGGTACTAACGACCATAGGGATGTCTAACCTCCTAGAATCTCTACCCAAATGCATGACATATGAATTAGCAACAAAAGAATGAGTTGCACCTGGATCTATTAAGATCCTAGCATTTGCCTTAGAAATTGGGAGAGTACCTGTAACCACTTCAGGAGTAGCCTGAGCCTGTTGTTGGGTCATAGCATAAATTCTGGCTGTAGTTCGAGGTCTACCAGGCTGTCCACTCTGTCGAGGGCCAGTAGATGAACCAACTTGAGATTGTACCCCAATTCTATCTCTAACTGCTGTCGGCTGATGTGCAGCAGTAGGTTGGGTCCTTTCTTTTTGACCCACTGACAACTGACTAGTAACTCCCTTGTTCTCCAGCTTGGGACAATCCCGTTTCATGTGTCCCGGTTCTTTGCAGTAAAAACACACACCCTGTAGTCTCCAACATTCACCAGGGTGATTCTTCCCACAATGGGGACACTGAGGATAAGTCAATATACGAGATCCTCCTGACCTCCCAGGTGGCAATCTAGTCTGCTGTTGAGGTCCAATGATAAATCTACTAGAAGAACCACTAATAGGTTTTCTGTCTAATCCCTCCTGAAATCTCAAGGGTTTGGAACCACTCACACTACTTTCTACATAACTTTTCTTAGGCCTCACGTCCTCACTGGAGAATTGCCCTTTTCTTTTTCTGAACATCTCTTCTCTATCTTTCATTTCTTTCAGATTCTGTTCAGCTTTAATTGCCATGTTGACCCATTTATTAAAGTCATCTGTATCTAGGGTCGTCAACCTATCTCGAATACTAACATGTAGCCCATCTTGGAATTTCTTGCATCTATCAGCATCGTTGGCTACTATCGATGGAGCAAATTCTGATAGTTCACTGAATTTTTGCTCGTACTCTGCTACTGACATACCACCCTGTTTTAAATTCATAAACTCAGTCCATTTCTTTTCCCGCAAGGCCCGAGAATAGTATTTTTCTTCAAACTCTCTTCGAAAATCTGCCCAGGTTATGGCAGGACGTCCAACATACCTTTGCACTGTAGTTTTCCACCATGTGTGTGCATGATCCTCCAAAAATTGCACCGCACATGGTAATCTCATAGGCTCGGGAATCTGAAGAGTTATGGAAGTAGTCTCAAATTTTTGTAGCCATGACCAGGCTAAATCTGATTCCAAAGACCCTGTGAAAATCTTGCAACCCATATTCTTCAAATCTTTACAGTAATCAACTATCCCCTTTTCAACAGGGGCAGTCAAAGCGGAAATTACTCTTGCCAAGGCCGCAACTGCCTCAGCTAAATTACGATCAGCTGCTGGAGGTGCTGCTGAGGGTGCAGCAACTGAAGATGAACCAGCAACTGAAGCTTGTTCTCCAATTTGCTCATCAATATTCACATTTCTATTCCTATCCCTATTTTGGGCTAGGGGATTGATTCTAGGCCTTCCTCTTTGACGTGGTGGCATCGTGTCTGATTTCTTACACAAGTGACAATATTTTAATACTTCAACAAACAGTTCCTAAGTCTACAGGACCTATAACCTTGCTCTGATACCAAATTGTAACACCCTGTCCGGATAATCTACCTAAAATCCGGCAGAGTTTCCTTTCTATCTCAACGATAATCCTCCTGCAAATAACACTCAATTCATATCCTCAACCAGCAATATTCCTCAATACTATTATCACATATATCCATATATATTCAAAAAAATTTCCATGATCAATTTATGCTCAAATCAAAACATATTGATCTATTGTCTCATATCTTCAAATATATACAATATATCCAAAAGTAAACCTATCTCAGCAAGGTTTACTAGATAAAAACATCAAAAGATCAAGACTTCAATAAATTTTTACTATGATGCCCACCACGTCACAATACTATTTGAAGCAGAGAATAGAGGAAGATTGCAATCCCAACACTTAACTATCACCTGAAAATGAGAATATGAAATGGTGAGATATATGAATATCTCAGTGAGTAAACAACTTTTAAAACATTTGAAAACTATGATTATAATCCTTTAAAACATAATAGACATTTTCAAAATAAATCATAATAAAATCATAATGAGTAATTCAAAGACGTAGCAAAGTTTTCAATTGCATAACAATATTCTAATATTAAATCAATGTATAAAATCTGTGAAGTAAATCAAGTTACGTATAATTGGGCTCCAACTTTCTGTCGTGCACAAGAGTACATCCATGAAATAACCAGGCAATATCCATGTAGGCATACTAGTAGCCGGCCCCAAAGGCCAATACCACCATAGGACGCCCCAAAGGCATATGTGTCACTATGATGTGCCCCCAAAAGGCAAATATAATGGGATAGGGACTCTGGAGGTGGCTCCCACCACAAAGGCGTAGCACGCAGCTCCCATACCCCAGTATAATATCACGGAATAGGGACTCTGGAGGTGGCTCCCGCCACAAAGGCGTAGCACGCAGCTCCCGTATTCCGGTCTAATATCACGGAATGGGGACTCTGGAGGTGGCTCCCGCCACAAAGGCGTAGCACGCAGCTCCCGTATTCCGGTCAAGGAAATAATCTCATACATTAAGTCAGGTGGAGCCAAAACCATGTACGTCAAATTCTATGTAAAATCATATTTCATAAATCAACCAACTTACTCGATATAATATTTCTTGAAATAAAAATACTTTAATAACAAATCAATTCATATGATTAAATATTATATATATCTTTAATACGTAAAATAAATATTATGTAAAAAAATATATAATTATAATTAAAAATATTTCAAATAACTATAGTTGTTGTCTACTCACAATCCTTGAGATGATCTCACTGTACACCTCGACCTGAAACTTCGGGATCCATAGGTGACGTCGGATCTACGTGGCCTAGAGATTAACAATATTAGTATCTATACATGCTCAAAGTATTACACAATTTTGAATGCAACTTAAGTCTCATAATCTTCCCTCAAGGTCAATACTAATTCCTCATACTCAAAACAACATATCCCAAATTTTTAATATCATTTCCATAATCATTTTCTCCAAATATTCAACTCCATATTCATGTCCTTATCAAATTCCTTTCTAGTATTCCATGCCTTAGAGATTTTCATAATCCATAACCATCAATAGTACTATATTTCTCTTAAGCAATAAATTCCTTAATATCAAGTTAGATTAGAAAATCATAACTTGAGTTTGGTACCAATAAGTCTAATTTATAAAGAAAATAACTAACTTAGACAATTAGAACAAAATTTTGATCAAATTTGATAAAACCCGAAACTATGCTGAAACAGGGGTCACACTGAACAGTCAACTTCACCGAATTTTATCTTTTTAACCGCTTATCGGTTTTGGGTGATTCAAAGACTAAAATTCTTGTATTGAAGTCTAGTTTCTAGGAAAAATATCAAAAAAATATAAACCCAACTGTGCCGAACCCAGAAAATCCGAACAGCAAGCATGCTCAGAAAACAGTGGTCACACTGAACAGCCAACTTCACCGAATTTTATCTTTTTAACCGCTTATCGGTTTTGGTTGATTCAAAGACCAAAATTCTCGTAGTGAAGTCTAGTTTATAGAAAAAATATCAAACAAATATAAACCCAACTGTACCGAACCCAGAAAATCCGAACAGCAAGCATGCTCAGATTCCCCTGTTTTGCTTTTTCTTCCCATTTTCTTGTTCATGCTTTCAAATCCTTTTAATTCTTACCAAAAATGAGTAAAATTCATACTTAATAGATGTATTTCAGACCTTAACATGTTTATGGAGCAAAGATCTTAGCATGCTCAAGTAGAATATCTAAAGAAAATGAAGAATTTATCAAGAAACTAACCTTGGTTGTAATTGTTGTTGAGATTTTGGTGGAGTTCTTGAAGAGAAATGGAGGAGATGAAGAAATTGGAGAGGGGAGGCTGCCGGCTGCTCATTTAGCAAATGAAGATACCTTGTGTTTTCGGGAGATCAATTGAACATAAGGGATATTTTTTTATTTTTGGGATAATTGCATATTGGTCCCTCAACTTTTTATAAATAACCATTAAGCCCCTAAACTTTTTTAATATGTTCAATTTGATCCTTTCTTCTTTTATTTTCTTCACTTATAACTTCTTACCAATTTCCAAGTTTGTCCTTAAAATTTTCGGGATTTAACTTTACATGATTATACGTAACCTCGGTTGTTACAGGTTTGAATCGAGTAATTATATTTTTTTATTTGTTAATAATTTAAAAATTTATGTGGCAGTATTCTTAAATTATTAAAGTGATAAGATCACTGTTTTAAAGATTGATTTAATTCTCATCTAAAAAATGAGAAAGTGTTATCACCATAAAAAAATAATTTTTTATGTTATTTTATTACAAATTTTTCCTAATAATAGTAGAAAAACATGTGCGAAAAATTACTAACGTTGACATCTAAATTTGACTAAAAATTTGTGACTTTTGGTTTTTAAAGTAATGATAACAGTGGCTTTGTTGTTTAATTTTTTTGTATTCTATCTTTATTATCGTATAAGTTTTATGTATTTTCATCCAGAAATATTTTTTGAAAAGTAAAAATCTGAACATTAAAAAAAATAAGTGAAAAAAAATCCATATAAGACAAACAAAAAAGAATTTTTTTTTTTTTTTTAGAAAAGTTATTTTGGATATTTTGTACTTGATGATTTTTTTCTTGTAATACCAAACATTGTAGTTTAATATCACTAGTGATTTATAAAGATTATGTGATAGTAATCTTAAATTATTAGGGTGATAAGATCACTATCTTAAGGAGTGATTTAATTCCTATCCAAAAAGATGAGAATATTTTATCACTATGAGAAAGTAATTTTTTATGTTATTTATTACAAATTTGCCCTAATAATAGCAGAAAAAACACGTGTAAAAAACTAACCTCTAAACTTGGCCAAAAATTTGTGACTTTTGTGTTTTAAGGTGATAATAGCAGTAGTTTTGTTGCTTAACATTTTTTGTATTCTATCCTTATTATGTTATAAGTTTTTGTATTTTTATATATTTTTTGAAAAGTAAAAATCTAAACATTAAAAAAAGAAAAAGATAAGTTAAAAAATGTCCATATAAGACAAACAGAAAAGAATAATCTTTTTCTTTTTTGGAAAGGTTATTTTGGATATTTTGTTCTCGATGATTTTTTTTTTTTGTAATACCAAACATTATAGTTTAATATCACTAGTGATTTATAAAGATAATCTTAAATCACTAGGGAAATAAGATCACTATCTTAAAAGAGTGATCTAATTCCCATCCAAAAAGATGAAAAAGTTTTATCTCCATGGAAAAGTAATTTTTTATGTTATTTTATTGCTAATTTGCCCTAATAATAGCAGAAAAAACACGTGTGAAAAACTATTAGCTAATCTTTAGCGTTGACCTCTAAACTTGACAAAAAAATTTTGATTTTTGTTTTCTAAGGTGATGATATTAGTAGATTTGTTGCCTAACATTTTTTGTATTCTATCCTTATTATGGTATAAATTTTGTGTATTTTTATCAATAAATATTTTTTGAAAAGCATAAATCTGAACATTAAAAAAAAGATAAGTGAAAAAATGTTCATATAAGACAAACAAAAAAGAATATTTTTTTTCTTTTTTGGAAAGATTATTTTGGATATTTTGTACTCAATGATTTTTTTTTCTTGTAATACCAAACATTGTAGTTTACACTAATGATTTATAAAGATTACGTGGCAATAATTTTAAATTATTTGAGTGATAAGATTGCTGTCTTAAAAAGTGATCAAATTCTCATCCAAAAGGATGGAAAAGTTTTATCACCATGCGAAAGTAATTTTTTATGTTATTTTATTAATAATTTACCCTGATAATAACAGAAAAAACACGTGTGAAAAACTACTAGCTAATCTTTAGCGTTAACCTCTAAACTTAGCCAAAAATTTGTGACTTTTGTGTTTTAAGGTGATGATAGCAGTAGCTTTGTTGCCTAATATTTTTTGTATTCTATCCTTATTATGGTATAAGTTTTGTGTATTTTTATCCAAAAATATTTTTTAAAAAGTAAAATCTAAACATTAAAAAAAAAATGAAAAAATGTTCATATAAGACAAACAAAAAAGAATAATTTTTTTCTTTTTTGGAAAGGTTATTTTGGATATTTTGTACTATATGATCTTTTTTTTTTCTTGTAATACCAAACATTGTAGTTTAATATCACTAGTGATTTATAAAAATTAAGTAACAGTAATCTTAAATCACTAGGGTAATAAGATCACTGTCTTAAGAAGTGATCTAATTCCCATACAAAACGATGAAAAAGTTTTATCACCATGAAAAAGTAATTTTTTATGTTATTTTATTACTAGTTTGCCCTAATAATAGCAGAAAAAACACGTTTGAAAAACTACTAGTTAATCTTTAGCGTTGACCTCTAAACTCGGCCAAAAATTTGTGACTTTTGTGTTTTAAGGTGATGATAGCAGTAGCTTTGTTGCCTAATATTTTTTGTATTCTATCCTTATTATGGTATAAATTTTGTGTATTTTTATCCAAAAATATTTTTTGAAAAGCAAAAATCTGAACATTTGTCCATATAAAACAAACAAAAAAGTATAATTTTTTTCTTTTTTGGAAAGGTTATTTTTGATATTTTGTACTCGATGATATTTTTTTCTTGTAATACCAAACATTGTAGTTTAATATCACTAGTGATTTATAATGTTATACCAAACATGATAATATAAAATAACTAATGATCAAATCACCTTGATTGCCTTATCATAATGGTAATTAAATCACCACGGTGATCTTACAAATGATACCAAACGCTACCCTAAAGTTTTATAAAAAATAAACTTACCTCACTTTAGTTTGAAAAACACCCACTTACCCTCCTAAGATTTGGTACAAAACACATTAACCCCCTAATGTATTATTTCTAGGTTAATTTTAAATGAAAAGACAAATATACCCTTTGTTAATTATTAATTTTTTTTCATTCTTTTTTTTTACTCAAAACTGTTTTTAACTTCAAATAATGAGAATTTATTTAGTTTTAAAATTATCTTTAATTACTATTAAATTAAATTTTAATTGAATTATATTCTAATTTAAGTGCACGTTAAATATTTTAAACTTATCTTTATTCAATTATATATTAACTTTGAAATTAATTTATTAAAATATCTTTATTTAATTAATTAATTATCGTTATTTAAAAATTTTACTGGTAATAAAATTAGTTAAAGAAAAAAATGAAAAAAAAAAGGAAGAAAGGAGAATAAAAAAAGTATATAATTATCTTTCATGAGATTTTATTGAAAATAAATTTACTCCTATTACTTTAAAAACACATTTTATCTCTTAAAAAAGCAACTATGTTAGCATTTTGTTAATCAAATTAATATTTATTCAAAATTTATTTTAAATATTAAAAATACGATCATTTTTTTATTTTTCTATCTATTTTTCATTTTTTGTTTTAATCAATTTTTTATCATTAAATTTTTTAAAATAATGGCAATTAATTTATTTTTAAATAATACTAACATAATATATTAATATCAAAGTTAATATATAAATTGAATTAAAAATAAGTTTAAAATATTTTTTTTGATACAAAAAAATTTAAGTGAGGGGAGGCTACTTAGTCCAAGGTCAAGGCATGCCACAGGCCTTAAAGAAGGCTAACAGTGGTATTTACAGATTACCCACCAAGTGGAACTGCTGGTGAGACTTGAACTTTGATGCTTGCCAAAACGCTAATGAATACTCAACCAATTGAACCAATCCGCGTTGGCATAAGTTTAAAATATTTAACATGTATACTTGAATTAGAATATAATTTAATTAGAATTTAACTTGATAGTAATTAAAGATAGATTTGTAGTTAAAAAAGTTAATGAAAAGAAAAAACATAAAAAATAATTAATAATTAACAAAAGGTATATTTGTCTTTTCATTTAAAATTAACCTAGAAATAATACCTTAAGGGGTTAGTGTATTTTATGCCAAACCTTAAGAGGTAAAAGGGTGTTTTTCAAACTAAAAGGAGATAAGTGGGTATTCTATCAAACCTTAAGAGGATAAATATACTTTTCCCTTAATATATTGTTAAGTGGAGTATTTTTAACTCATAAGTAATGTTGAAAAAATTAGATTGGATGTTAAATTGGTAAAAAAAATTATTTTTGATATAATTAGTTTTCGGTTCAAATTAAAATATTAAAATAAATAATAAATATAGTAAATAATTAATAAAAATATATATTTGGTTTAATGATAGCTTTTTAATATAAAATTAAAATGCTAAAGATTCAAAACTCATCACTTATAAAAATATATATATATAACTGTTTTTTTTCTGTTTAATCCAATTTTTTATCGGTTGAATCGATTTTTTTAATCTATTTTACAAATTTTCAAATTTAATATACATATCAGACTGAATAGGCCATTAGTTCTCGATTGAACCGGCCCGGCCGACCGATTCAGTTTATTTTTTTCAACCATGCTCACAAGCGAAATTAATAGACTGTCAAATGTTTTATTTCTTTTTTAAATTTCTTTTTTCATTTTTTAAATATACTCTAAGTGTATATGTCACCCTATTAATCATGCTTTCGAAGTCCAAAAACTCCACTGACTATGGATGAGATAATTTATCATAAAGATAAAAGAGTTTTTTTAATCTTTTTTTTTTTTTCCTTTTGATGTACTAACTCGTTTATGAAATCTAAAAATGTCACTGATAATAAAATTTCTCATAAATGTAAAAGAGTTTTTCTTTTAATCTATCTTATTTCTTTGGGTGTAGAGTTGTAAAATGTAAAGTATAATTACTGTGAGAGATATTCTATAAATTCGTAAAAACCTTATTGAAAAAATTTACTTGCAACAATAGCAATGCCCTTAAATAAAATTTTAGAGAATTTACTTGCTGCATCCCAAGATTTCAACAACACCACCTTGAAAAGTTACACAGCTTTTTCAAAGTCCACGAACTTAAGGAATTTGACTTAATTTTTTATCTACAATGACAGATTCCTAAGCTTTAGAGTGAAAGGAAGAAATAAGATAAAAGCCTTAGAAAATCAAAACAACAATGGAAGAAAAAAGCTTTAGAATTGTTGAATAATTTTTTCATCCTATCAAAGCACCTATTTATAAGACTTTAGGGGCCTAAATATTAATCACTCATAATACATGAATGTACATAACACATGCATGAATGTACATTAATTATGATGAATATACATAGTTCATGAATGATCAAATTCATGAAAAATACATAATAACATTCATTTATATCACACAATATAATTAATGTATTGGTTCATGCTCTAAGATATTTAGGGACTGAAATGTTACTGATTATATAAGGATTAAATAGCAAAATATTTTTCCATTTAACCAAACCCGAGTCCACAAGCCCACGGCCCAAACCACAAGACAAACTTATAATTTATCAAATAATTGAGAATTTTAGGATTTGAAATTTTGTCATCTAAAAGTTCTTTGAAATCAATTTCTCATTCACTGAGAATTGATTTTAAACATGTTAATGTTTCATATTAAATAACTCATGTTGGAGTACAAAATCAAACAAAATTTTAACCACAAATGTGAGTGAACCCCCACAAATAATTTAGTCTCAAAAGTGTTCATTAACCATATTTTATAAAACAATTCTAACAATTACAACTAACAAATTGAACTTATCTTTCTATTAAAAAAAAGATACAATCATCTTTAATATTTTCTTGGCTTTTATGAGGGGAATAAGTATATGGAGACGATCCTTTTCATTGTTAAAAGATAGTAAATATCTTCATTATTATTTATGTGAAAATGTGAGATCAAGATTTTATGATATCAGTTTTTTTTTTAACAAAACGTACGTCATCTTTTACCTATTACCATATTCATTTTAAGTCTTTATTTTTTATTGGGTTTTTATTTTGTTTTTAGATTTTTATTCCATGAGCCATTAACTATGTCAAGAATAGAAAATGTCAAAGACAACGTTCATTTGATTTGAAAAAGGCTTAAATAAAAAAAAAATGTCTCTTGAACTATACCATTTCTCTAATTTTGGTACTTAAATTTTTTTTGTTCTTGACCGGGAACCTATACTATAATTTCGTCAAACAAGTTGGTACTTCGCACTAACACCGTTAAATAAATGGATGGTGTGACATTAACATCTAATTAGGTAATTACACGTGAAAAAAAATGCCACATCAATGCTAGCTCTATGATGCCACGTCATTATTAAAGGAATTTTTTTTTAATTTTTTAAAATATATATAATAAAAAAATAGAAAATTCAAAAAAAAATTCAAAAAAAGTATAAAAAATCAAAATAAAATAGTTTTTTTTTAAATAATAAATGATTTTTTTATTTTTTTTTTATAAAAAATCTAAAATTTTTAAATACATATAATAATAGAAAATGAAACATCTATAAAAAAAAACTTTTTTTTTTGAATTTTTTAAAAAATTTTGAAAAAAAAAATAGAGAGAGAGGAGGGATGGGAGAGAGAGAGACAGGGAAAGGGAAAGGGGGAAATAAGGGAGAGAAGGGGAGGCGCCGGCCGACCACAGCCTGGTCAGCCCAGGGCAAACTGGCGTCGGATCTATCTCGGGTCGGCGAAGCTGCGATCGATTAGCCTCCACTACTCTTCTCTCTCTCTTTCCCTCTCTCTCCCCCTCGATTCCTTCCTCTCTCCCCCGATTCCCCCTTCTCTCTCGTCGGCCGACCAACCCTCCTATCACCCCTTCCGCCTCCCTTTCCTCTCTCTTCCTTTCCCTTCTTCCTTTCCTTTCCTTTCCTTTCTCTTCCTCTTCTTCTTCTTCCTCTTCCTTTTTTTTTATTTTATTTTTTATAGTTTTAAAAAAATATATAAATATTCAGTTTTTTTTCCTATTTTTTTCATTTAATGATGATGTGGCATTGTGTGGTATTTTTGGCACATGTCACAATCTCATTGGATGCTATTTGCCACATCAGCATTTTATTTAACAGTGTTAGTGTTAGGTACCAATTTGTTTGACAAAATTATAGTACAGGTACCCGATTAAACCAAAATTTTTTAAGTACCAAAATTTAAAAAAATGTGATATAGTACAGGGACTATTTTTTTTTTTTTATTTATTTAAGCCTTTGAAAAACTAAGTTACTATGAATCCATTAACATTAACACTATTGGAGGATGAAACTTGATGAATGAAAAAATTTAAGAAATAGAAAGTGGATTGAAGAAATTAGAGGGATTGAAGAAGTTGTTTGCTTAAGTACTTGATTGCTTATAAGAAAGGGATAATCGAAACTTAGCTTAATTGATTCATATAGTTATTTTTAAGAGGTGACATTCAATAGGCATAAGATTTGAATCACAGCATCTACAATCCTTTATCTTATCCCTAAATTGTGGCTTCTTTTGTAAAAAAAAAAAAAAGGATGTAGGTTTTGTTGCAACTAGTAGATGACATGCATTGTTTACTATCCTCGGAGTTGGGTGAGTGTTGAATGCGAGTATGTATTCAATATGGATATATTTAATTTTTAAATTTTTTTTATATATTTAGAAGATCAGATTTTCATAACTATATCAAAATATGTGTCAAATACGAGTGTCAAACATATATATATATATTTAAATAAATAAAGAGTATGAGCAAAATAAAATTAAATTACGGGAAGACTATAAAACTTCTTATCTTCCTTTTTCCTCTCTCATCCTCCTCACTTTTTTTTTTTTCCTTTTTGGTTTATTTTTTATTTCTCGATTTTCTTTAATTTGTAATATCTCTCTTCTTTTTTTTCTTCTTATCTTCTTTCTTGATTCCTATCTGTCTCCTTTTTTTTCACCCTTTTTTTTTTGTCTAACTTAAAATTAATTTAAGCAAAAAGAATAGAAAAAAAACTGCTAAAAAACCATCCACATGTGTTAAAATAACATCTTACGTGTATAGTTGGATTGGATTTGGTAAAAAGAAAAAAAGCGACTTAAGAAATAGGGATGAGTATTAATCGGTTTGAATCAATTTAATTGATCAAATCGATTAAATTTGATTAATTTGGTTCAGTTTATTCGATTTTAAAATTAATCGGTTATGAAAATTGATTTATTCTGTTAATTCGGTTAGTTATCGATTTTTAAAATTAATAACAGGGTAAACCGAACTAACTGACCCTTTTAATTTAATTTTATATATAATATAAATAAAATATATTTATATAATAATTTTAAATTATATATAATATAATATATCATTTATATTATATAATAATATATAATAAATAAATTATTTTTTAAATAATTAAAATCGATTAAATCGATCAACTTAATTTAGTTCTGATTTTTTTGATTTTAAGATTCTTTGTAAGTTGATTTTATAAATTTAGTTGATTTAATCGATTTTCAAAATTTTAAAATCGAACTAACAGAATCCTCAAAAAAGAAACAACGTTAGCTTTGATGGAGGATTTTCGTCAAATTATGCATTTAATCCTTGTACTCAATTAAACTAGTAGATTTAATCCCTCTAATAATTGTATAAATCGAGTTCCTTTACTACCAAGATTTGTTAATGTTATTGTGAAAATGGTTTAGACTCGATCTTGAAAATTATGGATTCTGGATCGATCTATGAACCTCTAGAATCGTGGACCACTCATGTAGATCAGTACGATGTGATTCATGAATCGAACTTAGATCTTAATTTTTTTAAATATCTATATACAATAATATTAAAGAAATCCCTTCAATTGCATTTGCTTGCCACGTTGGTGTCAAGCATTATTTCTTTTTAATACATACAATAATATTAAAGGAATCCCTTCAATTGCATTTGCTTGCCACGTTGGTGGCAAGCATTATTTCTTTTTGTTTTTTTTTTTTTAATAAAGGAAGAAAAAAAAAAGGAAATAGAAAGAGAGAGAAAAAAAATTTATGTATTCATGTAGTGTTTATTTTTTGTATCATAATTTTATTTAAGTTATTAAATTTATATAAAGTTTGATGCGTTAATAATTCATTTTATATAGATTTTGACACGTTTGCGTATTTATGTCGTGTTCATATAATTTTTTCGTATTATATTGTGTTATAATTATTTTTTTCGTGTCTTATTCGAAATTGCCATGTCAAATTGACACTATTCAAATAACTCTCAATTTTGTATCACGTGTCGTATAATGATCGGTTATTTAAATTTTTTTTTAAAAGATCATATTAATTTTTTATTTTTATATTATTGAATTAAAAATTTATTGTATTGTTAAATGATCGGTAAAAATTAATAATATGAGATGGGTTAATATAAGTGGAAACTTTTTTAACACTTTAGGTATTGAATCAAAAAAAAATTTATGATGGTTAAATGATAAAAAAGTTATATTAAATGATATTATAAGCTATGAGTTATAGTTGTTGGAATTATATTTTATTATATTATTATGCATGTAGAAAGAATTCCATTTCAACATAAAAATTTAGTAAATACAAGTATTTTATCAATCAATTTAAAAAAATTTAAAGATAAATACTAATTTTAATAAAAAGATAATTGAAATTATCTTTAGAAATTTTAAAATTACATTTTTTTTCATTTTATAATCATTTGAAATAATAAAAAATATAATAAAAATATTTTAATCAATTAATTTTTAAAAAAATTCAAAATAAAATTAGTGTTTCATTGACGTGAGAATTTTTTTATTAAAATGTAAACATTTTTTATTATTTTTATGAAGACAATTAAAGCAATCCCCACAAATTGAGGGGATTGCTTTCATTTAGCTTGCCATGTGATAATTTTTTTTTAGTAAAAAAAATAAAAAGAAAGAGAAGAAAATAAAAGAAAAGAAAGAAAATAAAAAAAAATTATATATATGTGTCGTGTTTGTGTTATATTTTTATATCATAAACGTATTTAAAATATTACGTATTTATATAAATTTTTACACGTTCGTAATAGTCATTTCATTATTATCTTAAAATTTTTAATTCTTTATAATAATTTTTTTATTATTATATATAATATATTATTCAATTTGAAATTTGAAATTTTTTTAACTTTTATTATATAATTTTATTTTAAAAAGTGACCACGCAAAGTGGGACCACCATTCTAGTATAATTAAAACAATAACTTCTCAATGTCATAAATAAAAATTAACTCTAACTAGATGGTAAGTTGGTAAACCAATGACGTGAATCGAGTTTTGCTAGGAAAATGAAGGGCTAATTTATGAGGAGGTTACTTATTGAGTTGTAGATCTATCTGAGTGGTAGGTTATTCGTTCAAACTTGAAAATTTATTTGATATTTTTAGAGGATTTTTGCAAAAATATAACTCGAAAAATGAGTTTTTGTCAAAAAAATAAGATCCGTTTAAAAAATGAGTCTGGTGTTGACTGCAATATTCAAGGTCCGAATCCGATCCAACTTTTTTCAATTATATAATATATTATTTTTATATTTGTATGTAATTTATATCATGTATAAATGATAAATATATATATAATATTGCATTGTGAACATTATAAATTATGTTAAATTATCCATATTTTAAAACTTAATAAAAAAATAAAATTTTTAAAAATTAAATAAAAATAATATATTTTTTTTTATTTTTATTTTTTAAAAAATAATTTTAATGAATTTGGATGGACTTATGTTGTACCATTTATAAATCTAAACAAATATAATCAGAATTTAAAATTTGAATTGTCAAACTAAATCGAATTTAAATTAATATATAATGTTAATATCATACTTAAACTCAATCCGATCCAACTCATAAATACTTTTACCGGATTAAAATGATAAGTGAATTGAACTATTGAAGCAATATCGAAGGCATAAAAGGCTAGACGCTAGTGACACATGACAGCATTTTAACCCTAATTTGTGCTCAGTGACAACGTAAATCACAGTTAAATTTGTGATTATGCTGATTTTTCATTTTAATTTTAACTTAGGTTCACTTAATCGGTGTCTATAGGTATTAGTTAAGGATTATTTATTTATCATTTTAGAATAGTTTTTGCATTTAATACATTACTTTTATGGAATTCAAAAAAATGTAATACATTCATTATACTTTTTTTCTATAAATACCACCTTAACTAATGTCACTAGACATTGTTTAACATTTTTTTTTTTTAAGTGGTGGTGTTTAGGAGTTGCATGAATTAATTATGATAATTAATGCCTTTTATATTATCTGCAAAAAAATCTTAAGTAATAAATGAAAGAGAGTTTTTTTTTTTTAATTTTCCATTGGTATTTTTTTATTATTTCTCTTTTTTTATAGAATATTTATATTATATTAAAAAATTAATTGAATTGGTGTCAAGATTTAATTAGACACCAACTCAATTATCGAAATTACTTAAATATTTTAAAAAATATATTAACACTAATATAAAATTAAAAATAATTATATCTTTTTATATCTAAAAAAAACTATCCACCAATCATTTTTTTTAAACATAATTCTTTTTATTCATTTTTTTTCTCATCCAGCCACATAATAAATGTCTCATAATCTAATATTTTTTTAATACGTTTAAAAATGGAAGTATAAAGTACAAATTAAAATAAGTCCCGCGTTTCACTGCTGAAGTTATTTTCTTTATGTATGAATATCTCCTCTTTTAAATTTAACATATGTAAATTGAGTGATAAAAATATATTTTATGAATAAATATATATTTGCAATAATTTAGTACATATTAATGTAATAAATTTCTTATTCATATGACAATTAAAATTGAATACTCCAAAATCGCAAACTTAATCTACCATATTATTTTTATAAAAAATTGAAATATGCATACATCCAAATATTTGAAAGGTTATTGCCAAATTAAATTATAATAATAAATTCATAAGATCAAGGTTTTAAATGAAGAAAGACAATTTTTTAAACATAATAAGTTGAAAGCTTGCTTTTAAAGATTTTGAACATAAATCAAGAAAAGATTTGATAACAAACAAAAACTAATTGCGAAACCAACTCTTCATTGAATATATTTTAAAATTTATTGGTATAATTTACTTTTTAAAAGAATATTTTTATGCATTAATAGACGTTCCTTTTTGGTATTAAAAATTATAAATTGATAGTTTTTTATATTAAATTCATAACTTTTTTAAAGAAAGTATTTAAGAAAAAAACTAAAAACAAATAAACAAATATAAAAAATATAATACTAAAAAGGTTTCACATATTTTTTTCTTTCTCCCTATTTTTTTTTTTAAAAAAAAAAAATCTAAAAACTTCTTAAGTTTAAATCAAGGTTAAAAATCAGACCGAAAATCAAACCAGTTAGACCTTTGATTTTCGGTTCAAGCAGTTCAATCGGTTGAATCGACCAGTTCATTTAAATAAAATTTAAAAATAATTTTAATAAAATAAATATTAAATATAGTAAATAATTAATAAAAATATGTATTTGACTTAATGATATGGTCTTTAATATATAACTAAAAGGTTAAAAGTTCAAATATCATCAATTACAAAAAAAAATTGATTTTTTTTTTTAAATCAAACCGTTTTTTTAGTTTTCTATTGGTTCAGCTAATGACCGATTTTATATAATGTATCGGATCGGATAACCTGTCGATTTTCGATTCAACTGATCGGTCCGATCCGATATTTTAATTCATGGTTTAAATTTAAAAAAGAAAGATTAAGAAAGGAAAGGAAAGTGACAAAGAAAAAGGTCAAAAACATAAAATAAAAAAAAAAATAAAAAAACTTAAACTATGAAAAGTTCAAAAATATGTCATTTTTTAAAAAATCTTAAAACATCCAAATTTATTCATAAAATTTTAATATTTGAAACTTTTTAAAAGTTTCTTTAAGTTATATTTTCTTGAAAAAATAATCTAAAAAAAAAACTTAAAAAGTGAAAATGAAAACCTGAGAAAATAAATAAGAACAATGAAATAAATTTCTTTTTCATTTAATATTTTTCCTTTCAAATAGGTTTATTCAAAAAGTTTTTGCTCAATCTAAAAAATATAATGGACTAAATGTACATATTAAATTTTTTTCTTAGATTACTCTAAATTATATTATTTTTTAAGATATTTATAAAAAAAAAAAAAAATAAAGAATAGAAGAAAATAAGAAAATTTGGGATAAGGTACAAATCTAATATTTTTGAATGGTCTAATCTTAACACTAATATTTCAATTATAGTTATTTTATCACTATACATTTAGTTTTAAAATAAATTTATCATCATACTGAAACAAATTTGATCAAGATGTGATAGTTGAAGAATATGTAAAATATTTCATTAAAAGTTGTTTTACAATTTTAAAAACAATTTTGATAATAACTTGGCAAGAAAAAAATAACCTCGAAACTAAAATCCAAAATTTTCGTTTTCTTTCATATTGACATTATTTACTAAATATAATACCATGTCATTTTCAAAATTATTTTTGAAATTGTAAAATAGTCTCTAAATAATGAAATATTATACAGGATATTCTTCCAATGTTACATATTGATCAAATTTGTTCCAAAATTAAAAATATAGTGATAAATTTATTCTTAAATTAAAAATATAATAATAAAATTATACTAATCAAAATATTTAGTGATAAATTTGGAATACTTACAAAAATAGAGTGATAAATTTACATTTTCTCATAAAAAAATTAGGATAAGGGGGGTTAATTTAATCCGGTGGCTAATTGGACCCTACGGTGGGACAAAAATATCGATTTAGTTTTTATTTTTTTCAATAAATTTTTTTTATTAATTATTTTTATTTAAAAATTTTAAATTATGTATTTTTTTAACTTTTTCATTTTTTGTTTTGTTAATTTACTTTTTATTTTTATTTAAATACTTTTTAAATTATTTATTTATTTAATATAATAAATAAATTTATATAATTATATAATAATAGTTAATTAATTTAAATATTTAAATAAATATATAAAATAATATGTATTTAAATTTTAACTATTATTAAAATATACATAAAAATAATTTATCAATACACTCTTAAATTAATGTTTTTAATGGTTATTTTTCATTTTATCGACATTGTTGCTTTGTTATCCCCCATTGAGTGAGATATTTAATCTCACAACTATAGTACGCATTCTCACTGCTACAGTAACTGCTCTCACCGTCACTGCTGTTTTCAATTTGATTGGAACCAATCTCGTCATTCATCCAAATAGACCCTAACTAAGGTATTGTTTGATAAGCTGAAAAAATTAAGTGCTAAAAAATTAAATACTAAATTTTTAGTACTAAATTTATAAACATCGAATTTGTATTATAAATTTTTTTTGGTATGTTACTTAAAATTAAGTACTAAATATCATTATATTCTTTGATAATTGTAAATGTTGAATTTTAAAATTTATTATTTTCACAATTTTAATTTGATCAACATAAGATTTTATATTATTCTGGGTAGTTATGGGTAAAATTAAAAGGATAATTTAAATAATTTATTTTTTTTAGCTAAAAAAAGAGATAATTTAATTTAAATATAATTTTTTAAAATAAAATTTACCTAACATATTTTACATTAAGTGATAAGTAACTCTCTGCCTACTTATCTCATTCAACACTTTTTCGTTGAGAATTTTCTATTAAGAAACATTTAATATGAGTTATCAAACACATTAAAAAAACTAAACTGTTTATTTTTTTTAAACATTCAAAAATTTCAATGCGTTATCAAACACGCCCTAAGCAAAGAATCCTCTTCCGAAGCTAACTAGCTTAGTGGAAAGAAATCCATACTCAAAAAGGGTTAAAAAGTAAATTTGCCAACGTTCTATAAGTGGATATTAAAATTTACCTCTATGATTGATATTTGTTATTTTACTTTTAAGGTTAAGGTAAAATTTTCACTCTACTTTTATTTGATTGAATTTTGTCATTAAACTTTGATTTTTAATTGAATTTTACCACTCAATTTTAATTTTTGATTGAATTTTGTCACTTGGAGTGATAACAAGGAATAGTGAGGGGAAGTTCATAGATAGAGAAGGTATGTTGATCAACGCCAATACCTATCCAGAAGCAGAAGCTATGGCTTTTAAGAAAGGGATTGAACTAGCAGTGACAAAGAAGTTTAGAAAGGTAATAATGCAGACTCACTCGAAATCGATGCATGACAATTTCACAAAGAACAGGGGTAGGAGAATTTGGAGAATTGAGCCTCTGATTAGGGATATCCTAAGACAACAACAAATGGTTGAAGATATACGAATTTGTTGGATACAAAGAACAGCTAATAAGGCTGCAGACTAGGTTGGAACTCAGTTCAAGAAGAAGATGTGCATGAACAATTGGGTAAGACTACTCCATCTTTTCTGGTTTACATTCTAAGCATAGATAGGCTCCCAGCTCCCCACTAGTAGTAAAAATTGGAAATGTCTAGTGTTCTAGGAGATACTAGTTTGAGTGTGTTCTCACTCTAGGACCTAGCTAGAATATGTGTTGTGATAATGATCTGCAAAACGTGAACTCTTGTAATTTTCTGATTTAGTAAATGAAGATGGCCAAAAAAAATTGATTTTGGATGATTTCAATATAAAATTTAACAAAAAAAAAATTCTTTCAAATATTTCATTTTAATAACTAACAATAATAAATTAATTTATAAAAAATGTTTAAATTAAAATATTAACATTGAAAATTTTATTTTATAAAAAACTAAAAGTTTACTTTTTTTTTTCTCTATTTTTTGTCTTTCTTTTATTATTCAAGTATTTTGGAGATCAATGATGACCTTGGACTTAATAGTGATACTCAAAGACAAAATTTTACCCACGGACATTAAATTCAACATATCCATGTCATTTAAAAAAAAAAAAAAATTCATGTTGGTATTTTTTCTTTGTCATATCGTTTTTATTTTTAATATGATACAAACATAATATTAGATAAAATAGTTTACATTTTTTCTTTATCATATCGTTATTATTTTTTATTTTTAATATGATACTAACATAACATTAGATAAAATAGTTTACATTTTTTATTTGTCACATCATTTTTATTTATTTTTATAGTTTGATACTAATGAAATATTCTATTCTTGTTAAATTTAAAAAAAAAAAATTTGTAGCAACGAATCTAGCGACCGTTAAGCGACGTTTAAAATAATAATAATAATAATAATAATAATAATTGTGGGGGAACAGAGGAAAAGACGATAAAGACTGAGGGTTTGAAAACAACATCGGAAAAGAAATGGAGTTGCCACCAATCTTTTTTGGCTACGTGTGATCGGTCGCCTATTAAAACTAGTTTTTGTAAAATATTTTCAAATTAATTAAAACAATTTTTAAAACCAATTTTGAAGTCTGCGCTTTGAACCAGAGAAAACAAGTGTGGTTCGGGAGTTGGTTACATGTGGGGAATGATTAGCACCCCCAAAACGTCCGTATAAAACGGTACCTTATTAATCGTGTGTTATCTCGAGTCTCGGTAAAAGTCAATTTTATATTTAAAAATAATTATCTTTTAAAAATAATTATATTATTTGAGAATGATCCAGAATTTATTAACACAAAAATTTCCATATTTCCCGACAAACTTGGCAAAACATGGAATTTTTCTTTTATTTTGAAAAATCTCTGAATCATCCTTTTTTAAAAAAAAAGATTTTTCGTCGTTAATGATAATTGATGATATCATCCTTGTCTTTTCCACCTCTCTATCTTCAGTTGTAGATCTCCGATTATCAAGATTTCTTCACCATTGTTCAATTCACTTTCAAATCTTGATTTTTCCTGAAAGTTGACTTTTTTAGTAGTTGACTTTTTGGGGTTGACTTTTCCGTATTGACTTTCGAATTAAAGTCTTGGAGATCCATCTGTGGAATGAGGGAAGATTCTTTGCATTCGGGAAAGTAAAAGGAAGAACTTACCTTGTTTAGGAGAGATTCTTTGCATTCCGAAAAGTAAAAGGAAGAACTTACCTTGTTTAGGGGGCCCGGACAAAATTAGGTGTCTACAATACTAACATAGATTTTTTTTTAAATAATAACATTAAGGAAGAGATAGGTCAGATTTGATGCTCATTGATCAAATTTGATCTTATAGTATTACTATTGAATAATGTCATCACCAGTCACCAAGGGTTTGAAAAATAGAAGAAAGACACAAAACTGACATAATTTCTTTTATAAAATAAAAATTCTATGTTAATTTTATTTTTAAATATTTTTTATTAACTAGTTTATTATTTTTCATTATTAAAATAAAATATTTGAAAGAAATTTTTTTATTAAATTTTATATTTAAATCATCCAAAATCAAAATTGAGTAGTAAAATTTAAAGATAAAATTCAATCAAACAAAATAAAACTATAAAATCTAATATTAAGTTAAAGTATAATGATAAATTGATCTTAACCCCGAAAGTATAATGATAATAAAAAAAAAGTATATGGTGACTGTAGACACCCGTTTTTTGCTCAGGCTTATGATTCGCTTCTTGAGTATTGATTCGGGTTATCAAACCCGTTAGTGGCCCAATTCTGTTTGGTTTATCTCTTTTACCATTTCACCAAATTATCTTCTTATTATTATTAGAGTTAATAGCAAAAATGGTCCCCAAATTTTAGGGTATATTTTATATTGGTCCCTAAATTTTAAAATATATCAATCAAATCCTCGATCTTATAGTTTTGTAACAATGTGGTCCTTCCGTTAACAAAATCGTTAGAATAGGCGTTAAATTAGGGGTGTTCAAACGGTTAATTTGGTTAATAACCGAACAGAATTTCAATTAACCAAATTAACCGAATTTGTTTTTACATTAATCGTTAACCGAATCGAATATCCAAAACGGTGAATTAACCGAACCGAAATTATTTCGGTTAATTTGGTCGATTTTCGATTTAACCGAAATAAATTTAACAAGTATACAAATTTACTACAAGTAACTAAAATGATTGAATGAGACCCAACATTTCTTCCATTTCTACCTTCAGTGCTCATTTCTTTCCTTCACATGCAGCCCATTTCTCAGCAACCTTCCCCAAAAAAGAAACTGAATTGAACTCAACAGCCCAAAATCAAGTAATTTAACAACAACAAAAAAAACTAAACTCAACAGCCCAAAATCAAGTGTATAAGCAAACATACACTTGATTGGAGAATGAAAGGCTGAGGTAGGACTTGAGTCGAGAGGAGAGGAGTGAGTGAGGGAAGAGAGGCTGAGATTGAGTTGAGAGAGAGTGGGTCGAGGGTTACAGAAAGGGGCTGAGAAGTGAGAGGTGAGATTGAGAGGATCGGCAGGTCGAGGGTTACAGAAAGATAGGGATAGACAGAAAGTGTTTTAGGGTTTGTTTATGCTTTTATATTTTTAGTTTATAAATTAATTAAAATAAAAATAGACATATACTAAACGGTAGAGGTATTGTCGTTTAGTATATTTTCGGTTAATTCGTGTAATTCGGTTATTTTCGCTTAACCGAACCCAATTAACCGATAATCGAAATTGTCCAAAATCATTAACCGTTAATCGAATCGAACTTTGTTCAATTAACCGATTAACCGAACCGAATTAAATTTCGGCGGTTAATTCGGTTAAAACCGAATAGTGAACACCCCTACGTTAAATGACAGAAGACATGTGATGTGTAAATGATAACTCTATAAAATAGAGTTATTTTATCTTATTTTGTGCTTTTAAATTAGCTAAGTCCTTATAGTTTAAATTATTAATTAAATATTTAGTTATTTTTATTTATTTTAATTTAGTTTTATTTATTTGTTTTATGTTTAATATAGTTATTAATTTAATATCTTTTATATTTTTGTAGAGTCCTAAAGCAAGAAAGAGAGAATCTGCTCATATATGGAAAGAGTCCAAGCTAGAAGCAGTTACTTGACCACAAAATTTTCTTTCTTCAGGCTTTTAAGGGCTCTATAAATAAGACTTCTCCCTAGGTGTCAAATGGGAAGCTTGTAAATAACCTAATTTTCTTCAGAGGAGATTTGCAAGGAGCAATAGAGATTTTGAAGGATTGAAGATTGAAGATCTGACAACCCTTTAGTTTTATCTTATTATTTATCTTCTTTATCTTTCTTGTAATATTTTTGATGGTGAAACCTTTTTGTTTTATATTATTTACTATGAACTAATTTATTTTTCTAGGATTACAATGGAACTCAATATGTAGTTTGAATTATTTTACTATATTATTTGATTTAATGATATTTGATGTTGTTTATTCAATCTTGTGCTTAATGCTTCTAATTGCTTAGCTATCAATTAGATTGATGTGGTAACCTAAATACAACTAGACATAAGGAGTTTAGTGTTAGACATGAATTGAATAACATATGTTTCATATTCATTTATAATGATGAGTTGATCTGCATGTAGGGTAGAAATATACTGACGTGTCATGTGTAACCAATTTTAAAGTCTAAACTTAATGAGTTTCTCTTTAATTCAATTATTATAGACATATAGTTAATTAATTAGAACTCTAGTTTAACACCCCAAGGTCATTAATCAAGTTAAGAGGGTAGGAGAAGTTCAAGCGAAGTGTTGAGAGAAATTATAATCTTGTTGATGTGGTCCTTCTTTTTGTCTTTTTGTCATTTTTCTTTATTTTTTTTTCAAATTTTATATTTTTTTTCTATTTTTTATAAATAAATAAAAAAATAATTTATATAATAATTTAAATTGATTTTTAAAAAATATAATTAATTTATAAACATATAAAATATTTAATTAAATTAATTTTATAAAAATGTAACAGTAAAATGTTTATATTTTATTTCTTCTTTATTATATTTTTCTTTTTTCTCCTCTTTATAAATACAAATAATAATAAATAATAATTATATTATAATTTAAACTAATTTTATAAAAAATAATAATTTATAAAAAAGTATAAAACATTTATGTGCTTTAATATTATAAAAATATTTTAAGCTTTTTTACTTTTTTTATTTTTCCCTTTTTCTTTTTTTATAAATAAATAAAAATCATTTAAACTAAATTAAATTTTTTAAAATAAAATAATTTATAAAATATAATATATTTATTTACATTAATTTTATAATAAAAAAAATTTTATTTTATTTTTATTTTTCTTATTTCTTTTTTTCCTTTTTCTTTTTCTAAATAAGTTATTTTTTTTAAATTAAATAATTTAAAAATATAAAATATTTATTTACATTCATTTAATTAAAATTTTATATTTTTTATGTCAACTCCAATGCTGAATTTGAGGCGACAACTAGGGCTGTAAACGAAATACCTATGCTCGCAAGCTACTCGAGTTCGACTCGAAAAAAATTCGAATTCAGCTAGGTCATTGTTGAGTTGAGCTCGAGCAGCTCGAGCTATCGAGCGAGCCGAGTTCGAGTATTTTAATACTCGACTTGAACATCTCGCAAGCCTAATCGAGCTTTTCATTTTAATATATATTTTTATTATTAAATTACAATCTTACCCTTAATATATATACTTAAAAAAAACCCTAAAACCTTAATTTCTTTTTCCCATTTCACTGCTTCTTTTCAACCTGCGCCTCCTCCTTTCTCACGCAACAAATTTATTTTCTGATTTGAATGTTCCTTCTCTCCCAATCTCATCCAGCAACCACCTTACTCCCACCAACCAACGTTATCCTTTCGATCCACCTTTTTCTCTTCTAGCCAACGACAGTTACAACAGCAGCATCAGCAACAAGCGACATCAGTGGCAACGACAGCAGCAACATCAGCGACAACGACAACAACATCTTCCTCGACATTGACAAGCTTTGTATGAAATAAACAAGTTCTCTTTCAAAAGAGATTTTGATGGACTTTAATGGAATGAGTTTTGTTCAAATTGATTTAAACGTTTTAGTTCTACTTTATCTGACTTTGTTTTACTTTGTGAAAGGAATACATGAGATCTAAGTGTAATTACTTTGGGGTGCTTCTGTTCATGACTGTTTTTTTGGGCTTCTATTCTTTACAAGAAAATTAAAATTAGATTTGATTTATGATGTATGGATTGATGACTTTGTTGCCTTGAAGCTTTCTTTTTATGCTATTAGTTTTTCTTCAAATAAGGTTTTGATGCTTTTCGACAAGGTTGTAAGAACCAAATGGAGAATTTATTTTTAGTAAAAATTTGTATATGAAAATTTTTAATTCGAGCTCGAGTATAGAAATCGAGCCTAATCTAGTGAGCTCGAATAGTTCGATTTCATCTCGAGCCGAGCTTGAGCTTAAAAATTGATATTTGATCGAGCCGAGCTTCGAGCTGCGAGTTTCCAGTCGAGCTCGAGCTTCTCACTATTCGGGCTCGGCTCGGGTCAAACTTGAGCTCGGGCTCGAGTATAGAAATCGAGCCTAATTGAGCGAGCTCGAATAGTTCGATTTTTCATCTCGAGCCGAGCTCGAGCTTAAAAAATGATAATCGATCGAGTTCGAGCCAAGCTGCGAGTTTCGAGTTGAGCTCGAGCTTCTCGCTCTTTTGGCTCGGCTCGATTACAGCCCTAGCGGCAACTACCTTGACCGAATCAGCCATTAAGTGCCAAATTGGACCCTCCTCGTTCTAGCGCGAGGGATCAAATTTGGCCTCTTGCAATGCCTATCGAGCTTTATGAATGGCAGTCTGATCCTTCATAAGGTCGGACTGGTGGTGGAGTTTCAAATTTCCCTTTTTCAATCAACGAGAGTTAGGTGGAGAAAATAGAAAAAAAAAATTAAAAAAGGAAAGAAAAAGAAAATAAAGTATATTTACAAAAAAAAAATGTGAATAAATATTTATATTTGATAAATTATTTAATCTTTTATAAAATTAATTTATTTTCAAAAGGAAAGAAAGAAGAAAAAGGAAAATAACTTTTTTAATTAATTAGAATAAATAATATATTATTTTTTATAAATTATTTAATTATTACAAAATAATTAATTTTTATTTAATTATTTATAACAGTAAATAAAAAAGAAAAGAAAATTTATTTTTATAAATTAATGTAAATAAATATTTTATATTTTTATAAAGTAATTACTTTTTTTTTAAAATTATTTTAATTTAAATTATATTATAAATTATTATTTTTTTCTTCTTTGTATTTATTTATTAACAAGAAAAAGGGAAAAGAAAAAAGAGAAAAGAGAAAAAAGTAAAAACAAACTTAAAATAATTTTTATAAAATTAATGTAAATAAATATTTTATATTTTTAATAAATTATTTAATATTTATAAATTTAATTTTAATATAATATAATATAAATTATTATTTATGTTTTAGTTTATTTATAAAGAATATAAAATGAAAAAAAGGAGAAAAAGGAAATAAATAAAAAATTGTTTTTATAAAATTCATTTAAATAAATATTTTATATGTTTATAAATTAATTATATTTTCAAAAAATTAATTTAAATTATAATATAAATTATTTTTTATTTTTTGTATTTATTTATAAAAAAGAGAAGGGAAGTATAAAATTTGAAAAAGAAAAAGAATAAAGAATAAAAAAATAAGGAATAAAGATAAAAAGAAGGACCACATCTGCAGATGACATTTTTGTAATTTACACGTCACATGCTATCTGTCATTTAATGTCTACTCTAACGATTTTGCTAACGGAAAAACCACATTGATGCAAAACTATAAAATCGAGAATCTGATTGATATGTTTTGAAGTTTAGGGATCAATATGAAATATGCCTTAAAATATGGACACCATTGATTTTATTAACTCAATAATTGGTATCATAGTTATAAAACTTGCAGAAGTGTATTTGGTCCCTAAAAAACTTTAAGTTTAAATTTGGTCTCAATGTTACCTCAAATCTCTTGTTTCAGTCCATTTACTTCGATTTTAATAAATTTATTTTTTGCACTTTTAAAAGTTGATTTAAAGAAAATTGATAATAGTGTCAAGACAACTGATAATAGTGTTAAGATTTAAGATTTTGCTTTTAATTTGGATGACATGGCATTTCAATGATTACGTGATATAAATTAATGTTTTAGCTATCTCACACGTATTCTTAAAAAAAGAAAATCATATTTTATTTTAATTAAATACTAATTAATATATTTTAAAATTCTAAATTATAATTTTTAATATTTTTTATACTAACATGCCCTACATGATAAAAAAGTTTAGGGTAACATATCACATCATAAAAAAAAACACATGCAATCCAATTTAATTTGAGAGATTTAACACTGTTATTAATTTTTAAACCTTTCATCAATCTAGACCTGCTCACAGGTCGGGCAGTCCGTCCGGCCCGGCCCGTATTGGGCCGGGCCTGGGCAGGATATTTTGTGTTCCGGGCCGGCTCGGCCCGGAACAGTAATTTTTATTATAATAATATTATTTTATTTAATTTTAATTATAAAAAAATAAAAAAAATTATTTTTTATTCCAATGAACAGTGTTTCGGGCCTAAACGGGCAGGCCTGGGCAGAGAAAAAAATAAACCGGGCCGCGGCCCGGCCCATGAGCAGCTCTACATCAATCTGACAAAATTTTTTTAAAAAAAAAAACTCATCTAATTTTTTTAAAAAAAAAAACCTATTCAAGCATAACCCTTAAAAATTTTATCTTGAAAAAAATCTCAAATTATTTTTTATATTATTTATTCATTATGCAAAATAAAAAAAAAGTGTAAGTGATTTGGTTTATTCTTTTCATGCATAATCATTTTTATTATTTAGTCATTTAAATTTTGTCTAACAATTTATTTTTTAAATAATTTTATTATTACTAATTAAAACTAATTTTAATAGAACTAACTCTAGTAAAATCATAAATAACGAAAATAAATAAGACATAAATAAATATATAGATTAATATTTGATGCACTGACAGTGTATAAGACTATATACTGTAAGTGCATCTTACGATATACGTGTTAAAGTTAGGTTGTAGGGTTTAGAGGTTAGTGGTTAGGGTTAGGGGTTAGTGGTGAATTTTTTATGAGGTGTCAGTATAAAATTCACTGTCAGTATACGAAGTTTATATACTGAGAGTGCATAAAAACGAAATATATATATATATATATATATATATATATATATATATATATATATATATAAACAAAAGAACAATAAAGAAACAAAGCATGTACCACCAATTTGGGTTAAACCCAACTCAAGAGAAGATCCAAAGCAAGTGGGCTTCATGCTTGCCTCTGACGCAGGTCATGGTTGACTATGAAATGGGCTCAAACTCTCCCGCCTGTTTTCCTTTCTTTCTTCACAATTTTTATATTCCCCAGAACTCACTTAAAAACCAATTTCTCTTCCGCTGTTCACCTCCTCTTCTTTGAAACCAAAATTCCAGTCACCAAACTCAGATCAATGCTACCCGCCTTTGATCCCCGCGCCTGCCGAGCTCCGGTTCCGGGATCTTCAACGTCAGCTGAAAAGTCGCCTGAAACCCGAAAGAAAACCTCCCCTAATCCTTTGAAAATCGAACCAAAGACCACTGATTT
The DNA here is from genome assembly GCA_030761205.1 of Fremontodendron californicum. NCBI lineage: Eukaryota > Viridiplantae > Streptophyta > Magnoliopsida > Malvales > Malvaceae > Fremontodendron > Fremontodendron californicum. Next base: position 9,008,064 of record JAULJL010000019.1, on the reverse strand, counting down.
CTTCTCCCACCCGAAACGCCAATCTCCTCAAATTTTCAGAATTTTTTATTCTTTTCCTCTCCCAAAATTTTTAGTATTTCCCCTTTTCTGTTATTGTGTCCGTCTGTTTCGGATTTGTTTCCTCCGTAATACCTCATTATGTTGCATCCGTTTGGTATTTATAGGAGTATTCGGATAATGAAATTTCAAAAAAGAAGGATCTGATCCTTGATTTTAAATTGATTTAATCTGTTATTCAAAATCGGATTTACTGTTTTCATTTTCAAACAGATTTGATTTTGTTATCTTTTTAAATTTCAAGTGCAATTTTATCCCGTTGTTTCCGAAGTTCAAAGTCAGCTTTGGTTCAACATTGTTTGCTTCAATCTGGAGATCGGCTTGGGTCGGTTGCCGAGAGTTTGAGGAGTAGTTCAAAATGAAGTTAAGGCAAAATGAAAATGTAAGAAGGGGAAAGGGATAAGGAATTTTGAGATGAGAAAATAATAATAGTAAGAGGTAATAGAATGATCCTTAAATTTTAGGATATATTTTATATTAATTTTTAAATTTTTAAATGTATTAATTAAATTTTCGATCTTATAATTTTATATCAATGTGATTTTTTCGTTAATAAAATTGTTAGAGTAGACATTAAATTATAAATGATATGTGATGTATAAATTATAAAAATATCATCTGTTGATGTAATTTTTTTTTTTTTGTCTTTTTTTTATCAAATTTTATAATTTTTTTTAATAAAAAAATAAATAAATTATTATAATTTAGATTAATTTTTTGAAAATATAATTAATTTATAAACATATAAAATATTTTTTAAAATTAATCTTATAAAAACTATTTTTTATTTTTTTATTTCTTTCCTTTTTATTTTTTTTTTCATTTTCTATAAATAAATTAAAACATAAATAATAATTTATATTATATTAAATTAATTTTATAAATATTAAAAATATAAAATATTTATTTACATTAATTTTATAAAAATTATTTTAAGTTTGTTTTTACTTTTTTCTCTTTTTTCTTTTTTCTTATTAATAAATAAATACAATAAAGAAAAAATAATAATTTATAATATAATGAAAATTAAAATTTTAAAAAAGTAAGTAATTTATAAAAAATATAAAAATATTTATTTACATTAATTTATAAAAATAAATTTTCTTTTCTTTTTTATTTACTGTTATAAATAATTAAATATATATTTTTTGTAATAATTAAATAATTTATAGAAAATAATATATTTATTTTAATTAATTAAAAAAGTTATTTTTCTTTTTTCTTTTATAAATAAATTAATTTTATAAAATATTAAATAGTTTATCAAATATAAATATTTATTTACATTAAGTAAATATATTTTCTTTTCTTTTTTAATTTTTTTCTTTCTATTTTTTCTATCTAACTCTCGTCGATCAAAAAAGAAAAATTTGAACCCCCACCACCAGTCTGACCTTACGAAGGATCAAACTGTCATTCATAAAACTCGATAGGCATTGCAAGATGCCAAATTTGATCTCTCGCGCTAGATCGAGGAGGGTCCGATTTGGCATTTTATGGCAGATTCAGTAAAAGTACTTGCCGTCTCAACTTCAGCATTGAAGTAGACATAAAAAATATAAAATTTTAATTAAATGAATGTAAATAAATATTTATATTTATAAATTATTTAAGTTTTTATAAAAAGTAATTTATCTAGAAAAAGAAAATGGAAAAAAGAAATAAGAAATAAGAAAAAGGAAAATAAAATATATTTTTATTATAAAATAATGTAAATAAATATATTATATTTTTATAATTTATTTTATTTTAAAAAATTTAATTTAACTTAAATTATAATATAAATTATTTTTATTTTTATTTATTTATAAAGAAGAAAAAGGGAAAAGGAAAAAAAGAGAAAAAAGTAAAAAAAGCTTAAAATATTTTTATAATATTAAAGAAAATAAATATTTTATACTTTTTTTTTATAAATTATTGTTTTTTATAAAATTAGTTTAAATTATAATATAATTCTAATTTATTATTATTTTTATTTATAAAGAGGAGAAAAAAGGAAAATATAATAAAGAAGAAATAAAATATAAAACATTTTATTGGTACGTTTTTAGAATTTTAATTTAACTAAATATTTTATACGTTTATAAATTAATTATAGTTTTTAAAAAATTAATTTAAATTATTATATAAATTGTTTTTATTTTTTGTATTTATTTATAAAAAAAATAGGAAAAAATATAAAATTTGAAAAAGAATAAAGAATAAAAGAATAAAGAAAAATGATAAAAAGACAAAAAGAAGGACCACATCAACAGGATGATATTTTTGTAATTTACACATCACATACCATCTCTCATTTAACGCTTATTCTAACGGTTTTGTTAACGGAAGGACCACATTGATACAAAACTATAAGATCGAAGATCTGATTGATACGTTTTGAAATTTGAAAACCAATATAAAATATGTTCTAAAGCTTAAGAACTATTGGTGCTATTAACTCTCAATTATATATTTGAACATATTGCTTAGAGGTCTAAACTCTTTTTCTCTAGTCCTAAGCCATCACTTTCTTTTTTTTTGTTTTCATAAATTCATCAATTGAAAGAGGGGGAAAAAACAAAGATATGATAAACATGTCAAGAGGCACTGATCCAAAGATTGTTTTTTTTTTTAAGGAAATGGCTAATCATGTTGAGTTCAAATTTAGACTTGTTTATGAGTCGGATCGTAATTTAATTTTTATTTTTATTTTTTATCTAGGCTCGGGTCAAATTGGGCTCGAGCCGGCCCAAAAATTATCAATATTAAAAATAATATTTTTATATTAATATTTAGAATTAAATTTTAAAAAATAAAATTTTATTGATAAATAGTAATTTGAATCGAACCGAATCAAGCCAAATTAAAAAAAAAAATCCTTATTTAAGTTCAATCCATGAACATGTCTGAGTTCAATGCATTGATGTATTTGCTCACAATTTTCTTGCCCATGTGTGTTGGTGTCACAATAGATGCAAAGAAATTGCACATGGGTTTGGTGAGAGGAAGACAATACAAATTCGAATGGAAATCGAGACTCACATTATTACATTTCATCTTAATGAGGTTTTTCCGGTTCTCTTCGTTTGAATCCATGTGATTATGTCTATATTGGAACCTTTGTCTCTCAGTCAACCAACATATGCATTTTCTTCATGTAATTGTCTTATAATAGCTAGATAACAAAGAGCAAACTTCATGAGTCACAATAATTAATAATCAATTGTGTATTATGTAGCTATATTTTTAGATTTAGTTATAGATCTGATTCGTACACAAAAAAATAAAATAATTTAAAAAAAAAATAAATTCAAACTCTTAATTGATTAATCAATGAGGGGGGAAATTTATAGTCCTCTCCCATATTGATAACATTAATAAAAGATAATTATAAACACTTATCCGCTTTCACCATGATAAAACAACAAGCTTATAATACTTGTCCCTAAGCCAGGTCGGGTGAGTTTGGGTAGAGTCCAAGCTTAATATTAACGAGCATTATGACTGTCCAAACTCGATCTAAAATATGGATAATTTTTTTTGTAAAATTAAATTAATTTTACATTAATATAAATAGATCTCTATTACTCATGTAATATATATATATATATACTTAATCCTCTAGGAGTACTTCATAATTAGCAGTTCTAAGGAAAAAAAAAAAAAACAGTTTAGCCGTTAACGTTTGATATTCTAATTTCTTGAATTTTTTTGTTCAAATTCTGAATTAGAGACCAAAGAAACAACTTATGTATGATTGAAATTTTTTCTTTTTAAAATATTGTATAGTAGCTTAATTATATGAGCTCGTTTTTTATATATTGATGGTGTAATTTTTTAACTCCATAAATGGATTAAGAGATCGTCCATTTTTTTTTTGTTTTTTACTATACCTAAGTAATTTCTCTAACTATATAATATATGTTAACAATATCAATTTAATTCATTATCACTAAAAACTGATTTTTGTATATGTATATATATCTGAACTATCATTTTATCATCCTGAATTTTATATGGAAATATATAGTAACATTTATCAATCATAAAACGTTTAGAAATTAAGATATGAGTGAACTTTTCACATACATGCTACCAAGTATTAATTAGAAGACAATATCTAAGCATTTTTTTCTTTAATTTTTTTAGTTTCGTTTGATAGGTGTTTTTCTTTTTTGTTTTTTTGCTTATCGTTTTATTTGTTTTTTGGTATTGTTTGATAAATTGTAATGTTAAATGCTGAAAAATTAGATATTAAAGTTATAAGTAATGAATTTGAATTATAAAAATTATTTGATATTTTGTTAAAAATTAAGTATTAAATGTTAATGTAATAAATATAATTAGAGATATTATAGATTCTTGCTTGATTCTTTCCTTAATTTGTGAGAACTTTCTATATAAATAGAGCATTTTTGTACAAACTTATACAACAATTCAGAATATCAACAATGTAGCCATTTGAATCTTTTACCTGTAGATGTAGGTCATCATGGTCAAATCATGTATTCCTTTGTGTTTTTGTGATTGTACCTTCTTTCTTATTTTTTTCTATCCACACACACAATTCAGAATACAAGAACCCCTTTTCTTGTAACATGGTACCAGAGCCAGGTCTGTTATGTTCTTTTGCATGTGTGTTTTTGTTTTTCTGTTGCATGTTCCACCACATCAGATTTTTTTACTGCGTATTCTGCCACGTTTTCGCTACGTGTTTTTTCACGTTAAATTTTGCTGCAACGTGTTCTCTTATGTTTCTGCTGCGTGTTTCATCACGTCAGATTTTTCTGTTCTTGTTGCGTGTTTCACCATATCATATTTTTCTATGTGTTCTGTCACGTTCCTGTTGCATGTTCCACCACGTCAGATTTTCTTGTTCCTCCAACGTGTTACACCTCATCTTCCTGTCACGTGTTACGTCACGTCTTCCTACCCTGTGTTTTGTTACGTTAAATTTGCTTACTGTGTGTTACACCACATCGGATTCTTGTGTCATGTGTTTCGTGACATGTTCTTTTGTTAGTTGACAAACTCGTGTAAGTATTTACAATATCACCTTGAGTTTGAGTGGGTGTTAATCTAATAAATATAATTAGAGATATTATAGATTAGGATACGATTACCTAAGATATATTAGGGATTACAATATTATATTCTTGCCTAATTATTTCCTTAATTAATGAGAACCTTCTATATAAATAGGACACTATTGTACAAACTTATACAACAATTCAGAATATCAGCAATGTAATCATTTGGATCTTTTGCTCATGAATGTAGTTCACTATGGTCAAACCACGTATTTTTTGTGTTTTTGTGATTTTGTCGTCACACAATTTCAAAATACATAAACCTATTTTCGTGTAACATTGAATATAAATAAAATGTTTGATAACGGTAAATACTGAATTTTAAAAAATAATCAATTTTACATTTTTTAAGCATTGATGAGTCAACATTAATGAGCTAGTTTGCAAAAGAGATCAACTGATGAGCTAGTTTGCAAAAGAGACCAATTGTCACAAAGAATGAGAAAACAATCCTTTCTACTATATTTGAGGGGCTAAACCCTTTAGCTAAGGAGTAAGGAAATGGAGCAAGAGATCCCTATAAAATTGCTGAGAACCCATGCTTTAACCCTTCAGTGAGGATTCTGAGAAAGCCGGCTAAGCCCAAAGGCAAGCAATGCAAGTTTTAATTGAAGCAAGCCAGTTACCAAAGCAATCAACCTCCCTGTCGACATGGACTACTTTGCAATTCTAGGACGCACTAAAACAGCTCCCTCCATATCAAATTAATGTTCTATAAGGAAAAAACTATTACCTAGTGGATTAAATTACAAGATTTTTGAATTCAAAATTTAGTCCAGCCCATTCACGCAATTAATTTTAAAAGGCGGCATCCAGCAAATTTACGATTCGAATCTCAAAATCTACAACTTTTTTACTTATTCTCAAGTTACGACTTTTTTTGTAACAAAAAGATATTTACAAAATTCCATGTATCTTTACCTTAGATTAATCCTTTAGTAGGATTTACAAGATTCTTGAATTTAGGATTTAGTTCAGTTCGTTCACACAATCAATTTTAAAGACATCTAGTAAATTTGAGATTCAAATCTTAAAATCTACGATTTCTTTTTCTGTTCTTGAGTTGTAATCTTCTTTGTAAAAAAAGATTTACAAGATTTCGTGTATATTTACCTTAGACTAGATAATGCCCACGCTTTGTTGCGGAATGTTATCGGATTTGAATTAATATTTTGTAATAAATTTGAAAGATAAAAAAAAAATAAGAGTAGTAAAGATAATAATTTAGAAAAATAATAATTCTTATTCCTATACGACACATGGTATAAAATTGAGAGTTATTTGAATATGATCAATTACATCCGATAATTTCAAATGCAACATAATTATACGATACGAACATAATATGAAAAAAATAATTAAAACACGACATGACACAAAAAATAACATAAATACGACACAAATACACGAATGTGTCCAAATCTACATAAAACAAATTATTAACGTGTCAAATTTTATATAAATATATAATACCTTGAATACGATTATAACAGGAAAAATAATACGAATATGATGACGCGCGACACAAATTTGTGAGTTATTTGAATAGTGTCAATTAGACTCGGCAATTTCGGATCCAACATGATTAAAACACAACACGAAAAATAACATGAATATGAACACGACACAAATGCATGAACGTGTAAAAATTTATAATATTTTAAATACACAAAATTGAATCATTATAACAAATTATGTAAAACATGAGGTGAATTGAGACACGACACGAACACACAAAATTTTTTCTTAATTGGATCACCATGACAAACTATGCAAAATATTTGGATGAATTGAAACACGACACGTACACATGAAAAAAATAATTAAAATACGACACGACACAAAAATAACATGAACACAACATAAATATACGAAAGTGTAAAAATTGATATAAAATAAATTATTAACATGTCAAATTTTATATAATAAATTTATAATATTTTGAATAAAAAAAAAACACGAACATAAAAAATAATACGAACAAATACAAATCTTTCTATCTCTTTTTTCCTTTCTTTCTTCTTTCTTTTCCATCTTTTTTTTTCTTCTTCTTTTCTTTCTTTTCTTTTAAAAAAAAAAAAATTAGCTTCCTCGTGACAAGTCCAATTCCCCAATTTGAAACAGTAAAGTATTGCTATTAAGTATTTACATAGATTAGTCTTTTAATAGGGTTTCCTACTCCTTTGTATCAAAAAAGATTTACGAAGAAGGAACAAATCTTTAATATTTCACCATTCATTTGATGCTATATCACATCATATACACCCCCAAAATAATTTTACCTGAATTTTATATGGATATTTTGACCTTGTTTAAGTATTTAAATAGTGTAAATACTTCATCAGTTTAAGTGTTCATGCATCGGATCGAGTTAATTTTTTTTTTTATTTTTATTAAGTTAGATTAAGTTTGAAAATTCGTTTTACTATTTAAAAATATTAAAAAATTATTTTTATTTTTATTTTTATATTAATATTAATATTTTTATAATTAAATTTAAATAAAAATATTTTTTATTAAATGAATAATAATTCAAATCGAATCAATTCGGATTACAAAAATTCAAACCCGGCTCGTGTACATATCTTTAGTGATTTACTAAGACAATATCAAAGGAAGCTCATCCTTCAGCGACCAGCATATTTTTCTTAATTATTTTTAGTTAAAATAATAAAGAATTGTACAGATAATTGATGAAGAAGAATTTTTAAAAGTCAGAAAGATTGAGAAAAAAAGAAAGATAAGAGGTTGCGTAGAGCCAAGAGCTTAACTTCCCAAACAACTAGCATCGGCTATTCGGCTTCAAGAAAGAAGGAATTGCTGAAACCAAACCCTGGAGCAAATATTCCAATTCCCCGTCAAGCTCTGTTAATGACCATAATTATATGCTTTAATCCTAAGTTTACTTCTCAAATACAAGCTCAATGTTTTATAATTCATCATATATATATATATATATATATATATATATATTAAACTGTTAAACTTTTTTTTTCTTTAATTGTAATGAGAATTGTATAATTTTGGAATTCGGTTTCACAGTGCAAGCAGCACCCCACTTTGAAATAGAAGGAATTATTATTACCTACCAACTTGGACCTGAAGTGATAATTCTAAATTGTGGTAGCGGATTTCATTGCGGATGTGGTTGTGAGTGTCGCAACGCGTTGCGATTATCGCGGACGTAAATTTGATAATGTTTCAAAAAATTTGATAATGTCGCAAGGATAAAATACGATATGAAAGTTTCAATTTTTTTTACATCGTGATGATTACATTGCGTAATAGCCGTATTTTAAAATTATGTCTGGAGTAAGCAATAGAAATATGCCAAGGGATCGATGATTGCGTTTCACCCTTCTTGACATCATGATTTCATTGATTTCTTAGCTTTAGTACTCTTAGTAGCCTCTATCCTCTATTTTTCAATTCCAATAATCTACTTGATTTTGGCTTTGCATTTACTAACATATATAGTTGAGCTTTGTATGTTTTGTTTCGATCCAACCGACAAGGATATGATCCCAAACCAACCTTAGATAACCAAACTGCAGAAGCAGCGCAGCTTCACAACTTACTGCTTTTGTTTTTCATTCTTAAAATTGCTGCAATCATCCCATTGTTAATTAATGCCTCAGGTTTCTTCAATTCCCCCCATTTTTTTTTTCCTTCTCTTCTTGCATGATTAATTGTCGTTTAACTTTAACCAAGTTCAGTCTGTGGAAACTTTTCACCAACTGGCCTGGCCAAACTGAAAAGGTTTCTTTCTTGAAGTGGTCAGGTAGGTGTGTGGAGGTTGAGTCAAAGTTTTGGGTAGGTTTCAGCTGAACGATTGTAACATATGCCATAGCCATGTTATTCGGATTTGAAGATGAGTATCAGATACGGATATATATATATATATATATATATATATATATATAATCCACACGAGTGTATTCAGTTTTTTTTTTTTTTTTTAAATTTTCATATATTTGAAGAATCATACTTTATACTCATATTCGAATATGTGTCGACACAAATATTTAATATAAATACTTTAAAAAAATAAAGAATTCGAATAATATAGTGGCATAGCTATATTTGGCTGGTTTAGTTGAACTTGAAACATCTGTGCAATTATGATAATCGGAATTTTTCTTAAGCATGTAAAACATGCAAGCAGAGGCTGGGGCCTAACAATCGACGAGATACCAACTGAAGTACAACCTGCTGTGCTACCAACCCTTTGTTTTGTTGTAGGCTAGCAGTGTCGGTTCAATACTAATAAATTAAATAATGAATTAATCAAACACAGTGTAACAATGGTTATTAACCATTCATTCTCCAAGAAAAGGTTTTGTTTTGTTTTTTTAAATTATTATCAGGAAGGAAACTAAAAAACAAAATGTTCAATCCAATTAGAGTTGATTCATCAGGAGAGATTTTGAATTGGAAATTAAACATATGTCATTCATTTTTTTTTAAATATTCGTATTCGATACACATTCAAACATAAATATTATAAAATGATCATTTAAATATATAAACAAATTTTAAAAAAATTATCAAACACATAACTTTATCTGACACTTACTTCAAGTTCAAATAACATAAGCGACACTGTCTATAAGCTCCAAAGAAAAACACTAAAAATTTGAAGTAAAAAACGCACTCCTTGATATTATTGTGTGAGAAAGGTAATGATTTTGAGGGTAGAAATTGAGCAGGTCGATTACAGTAGCAATAGAGTTTTTATATTTTGTTTTTGTAGTTGGTGATCTAATTTGATGATATACCTTCTTCTTCTTTTTGTATTTATTACGCATAATTAGTAGTTATGTTATTCAAATTTTTATATTTTTAAAATATTCATGTTCGATATTTGTATTTGATATATATTGAGACATGCATATATTGATATAATCTTTTAAACATATAAAAAAATTAAATATATTTATATCGAACATATATTTATATCTGAAAAATTTACTGATAAAAAAGATTTTTCAACCTCCAAAACTCAAATATCTCTGCGTAAGGGAAAAAAACATTTAAAAAAAAAAACTATATTTCCTTCCCCTAACTGTATGATATTAATGGATTTTCATAGAAATTTGCAGATTTATAAAGCAGTCTCTGCATGCAAATTGCAAATGCAAGCTTTAAAAGACAATAATTTTTTTTTTAGAAAAAAATAAATTATAAATAATTAATCTCATAATTGTACTACTAAATGGAGGTATCTTAAAATTACAAGTTATGAAGAAAGTCTATCTTGTCCTTCGATTATCTCTTCTTCTTTTTTTTTTTTTTTGATAATTGGTCCTTCGATTATCTCATTCACCTGCTGTTTGTTAAAATAACCCCTCATATTTTAAGATAAAATTTTAATTGATTAATTAATTAATTAGTGAACTATTTAAATTTTTTTTTTTTAATCCTAAGCAAGAATTTGCCATTTGCCAGATCTGCTAATTCCCTGATTATTCTTGACAATCCCATTCCCACCTTGAGTAGAGTAAAAACTAAAAACATAAACAAATATAAAATAAACGGTACCAAAAAGTTGGCCATAACCTGCTTAAAACGCCACCGTTTCACCCCTTTTAACGACTCTCCTTCTTCACCTTAAATTATAACGGCCTGGACGAACCTCGGACATTTCCCAGCACTGGGGACTCGCCCAATGCAACCGCCACCCGCACCGCCGGCTGCTCCACCGCCGTAGCAGAAGAAGTAGAAACGAAGAAATGGCGCAATCTTTTAAACTCAAAATTAACACTCTCCTAAACAAGCTCGGCGACCGAGACACCTTCTCTCTCGCCGCTGCTGAGCTCGACTCCGTTTCTAGAAACCTCGATGCCACGTCACTTCCAACTTTCCTTTCCTGTATTCTCTCCCTCGATTCCTCCGATAAAAGCGGAATCCGAAAGCAATGCGTGAAACTCATTTCTGTTTTAGCCGTTACTTATCCAAATTCTCTCCCTCATTTCCTCCCTAAAATCCTTTCTAACCTCCTCCGTCGCCTCCGCGACCCCAACTCCGCTGTCCGCTCCGCCTGCGTCGACGCCGTCTCCGCTCTCTCCGCTAACCTCACTAAGTGCAACTTCTCATCTTCGTTTTTGAAGCCTTTGAGCGACGCGCTTTTCACGGAGCAAGAACCGAACACTCAGATCGGAGCGGCATTGTGTTTGGCGGCGGCGATCGATGGGTCACCCGACCCGGATCCGGTTAGGCTGGGGAGGATGTTGACGAAGCTGGAGAAACTCGTGAAATGCGATGGGTGCAAGGCGAAGGCGGCAGTTTTGGTGGTGATCGGGAGTGTGATCGGGTCGGGTGGGGCGTCGAATTTGGGTGAAGGGATGATGAAAGGATTGGTGGGGTGTTTGATTGGGTTTTTGAGTAGTGAGGATTGGGCAGCGAGGAAGGGGGCTGCAGAGGCGCTTGGAAGGTTGGCAGTGGTTGAGAAGGATTCATTGGCTGAGTTCAAAACTGGTTGCATGAAAGTTTTTGAGGCTAGAAGATTTGATAAGGTTTTTTTTTGCTTTTTAACATATACTACTAGTTTTTAGCTTAATTTTTATTTAAATTCTGGTAAGATCATTTATATTTCGGTTTACATTAGTTTTTTGTTAATTGTTTTTAATGTTAATGCCATATTTGAATGTGGATCATATAGGTAAAGGCCGCTAGGGAGGTTATGAGTCAGATGTTGGAGGCGTGGAAGCAGGTTGAGGATGTTTCAGAAGAGGCGTCACCACCGCCTCGATCGCAGGCTTCTTCGAGAGGTATGCGATGATCTGCTTCTGTTTAATGGGAGTTAGATCTCTTGGCCAATGTGTTCTAGTTAATCTGGTAGATTGATTGTGTCTTCTAGAATATCTAAATTAGGAATGTTGCATAGAATCAAATGCATCTTTGTTGTGAGCTGGTTATTTGGTAATTGTTTATTTGTAAGTCACCAAGATTGATATGATCCCTTTTTGTAGAATAATTACCATTGTTGGCAACATGAATCTGATTTTTTTACTTATATACTGGATTTGGTTCTGTTCTCATAACAGAGGATGCAAGTGATGGACGCCATCCACCTGGCTCTAAAATTTCTTCCAATGCGGATATTGCAGTTAAGAAACCTTCTTTGACTAAAAGGTCAACTCCACCCGAACCCTATACTTCCTTTGCAACCACAGCTAGGAAGGGAAGTCCTTTAAAGGCAACCATTCAGAAAGTGAATGGCAAGAAGCCCCTAGATTGGAGAGTCGAGATTGCTGCTCCTCGTGCTGCTGCTGTGACAGGGGCTCCAGAGGATAGTCTTAAGGAGAGGAGTGAGAATGTATTACAAAGGAGGAATAATGAGAACGGGAAATCTGCAAAGTCTGAAATAAAGCGGTCCCTTTTCAGTATTAAGAATTCCGATGACAAGACACACAAAATTGGTGGCTCAAAGTCTGGATCTCGTGTTGCTCCTTGTCACGAGGAAATCCCAGAATCCACTGTTGTGGTTAGTAATGCCTCTGAGAATCTCCAAGCAAACCACAAAGACTGCGAGGATTTATCTTTGATCCGCACCCAATTGGTTCAGATAGAAAAGCAGCAATCTAGCCTACTAGATCTCTTGCAGGTTTGTTTCCAATGCTTGAAAACTAAATATCCTCTCAATTACCATCTAGTAATTTGACTCTACTAGTGATATATCTCTGCAGATGCTTTTTTCAATAACATAAGGTGCTTAGGCATTGCATTATTCACATAATAGTTAACTCACGGGGCAAATCAATTAAAATAATGAATTTTGACCTATCTAGTAAGTCCCCGAGTAATGACATCATTGATTATGCCAAAATCCACCGTATTTATATTTTCTCAACTTCTGGTTCTGACCAATCTCTTTGAAGTTGAAAGAAAGATGGTATTTCTACACATTATTACCAACTCCTTGTGATTTCCATGTTTTGGACTAACTGTTATACAACAATTGGTTCAATGTCAGAATTTATAGAGGCATTTGACTATCGTACTTGATGATATTAAAAAAATTTAAACTCCCATTTGTAATTCATGTCATTGAATAATTAAAAGCTTGAAAATATATATGATTGATCGCAGTGGCTAGTAGGATTTTTTGTGTGACTATACAATAGAATTCCAATTACTGGGCAAGCCTCCGTTGTATGTATTCATACAAATAGGAAAAGAATAACCATAAATTATTTCATTTTTATATATTTGAAGCCTGGAGGAGGTATAAATGCTCTAGGAATTTCTACTACATCTACTTTGATTGTACTAATTATCACACCAAGGCTTTATATCTCCAGTTTTCTTATTTCTTTCTTCTTTTGTCTAGAGATTCATTTGTAGCTCACAGACTGGGATGAATTCACTGGAGACACGCGTGCACGGTCTAGAACTGGCTTTGGATGAGATCTCGTATGACTTGGCTGTATCAACTGGAAGGATGTCTACTTCCAGCAGGACCACTTGTTGCCTACTTCCTGCTGCAGGTTTTTTGAGCTCCAAGTTCTGGAGGAAAACAGGGAGGAAAACAGATGGTGGCCGATACAATACCTCTAGGTTTTCTACGTCCAGTGGCACCTCGTCAGCAGCTGCCACACATTATAGAGCTTATAGAAATTGCAATGAAACATGTAAGTTGGAGAACCATAGGTTACGACTTCAAGGTGGTGGTGGATTTATTATTAATCCATTGGCAGAAATTCACTGTGATTCAAGGTGTTTCTCTGAGATAGCACATCAGTGACCACCAGAAGTAGCAGGTATTTAACATTAAATTTTACTTTTAGTCTTGTAATCCCACTTTGATTTGCCAGAACCTGCTTGAATGTCAATATTTCCTCTAAGACGGATATCCATTTACACCTGGACATTCTCCTATGTACATGCCTTTATTGTGTTGGCCGTTGGGCAATATAATCTTTTTTCCTTCTCTAGCAGTAAATAGAAACGGCAAGGTTCCCTCTCCGGTTATTGTTGGTGGATTAGGTTCTACCCCTGTAATATCTTCCTTGAGTTTCATGCTTTCAGTTACAGGAGCAACTTGTCTTATTTATTTTGCCATCCAGTAATCAACCTTGTATTCTCATGTTTCTACATTTTTCATGCATCTCAGGCATCATAGCCTATCGCCGTTTATTTCAATCATAGGGCATGAGACTGATTGAGACATGCTTTTTCTTTCTGGACATTTATGGTTAAGGTTCTGTTTCCTCTTTTAGCAGGCTTCTGATTTGCATTCTAACTGACTCCTTGTAGTTTTGCTACATGATTGGGACTTGGGACTCATGGAAATGCAAGGTTTCACTCAATTTCATGTGGATGGTGTAAAAAACCTTAAATGATAAGGGAGACAACAAAGATGATGATCTACTTATATCTGGTCTATTATGAAGTAGGCATATAGCAAATTGCTTGCCGGAGTTCTTATGCGTTTCATTCTAAACTCACCTCCGAAAGTCTACCTTCTCGCGTTTTCTGGAGAGATCAAGAGAAGCGGTATCATCTGATAATTTTACACATTTATAGTTTACCCCCATTTTTATCCCTTGAAAGTTTTTCTAGTTAAATTGAGTCTTATGAAGGCTGGAGAAAGAGTGGGCTGCACCACCTAATTTCTCCAGCCTGGAATAGAGTGTGAAAATGTGTATAGCTTCCCTGATGTTTTTGGAACACTTTTTTTTTTTTTTTCTTTCTTGCTTGCTTTACAGATCATTTGAAATGGAAATCATTACAACTTTACATAGATGATGAGCATCCTTATACAGAAAAACTAGCAGTTTAATGATGGTGGGGTATCTGATTAAGTTAATGCAAACAAGGAAAATGCTTGTTGACCTAACCCTTTGTCCCACTTTACATAAAAGTTATTGGTATACTATTATTATGAATTTTCTGCAGATTTGTGTTGTATGAACCACACCAGTAATAACTTGTCAGGTTGAGCATGACTTGACAATCCATATATGCATGCTTGTTGTGTTTCGTATTTTTCTGTGATTTTCGTGTAAATATAAACATTCTTAAATGTGTCAAAATTTTAAATACGAATACGATATTTATATTAAACATATTATTTTAGTCATATTAATCATGTTTAAATGTGTCGTATTTATTACATTGTTTTTGTATTTATTAAACGTGTTGTGTTCATATTATGTTTCCTTATCGTGTTCAAAATTATCACGTTAAAAAGAAGAAAAAGTTCTCTTTGTAATTTTTTTTGGCCAATAGCTGTTTTTTTCTTCTTCTTGAAAGATAGATATGTCCAAAGCTGTTCAAATACTTCTTAACTCGATTCTTTTCCTTAATTTGACAAAGATATGTACATAGATAACAAAAAAAAAAGTATTGTATCAGGAAGAAAAAAAAAAGATAAGTTAGGAGAAGGTGTAAAGTAATTTATCAAAAAAAATTTGAAAGAATAAAGTAATTTATCAAATTAATTTATGATAAATTTTGGGAGTCAAATTAATGAACCATCTTCAACAAAATCTTGATCTCAGATGTAGAAAATAAAAACAGAGAATTTCAAAAATTTTGAAAGTGACAACACACTATAAATTGAAACTTGAAAGTGACAATAAACCAGTTACTGTCCATTTGCTATTAGTTGGTAGAATTATTTTTAGAAATATGATAAAAATTCGATTCACATTTCATGCCTGCAATCCACCAACTTATGATATATGACTACAATATTTTCCCTGGAATTTTTATATAATTTTAATTATATTAAATAATAATTATTTATTTAATTTATTTAATATCTTAATATATTTATAAATTAAAATAATTATCTTTTTTAATATATAAATTAAATATTTTAAAAATTACATCTTCTTTACAAATAAAATTTTAAATAAAAAAATAAAAAAAAGTATATATTTTTTTAAAATCAAGTGACAAATTCATTAATAAAATAAAACTTAAGTCGATTTTTCTATCAATCAAATTTCACTTTCTTCGATTGTGAGAGTCTAAACGGACAAATTACTCATACTGATATTTTTTTTTTCTCAAAAGATAAAAAATAATTACAAAATCTTATTTTTAACATAATTGTTTTCTATTTCTTTATTAATAATTATTTATTATAATAATAATATATAGTAAATAGTTTTAGTTAATTGGTTTCTTTTATAATTCTTTCAAAACTTTTTTTCTCTTTATCACACGTTTTTCAGAATATATATATATATAATATTATATATTTTTTTTGTTTATTAGTTAATTTTATAATTCTTCCAATTTTTTTATTACAATTAGGGATAACAGTGAATTGGATATCTGTAATTTTTTAAATATCCGAATTGGAATCCGCTTAATTTATTCGAAATTTGAATCTTTTTATTATTCACTTACTATCCGAATTCGATCTGATTTAAAGAGCAATATCAACTGAATATTCGAATCAGTTAAATATCCGAATTTATTAAATTATTTTAATATATATATAAAATTAAATAAGAATTAAGTATGTAAACGGAACGGATAATGAATTTGGATATCCGACACTATCCGAATCAAAATTAAAGCGGATTCGAATAACGAATATCTAAAAGTTCATATCCGAATTTGCTACGGATAATAAGTTAAATATCTGAATCCACAAGTTATCTGAATCCGTAATATTCGAATCCTAAAAAAAAAAAAAATCACAAAAGCTAAAATAATTTACATTTCCTTATTAATTATTACTTATTATAATAACTATATATTATAAATATTTTTAATGAATCATCCTATTTTTTAATTTTCCAAAAAAAATTGAAAAAAAAAAAAAAACTGTTGCTGAGCAACCTAGAGCTACAGTGCCTCTTAGGGTATTCTTTTAATTTATAATTTTAGATATGCGACAAAGATAATTTTAGACATAATATAATTATAAAATACGAATATAACACGATATCCGAATGTGTTAAAATTTTATATAATACGAATTATTAATATGTTAAAATTTATATAAATATATAATATTTTAAATATGAGTATAAAAATTGTCCCATCATATGGGGTTGATAATAATTGATCAACAGCCAACTCTAGTTTTGGCTTCCAAAGGACAAGGACAACCAAACTCAACTACTTCCAAAGGACAAGGACAACCAAGGTTCCTGCTTTTCAAAACACTGTAAAATGTTGAAATTAAAGTTAAAAAAATCGAATCGAAAATCGAATCAGTCGGACTTTTAATTTTTAATTTAATCGGTTCAACCTATTGAATCGACCGATTTGATATTTTTAATATTTAAACACTAAATTATATTAAATAAATAATAAATATAATTAATAAAAATATATATTTGATTTAATGGTATAATTTTTAATATAATGCTAAAAGATTAAAAATTTAAATCTCATTAATTACAAATAAAATTTTGAAAAAAATAAAAAAGTATATTTTAAATCGGTTTTCTACATGTTCAATCCGATTTTTTACCGATTTGATAAAATTCCGAGACCAGACAAATCACTGAACCGACCGGTTGTTTAATCACTTGTTGGAATAACAAACTACCATGGAAACCAGACCAGCACTTCATCATTGGGTCTTGTATTTTTTTTTTGTCTCTCCTCGTTCTTTTGCATGTCATTGGCATAATGCATGTTTAGTCAGTCAGATGGCAGGCAGTTTCAACAAACATGTTTCCAGGACCAAGCATCGTCCTGTTGGGCATTCACCCTCCTTTTGCTTCGCATTGAAAAACAGAAGGAAGAAAACTTAAGCTTGAAAGAGACACTGGCTATAACACACAATGAGGGGTACCAAGACAAAAGAGTATGCGAGCAAAAATTTCAATTTTAATCATTTTACTAAAGCTAATTCAAAACAGTTAGATCTTGATATTATTCTACATATACTATATAATGATAATGAGACCAAAACAGCACTAAAGACATAAAACAATGTCGATAATGGGATATAACTATTTGATTAAATCCAAGACCTGTAGTTCTTCCTTGTTCAACCATCTATCTTCTTATGCGCATTCTTTCATAAAAACACTGGCTCAAAACCTGTACCTTCAGGGGGGCTGGACCAATTTGCTGCTTCAGTTCAGCATCCCCCGTATGAATGCACCAAGCAGACACATCGACTACCGCCAATTCTTTTCGGATAATGATATGAGCTGCAAAAGAAGAAAGGCGGACAAATCAATGTGTAGGTGTAGCTATCATGAATGGATATCAAATGATTAAAAACAGGCAGAATGCTGCTCGAGAAGGGTTATATATGCATGCTATGTTGTTCAGCCTCTTTATTTTTCTTGAGGTACCCGTGTCCGATGCATATTCGGACATGAGTATGGGAATATGACCCTCCAAATACAAGGAAAAACTTAGAAAAAATTGAACATATCCGTGTCGGAACATACCCATATCCGACACACATCCGAGTCTGAATAACATAGTATTCATGCATGTGAGCTTTAAAGATAAAGGTCATCAAAATGGGGAGTAAAGTTGAGTAGTTGACACCTAGAC
Source organism: Fremontodendron californicum (assembly GCA_030761205.1). Classification (NCBI taxonomy): domain Eukaryota; kingdom Viridiplantae; phylum Streptophyta; class Magnoliopsida; order Malvales; family Malvaceae; genus Fremontodendron; species Fremontodendron californicum. The sequence continues at coordinate 8,989,447 of JAULJL010000019.1, read as the reverse complement.
TTTGGAACCAGGTTAAGAGTAAGAGAAAGAAGATGAAATCCTCTCGATGGAATATACTGATCACATAGAATTTTCAAGAAACCTACAGAATTGTTTCTGGAAACTCCAAAGAAGGCCGAAAAACAAAAGTGAGACTAATCTAGGAGAAGAATCAAGAACTTAAAATCACATGTTTGGCCTCACCTAAATAGGTGCTAGTAAACTTCCTGAAGATAATAGATCAATGTCTATGAGAAAGACATGTTTAATACAAACAATATTGTCTAAATGCAAATAAGTCTTTAATGTTAAGGAAGATGCAGGAAGACCTGTATTGACCTAACTGTTATGCCAATCTCTAAACAACCAACCCATCATGTCAATCTCTAAACAATAGGAAATTATTGATACTGTTAAATTCAAGTGATCAAATACACGAAAAAGAAAAAAAACATGGAAAGTATGATGCAAAAGTAACCAAACCGTAGAACCATGAATAAAATGTTCGAAACACAAACTAGCGACTCGTTGTTTTGCTCACCTGGGTTAATAAATCTTGTTCAAAGGGTCCAAATTAAAAATGAATAGGAAAACACCACCATAACAAGATTAGATGTTCATAATTTATTGTTACCACTGATTGCCTTATCAACTTTTTATAAGAGGGCATGAAATCCTAAGAGCTTAATACTAAATTGAATCTGAAAATTTTCATTTCAGTCTATGAAAGGGATGTTGTTACTTGCAAGTGGCTTCAATTGAGAGAGAAAAACGATGATTGTTAATTTTCTCTTGCACCTTAGTTGTATGAGAGTGAGGCATAAGATAAAAATATAACAGAATGGAAATGACCTGGCAAACCTATATGATTCCCAACTATGTTGCTTCGACTCTTCATTTTTCTTAAAGTACCCGTGTCTGACGCATATCCGAACATGGATATGGAGATATGATCCTCCAAGGATCCTCAACATACATGGAAATTTTAGAAAAAATTGAACATACCCGTGTCCGATACTCACACCCGAATCCAAGTAACATAGGTTCCCAATGGATTTTGGAGGGGATTAGAAAAGCGCAAATATAGATGTGCAAGCAGTAAAGTAGTCTCCTCTGTCATGAGAAAATAAGTAGGAAACCAAATATAAGGATTCAAAGAATAGGGAAGAAAAGGATGCACTTGGTGATAGATAAATAAAAATTGGGATAACTTTTAATTTGACGAGAAAAGCCAGGAGGATCTCAGAGCAAATCAAAACCAAAAGTCAATTCATAAGTTATAACAGGAATCAACCATGTTAGGAGGATGGCTTCCATGTTCCACCAATAAAAGGACCTTATTGTCGGAATAAATCAAATATACAGCATATGACTTAATAAGAGTGTATTAAGTCCTTTAATTTGTCAAGAATGCAATTATTACAAACATGACAATGCAGTATGTTGCAAGGACAATGGATAAACAACATTCTTCAGAAAATTGAGAACTCAACTCACCTTACACCACGGTCCAAGCCCATGAAATCAAATCTAAGAAAACATGACAAAGATTTGGCTTAATGTTTGATCCACCATAGACCTAGGTCCAAGCCCATGAAATCAAATTCATAAAACATGACAAAGATTTGACTTAATGTTTGATCCTACCGTCTACCACCTTTCAGTTTCAGGAGCTAATTCCATGTACTTAGAATATCACATTATCATAATCCTTGTGGTCCCATTGTCAAAATGCAAAATTTGGGAAGATTGTTACCATGACTAGTAACTAAAATATGAATAAAAGAAAATAGAGGTTCAGAAAAAATATGATTTTCTAAATATTTGGTAAACAAAAATTATTTTTTTTTCACAAAACAAATAACACCTTGCACCTATCATAATTTTTCCAGAGATTGCATCAACAATCTCTATGATGACTCTACAACATCTTGGAGTTGCATCTAGTCAAATAGTAATGAAAAAACACCATATCAACTTTCAAAAAGTGCAGAATGTCTTAAGCTATGCCCTCAATCTCATTCAAAGGAACAAGCTGCAAGTATCTTGCAAAAGCACAAACAAGTATGTCACTAAATCTATGCTGTCACACTTTTGCCTGAAGAAAGCCAAACAACATTTAAATTGAGATTATGGAGTTGAGAAGAATGAAAATCAACAATCTATCTAGAGGACAAAACATAGGTGACTAGCATGATCGGTATAGCCAGCAAATCTACGAGATTAAGAGAGGAACTTTGAGATCACAAGAAAATTATAAAAAAGGCAATAAAGTTATGTAGAGTCAGTGAAAAATGAGGATAACAATCACAGTTAAGATATTAAGAACAATGAATTATTCACAGGGTATTTCTTTCATAGTATATCTTGGAATTCAGAAAAAATTTCGTTCGTAAAATGTCATTTTTTGTGAAGTTGAAAATGACTACAGTAAAAGTTTGACAACATCCCCATTAAGTTACCTCAAAACATACAATCAATTTAAATAAAATTTATGCCCTAAATTTGCTGATACTACCCCTATCAAGTAAGGTCACATAAAAGATCAGAATCTAAGTTTCTCAAGAGCTAATCGTTGTCTAATATGACACCTTAATCTAGAGACACACACAAGCACAGACACATGCACTAGCCAATGCCTACACCAGTCCATGCACAAATATAATGCTTATAAAGCACTTATAATAATTGATAACCAACCTGACGAGCAACCTGTGCTAATCGCCGACTGTCTCGAGATGATTCAGTTGTCAATGTGGACTTTTCTGAATCGAGAGAACCATTTTGTTTCTCCTGTATCTTCCTTTGTGAAATGTCATCATCACGTGAGCAGTCTGTGTCAGGGCTGCTCAAAGAATCCTTCTTCCGCTTTCTTTTGAATGTGTACATGAGAAACTTATTATTTACCGGTTGAGTAGAAGACCCTTCAGTTATTTCAGACACTTTAACATCCGAGTTTACTGTAGACACGCCAACCATATCAAGATCCGTTTTGCAAGATGGAACCCCTGAATTTTCAGCAGATCTACTTTCCTGCCTTGTCAACTCTTTTTTGTCTGTCAGCAATTTATCACTGTTTTTGTTATTCTGGAGATCGCAATCTTTCCCAAACTGGACATCATCCTTGTCAACTTCTTCATATCCTGATTCAATAATAACTTTAGCTGCATCTGAAGGTGAACTAGGGATAGAAGGAGAATGAGGACCCTTCTGAGCATCATGTTCAATGATCCTAGAATCTTCCCCAAATTGAGCATTATCATCAGCAGTGTGTGAAAAACTTTCGGGGCACAATAGATCAGATTCTTGACACATTGCTACAACCTGATCAAGTATATTCATAGATGAGGGAGCTTTATTTTTCTTATATCTAGCAGCTCTTTTCCTTTTCCTGCGAAAAGAACTAAGAGGAAGAACTTGGATAATGTTGTGAACATCACTTTGCATCACTTTGAACTCATCTGTTTTTTCCTCTGGTCTGCACATGTCAGCTCTCGGAGAAAGTTTTGTGTGCATATCCGTATCTTCTTCACCTTCTCTAGTATTTTCATTCTTTGCATCATCTACTTGCCCAGAAAGAGATAAATTTCCATTCAACAGACACCTTTCAAGTGCACGAATCCTCTGAGTGCACCCATTTCTATACAGGTCCTCTTTTCGTCTCATCACTATGGAGGCAAAATCAGGGTTACAAACGTAGCAATTATCCTTACAAGAAGACTTATTACCCCCATTTGTTCCACTCAGAACTAAACTCTTGATGTCAGAAACTGTCACAAAATTAGTTTGTGCATCAGGTAAAGAAGATCTGACAGACCAAAAATTGTTGATTGCGTTTTCCTGTGATATCTCTACAGAAGCGGCAAAATCATCTTTTGATTTTTGTTCGCCCAAACAATTCATTGGGTCTTTTGTCAGCTTCACCAACTCATCCTGTGCTTCTCTCAACTCTGCTCTAAGATCTCTAACTATATCCTCAGCCTCCCCCAGTTGTGCTTCAAGCTCTTCAATTCTTTTCTGTTGATTCAAAGACATCATCTCTGCTTCATTAACCTACAATCATAGCACAGACAGTAAATACTTTAGTTATTCAGCATTGTCTTCATTGCACTGACTACTCATTGTTCCAGACATAACCGTGCTATATAAATATTAGATACCTTGTATGGGTATACGTATGAGGCATGACCCCTAAAATATAAGGAAAAGTTTATGAAAATTTGAGCTTATCCATGTCAGACGTGTCCCACAACACAGTCATAGCTGAGTTTGAGTGACGGAGCACAAGATATGTAACAAAACAATCTCCAATTCAAGATATGAAACATACAATCTCGATTAGCTGCTTGAAACTACTTGATCAAATAGGCCTTATGCACCCAAGTTTAACAAGTTCACCATGACAAGCTGTTGGGCAATTCTTATATGCATAAACCAATGAATTTGCATGAATGAATGCATTTTTTCTCACCATAAAAGCCTTTGGGGTTTAAGAGAAAACTAAATGGTTTTAACCTCCATTAATGCATAACCTCCCATCAAAGCAACCCATTGCAGGCAAAGCAAATACAACTATTAACAGAAAACAAATGCATAACGAAAAATGTAATTCCAATTCACAAGTTGCATTCCTTCAAGCTCACTACACCTGTATATAATGTTTGAAATGCTTGTTATTGAAAGCAATCAAAAAACAAAAAGATGAAAATTTTTCTTATCACAACAACATATTAATGACAAACTACCTCTATGCAATCCACGCAGCAAATTGGCACTAAAAGCAACGGAATAAGGCTAAAATAACAAAAAAGCCTCTGAACTTTACCACTTCACCTAGATAAATCCCTATACTTTTATTGCAACAAATAAGCCCTTAACCTTAATTTACACTCAAATAAGCCTTAACCTTTAATTTGTAACCAAATAAGCCCTTAAACTTTAATTTATACCTAAATAAACACTTAAAATAAATCAATAGTTCGTTTTAACAAGGGCTTATTCGAGTTCAATAAAAGTATAAGAGCTTATTTAAGAAAAATGAAATAGTTCGGGCTCTTCTAGTAGTTTAGCCACGGAATACTCAATCAAACATCAAAAACATTCATCACCAAACAAACAAACAAATATTGAGAGGAAACCCACATTACAAAACATAAGACAGTGAACAAAAGAAAATTATAACTTCCACGCTGAAACATGGTCAGACACAAAAATGAAACAAAAATAACAGAAACAAAGACAATCCTAGAAACCAACAGTTACCTTAGCATCCAACATCTGTTTCAACCTAAGCAACATACACAACGCCTCATCTTTGGCCGCAAACAGCTCCTGCTGATACCGAAGAGCCTTCCTCTCCGACACCATTATCCTCGCCGCCGCCTCTTTTTCCGTGTTCAGAATTATTTCGGCATAAGCCTTCTTCAAAGCCGTCAATTTCTGTTCAAAAAAAAAAAAAAAACAGAAAACATCAAAGAAAACCCACATCGAAAATACTCACGCTGAACCAATAAAAAATATAAAGATCAACTCTTTTTAACAAAAAAACCCAAAAACTTTTTAAAAAGTTACAAAATTCACACCCAAAAAAAAAAAATACACAAAACGTAGATTATGTACAAGGATAGTAAAGAAATTTTACCTCGAAATCTGCCATTGTAGTCACTAATGCATCGAACTGATGCTGTTTCTTTTAGACCAAGTTGTGAAGAAGAAGAAGAAGAAGAACAGAATAAAAAGGGAGGTTTCTTGGTTTCCCTAGCAGCTGTCTGTTAGGAACTGAAGTCGTCCCTTACTACCAAACTACCCTCCCTTGTCCTTTTTATTTACCAACAAGCCACTTTTCAGCTGACAAAACTGTTGAACAGGTCGGTCTTTAGTCTAATGTTTTTCTCTTCTCTCCCTTACTATATGGGCAATGGGCGCGCGCCAACGAAGAGAAGCCCACGAGGGAATTCGATATGACGTGGACGGATAGGATATGAACACGTGGAGATTCAAAACGTGGCTCGATGCATGCAGTGGTTTTGCGTTGAGAAGCATGCGGGAGGTGACAGTTTGGGCAGTGGGTGATCAAGGTGCTAGTGTCACGAGCTCAGACTTTAGCCGAGCAAACGTGCGGCCTTAGGCTCGGATATGTTGCCTCGACAAGCCTAAGTTCAGCCTTGAACAACCGAAAGTTGGCTGAGTTGCTAGAATGCTAAAATGCTAGAGAACTAGAGAGTTTGGGGAAGAATGCTTTGTATTACTCAACCAAGTTGTTTACAAAGAATGGGATACAAATGAGGGGTGGGGGAAGCCCCTTTTATAGACAAGTTCCCCCTTACAAGTGTGGCTAACAAAATCGGACTAGAAGCTTCCCTTAGTGTGATCCAGCTAAGGCTGCCAGCTAAGGCCGCCCCTTAGTGTGATCCAGCTAAGGCTGCCAGCTAAGGCCGCCCCTAGGGCCTTCCAGAAGCTTCCGTTGCGGGAATTGTCCCTTGGGTCCTCTCGCTGGCTTGCCTCGGACTCGAACTCGCGCCCTTATTCGGGGAATTGCCTAAGTCTGTGGCACTGCGCTCTGGCGGTCCGTGACATTCTCCCCCACTCATTCTAGCAACGCCCTCGTTGCTAGGGGAATGTCGTGCTCGCTCCGCTTGAGTACGCCGATTCCGTCTCCTTCGTCGCGGACCATTCTTGGCTCGTTCTGGCCTTGTTGCCTTGCCAATACTCTTATGGTCTCCACGGTTGCCCTCGGTGCGAAGATCACTGGAACATTCTCTCAAACTTTCCTTTGTCCCTTCGCACTGTCGACGTATCCCCCGTCGCTTCCTTCGAGTTGTCTGCTGCACACTCCCTCGGGAGGGGCCAGGCTGCTCGCTAGGACTAGTGCTACGGCACTCCGTCGCCTCCTTCGCGTCCCCCTCACTTGGTGCCCGAGAGGTCACTACCTCACGGCACACTCGCACAGCACCCAGCCTCATCACTCGCTGTTGCTGTTCTCGGTCGCTATTCTCACAATCGGACTGCTCCTCAGCCAGAACTATGGCTGACAGCTTCTTACGCACGGGGCACTCCCTAACCCGGTGCGGACCGTCGCACATGAAGCAGCTCAAGGGCTTGGCCTCCTTGCCCTTGTCCTTGGCAACTCCCTCGGACTTGGTGTTGCGATAGCGAGGCCTCTCTTCAACCTCGTCCTCTGATGAGGAGCTGCTACTCTCGTCTCTAGGCTTGGGAGACTCGGTGCGCCCGAACTCGACCAGAGATTCAGCCACCGCTATAGCACGACTCAAGTCTTGCACGCCTCGTCGCTGCAACTCGGTCTTTGCCCACGGCTTCAGTCCATCCATGAAGAAGAATAATGCCTCCCTCTCACTTATGTCCGGGATCATAAGCAACAGCTCCGAGAACTCTTGACAATAGTCTCGGACTTTACCCCTTTGAGTGAGCCGGCGAAGCTTCCCTCGAGCTTCTTCTTCCGCATACTCTGGCTTAAACTGTTGGTTTAGTTCGCTCACAAACTCGTCCCATGTGGTGATCGGACGCTCTCCGCGTCGCACGCCATCACACCTGCGGCGCCACCATAATAGAGCAATATCGACTAAGTACATCGAGGCAGTACTTACCTTGGTAGCATCATCATCGATGCCCGTGGCTCGGAAATATTGCTCCATGACCCATAAGAAATTGTCCACATCCTTGGCTGCTCTAGTCCCCCGGAACTCCTTGGGCTTGGGAACCTCTACTCGATGCCTTGACGCTATCGGAAGCATGCCACCAACCATGGCTGCTTTGCAAGTCGAGAGCTCCCCCTTGAGCTCTTTCATTTCCTTGCACAAGGCCTCGACCATGGCCTCTAAGGCATCGTTCCGTTGGGCTAGGGAGTCTATGGATTCGTTGAGGGCGGCTTGCATCCCTTCCCTGAGCTCTTCTCTCCCCGAGTCTAGCTCGTCGATGCGCCCCTCAGCATCCTCGACCCTGTCCACGACCCCAGCCACGGTCAGCTCCACCTTGGCTAGGCGGGTCTCCATAGACGCCAACACGTCCCTCGAACTCCCTCGCGATGCTCCCTTTTTGCCCTTGGCAACAGCACGGGTCTCATCCCCTTGCTGGCTCAACACGTCGGACTGAGATGCCATTGATCGACTAGCACACTCGAGCAAACCTTGGCTCTGATACCACTTGTCACGGGCTCAGACTTTAGCCGAGCAAACGTGCGGCCTTAGGCTCGGATATGTTGCCTCGACAAGCCTAAGTTCAGCCTTGAACAACCGAAAGTTGGCTGAGTTGCTAGAATGCTAAAATGCTAGAGAACTAGAGAGTTTGGGGAAGAATGCTTTGTATTACTCAACCAAGTTGTTTACAAAGAATGGGATACAAATGAGGGGTGGGGGAAGCCCCTTTTATAGACAAGTTCCCCCTTACAAGTGTGGCTAACAAAATCGGACTAGAAGCTTCCCTTAGTGTGATCCAGCTAAGGCTGCCAGCTAAGGCCGCCCCTTAGTGTGATCCAGCTAAGGCTGCCAGCTAAGGCCGCCCCTTAGTGTGATCCAGCTAAGGCCGCCCCTAGGGTGATCCAGCTAAGGCCGCCCCTAGGGCCTTCCAGAAGCTTCCGTTGCGGGAATTGTCCCTTGGGTCCTCTCGCTGGCTTGCCTCGGACTCGAACTCGCGCCCTTATTCGGGGAATTGCCTAAGTCTGTGGCACTGCGCTCTGGCGGTCCGTGACATTCTCCCCCACTCATTCTAGCAACGCCCTCGTTGCTAGGGGAATGTCGTGCTCGCTCCGCTTGAGTACGCCGATTCCGTCTCCTTCGTCGCGGACCATTCTTGGCTCGTTCTGGCCTTGTTGCCTTGCCAATACTCTTATGGTCTCCACGGTTGCCCTCGGTGCGAAGATCACTGGAACATTCTCTCAAACTTTCCTTTGTCCCTTCGCACTGTCGACGTATCCCCCGTCGCTTCCTTCGAGTTGTCTGCTGCACACTCCCTCGGGAGGGGCCAGGCTGCTCGCTAGGACTAGTGCTACGGCACTCCGTCGCCTCCTTCGCGTCCCCCTCACTTGGTGCCCGAGAGGTCACTACCTCACGGCACACTCGCACAGCACCCAGCCTCATCACTCGCTGTTGCTGTTCTCGGTCGCTATTCTCACAATCGGACTGCTCCTCAGCCAGAACTATGGCTGACAGCTTCTTACGCACGGGGCACTCCCTAACCCGGTGCGGACCGTCGCACATGAAGCAGCTCAAGGGCTTGGCCTCCTTGCCCTTGTCCTTGGCAACTCCCTCGGACTTGGTGTTGCGATAGCGAGGCCTCTCTTCAACCTCGTCCTCTGATGAGGAGCTGCTACTCTCGTCTCTAGGCTTGGGAGACTCGGTGCGCCCGAACTCGACCAGAGATTCAGCCACCGCTATAGCACGACTCAAGTCTTGCACGCCTCGTCGCTGCAACTCGGTCTTTGCCCACGGCTTCAGTCCATCCATGAAGAAGAATAATGCCTCCCTCTCACTTATGTCCGGGATCATAAGCAACAGCTCCGAGAACTCTTGACAATAGTCTCGGACTTTACCCCTTTGAGTGAGCCGGCGAAGCTTCCCTCGAGCTTCTTCTTCCGCATACTCTGGCTTAAACTGTTGGTTTAGTTCGCTCACAAACTCGTCCCATGTGGTGATCGGACGCTCTCCGCGTCGCACGCCATCACACCTGCGGCGCCACCATAATAGAGCAATATCGACTAAGTACATCGAGGCAGTACTTACCTTGGTAGCATCATCATCGATGCCCGTGGCTCGGAAATATTGCTCCATGACCCATAAGAAATTGTCCACATCCTTGGCTGCTCTAGTCCCCCGGAACTCCTTGGGCTTGGGAACCTCTACTCGATGCCTTGACGCTATCGGAAGCATGCCACCAACCATGGCTGCTTTGCAAGTCGAGAGCTCCCCCTTGAGCTCTTTCATTTCCTTGCACAAGGCCTCGACCATGGCCTCTAAGGCATCGTTCCGTTGGGCTAGGGAGTCTATGGATTCGTTGAGGGCGGCTTGCATCCCTTCCCTGAGCTCTTCTCTCCCCGAGTCTAGCTCGTCGATGCGCCCCTCAGCATCCTCGACCCTGTCCACGACCCCAGCCACGGTCAGCTCCACCTTGGCTAGGCGGGTCTCCATAGACGCCAACACGTCCCTCGAACTCCCTCGCGATGCTCCCTTTTTGCCCTTGGCAACAGCACGGGTCTCATCCCCTTGCTGGCTCAACACGTCGGACTGAGATGCCATTGATCGACTAGCACACTCGAGCAAACCTTGGCTCTGATACCACTTGTCACGGGCTCAGACTTTAGCCGAGCAAACGTGCGGCCTTAGGCTCGGATATGTTGCCTCGACAAGCCTAAGTTCAGCCTTGAACAACCGAAAGTTGGCTGAGTTGCTAGAATGCTAAAATGCTAGAGAACTAGAGAGTTTGGGGAAGAATGCTTTGTATTACTCAACCAAGTTGTTTACAAAGAATGGGATACAAATGAGGGGTGGGGGAAGCCCCTTTTATAGACAAGTTCCCCCTTACAAGTGTGGCTAACAAAATCGGACTAGAAGCTTCCCTTAGTGTGATCCAGCTAAGGCTGCCAGCTAAGGCCGCCCCTTAGTGTGATCCAGCTAAGGCTGCCAGCTAAGGCCGCCCCTTAGTGTGATCCAGCTAAGGCCGCCCCTAGGGTGATCCAGCTAAGGCCGCCCCTAGGGCCTTCCAGAAGCTTCCGTTGCGGGAATTGTCCCTTGGGTCCTCTCGCTGGCTTGCCTCGGACTCGAACTCGCGCCCTTATTCGGGGAATTGCCTAAGTCTGTGGCACTGCGCTCTGGCGGTCCGTGACACTAGCGTGTGGTAGCGGGTAGATAAGTGAGGCTCCGGATGTGGTGTGAAAGTGAAAGCAGTTGGCAACTTGCAAGCGAGCGAGGCTTAAAGGACAAGGTTGTCAACCCCCGTATCGTTTCTAGCATCAAATTTGGATGAATTGGAATAGAGGGTAGAGATGAGCAAAATCCGACTCGACTCGAAAAAATTGAAAAAAATTTCAAATTTCGAATTAAATAGTTCGGTTTATTAGAGTTATTCGGATTTTTGGATCAACTCGACTAAGTAATTTGAGTTATATAGTTTAGCTAGGATTTGATTTATACAACTCGAATAACTCGAAAATCCGAATAAGATATTTCTATACGACGTCGTTTTACTCATTTGAGTTTGATACTAAGCTTGAGTTTTGCATTTTCCTTATTTCGTCTTTCCTTTTTACTCCTTAGCCCATTTTGTTGGGTCATTTATTTTTGTTGTTTGTCACCATTCAGTAGAAAAATAAATCCACATGAGCTGTTGACTGCATACTTATTGTCTTAATAATTTATCATTCATTTTTTTTTTCCTTTGAAATTGACAAGTCTAGATTGAAAGTTTACATTGAATTTTTTGAGTTTCAAAAGGGAAGGCTATCACTCAATGCTTCATTCAGTTAAAGATTGAAGCTTTTGGTTGATATCATGCACATTACCAAGCTAACCAAACGATGAAATTCAAAAGATAATGAATTCTCTTTTTTAAAAGGTCAATAGTAGGCTATTTATTTAGTATGACAAGTCTTTGATAGTTATATTTATAAGAAAAGATAAAACACAAAAAAAAAAAATTTTGTAATTTCATAAAACTAAATTTCAAAATTATAGATATACATGCATTTACAAGATAACAGTAACATGATCTAGTCAATCAACATTTACAAGATAACATTTTAACTCGAATAAATTATTCGACTCGACTCGGCTCGAATTTGTTTTAACTCGACTCGATTCGCTAAAATTTCAAATTGAGTTTGGTTGACAAAATAGGACTCGTCAACTCGACTAATCCGATTTTTTTTCACTCGACTCGATTCGACTCGATCGAACGCTCACCCCTAATAGAGAGTATTGGAAGTTTTTCAATACTAATTTTTAAAACGCACGTGATTTTATGCATTTAATTATTTTAATTTTAAAATAATATATTTTTATTTCATGTAACTAATAAAAATAATTATTATTCAAATTGTTGAACATAATTTAAATATTTTAATTATTTTGATAATTTAAATACTATAATAATAAAAGAACTCCAAATTATAATTAAAACATTTTGTACGATATTACAATGTTAAAAAGATGGATATATTGTAGATCAATATTTTTCACTCTTCAATTTTCATTTTTTTTCTCTTCTTTTCTCAATAGTCAATTTAGCATATATTTTTTTTTTATCTTGTCTGTCAAGATCTATTTAAAAATCAAATAGTAAGTTAAACATATTGTAAATTGTGTATAGCAATTCGTAAATAATATAAAATGACAATTGTTGCATATATAAGGCATTATATTAGATTCTATTAATGTAAAATTACTTTTTTAACTATTGTTTCTGTAAACCCAAACAATGAAAAAAAATTATAAATACACTGTAAAGAATAAAAACAATAGCCAATTAATTAATAAACGTACACAAAGAGAGACAAATGTATTGTGATTTTCATAAAATTGTAAACAATATGTAAAAAATAATATATATCATATTAACAAACAAAAAAGGACGAAATAATTAAACTTTTTATAAATATCATATTAAAGTTGCCAATAAATCATTTGAAGAAAAAAAAAACTAAAGGATTTGACTATTTATCGATTGGTAGAGTTGGATGGCCTTACTAACAGCTTCAATAGTCAAACTAAGTGTTTAATTTGCCACAACATTCTTCAATAGTTTTCATATACATATACGAAAACAATACAAACATTTTTCTGCAAAGAAAAAAAATATAATTAATTAACCAATCTGAATGGAGAAAGTTTGTCGCCAAGATATAAGTATCTCACTAATTGAAATTGAAAGAAAAATATTCGAATTCCCACTAATCGTATTTGGATGTATTTTCAGTAGTACGGTGTCAAAATATTGCTAAATATTTCTTGATTTGTGAAAAAAAAAAATAAAGAATAATTTGAATTAGAGTAGAATTGCAAAATTATCAAGATACGCCAAAGGTTCAAGGCAATGAGATCAAGAATTTGTATACTAATCAAGATTACAAAACAATTCTTTTAAGATGATGAGTCTAATATCCTAGTGAGTCTAATTTGAATTGTAATTCTTCTCAAATCAAAACACATAATTAGTTCAAAATATCCTAGTGATTGTTGATTTTCATTATGTTATTTAAAATATTTTAATTAATTAATATTATAAATATTCTGATTGTATAAATCTTATAATATATAATAAAATAGTATTCAAATGGTAATTTATAGATATAATGAATATGAATGTATATATTTTGTTAGTTTTAAAACTTTTAATTTATATATTGTTATATATAATTAATAGTATTTTTTTAATATTTTAAATATAAATTAATAGTTAAATTTCAAAACTCACGTAGTAAAACGTTTGTAACACTAATTATAATTTTGAATTAATATTAAAAATAATAAAATTTATAATATGGATAAATAATGAATTGAAAATTATTTAGTAAAAACAAAAACAACGATTTTGCTTAAAGTTCTATATTAATAGATAAAAATAGTATTAGACAAAAATTATGTTAAAATTTTCATAGAAAAAATTTAAATTTAAATATATAGTAAAAAAATCTTTACATTACACGTTTAAGAAATTAAAAAATATGACCAAATTTTTATCATAATATAATAAAAATATTCAAATATTCATATGATTTAATATTCAGCTTCCTAAAAATATTTAAAATTAAAAAATTAAATATAAAAATAATATGTAAAAATGTTTTAAAATATTAAATTAATCGATAATAATTTAAAGAACAACTTAACAAATAGCCAAAAATCTTTGTTGTCGCAACCTAAAAAATAACAAGTCTCATCGTAAGACTTTATTATTCGTTAAGCGTGACATTAAAAAAAACAGAGAAAAAATCGACTTAATTCCTCTAGAAAAACGAAAATTTTGAAAATAACCTTGAAAAAGACATGGAGTCGCCACCAATCTTTTTTGGCTAGGTGTGATCGGTCACCTATTAAAACTGGTTTTATAAAATATTTTAAAATTAATTAAAACATTTTTTTGAACCAATTTCAAGTCTGCGTTTTAAACCAGAGAAATCAAAGAAGCGGGTTCGGGACTCAGTTATGTGTGGGGAAGGATTAGCACCCCCACAACGCCCGTATAAAATGGTACCTTATTAATCGTATGTTATCTCAAGTCTCGGTAAAAAGTTGATTTTTAATTTGATATTTCAAGTTAATTCCCAATTTAAAGAAAAATAATTCAATTTTTAATTGAAAATGATCTGGAATTTATTAATTCAAAATTTTCCTATATTCCCCAACAAACGTGGCAAGAAAACTTTTCGAATCATTCTCGTTTTAAAAAAGATATTCCGTTATTAATGATAATTGATGATATCCTTCCCAGCAAACCCGGCAGAGAACTCATGAATTATTTTAACTCGGGAATATCTTTATTTTATTGAAAATCATTACCTTTTTAAAAACATTTTAAAAAAGATATTAATATGTGTAACATAAATAAAATGACATAGCAAAGTTTAGATAATATAATGCAACATAAATGGTATGATATAATTTAAATGTCTTAGCATATTCTAAATGAAATGAAATATTCTAAGTCATACGATATATTCTAAATGAAATAAAATGATTTAAATGACATGGAAAATATAAATGATATGGCATATAATCTAAATGACATGAAACATAAAATAATACTATCATATAATATGCATGAAAATAAAAATGAAAATAATAATGCATGAACATTGTAGACACCTAATTTTGTCTGGACCACTAAAACAAGTATGTTTCTTCCTAAATTGATGTTTCAGAATGTAAAAAGACTTTTTTCATCCTGCAGGTGGTACTCCGAGACTTAGTTAAGAGGGCGAGCATAAAAAGTCAAACTTGAAAAAAGTCAACCCTGAAAAGTCAACAACTAAAAAGTCAACCCATTTTCAAAATCAAGATTTGAAGTTCAATTGAAAAATGGCGAAAGAATTTTGATAATCCGAGGTCTACATCGAAAGATATGGAGTTCGGAAGTTAGGCTATGGAGATTCAAAAGAAAGGAAATCCTAATCCGAAAAATTTGGGGAAAAATGCTTAAACGATCGAATTGGTCGAAATTGAAGGTTCCAAATGAAAGATAAGCATTGACTACAGGTAATGGAGAAGCCACTTGAAAGAAAAACTGAAAGAAAAGTCAATCTGGAAGAAAACCGAGAATTAGGGTTTTTGGTGGATTTCGGTGAAATTGGGAAGAATTACAGAAATGACCCGACTCGATAGGACTAAAGCCCCTGATGGGTGAGAAGTGATTAAAAAAGGGTAGCCCAAGGCTCAGTTTGAAGAAAATCTGAAAATCGGACTTGTTTTGAGCAAAACCGGGTTTCAGAGGTAAAAGGGCAAAATTGGAAAATTTGGGAAAAATAGCAAATGAACTTCAAAAATTCTGAAAATTTGCAAATATCATTTTTAAATTATTTGGAAGAGATTGGAAAATTAAAATCTTGATTCGGAGTTCGTTTGCAAAATGGCCAAATCCTGGGCCCCCTATGTAGTAATTCAAGTAGATAAATCCCGAAAAAAATACCAAATGAGTTCCAAAAATTATGAAAACTTCCAGATCACACTTTTAAATTATTTGGAAGATATTGGTGAAGAAACATCTTGATTTGGAGCTCATTTAAAAAATGGTAAAATTTGGGGGCATAAAAGGGCAATTTTGGAAGAAAAAATCCAAATAAATAGCAAATGGACTCGAAAATTTTTAAAAACTTCCAGAATTTAATTTTTTATTATTTTGAAAGTATTGAAAAAATAAAATTTGAATTTGGAGTCCGTTTTCCATTTATTTGCATTCGAGAGGCAAAAATGTCATTTTACCAAAGAAACTGAAAGGGCTTTTCTTGCCTTTCAAAAAAAAAAAAAAAAATCAAACATGGGCTGGAAGAAGGAGGGCTGGCCGGCCAAGGCCCATATATGTGAAGGAGGTTTCTGATTTTTTAATCAAAAGGCCAACAATGAAGAGTTAGTTAGTGATTTTTTTATCAAGCCTTTGCAATAAGCCACATGGACCAATGCATGAAGAAGGAGAGTGTCAACATAATGGCTTAAGATTCTTGAATAGCTGTAATTGTGGATAGCTGGTGATCTAAGGGTGATAATTTCATGTTTTAAACATCTTGAATCAATAGCCCTTGGATGAAAATTGGTTGATGGAAAAATGACAACATCCTAGCCTAGGGGAAGGGGGCATTCGGCCATATGAAGGAAAGGACTCTCTCTTTCATTTTTTCACACTCTCATTCTCTATTCTCTCTTGCTTTTGGTTGATTTTCTCTCCATTGTTGAGAGGCAAAAAGAAAAGTTTAGAAAAGAAAAGAAAGTTAGAAGAGAAAAAACTTGAAAGATAGCTTCTAGAGGTTGCTTTTAGCACCATACTCTTGCACTTTCTTTGATTTTCCATTCTTGATTTGCTGTTTTGATTATTATTTTGGTGAGTTTCTTTTGATTTTTCTTTTTAAATAAGTGTTTTTAATGTTCTTCTTTAAGTTCCTTCTTGATCCTTTCTTATAAAAAGTTCTTGAAATATTTTGTTTCTTATTCTTTGACATGGCCGAATGGCCCATTTTTTTTTTTAGTTGCTGTTTTGCTTTGTTATTTCATGTTATTTTTGATATTAAATAAGTCTTGATGCTTTAAATTTTCTTCTACTACATATACTTGAAGCTTGTTTTAATTTGGTTGCTTGCTTATTTCCATTTATTAGTCTATTATCATGTTCTTGCATTTTTGATTTTCTGTTTTCAAAATATTTAAGTTTGTTTATGTTTTATATCTTGAAATCCATGTGTTTGTGAAAATGCTTGTTAGTTTTCATACCTCTACTTTATATTTGCATGATTTGAGTGTTATGTTTTAGTTAAGTATGTTAGTATATCAAGTGTTTGTGAAAATGCCATGCTCAGTTTGAACATGAGGCCATTCTGCCACTTCACTTTCTTTGCTTTGTGTGTGTATTTTTGTTATGTTAGTTGATAGGTTTGCATTTTCATGACATTTGGTTGAGTATTTGGTTTAAGCATGCCTTGTGTTTGTGTTATTGCCATGCATATTTTAGATGTTAGGATTCGTTTGTTTTGCCATGCATATCCATGCATTTTAGACCTAGGTTGCATTAAATGCCATGCAAGTTCATTTAGGTCTAGGTCATTTTATTGATGCCATGCTTTTTTCATGACATTTAGGTTTAAAATCATGCATTTCATGCATCATATTTGCTGTATTTTTCATGCATTTCATGTCTTTGCCACTTGACTTATGACTTAGGCCAATCAATGGTTCAAAGTCATGCTATCTTGAGCATTTTTGTGGAAAATTAAAGAGTTGTCAAATTGATTATTCTACCTTTGTGATTTTTTTTTACTTAGCCAATTTTGTCTAACTTTTCAAAAATGTTAGCTACTGTTTGTGAGTCATTTAGAGTGTCTTAAATATTTTTACTTTGATTTTTAAATGATTTTATCAAAGGCAAAAATGTGTTTTGGCAAAACAGTTTTTTTACCCAGTACTCGTACTTTCCCAATTTTTCTGGGCAGTCATCTTTAATAAGAAAATTAAGCCGATTTTATCCTGTGTAGTTTTACATGTCCTGAGTCTCCAGTATTTTTTTAGATGTTTTTGAATTTTAAAAAATAGGGTAAAAAATCATGGTTTAAAACTAGACAGTGGGGTCAGAATTGAATTTGAAGGAAAATCATTTTTATGTTTTGGTTAAGTTACTTAGAAGGGGCTACTTAGGAAGTTTAGCTACTGACTTAGGGTAGTTTCTAAGCTTTTTTAAACTCTAAAAATGATTTTTTAAGTCTTGGGTTAAGGGTGGTCAAGTCCGGGATTTTAAAACTTAGGAAATTAGAGCCACTTAAAAAGGGTTTAGCCAAGTTTTTATTTTTAATTTAAGCTTTTCAAAAAAATGTTTTCAAACAATCACAAAGTATTTTGATTTTAGAATATTTAATTTGATATATTTTCCTAAGGTATCCGAATATCTTTTTAGATATACGGATTTCCTTAATTAAAGGAAAAAAATACATTTTCATGCACTGCATTTTTCATATTGATGCATTTTATATAATATGTGATTTTTGCTATGATAATTTCTATGGTAATGTTATTATTTTGATTTATATTTTTTGATGTTATATTGTTTATTATATGGTTTTGAATATTTCATGATATCCTATGCTTTTTATTTAGTTATTTTTGTCATATTATTTAGCATATACTATGTTCATGCATTATTATTTTCATTATTATTTTCATTATTATTTTCATGCATATTATATGATAGCATTGTTTTATATTTCATGCCATTTAAATTATATGCCATATCATTCATATTTGCCATGTCATTTAAATTATTTCATTTCATATAGAATATATCATATGACTTAGGATATTACATTTCATATAGAATATATTATGTTACCTAGGTCATTTCATTTCATTTAGAATATATCATACAACTTAGGATATTTCATTTCATTTAGAATATGCTAAGACATTTAAATTATATCATATCATTTAGGTTGCATTATATTATTTAGACTTTGCTATGTCATTTTATTTATTTCATACATATTCATATATTTTTTTAAATGTTTTCAAAAAGGTAATGATTTTCAATAAAATAAAGATATTCTCGAGTTAAAATAATTCATGAGTTCTCTGCCGGGTTTGCTGGGGAGGATATCATCAATTATCATTAATAACGGAATATCTTCTTTAAAATGAGAATGATTCAGAAAGTTTTCCAAACTAATAAATTTTTTTATATTTTGCCACGTTTGTTGGGGAATATAGGAAAATTTTGAATTTATAAATTCCGGATCATTTTCAATTAAAAATGGAATTATTTTTCTTTAAATTGGGAATTAACTTGAAATACTAAATTTAAACCGATTTTTTTTATACCGAGACTTGAGATAACACAGGATTAATAAAGTACCGTTTTATACGGGCGTTGTGGGGGTGCTAATCTTTCCCCACACGTAACCGAGTCCCGAACCCGTTTCTTTGATTTCTCTGGTTTAAAACGCAGACTTGAAATTGGTTTTAAAAATGTTTTAATTAATTTTAAAATATTTTATAAAATCGGTTTTAATAGGTGGCCGATCACACCTAGCTAAAAAAGATTGGTGGCGACTCCATGTCTTTTTCAATGCCATTTTCAAAACCTTCATTTTTCTAGAGGAATTAAGTCGACTTTGCCTCGGTTTTTTTTAATGTCACACTTAACGAATAATAAAGTCTTGTGATGAGACTTGTTATTTTTTAGGTTGCGACAGCTTGGCGACTCCACTGGGGAAATATTAGAGAGTCAGACCTAGAATTAGTCGTGTATTATCAAAGTCTCGGTTTTGTTGGTTTAATTGGTATTTAATTTCAATTTCCACATTTTAAAAAAAATAAGGATAATTTCAAAAATAATAAAATGTTTTAAATATGTTCATATTCTTGTGCATACATATTATAATTATTCTCTGATTATTTTGGTGCATATATTTATTTATTGATTAATTGATGGTTTATGTTGTTTAATCTTGTTGGGGCATTTGGAATAAGGGATATAGAATCGGGGTGAAAGGTTTGTTATTTCTCCTCACAAACCACACGTGCATTTGCATATCATGAATCCTATACCCGGGTTCCGTCCTTTTAGGTGGGAGCAAAGTAACTAAGCCTTCGTGATTAACAATCCGCATAGGCTAGTGAAACACTTCCCGAGTACTAAATTACCTAAGCCTTCGTGATTAACAATCCGCATGGGCTAGGGAAATAGACTCTAACGAATTGAACCCGCTTTTATCGGGGTGCCTTACTAGCCTTCACCGGCGATAGTGAGGAACAATTCGGGGCTTTTAGAACTAATTCACCTTCATATAATAAACCTAGGCGAAGCCATGCCGGATTTCCAATTAGATATCCCGAAGTTAAGAACACATGGAGGAATATTTCCAATCCTTTTACCTTCTATTCTACTTTTCGAATAAGTTTATTTTTGAAAATCGGACAATGATGAACGTACATCACAATGCCCGTAATAAGTTGTCATAACGTGCCAAATACGAATTCAGCATGCTAGACGCAAATCAATGGAGTCGCCACTAATCATCTAATCTAGGTGTGATTAGTCACCTTTATGAATCTATCCTATTTAAAGTAATCCTAAGCTTGACTAAGGCACCTTAAAAAGAATAGGTTCTGGTCTACTTTATCAGAACTAGGTTCGGGAGTACGGTTACGTGTGAGGAAGGATTAGCACCCTCACAACGTCTATCTAAGAGATAGTACCTAATTAGTCTTGTGATACCTAAAAAGTCTTAATTAATTGGTCTTGTCTATCTTATTTCGTTTTAATTGTTAAAGTTAGGAATATCGGAAATTATTTTTTAGGTCTTCCTTCCATTCATTATGGAGAAATTACTAAAAAGTATTTCCTCACCTCGAGAGTATTCAAAAGAAACCATTCGTTCTATTGAAGAGGCTCCGTCGTCGGAAAAATTAAATTGTTTAACCAAATTATTTCTCTTAAATTAATCTTCCAAAAAATAATCCACATTTTATTAATGTTTGTTTTGAAAAATAAATTGTGATTTTTAATATCGAAAATCATCTCTTAAAATATCCTTCCATTCATTCTGGAGAATTTTTAAAAGAATTTTTCTCACCTAGAAATTTCTTAAAAGTCATCCATTCGCAACTTTCTTGAATTTCATCATCGGAAAAAATCTTAATTTATCTTTCAATTTTAATTAAGCATTTATTATGGAAAATTAATTTGAGAAAAAGAAGTTGAAAATTAATTATTCTTAAAAAAATAAATTTTTGATTTTTGTTGGTATTGAAATTAATCTCTTAAAATATCCTTCCATTCATTATGGAGAATTTTTAAGAGAAATTTCTCACCTAGAAATTTTTCAGAAATTAACCATTCGTAATTTCTTTGAATTTCATCATTGGAAAAAATCTCAATTTATTTATTTAAAAATAACTATTCTTCAATTAAATTAATTTAATCTAATCTAAAAAATAAATTAATAATTAACAATATTAAAAATATACAATTATTATAAAAATATAAAATATAATATACTAATATGATAATAATAGTTTTTTTTCTAAAAAAATATATGGTTAGTAAAAATAATAAATAATAATAATATAATATAATATAAAATATAAACCTGTAAAAAAACTAAAAACAATTAGTAAATAAATAATAAAATCAAATAAAACAAAAGTAAATAAGACAAAAACAAATAAGACAAAAAAAAAATGGAAGAACAACAAAACGTAAAAACGCAAAGTGAAAGGAAACAAATGAAATAACATACCAAACAGCAGGGGAGGGGGCCAGCCCAGGCGCGGGCCGCGCACGGGCCTGCTGGCCCGGGCCCCTGCTGTCTCTAAAAAACAAATTTTTTTTTTGGTTCATTTGTTTACCTCTTTAAAAAAAAAATCTCTTTTTTTCTCTGAAATTCTTCAAGAACACCAAGAACACCAAACCCAGATTTTTCCAGATTCCGGTGAGATGCTGCTGCCGCCGCCGCTGTCGTCGCCGGTGCCGCCGCCGCCGCCGCCATCGCCGCCGATGCCGGTGGTCAAAAAGTTCTCGAAAAATCACCAAAAATTCCTTTCGATCTCCTCTTTTCAAATATCAAATTAGTTTTTTTCGAATCTCTCTAGAATTTCCTAGATCTGAAATTGAAGTTCGAAACTTCACCTCCTCCGATCTACTCCGTCGGTCGTCGAATGGCCACCAACTTTTAGTATGTGTTTCTTCTAATTAAAACACAACTTTTCTTTCTCAAGAACTTTTTTCGAAACAAACTCTAACTCCCACTTTTGAATTTTCGAATTTTTTCTCTCAAAAAAAATATTTTTTTATTTCGAAAAAAACCTATAATTGCTTCTAACTCTCCTTGATTTCTGATATTTTCTTGATGTGTGTTGTGTTTGATGCTTGGGTTCTTTTTTATAGAGAAGAAATTAAGTTTTAATCTAGCTAGAAGTCTTCAATCTGATCAAGAGAGGTGTTTTGTTTCAATCACATTTTTAGAGTCCCACTTCAATCCAAAAAGAGGTTTATTTCAACCCAAATTTGTTTTTTTTCATTTTTCTATTAATTTCGAATTTCTTCTGATTTTTCTTTTAATTTTTGAAATTATCCAAATTTTTTATTTTTTTGATTTTTTTGTTTTTTGATTTTTTTTGTTTTTCTGATTTTTTCTGATTTTTTCTTTTTTTGCTTTAATAATAAAAATTATACCCGGATAAAATCCGGTGTCTACAGTTGCCCCTCTTTGTGCATTCCCTGAGAAACAGGGGATGTGCAAAGACGTAGACACCGTACTAAGTCCTATGTACTTAAAGAAAATTCTATCGTAGAAAAGCTCCTCTAAGCGAGGCATAAACTTTAAATAAACTCACCGTAAAAACATACTCCTCCACCGAGGCATCAACTTTAAACGAAAATACTCCTCCACCGAGGCATCAACTTTAAATAAAAATACTCCTCCACCGAGGCTTCAACTTTAAATAAAAACTCCTCCACCGAGGCTTCAACTTTAAATAAAAACTCCTCCACCGAGGCTTCAACTTTAAAAGAAAACTCCTCCATCGAGGCTTCAACTTTAAAGAAAATACTCCTCCACCGAGGCTTCAACTTTAAAAGAAAATACTCCTCCACCGAGGCTTCAACTTTAAATAAAAACTCCTCCATCGAGGCTTCAACTTTAAAAGAAAATACTCCTCCACCGAGGCTTCAACTTTAAATAAAAACTCCTCCACCGAGGCTTCAACTTTAAATAAAATACTCCTCCACCGAGGCTTCAACTTTAAATAAAAACTCCTCCATCGAGGCTTCAACTTTAAATAAAAACTCCTCCACCGAGGCTTCAACTTTAAAAGAAAATACTCCTCCACCGAGGCTTCAACTTTAAATAAAAATACTCCTCCACTGAGGCTTCAACTTTAAATAAAAAATTAAATAAATTTGCAAAATTCTCAAATGTGAATGTAGACTTCAAAAAATCTTACCTTGAGTCTCGAAAGAAATCGCTAACCTCGCAAATTAGCATTCCAAACCCATGTCCAAATCATACTGAGTACCTGAAATAAACTTTTTTGTGTGCAAATAAATGCAATGCAGTACATGAATGCCATGAATGCCGATGCATATCGTGCAAATGGATGTCATGAATGCTCTAATATCAACTCCCTGAAAATAAAAGGTTCTCAAGCTCATCATTTATCTCTGTTCGCACTTGGCTTCAAGCTGGTAGAACGAATCTTATTATCTCTTTCATTTTTCAAAATCTGCTAAATATAAATTTATTTCTTCAAAAATTTCAAAACGCCAAACATTCTATATCTCATCTTATGCCAGCTTAAATGGGCTTCACATTCCATCTCGGAAATTCTCATCTTCACGGATTCTTACTTTTAAAAATCAGATCTCATCTCATCTCCTGACTTTTCTGTTCAATTATCCATAGATTTCTCATAACAATAATTGCAAGGATCTCTTAAGATCATGTTCTAATCTATCAATCATTATTCTAATTTCATAGCAAACGCAATGCATGATGCATTCCCTCTATTCAATGCAAAGGTATAAAGTTGAGAATAACAAATGGAATAACAAATGGAAGGCAAAAAGATAGATTGGATAAGCTGGAAAGAAATATCTTTATTATCAAAATAAGGAAAAGAATTCATCTCAAGGAATAAAGGAATATCTCAAAAAGGTTTATCAACAAGGTGTTAGGATAACGAAACAATATCCAAACAATGAATACTTAGACAATCTTAACAGTTCATTCAAAATTCTCATCTAAAAACCAATTCCAATCGATGTCTTCAATCCTTCAGAGTTCATCAAACTAGACATTGTCCTCATCTTCATGAAATTTTCTCGATGACGCTGATCCTCCTCATATCTAAGCCGCCCTTTCGGGTTTTCAACTTAGACAACCCCCATTGACCCAAACCGCCCTTTTCGGGTTTTCAATTTGAGTCATCCTTTTTCTTTTTTTCTTTCTTTTTTCTTTTTTCTTTTTTCTTTTTTTCTTTCTTTTTTCTTTTTTTTCTTTTTTTCTTATTCTTTTTTTCATTTTTTTTTCAAAGAAACATTTCTCCACAGTATTTGGCAAATCATCCTCATTTGTCTTTCTCAAAATAATACTTCCTTCAAAAAAAATTTTCATTTCATAAGAACTCCACAAATAGTTGTGTATTATCTCCAATGGCCATGTGACTTGAGAGCAATTTCTTCAAAACTAATTATTTCTCAAAGTATCAAGAAGAACCTTCCCTCATCCTGTGTTCGTCTCAATCTTCTCGGAAGCAATTAAGCATATCAAACTGTAACAAGTCTTTTCCCTTCTTTTTTTTTTGGAGTTGTCTTTATGCATCTAAGCTTCATTGTCTCTTGATAATACCACAAGCATGTCCTAATTCAATACATGATTTCCGATTCAAACATTCACATTTGATCAAAATGGACTTTTCCAGGTACGTAATGTAGGCCAAGGTTTCGGGGTTATGAAAGAATGGATAAAATAGGCTCAAACATGTTTAAGGGTATTCAATCCAAGGATCTTTTTATCTCAAAACACTTCATATCTTTCTTTCCATTTCCAAGATAATCGAGCCATGGATCATTTTTTTCAATGAGGATTTTCAAAACTTTGCGCATCTATCTTTTCATTTCTTTTCTTTCCTTTTTTCTTTTTTTTTTCACTATTTTTTCTTTTTTTCTCTTTTCCTTTTTTTTTTTGCCTTTTTTATCATAAAGTGAGTTTGAAAATTTGAAACTCAATCCATTTCAATATATGCCCTCCTGACATAAAGCATTTATGGTGTAGAAATATGATCCAAACGTATGACCCTCCATAGAAAGATAATTCTTCACTCTTGCCCCCTGGTGTGGCGGGTGATCCTTAGTTGGGTTTATTCGAAAAAAAAATCCAATAGGCTCAAAAGGGGTAGCAAAGGATAATTTCTCATTTTGTGAAAGGAATATGAAAGATGGCCATTATCATCTCAAATGTGAATATTTTCATCAAAAAACATTTATTGAAAAATGACAAGCTTATAGAAATTCAACACAATGAATCTATATGCTTGTAAAGGAATTCAACAGCCATTAATATACTTGTGAAGCAATTCTACCAATTTTTCTCTAATCATGCCAAAACTGCATATCAACTTTCATCTGTAATCTTCAACAGCATCTCTAGTTTCATCCGTCTTAACTTTTGTTGCACTGGCTTGTATTCTGGCCGTAAAGGCAATCTATGCTCCATAATATCTGTATCTAAACCCGGCATGTCTCTGTATGACCATGCGAACACATCCACAAATTCTCTGAGCAAATCTTCTAATCTCTTCTTTTGAACAGGTGGCAACGACGCGCCGATCTTTACTTCTTTCTTATTTTTCTCATCTCCCAAATTGATCATCTCAGTAACCTCTTGATGTGGTTCAATCAGTTTCTTTTCTTATTCCATTAATCTCAATAAATCTGGAGACAAAGTATAGTCATCTGATTCCTCTTCATTATCAAATTCATCAACATGAACTGTGTTTTCAAAATCGAATCCCAAATTATTATTAAGATTGTCTTTGTATTCATTACTTGGAATTCTGAAATTGAATTGAATGGAAAGAAAGAAAGGCAACAATGAAAGAAAGGAAAAATGACAACCATGAATAATAGAGGGAATGAAAATGCATCTTGTTCCTAATTTATTAAAATAGTGAGAAATAAACTAACCCATACATAAAAGAACATCCCTAATGCCCCTGGGCATGAGCAACTAGGGACTTGACTCCCTGCATTATATTTTATGAGATTCAAGGATAACCAACAGCTTTGTCACTTTCCAATTACCCAGCTCCATTTCAGGTGAGCACGGGTACACCAATAACTCTTCCTTGACATCAGATTTCATTCCTGCTTTCTCCACCATTTGAATAGAAAGCTCGGAAAACGCTTCTTCTAAATTTGGCGGAAGTATGTCGGGATAAATACATCCCCCTAAGTGAAAAGTGGAATAAAGATAAGGAAATACCATCTTCCTCGGCTCCCACTCATACCCTTTCACACGAGCCAATTTTTTCTTCCTCTTCTCGAACTCGACTATCTTTTTCTCATCAAAGAATGTGATCGGTTTCACTGAAGATTCTCCAATTACCATATCAATTTCATTTGCCCCAAACTCTGTGTAAAACTCAACCTGAGAGAGATCCATTAGTTTCTGTAACTCATGCCGGAATTCAACACAACCTTGCACCGAATGGCCCACTATACCTTGGTGATATTTGCAAATCTTGCTTGGATCATATTCACCAAGATAGCTACCTAAATTAGCCTGTATAGGACTAATCATGCTAGCTTTAACCAGGACATCGAAGATGTAATCCATTGATGTCGTGACCTCATCCACTTTCCGCTTGACCATGGTAATCTTGCCATCTCCCAATGCATTTACCGCCGGCCTTGCATGGTTGGTAGCGGATTACCGTTGACGTTCGGGCCAACTTTCTCCTCAAAGTTTATCAACCCGGCCTTAATCAAACCTTGCACTTTGTACTTCAGAGCTGTACAATTTTCGGTGGAGTGTCCCACGTTTCCCGAATGGTAGTCACATCGGGCATTAGGATCATACCACCTAGGGTATGGAGGTTTCAAAGGTTCCAAATGTACTGGTGCAACCAGATGGTTCTTGATAAGGTCTGGAAGCAAGTCTGCATAAGTCATGGGAATCGGATCAAATGATATTCTTTCCTGGTTGGCTCGTGGTCCCCTCGGATTAACTGTGGGTTGATTAGCTTGTACGGGTGGCCCAACTGGAGGAGCGAATGGTCTTGGGCGGAAATTAGGTTGGAATATCTGCGGAGGTGCAGGTGGATAAGCATATGAAATCGGATTGATGGCATTGGTATTCGGGTAGTATGGCTGGTACATGGACTGCGGGAAGTGTGGGACGTAACCTCCCGTTTGTTGCCCCCATATGCAACAGTCTGGACATCAGCTTCCTTCTTCTTTGTCACATTATTCCTCTTCACAATAGATTCTCCCCCTTCAATCTTGCCACTTTTGATGGCATTTTCTATGATTTCGCAAGAAATCACCATATCAGCAAAGTTCTTTGTGGCGTTCCCAATCATCCTGTCATAGTACGGAGCCTTAAGAGTACTAACGAACAGTACCGTAGTCTCTTTCTCAGTCAGAGGTGGCTGAATCTGGGCAGCAATATCTCTCCATCTCTGGGCATAGTCCTTAAAACTTTCGGTAGACTTCTTCTCCATGTTTTGTAGAGACAAACGGTCAGGAGCCATATCAACGATATGCTTATATTGGCTAATGAATGCCTTGGCCAATTCTTTCCAAGTACGAACTCGATTCCTGTCTAGTTGAACATACCATCTAGCAGCAGACCCCGTAAGACTATCCTGAAAGACATGGACCAGCAGCTTGTCATTTCTGGTGTGGGCTGCCATTTTCCGGCAGTACATGGTGACATGAGATATGGGACACTTAGACCCATCAAACTTTTCAAAGTCAGGAGTCTTGAACTTAGGCGGGATTACTACATCCGGCACTAAACAAAGCCCCTCAGCATCCATAGAACCATAGCAGTCTAGCCCCTCAACAGCTTGAAGCCTTTCTTCAATCATCTTCATTTTACGAGACTCGATCTCTTCTGCCACTTTTAGCTTCTCTAACTCTTTAGGATCGTCCAAATCTGGAACTTGGACTGGGTCTATCTTTGTTCCAGGAACAGGAAAAGTGAACCCCGGGATTTGAGGTTGGCCGTGTGGATAAGTGAATCCTTCCATGTAGGGCATCTGTTGCAATTGTTCATGTTGTGCTTGAGGTCGAAAACCGGGCGGACATAAGGATTCACCCACATTCTGCTCTTTCCCCTGAGAACCAGATTCATCATCCTTATTCTTCCCTTTCAGACTTCTCATCATTTCCAGCAAAGAACTTAACTGCTCTATAATCTCATCCTGAGCTTGTTCTACCTTATCTATTCTTGAAGATTGTTCTTCAGCCATTTCTTTAACTCTTGATCTGGTGTTGTAAGAGTGACGAGAAGACTGTCTCGAAGATTCTGACTGTCGAGCTATCCTTGAACCTTTAGCAAAGTTTCTTAAATTAGGATGATATGCTTTAAATCTAAATTGATGATGTTTATGCACATATAGATGAAATGCTATGAAAGAACACCAGCCACATAACAAATGTAGATAAAAAGAATTTTATAAATAAAATTACCAAATCCATAGAAATCCTAAAAACCAAAGCGATCCTAAAAACATAAAAAATAAAATAACAACTTCAACTGGTCCTAAAAAATGAAAAGTTCTTACAAAGAATCCTAAAATCATAAATCTAAAAAAGAAAAATCCTAACGCCTCCAAAGGAACTTGACAATCTGACGGTAGTGAGACTGAGCTTCATCCAAAAGTTCGTATATGAGATGGCCGTTTTCATGGAATGGATGTACTTTCGCCTTAACCTCCATGATCCTATCATACATGTCTTCTGCCTTACGGGATGCCACATCAAAATGGTCAAACATATTTTCAAGAAGATTTCGCTTTTTAGAGTCCGTATCTCGGAGTTTGGAACATTCTTCCTTCAAGTTCATTAATTCGGTAACTAATTCCTGGCAATTAGCTATTCTTCTTTCTTGATCAAACAATAACTCCCCATTCTCATCTTTTAGGCGTCCGACCTCAGTAATCAAAAGCGAATATTTATTTTCCATAACTGTCAAGGATTCTTTCAAAATGTCGCCATCCTCGGTGAGCTTCTGAACAATACCATCTCTTTCCACTAAACCATCCCCCAACTTTCGAACCTTCAATCGAAGCTTCTTGGCCTTGCTTTTTTCTTTGTTCAATCCCTTTTCTAACTCTTCTACCCTTGATTACAGCTTTCGGTTTTCTTCTCCCAATCCATCTTTCTCTTCTTGTAGCTTTCTTTTAGCCTTTTCTATCCTTAGCATAGGATCCGAAGCTATAACCTTGGCCAAATCGTCTGAACTTCTTTTGCAAGGAATCACAATATCTTTGGTTCTCCTGGCTTGCCACACAGAGTATTCAGGAGTAGTGTTCCATGAGATACTACCCCCTTCGACTCTAACCGTTAATTTCCAAGCCTTTGTGAGTTCTTCTATCCTGGTGATAACCCCATTGTCTGAATAGGAGAAGTCCACCTGGTTAAGTCCATGGGTCATCGGTATGAACTGCTTATACCCTGTCTGTCTCCGTACCATGATGGGAGAGTAGCTAACGGCACCCCAAAGTCCCAAGAGAGGAACCCAAGGTTGATCACCACAGCTAAATAACATAGGTCCATGAGGCATCCATGGTGCTTTCCAGATCACTTGTCGGCTTGTAAGTTCTCGTAACATCACTATCCATTCTTCTTTTGACCTTGACTCAGGCCATGTGCTTTCACAGAATTCCTTGATAGGGATGCTAGTGGTGAAGTACGGCTTTCGGAACTTCGACTCTTGGCACTCAAAATGACTTTTCATCCAGATGTAGAGCAACTGTAAACATCCGATGAAACGCCCTTTTCCATTTCTCCTGCAGTGATTCAGTGACCTGATAGACTCGGCTAATATAGCTGGAGCTGTATTGATCTGATGTCGAACTTGGTCCATGAAATTCACCACAGTTGTTTCAATATGTCCCAATATCTTCGGGAAAACCATAATTCCGTAAATAGCCAAAGCCATCACCTCCAAACCTGTATCATCATCCGGGTGTTTGACAATGAAGTTTCGGAGAATATTCCATGGAATACCAGTGCTTTTACCCTTTGTCTTCACAATCTTGTCAACTTCTGTCAAGCTGATTCCCATGATCTTTGCTACTTTCTTCCGATAACCTGTCTTGTTCTTCCAGTAGACTTTGTCTGGATTAGGAGGATCCAAACGAAGCAGTGCTGAATATTCTTCTATAGTTGGAACCATATCTACTTCGTTGAACACAAAGCACCTGTATGATGGGTCCCAAAACTGCATCATGGCTCTTACCAGGTTATTATCAACTTCAACAGATAGGAGCAAGGCCAGATCCCCATACTTTCGTCTGAATGTTTCTTGTCGAGTTCCATTCCAGGAATGCCAAATGCTGATCAAATCTTCAAGGTTGTTCTGTGCCAGATCCATGTGAACTCTCTCGGGAAGAGTAGATACATACCCGACTGGAAGACAATCTCCTGTACTTTGCTGGATTGCTTCAGACCTAAGCTTCAAACTATTGGCAGACTCACGCTTGGCGACTGTCAGGTTTTCCATGGATTCAGTAGATATTCTTTCTATCTAGACCGTTATGTGGCAAGATGACTTTATGAAGATGCATGATGTATGAAAAGAAAGAAACAAACAGTTAGATGTTATGTCAACAAACTTATGAAAAGATAAAAATACAACAACATGTGTAAGCATTACATCATCATGGTAAGCATATCAACAAAGCAAACGTGTTAGGTGAACAAAGCATCATGTTAATGATAAAAGTATAGGGTAAAAAGTGTCCCTTCATGTGTCCTAAATTCGGGTTCTCCTCTATATAAGGTTGGATATGGCTCTATCTTAAAATTTGGCCACTTAAGTATTGTTTATATGCTGGGTTAGGATACTTGACCAAGCTAAAAAGGTCCCCAAATTGCTCCTTAACATCATCCATGTAGGATGAGTAAGGCACCCCATTCCTCACCCATTACAGGCTTCAACCGGAAGGGTTCAATTCAGGTGAGAGTATTTTCCAAAGTTATGGCAGAGATTTATCATCTCTCAAAGACTTTGGTACTTTACACTCTGAAGGTGTTTCGCTAGCCGTTGCGGAGGTTTTCACCTCTCGAGGCGTAGGTAATTTACCCCCTCCTAAAAGGGACGAGTCCGGGTATAGGACTTTATGATATGCAATGTGTCGTGTGTGCGAAGGGACATTCAAACCTCTCTTTACCCATAAATGTACAATGAAACAAAAATTGTTAGTACAAATAATAAAAATCAAATAAATAAATAAATAAATAAATAAATAAATAAATAAACAATTAAACACTTAAAGACCAATTTTTAAAACCTAATTTATCACAAGACTAATTTATGGCTCGACTCTCAAGTGTCCCCAGCGGAGTCGCCAAACTGTCATAACGTGTCAAATACGAATTCAGCATGCTAGACGCAAATCAATGGAGTCGCCACTAATCATCTAATCTAGGTGTGATTAGTCACCTTTATGAATCTATCCTATTTAAAGTAATCCTAAGCTTGACTAAGGCACCTTAAAAAGAATAGGTTCTGGTCTACTTTATCAGAACTAGGTTCGGGAGTACGGTTACGTGTGAGGAAGGATTAGCACCCTCACAACGCCTATCTAAGAGATAGTACCTAATTAGTCTTGTGATACCTAAAAAGTCTTAATTAATTGGTCTTGTCTATCCTATTTCGTTTTAATTGTTAAAGTTAGGAATATCGGAAATTATTTTTTAGGTCTTCCTTCCATTCATTATGGAGAAATTACTAAAAAGTATTTCCTCACCTCGAGAGTATTCAAAAGAAACCATTCGTTCTATTGAAGAGGCTCCGTCGTCGGAAAAATTAAATTGTTTAACCAAATTATTTCTCTTAAATTAATCTTCCAGAAAATAATCCACATTTTATTAATGTTTGTTTTGAAAAATAAATTGTGATTCTTAATATCGAAAATCATCTCTTAAAATATCCTTCCATTCGTTCTGGAGAATTTTTAAAAGAATTTTTCTCACCTAGAAATTTCTTAAAAGTCATCCATTCGCAACTTTCTTGAATTTCATCATCGGAAAAAATCTTAATTTATATTTCAATTTTAATTAAGCATTTATTATGGAAAATTAATTTGAGAAAAAGAAGTTGAAAATTAATTATTCTTAAAAAAATAAATTTTTGATTTTTGTTGGTATTGAAATTAATCTCTTAAAATATCCTTCCATTCATTCTGGAGAATTTTTAAGAGAAATTTCTCACCTAGAAATTTTTCAGAAATTAACCATTCGTAATTTCTTTGAATTTCATCATTGGAAAAAATCTCAATTTATTTATTTAAAAATAACTATTCTTCAATTAAATTAATTTAATCTAATCTAAAAAATAAATTAATAATTAACAATATTAAAAATATACAATTATTATAAAAATATAAAATATAATATACTAATATGATAATAATAGTTTTTTTTCTAAAAAAATATATGGTTAGTAAAAATAATAAATAATAATAATATAATATAAAATATAAACCTGTAAAAAAACTAAAAACAATTAGTAAATAAATAATAAAATCAAATAAAACAAAAGTAAATAAGACAAAAACAAATAAGACAAAAAAAAAAACAATGGAAGAACAACAAAACGTAAAAACGCAAAGTGAAAGGAAACAAATGAAATAACATACCAAACAGCAGGGGAGGGGGCCAGCCCAGGCGCGGGCTGCGCGCGGGCCTGCTGGCCCGGGCCCCTGCTGTCTCTAAAAAACAAATTTTTTTTTGGTTCATTTGTTTACCTCTTTAAAAAAAATCTCTTTTTTTCTCTGAAATTCTTCAAGAACACCAAGAACACCAAACCCAGATTTTTCCAGATTTCGGTGAGATGCTGCTGCCGCCGCCGCTGTCGTCGCCGGTGCCGTCGCCGCCATCGCCGCCTGTGCCGGTGGTCAAAAAATTCTCGAAAAATCACCAAAAATTCCTTTCGATCTCCTCTTTTCAAATATCAAATTAGTTTTTTTCGAATCTCTCTAGAATTTCCTAGATCTGAAATTGAAGTTCGAAACTTCACCTCCTCCGATCTACTCCGTCGGTCGTCGAATGGCCACCAACTTTTAGTATGTGTTTCTTCTAATTAAAACACAACTTTTCTTTCTCAAGAACTTTTTTCGAAACAAACTCTAACTCCCACTTTTGAATTTTCGAATTTTTTCTCTCAAAAAAAAATGTTTTTTTATTTCGAAAAAAACCTATAATTGCTTCTAACTCTCCTTGATTTCTGATATTTTCTTGATGTGTGTTGTGTTTGATGCTTGGGTTCTTTTTTATAGAGAAGAAATTAAGTTTTAATCTAGCTAGAAGTCTTCAATCTGATCAAGAGAGGTGTTTTGTTTCAATCACATTTTTAGAGTCCCACTTCAATCCAAAAAGAGTTTTATTTCAACCCAAATTTGTTTTTTTTCATTTTTTTATTAATTTCGAATTTCTTCTGATTTTTCTTTTAATTTTCGAAATTATCCAAATTTTTTATTTTTTTGATTTTTTTGTTTTTTGATTTTTTTTGTTTTTCTGATTTTTTCTTTTTGTTTTTGTTTTTTTGCTTTAATAATAAAAATTATACCCGGATAAAATCCGGTGTCTACATAAGTGTTGGTATTTCATCCTAGGGGTGTTATAATGCCGAAATTTTGTTGGCATCCTCAGGATAATTATTGTTTTGAATTATATGTTTTTTTGTATTATTCGTATTTATTCCCGTTACTAATTCATTTTCTTTTCTTTTCTTTTCGTTGTTGTTTTTGTTTTTGTTTTTTGCATTCTTGTCATTATTTTTTTTGCACATGGAAAGTTATTGGTATCGGGATAATATTCAACGAAAAGGGCTTTAATGGAGGGTCAGAGTGTCTCAGTGGTCGAGAGGCATTTAGAGGTTAGGAAACAGCCCGAGAAAGGTTAGTAGGATAATGGGGATTGTTTGAAGATGGGATATGTGTCAGCATTGCCAGCCGAGGTTGATCTTACTATCAAGCAAAATGATCTCCGGGAATTGATGGATATATGGAATCAGTGGAACATATCAGAAAAGAAGCCTTCACTCAGACTTATGGGGACATAGCACTGCTAGTTTAGGTTAAGGTCAGTGGTGAGGTAATCCGGGCTATGGTGCAATTTTGGAATCCCGCTTATCGGTGTTTTACCTTCAACTGAGAGGATATGACTCCAACCATAGAGGAATATTCGACCTTGCTGCATATTGAGAACATTATTCCCAACCGTATTTATTTGAAGGATACAAAGACGCCGGGTTTCAAGAAAAATGTGTTTAAAATTCTGGGAGTAGAAAGAAATTGGGTCGAAAGCCATGTTGTCCGAAAAGGGGTAAGCTATTGTATATCATGGGATATTTTACGGACCTTAATCCATAGCCATTCAAGTAAGGAGACAGTCAGGGATATTTTTGCTTTGGCTATCTATGGTTTAGTTATCTTCCCAAAGACATTAGGGTATGTGGATGTCGCGATATTTGATTTTTTGAGAGGCTTGAGCAAAGGATCAACCCAGCCCCGGCAATTATAGCAGAAACAATCCGATCCTTGAATTTCTGTAGACGGGAAGGAAAAGGGCATTTTCTAGGTTGTATACAGCTCCTTTACATATGGGTTCAGACCCATTTTTGTAAACAGGAGAATTTCCCTCTTCGCTCATAGTGGAAATCTTTTGCACCAATTGGTGAATTTCTTAAGAGGGACTGGCTTGAAAATAGGACCATGGAATAATGGATCAATATATTCTGGAATATCAGGGCTGAGATGATAATTTGGAAAGCTCCATTGATAGCTCCTATGCCGACATTGTACAAGTGCGAAGATAAAGCTTTTGTTCCATTATTGGGAGTATGGGGAGGAGTGAGCTATGCACCACTGCTAGTACTGAGACAATAAGAATCCCGTCACTTTACTCTTATGACCGATGACCTTAGTAATTTGGAATTTGCTTATGGAGAAGTTGGATATTCGGGAAAGGTACGTGAGATTGTAGTAGCATGGAAGGAAACTCATCGAGTGGAGGTAGCTAGATATGACGACATTGTCACACCTAATTACCTGACATGAAGGGAATTGAGGGTTAATGATAGGTTGGTGACATCAGATGGGGAAGAAGTTCAGCATTTGAGTTCGCCGCTCAAGGAAGCGCCATCGGAGTTAGAAATTACAAAGCCAGAATTCGAAAAAGAAAAGGCCCAAATGAGCAAGGAAATTGCCCGTTTGCAAGAAGAGCTTGAGGATATGAAAAATAGGGAATCAGCTCGAGAAATAGAAAAGGAAAAAATCAAGAGAGAGAGGGACACTGCTAAAAGCGATCTTCAGGAATTACACTTGGAGAACAAAAAGTACCGTTTCGAGCTCAGATTAGTGGGGACTCTCAAGAATTTCGGGGAATGGGAACAAGAAGTCAAAAACCTCAAGAAGAAGAAGAACTATTGGGCAGAAAGAGCAAAGCATGAGGAAGTCCGAGCCAATCAACTGGAGAAACAAGCTAAGGAAAGCTTACACGGCGATGCTTCTGCAAACATGTCAAAGGGTCGTGAACAAGTAGGGGTCAGATTGAAGAGTAAGGCAGTCAAAAGAGGACAGTGAAAAAGGTTCAAGATCCGAGGGAATTACTATAGGACCAATATTTTGTAATAGCATTTTTAAATTAGGAGAGACAGATTATCAGATTGTCTTAAGCAGTGATTTTTTCTTTGATGTATTTAGTTCCAGGAAATCAATGAAAGACCGTTTGGTTGGAATTATCCCAGGGCCAATACTTTTAAATGCATTCATCATTCATTTGTTCTTTCTTTTATATATTTTATTTGTTCATTCATTTATATTCATAATCATTCATTCATTTATTCTTTATAAATTGTTCATACACTTACTCATTTATTTATTTGTCCATTCATTTATTCTTTATAATTAGTCATTTAGGTTCATACACTTAATCATTTACTTATTTGTTCATTCATTAACATTTAGTCATTTATTCATTCATTCATTTTTATAAAATAAAATAAAAAATGTGTCAATAACTTCTAATCCATGGTTTTTAAAACTAAAGGTACAACTGGTCGCACTCAGAAAGAATCAGACTTTCGACACCCTTACAATACTCGATCTCAAGTAAGAGCTATGGAGAACGATCAACTTGCTAGAATTGAAAGGATGGAAAGAATTCAAAAAGAACTGCAAGAACAGTTAGCTAAGTCTCAAGAGGAGTCACGGGAACAAATGACCAAACTCATGGAGATGATGAGGCAGAAGTGGCCAGGAGAAAATTCAGTTACAGGAATGGGGGCAGTGAACCAGGAAGACCGACCAGAGGTGGTACAGAAGAATAGTCAGACATCCCAACCTGTGGGAAATGAACTTTCGACTGGGGCAGCATCCTATATATACATCCAACCAGCGGCTGAAGCACAAAATTTTGGTCCTAAAAGGGGTAATATGGGGTTGATCCAATTGATGTGGAAGTTCCAGACTTTGAAGAAATGGCTGAAAAGGAAAGGGCAAAGATGACTGAACTGAAGAAGGTTGAAACTGCAGAATCCCAAAAAAAATCAGCTGCTGAAGGAAAGGTTAAGGGCAGTTGAAGGGGCGAAGCTATTTGGCAGTCTAGATGCCAAAGAGATGAGTTTAGCGCACGGTCTGCTGATTCCTCCAAAGTTCAACGTACCAGACTTTGAAAAATATTACGGAACTACCAACCCATCAGCGCATTTGACCATGTATTGTCGGAAGATGATCGGACATGATGAAGATGACAAATTGCTCATCCACTGTTTCCAAGATAGTTTGATAGGGTTCGCAACTCAGTGGTATAACTAGCTTACTCGTTCTAAGATCTGTTCTTGGACCTGACCGACTAACTTTCCAGAACATGGAAAAGAAAGCTACTGAAAGTTTTAAAGAATATTCTCAAAGATGGAGAGACCTGGCTACACAACTGCAACCTCCTTTAACCAACAAAGAAACTATAGTGCTTTTCATCAATACCTTGAAAGCACCTTATTATGATAAATTGGTGGGAAGTGCCACCAAGGACTTTGCAGATATGGTGATATCTAGGGAGATGATAGAATCCGCTATTAAGAATGGGAAAATAGAATGGGGAGAGTTTGCTACCCCGAAGAGAGTTTTTCCTGCAAAGAAGAAGGAGGAGACACATGCAGTCAGTTTGCTACCACATCTTATGCACCTCCGACACCTTACATACCTTACCTAGGTATAATCCTTACTACCCTAATGTGAACCACCTTACCCAAAATCCATTCCCCTATACCAATATACCATAACAGCCGTTCCCAACTGGTATATCCCCACTAACCCTTCCTCGAAATACTGTCCTAAACACTTAAGGCCCCGCGCGCAATGACTATCGTTCACCAAGGAACGATCAAAAACCCTAATTTGATCCTATTCCTACCATTTATGGTGAGCTATATCCTAAACTACTACAAGGCCAACTTATCGCGCCCGTATATCTTAAACCTTTGACCCCACCATACCCAAGATGGTACAATGCAAATACCAACTATGCATATCATGCAGGAATTCAGGGGCATTCAACGGAGGATTGCATTGCTTTCAAAAATAAGGTCCAAAGCTTAATTAATATTGGAGTTGTGAAGTTTGGGTTAAATAATGGGCCAAATGTAGCGGGAAAACCATTGCTCGATCATGCTGAGAATCGGGTAAATATAGTATCGATAGGGGAAGTCATAAAGGTAAAAAAGGACGTCAGGGAAGTCAAGACTCCATTGTTGACAGTATGGGTCGAGATGGTCAAGGCAGGAATGGTGGGAGATGCAGACAGTCTAAAAATGGTTGCAAAAAGGGTGCAGAATTGGTGCCTGCTCCATAAGTGTGGAGGTCATGTCATACAGGACTGCGGAGACTTTCTGGTTAAAGTCCAAAAGATGATGGATAATGGGGAGGCCCAGTTTTACGAAGAGACAGAGGAGGAAATAGAAGTTATTGAGAATGCAGCTGGCTACGCGATAGGAAGACCCTTGATCATCTATTATGATGAACTAGAGGAGAAAGTTATGCCAGTCGTTGAGGAAAGTGCACCTAAGTTAATCATTGATTTGCCTGTTTCCTTTTCATACAAGGAAAACAAAGCTGCACCATTGAAATACGACTGCAGCATGGTTATGCCTGGGTCTTCGAGTTAGCAAGATATCACAGGTGTGGGGCATTTAACACGAAGCGGAAGGTGCTATGCTCTTGAGGCTGTTGAACAGGGGTTAACAGGAAAAGACAGAGGAGCAGACAAAGGGAAGAAAGTAGTTGAACCAATCCATATTGAGATGGATTTGTCAAAAGAAGCAGAGAGGGGATCAGCCCCGGTAAATAGGATAAAGAAGCCGGTAAACGAGAAGGAGGCATGTGAGTTTTTAAAGTTCATAAAACATAGTGAGTATAGTGTGGTTGAGCAATTGCAGCGTTAGCCAGCAAGAATCTCCATCTTATCCTTGCTATTAAACTCAAAGCCACACAGAAATGCCCTGTTAAGAGTGTTGAATCAGGCATATATGGCTAACAACATATCAGTAGAAAAGTTAGACTGGCTGGTGGGAAACATTGCAGCAGACGACCATATATTTTTCAGTTATGATGAAATACCACCTAATGGTATTGGGTCCACAAAGGCTCTTCACATAACAACTACCTGCAAGGGGCATAAACTACCAAGGGTGCTTCTGGACAATGGTTCTTCATTAAATGTAATACCCTTGGCAACCCTATCTAAGTTGCCAGTGGATATGTCTTATATGTTACCGAGTTGCACAGTAGTCAGGGCTTTCAATGGTACCAAGAGAGAGGGAATGGGGACTATTGAGGTTCCTCTGGAGATAGGCCTATGCACTTACACGGTGAATTTCCAGGTCATGGATATTAATCCGTCTTATAATTGCTTATTGGGAAGGCCATGGATACATTCAGCAGGGGCTGTACCCTCGTATCTCCACCAAAAACTAAAATTTGTAATGGAGGGCCATTTGATCACTGTATCAGGAGAAGAAGACATAATAGCCTCTGCATCTACTGTATCTCCTTATGTTGAACCCAATGAATATGTCGTAGAATGTTTTTTTCGATATTTGGAATTCGTAAACGCGGTTTACGTCGTTGAAGGACGAAAAATTCCAAAACCAAGGTTGTCCAAGAACACAAGGCTGGGAGTAAGAACCACAGTAGGAAAAAGCTGCAGGGCTGGAAAAGGTTTGGGGAAATATCTTCAAGGGATGGCTCGAGCAGTGGAAGTAGTGGGAAAGAAAGACCAATTTGGCTTAGGGTATCTTTCGAAGGCCCATAAGAAGAGGAAACAGGTTGAAATGAACAGACAAAGAAGAATGGCCCGTCTCACGGGTATGGATATTGAATGGGAACCCATGACTTTCCCACCAATCTTTCACAACTTTCGCTCTGATGGTTTTCTATTCGGAGAAAAGAATTCAGAAGATGTACTCATAATGATCGAGCAAGCTTTTGAATAATTCCATGTGAATAAAGGGGGGCAGATTCAGGATATGGTGATTTGCATGATCGGGAAAGAAGGGATGGAAAGTGACAGTGTGAACTGGATGGTGCGACCTTGTCCACCAGGATATAGACTAACCAATTGGAGTGCGACTGAGTTGCCCATAGTTTTTAAGTCTTTTCCAACGTAATACTTTAAAAAACAATCTTAATTATATTTACCCAGAGATATTAAGAGTTTTTTTTTTTTTTTTCTGTAATAGGCTTTTTGTCTAAACATTTTCATTCAATAAATAACAAGCACAATGCATTTTATCCATATTGATTTGTCCATATTCTTTCATTTTTGTTATTTATTTTGTTTTCATTATATATATATTTTCCTATATTGTTTCTTCTTCACTTTTTTACAGGTGTACGGGTGCGGAATATGAGGACCTTTCTGTCAGTAATTCTGAAATTGATTTTGAAAGACCCATTTGCACGGGTGATTTTGAGGCTAACGAAGATACTGAGGATTATGGTCTACCTCCGAACCTATTAAGGAAAATAAAGTAAGAGGAGAAACAAGTACTTCCTCATAAGGAATTATTGGAAATAATAAATCTGGGAGATGGTGAAGAGATAAAGGAAGTCAAAATCGGAACTTCATTGTCATAATCAATAAAGGGTGAACTAATAGCCTTGCTCCAGGAATATATGGATGTATTTGCATGGTCTTACCAAGACATGCCAGGGTTGGATCCGGATATTGTGGTTCATAAGCTCCTTTTAAGGCTAGAATGCAAGCCAAATCAGCAAAAGTTGAGAAGAATGAGGCCAGACATGCTGTTAAAGATAAAAGAGGAGGTGAAGAAGCAATTTGATGTTGGGTTCTTAGAGGTGGCAAAATATCCAGAATGGGTGGCAAATATTGTTCCAGTACCAAAGAAGGATGTCAAAGTGCGGATGTGCGTTGATTACCGAGATTTGAACAAGGCCAGCCCTAA
This sequence comes from Fremontodendron californicum, assembly GCA_030761205.1. Classification (NCBI taxonomy): domain Eukaryota; kingdom Viridiplantae; phylum Streptophyta; class Magnoliopsida; order Malvales; family Malvaceae; genus Fremontodendron; species Fremontodendron californicum. The sequence continues at coordinate 8,949,072 of JAULJL010000019.1, read as the reverse complement.
AGATAATTTCCCTTTTCCCCATATTGATACTCTGGTGGATAATACAACGAAAAGTTTTTTATTTTCTTTCATGGACGGATTCTTAGGATACAATCAGATCAAGATGGCACTGAAAGATATGGAGACAACCATATTTGTTACAATGTGGGGAACCTTCTGCTACAAGGTAATGCCATTTGGGTTGAAGAATGCTGGGGCAACATATCAAAGAGCCATGGTGACCTTGTTTCATGATATAATGCATAAGGGAATTGAGGTCTATGTTGATGATATGATCGCAAAGTCACAAGGAGAAGAGGAGCATATTACGAATCTTAAGAAGCTTTTTGAACGATTAAGAAAGTTTAGACTCAAGCTAAATCCGGCAAAATGCACTTTTGGAGTCACCTCAGGGAAATTGTTGGGTTTTATCGTTAGCAAAAGAGGAATTGAGATTGACCCGGATAAAGTGAAGGCTATTCAAAATTTGCCACCACCTCGTACTCAAAAGGAAGTAAGAGGCTTTCTGGGGAGATTGAATTACATTGCTAGGTTTATTTCTCAGTTAATTGACAAGTGTGATCCAATATTTAAGTTACTTCGAAAACGTGATTCAGGAGAATGGGATGAAGGTTGTCAGATTGCATTTGAAAAGGTTAAACATTATCTATCCAACCCACCAGTACTAATGCCACCTGTTTCGGATAAACCAATGATACTATATTTATCATTATTTGAGAGATCCATGGGTTGTGTTTTGGGGCAGCTTGATGAGAATGGAAAGAAAGAATAGGCAGTTTACTACCTCAGCAAGAAGTTCACAGATTATGAGTTGAAGTATTCGTCGGTAGAAAAGTTGTGTTGTGCTTTAGCTTGGACTGCTCGAAGACTCAGACAGTACTTGTTGTACCATACAAGGTGGTTAATTGCTAAGCTGGATCCAGTCAAGTACATGTTGGAAGCACCTTCTTTGTCAGGGAGGACAACAAGATGGCAGGTTTTATTGTCAGAGTATGACATTGTATATTTAAGTAAAAAAGCTATTAAGGGCAGTGCAGTGGCTGAATTCTTAGCAAGTCGGGCAGTGGAAGATTATGAGCCATTGAACTTTGACTTCCCGGATGAAGATTTGATGTATGCTTCACAAGCAGATGAGATTCCCCTGAAGAAGAAAGTGTGGAAAATGTATTTTGATGGCGCATCTAATGCCAGGGGGCACGGAATCGGTGCAGTCCTCATATCCCCAGAAGAAGATTATTATCCTTTCACTACTAGATTGGATTTTGATTGTACAAACAATACTGCCGAGTATGAAGCGTGTACTATGGGCTTTCGTGCTGTAGTGGACAGAAAGATCAAAGTATTGGAAGTTTTTGGAGACTCAGCCTTAGTGATATACCAGTTACGAGGAGAATGGGAAACCCGAGATACAAAGCTAATCTGATACCCAGAACTCATACTGAGTTTATTGGAGGAATTTGAAGAAGTGAATTTCAATTACTTTCCTCGAGAAGAAAACCGAATGGCAGATGCTCTGGCTACTTTATCATCAATGTTTAAAGTGAATGAAGGGGCTGAAGTTGTACCAATAAAGATGAGTATATATGAGTCTCCTGCCCACTGTCTGAGTATTGAAGAAGAAGCAGATGGCCTCCCTTGGTATAACGACATCTTGCAGTACATCAAGAGTCAACAGTATCCAGAACAAGCAACAGAGAATGACAAGAGGACTCTGAGAAGGCTAGCAATGGGTTTTGTTCTAGATAGTGAGATTCTCTACAAGAAAGAAAAAGACCAAGTCTTGTTGAGATGTGTCGGATCTACTGAAGCTCGAAGAATTATAGAAAAAGTCCATGAGGGGTTATGTGGCACTCATGCTAATGGTCACATGCTTGCTAAACAGATTATGAGGGCAAGGTACTATTGGTTAACGATGGAAGGAGATTGTATCAGTTATTCCCGGAAGTGCCATAAATGCCAGATATATGCAGATAAGATTCATGTGCCGCCATCACCATTACATGTCATGACTGCACCGTGGCCCTTTTCAATATGGGGAATGGATATGATAGGGCCTATTACCCCGAAAGCTTCAAATGGACATCGTTTCATCTTGGTGGCCATAGATTATTTCACAAAGTGGGTAGAAGCTGCTTCCTATGCGAATGTAAAAAAGTCGGTGGTATGTAGGTTTGTTAAGAAAGAAATCATATGCCGTTATAGGTTGCCAGCAAAAATTATTTCCGATAATGCTCTCAATTTGAACAATAAGATGATGAGAGAAGTGTGTACTCAATTCAAGATCACACATCATAATTCGGCACCTTACCGTCTGAAGATGAATGGCGCAGTAGAAGCAGCTAACAAGAACATCAAGAAGATTGTCGAGAAAATGACCAATGTGTACAAAGATTGGCATGAGATCTTGCCTTTTGCTCTTCATGCATATCGTACTTCGGTCTGCACATCTACAGGGGCAACGCCGTTTTCTTTGGTATACGGGATGGAAGCAGTGCTACCTATTGAAGTTGAGATCTCTTCACTTCGGGTTTTGATGGAAGTTGGCCTAGAAAAAGCAGAATGGGTTAGAGCTCGTTATGAATAGTTGAATCTCATCGAGGAGAAAAGATTGAAAGCAATTTGTCACGGGCAGTTGTATCAGAAAAGGATGATTCGAGCCCATAACAAGAAAGTTTGTCCTAGATAGTTCCAAGAGGGGGAGTTGGTACTGAGGAAAATTCTCCCTATAGTGAAGGACCTGAGAGGAAAATGGGCTCCGAATTTGGAAGGACCTTATGTGGTAAAAAGAGATTTTTTCTGGAGGAGCATTGATTTTAACTAGAATAGACGGGGAGGATTTCAGAAATCTCGTGAATGCTGATGAACTGAAGAAGTATTATGCTTAAAAAAAAAGTGTGATGCTGTGCACATGGAAATTCGAATGATTCCAAGTGTAAAAATGGAAATTCTATATATCTATCTCCCTTGTGAATTGCTTTTCAAAGAAAATATTCATGCTTGATATGATGAATGGTCATCTTTCATATTCCTTTTACTAAGAAGAAATTATCCTTAGTCACCCCTTTGAGCCTTAGGAATTATTTCTTTCTTTAAACCTTGATCAAGGATCACCCTCTACACTGGAGGGAAAATGTGAGGAAAAATAATCAAAAATCATGGCAAAAAGAAAGCCATCGAAAAATGTGGCAAATGAAATCCAACAAAGGAAAAAAAGAAGAAAAGAAAGTCCAAAAAGGGACAAATGTTTCAAGAATGAGTTCTCCTCAGGAAATGATCCTTGATCCAATCACCCTTAAACACACTTTGGGCCTATTTTATCCTTTCTCTCTAAACCTAAACCTTGGCCTACATTACGTGCTTTAAAAGCCCATTTTGATCAAGCATGGATATTTAATTTGAAAGGTTATTGTCAGAATTCATCCCATCTTTTGAATTGATATTTTTACCTTTGAAGCATTTAGAATTCTTAGATGCATGGTAGAATAAAAAAAAAATGGAAATGAAAAAAGAATGTAAAAGGAGAGGTTTTAAGCCGAAAACCCGCAAAGGGCGACTTAATACCGAATGAAGGACACTTGAGTTGAAAACCTGCAAAGGGCTACTCAGGTACTGATTAAATGTTTGAATCAATGCTCCATGTAAAGGGGGAAAAAGTATATGAAAATCAGAAGAAAGGGGAACAACTCAGTCTGATGTAACTATGGAAGCCAAGAGGTTACCCAAGTAAATTGCTTATTCAAGAGAAATTTCAGATGATTTGGAAATGGAGGGTCCAAGATATTCTGCATCGGGGCATCTACAACCTATAACTTTACATTTGTTTCTTATATCCTTGATATTTATTTTTACTATTTTAAAACATTTCTTGCAATAAATTCTTGTTATCCTTTTCATGACAATTTTTGCTTGATTCATATTTTCTTTCATACATTTTTGAGATGCATTATGATTGTTATTAAATTTAATGATGATTAGTAATAAAAATCTTTAAATAAAAGGATTTCAAAGTATTACTAAGGAATAGATTTAAATCTTGGAAAAAGTTTGGAAAGTTCACCAAAAAAAAAAAGTGAACGTGATCGAGATTCCATCACGAAGTCAGAAAATCTGTGAACTTCAGCGAAAGCTAGAAACCGAGACTGTTTGACAAGTTATCTTGAGTGAAGGTTTCCTTAAGTAGGGCGTCATTGAACAATTGAAGACTCTGTCATGAAGTCGGATAATCTGGGAATCTCAAAGAAGCCATGGATTAGAAATCATGACACAATCATTTGATTGCATTCATTCTTAGGAAACATACAAGCATTTGCAAAGCATGTCATTCTCATCATTGCATTTAGCTAACATTGAAGGAATCAGGAAAACTTGGACTTCCCCAAAGTGAACTCGTTATGTTTTTCAAACGAGTCGAGCCCCGAGATCACCGTCGAGGTATGTTTCCTTTCCAAATTGAACTCGTTTTGCTTCTCAAATAAGTCGAGCCCCAAGATTGCCGTTGAGGTATGTTCCTTTCATTTTCAAGTTAAATTTATTCTTTTCCAAATGAACCAAACCCAGAATCATTTTTAGTATTTCTTTTTGTTTTAAATCAAATTCATTCTGTTTTATCAAATGAGTCGAACCTTGAGACCATCGTTGAGGTATTTCTTTTTGTTTTAAATCGAATTCATTATGTTTTTTCAAATGAGTTGAGCCTTGAGACCACAGTCGAGGTATTTCTTTTTGTTTTTAAAATTGAATTCATTCTGTTTTATCAAATGAGCCGAGCCTTGAGACCATCGTCGAGGTATTTCCTTTTGTTTTAAATCGAATTCATTATGTTTCATCAAATGAGTCGAGCCTTAAGACCACCGTCGAGGTATTTCCTTTTTGTTTTAAATCGAATTCATTTTGTTTTATCAAATGAGTCGAGCCTTGAGACCGTCGTCAAGGTATTTTCAAATCAGGGGTAAGGCCTCCGGGCACCATTCTTAAGACCTCCGGGCATCATTTTTTAAAGCCGCATACAACACATTTTTTTCAAAATCACTGGTAAAGCCCACGGGCACCATTCTTAAGACCTCCGGGCATTTTTTTTAAAAAATCATGGGTAAGGCCTCCGGGCACCATTTTTAAGACCTCCGGGCATCATTCTTAAGACCTCCAAGCATAATTTTCTTTTCTTGCAAATCGAATTCGTTTCTTTAAGACGGGTCGAGCCTTGATTAGTCAGGGAATTTAATTTAAGGACAATATCTTCTATTTACAGTTTTTCTAAAAAGAAAAAAATGATGAAAAAATGAAAATGAAAAAGAAAAAAGAAATCCTATTCTCTTCACATGTGATTTCACTAACCGGACAAAATTAGTGTTTATTTATCTTTGCCTGATTCCTGATTCTCAGCAATAGTCAAAGAGAGGCAGCTGTAGACACCTAATTTTGTCCGGACCACTAAAATAGGTATGTTTTCTTCCTAAATTGATGTTTCATAATGTAAAAGACTTTTTTCATCTTGCAGGTGGTACTCCGAGACTTATTTTAAGAGGGAGAGCATAAAAAGTCAAACTTGAAAAAAATCAACCCCAAAAAGTCAACCCCAAAAGTTAACTACTAAAAAAGTCAACCCACTTTCAAAATCAAGATTTGAAGTTCAATTGAAAAATGGTGAAAGAATTTTGATAATCCGAGGTCTACATCAAAAGATATGGAGTTCGGAAGTTGGGTTATGGAGATTCAGTAGAAAGAAAACCCTAATCCGGGAAATTTGTGAAAAAGTGCTTAAACGATCGAATTGGTCAAAATTGAAGGTTCCAAATGAAAGATAAGCACTGAATACAGGTAATAGAGAAGCCATTTGAAAGAAAAACTGAAAGAAAAGTCAATCCGGGAGAAAACCGAGAATTAGGTTATTTGGTGGATTTCGGTGAAATTGGGAAGAATTACGAAATGGCCAGACTTGGTAAGACTAAAGCCCTTAATGGATGAGGAGTGATTAAAAATGGATAGCCCAAGGCTCAGTTTGAAGAAAATCTGAAAATCGGACTTGTTTTGAGCAAATCCGGGTTTCAGAGGCGAAATGGCAAAATTGTAAAATCCCGAAAAAATAGTAAATGAACTCCAAAAATTCTGAAAATTTGCAAATCCCATTTTTAAATTATTTGGAAGAGATTGGCGAAAGAAAATCTTGACTCAGAGTTCGTTTGCAAAATGGCCAAATCCCGGTCCCCTATGTAGTAATTCAAGCAGATAAATCCCGAAAAAATACCAAATGAGTTCCAAAAATTATGAAAACTTCCAGATCACACTTTTAAGTTATTTGGAAGAGATTGGTGAAGAAAAATCTTGATTTAGAGCTCGTTTAAAAATGGTAAAATTTGGGGGCATAAAAGGGCAATTTCGGAAGAAAAATCCAAATAAATAGCAAACGGTCTCGGAAAATTTTGAAAACTTCCAGAATTTAATTTTTTATTATTTTGAAAGTATTGAAAAAAGAAAATTTGAATTTGGAGTCTGTTTGCCATTTATTTACATTCGTGGGGCAAAAAGATCATTTTACCCAAGAAACCGAAAAGGGCTTTTCTTGCCTTTCAAAAAAATCAAACTTGGGCTGGAAGAAGGAGGGCTGGCCGGCCAAGGCCGAAGGATGGGAGAGGGGTTTCTGATTTTTTAATCAAGAGGCCAAAAATGAAGAGTTAGTTAGTGATTTTTTGATCAAGGCTTTGCAAATAAGCCACATGGACCAATGCATGAAGAGGGAGAGTGTCAACATAATGGATTAAGATTCTTGAATAGCTGTAATTGTGGATAGCTGATGGCCTAATATAAGGGTGATAATTTCATGTTTTAAACATCTTGGATCAATAGCCCTTGGATGAAAATTGGTTGGAGGAAAAATGACAACATCCTAGCCTAGAGAGAGGGAAGGTTCGACCACTACAAGGGAAGGGTTCTCTTTCATTTTTAGCACTCTCTCATTCTCTATTCTCTCTTGCTTTTGGCTGATTTTCTCTCTATTGTTGAGAAGCAAAAAGAAAAGTTTAGAAAAGAAAAGAAAGTTAGAAGAGAAAAAGCTTGAAAGATAGCTTCTAGAGGTTTCTTTTAGCACCATACTCTTGCACTTTCTTCGATTTTCCATTCTTGATTTGCTGTTTTGATTTTTATTTTGGTGAGTTTCTTTTGATTTTTCTTTTTAAATAAGTGTTTTTAATGTTCTTTTCCAAGTTCTTTCTTCATATTTTCTTATAAAAAGTCCTTGAAATATTTTTTTCCTTGTTTTTTGACATGGCCTAATGGCCCATTTTTTTTTATTTTAGTTGCTGTTTTGTTTTGTTATTTCATGTTATTTTTTATATTAAATAAGTCTTGATGCTTTAAATCTTCTTCTACTACATATACTTGAAGCTTGTTTTAATTTGGTTGCTTGTTTATTTCCATTTTTGAGTCTATTATCATGTTCTTGCATTTTTTATTTTCTGTTTTCAAAATGTTTAAGTTTGTTTATGTTTTATATTTTGTAATCCATGTGTTTGTGAAAATGCTTGTTGGTTTTCATGCCTCTATTTTATATTTGCATGATTTGAGTGTTATGTTTTAGTTAAGCATGTTAGTATATCAAGTGTTTGTGAAAATGCCATGCTCACTTTGAACATGAGGCCATTCGGCCACTTCACTTTCTTTGCTTTATGTGTGCATTTTTGTTATGTTAGTTGATAGGTTTGCATTTTCATGACATTTGGTTGAGTTTTGGTTCAAGCATGCCTTGTGTTTGTGTTATTGCCATGCATATTTTAGATTTTAGGAATGGTTTGTTTTGCCATGCATATCCATGCATTTTAGACCTAGGTTGCATTAAATGCCATGCAAGTTCATTTAGGTCTAGGTCATTTTATTGATGCCATGTGTAGACACCTAATTTTGTCCAGACCCCTAAATCATGTACATTTTCTTCCTAAATTGATGTTTCAGAATGCTAAAAGTCTTTTCTCATTCTGCAGGTGGTACTCCGAGGCTTAGTCTAAGAAAGCAGACACAAAAAGTCAAACTCAAAAAAAGTCACCTCTGAAAAAGTCAACCCCGAAAAAGTCAACCCCAAAAAAGTCAACTATTCGAAAAGTCAACCCACTTTCAAAATCAATATTTGAGGTTCAAATAAAAAAATGGTGAAAGAATTTTGATAATCTGAGGTCTACATTGAAAGATATGGAGTTCGGAAGTTGGGTTACGAGATTCATTAGAAAGAAAACTCTAATTCGGGAAATTTGGGGAAAAGTGCTTTAACGATCAAGTTGGTCGGAATTGAAGGTCTCAAATGAAAGATAAGCACTGACTACGGGTAATGGAGAAGCCATTTGGATGAAAAACTGATAGAAAAATCAATTCGGAAGAAAACCGAAGATTAGGGTTTTTTGATGGATTTCGGTGAAATTTGAAAAATTGCAAAAATGGCCCAATTCGGAAGATCTAAAAGCCCTTAATTGATGAGAAATGATTAAACAAGGATAGCCCAAGGCTCAATTTGAAGAAAATCTGAAAATCGGACTTGTTTTGAGCAAAACCGGGTTTTTGAGGCAAAATGGCAAAATTGGAAAATATGGGAAAAATAGCAAATGAACTCCAAAAATTCTGAAAATTTGCAAATCTCATTCTTAAATCATTTTGAAGAGATTGTTGAAAGAAAATATTGATTCGGAGTTCGTTTGCAAAATGGCCAAATACCGGGTCTCCATGTAGTAATTCAATAGGAAATCCCGAAAAAGTAGCAAATGAAGTCCAAAAATGTTGATAATTTGCAAATCTCATTCTTAAATAATTTCGAAGAGATTGGTCAAAGAAAATCTTGATTCGGAGTTCGTTTGCAAAATGGCCAAATACCGGGTCCCCTATGCAGTAATTCAAGCAGATAAATCCCGAAAAAATAGTAACTGAGCTCCAAAAATTATGAAAACTTCCAGATCACATTTTTAAATTATTTGGAAGAGATTAGTGAAGAAAAATCTGGATTCCGATCTCGTTTGAAAAATGGTAAAGTTCGAGTGCATAAAAGGAGTAATTTCGGAAATAAATCCAAAATAAATAGTAAATGGACTCGGAAAATTTTGAAAACTTTCAGAATTCAATTTTTTATTATTTTGGAAGTATTGAAAAAATAAAATTTGAATTTGGAGTCCGTTTGCTATTTATTTAAGTCCGGGGGGTAAAAAAGTCATTTCACCAAGGAAACCAAAAAGGGCAAATTGGTAATTGAGGAAAACATGAAAGATGAAGGAATTGCTGGGATTTTTTATTCCTTTGGTCAGAGAACATAGAGGAGAAGAAGGAAGCTTGAGCAATTTAATTCCCTAGTCACTATCATGCCACATGCTGTCACTAACACCTTGCAAATGGTCCCCCATTCATCCAATGGCTTAGGTGCCTTGTAGGAAAGTTGAATGCACCATCCAATGGCCAAGTTTAAATGTCAAAATGACATTTTTATTTGTCATAAAAGAACCCTCATCTAATGGCCAAGAATGGAAGAAAAAAGATGAGCACAATTAATCCAAGGGTGAGCATCAATTCGGTTGAGCAAGGGAGTGCATGGGATTATCTCTTTTCATCCAATGGATTAGGCCATCTACAAGGGCTAAGTACACATTTTGAGGGCTGGATTTAATCTACAAGATGTCATTTTTATGTTGGCTTCATCCAATGACCAAGAATGGAAGAGCACAACTCATCCAAGGGTAGGCACTCAAGGGGGCAAGCAAGGGAGTGCATGGGATTGGTCCTCTTTTGCATCTAATGGCTAAGGTTAATACAAGAGCTGAGTACACATCTTAAGGGCTGGAATCGATTGGAAAGATGACATTTTTATGTTGTCATCAAAATATCTAAATCTAAAGGCCAAGATTGGAGGGGAAAAAGTGCAATTTTCATCCAAAGGCTAAGGGGGGATTCGGCCAAGGCTAAAGGGAGGGGGAGAGTTTCATTTTTTTTTTCAGAGGTTTTGGCTAGAAAGCAGTAGGTAATTTGGCAAGAAAAAAGGTTTTGAGAGAAATAAAAAAAAAAAGGTTTTCATTAGAGAGTTTGAAGTTAGTCATCTCTACCAAGTTCTAGCCTAGCTTTGTTCTTCATTTTCATGGTGTTTTCTTGATTTTTCTATCATGTTTTCCTACAACATTTTTCTTAGAAATAAAGTTTTTTTAATTTTTATTCATGTTTTCATCTTCTTATTCTTCTTTAAAATGGTGAAAACAATTTTTTTCTTGGAGTTTCATGCCATGGCCGAATGGCTCATTTTTATGCCTTGTTTTTTTTTTCTTTTCTTTCTTCCTTGCATGTTGTTGTGAAAAATGATTTATACAAGTTTTTTTTTTTTTAGTATTATAAGGTTCTGATTTTTACAAAATATGAAGCAAAAAAGGTTGAAATGGCTACATGATATTGGCTAGACCAAGTGATTATGGTTTGGTGAGAGGCTATGCCCATTTGACACCATCCATGAAGCTTACCTTATTTTCTGTTTTACATAGTTTATTTTCTGTTTTGATGAGATGGAAAGGCTTCATGATCTTGGCAAGACCAAGTGATTATGATTTGGTGAGAGGCTATGCCCATTTGATACCATCCATGGAGCTTAACTTTCCTTGTTCTACTTACTTGTTTTGCTTGTAATTTCTGCATGTCTATGTTAAATCTTGTGTATACATTTTCTTTACATTATTTTCTATGCTATATTTGTCATATTTCATTTCCATGCTTGATATTGCATCCTTGCATATTCAGCCATTGTTGTTCATATATCCATGTTGTGCATTTTGTTTTCATGTACCATGTATTATATGTTTGCATTCTCATAGTTTTGTTTCATGCATATTCGGCCATTCTATTTTGTATGACTTGTATGTATATTTTTCTTTTGCTTCTTAGCTTGTTTACATCTCCATGTCATGAACTTGCATATTCTGATTTTAGTATGTCTTGTGCTTATGAAAATGGTATGATAAAAATGCCATCATATTGATCCATGACCATTCAGCAATAGCATGTTTGTTTGCCTTGCATGTGCATTTTTCTTTTGTTTCTTAAACTTGTTTGCATTTCCATATCATGAGCTTGTGCATTTTGATTTTGGTATGTTATATGTTATTGAAAATGTCATGACATTATGCATTTTAATATGATTTTCCATATACTTATGTCATTTACTAAATAGGATTGCATTAGAGTCTCATGTGATCATTTGGCCTCTTCATGCATTCATTGCCTTGTCATGCATTTGTATTTTTGTTTAGGTAACATGCTTTGCATTATCATATATTGAAATTGTGTATTAGTTACTGTTTGTTCCAGCATTGACATTAATTTCATGAGTCATTATATGTTCATAGTATTGCTAAGCATGCTCACTACATTTTAGGTCTAGACCATATTGGTATTGCCATGCATATCGAGTCTTAAATCACATTGGTATTGTCATGCACTAATATGGTAGTTAGGTCTTAGGTCACATTCATTTTCATGCATATTTATAACATATTAGGTCCTAGTCACATTTACATTATCAAGCATTGCATGCATATAGAGTTAGGATAGCATTTATTCCCATGCAAATTCATGCTAGGCATTTAGGTTGCCATGAATTGTCATGCATTTCCTTTACCATTTAGACCATGCATTTCATACATTTCATTTGCTGTATGTTCATGCATTCCATGTCATTGCCACTTTATTTGTGACTTAGGCCAATTAATGGCTCAAAGTCATGCTCTCGAGAGCATACTTGTGGAAAATTAAGGAATTGTCAAACTGATCATTCTACCTTTGTGATTTTTTTTACTTAGCCAATTTTGTCCAAGGTTTTTAAAATGTTTAGCTACTGTCCTTAGGTCTTTAGGATGACTTCCAACAATTTCCACTTTGGTTTTTGAATGAATTTATCAAAGGCAAAAAAAATGTGTTTTGACAAACAGTTTTTTTTTTCACCCAGTACTCGAACATCTCCAATTTTTCTGGGCAATCATCTTTAATAAAAAAATTAAGACAATTTTTTCTCATGTAGATTTGCATGTTCTGAGTCTCTAGTATTTTTTTTTTAGAATTGTTAGAAGTTTTAAAAATAGGCTAAAAAATCGTGTGGAAAAATCGGATAGTAGAGGCAGATTTGAAATCAAAAGAAGAATAAGGTTTGAATTTGGCTAAGGCATTTAGAGGGGGTTGGGTAGAAGTTTTAGCTACTGTCTTAGGGTAGTTTCTAAGCCTTTTTAAACTTTGAAAATGATTTTATAAATCTCGTGTTAAGGGTAGTTAAGTCCGGAATTTTAAACTTAGGAAATTAGAGCCTTTTTAAAAGGGTTTGGTAAGGGTTTTAATTTTTATTCAAAATTTTCTTCTAAATTATTTTCAAACAATCACAAAGTTTCGTTTTTTAGAAAATCTAATTTGACATATTTTTCTAAGGTAGCCGGATATCTTTTTAGATATACGGATTTCTTTAATTAAAGGAAAATATACATTTTTCATGCATTGCATTTTTCATGTTCATGCATTTTATTTAAATGTATGATTTTTGCGATGATATTTTTCATGATATTATTATTATTTTAATTCACATTTTATGATCTTATATTTGTTTGCCATATGATTTTTAATGTTTCATGATATCCCATGCTTTTTTATTTAGTTATTCTTGTCACATTGTTTAGCATATACTAAGTTCATGCATTATTATTTTTATTAGTATTTTCATGCATATTATATATTAGCATTGTTTTAATCCCATGTCATTTCTTGTCATTTAGATCATATTCCATGTCATTTAGGTTATTTCATTTATAACATGCCATGTCATTTGAAATATGGCCTATCATTTAGAATTTCCATGTCATTTAAATCATTTTATCTCATTTAGAATATACCATGATACTTAGGATTTTTTTATTTTACCTAGAATATACTATGTCATTTGAATTGTGTCATATCATTTAGGATGCATTATGTTATATAGATTTGCCATGTCATTTTACTATGTCTTACATGTTCATGTTCATAATTTCAAAATGTTTTGAAAAAGATAATGATTTTCAATAAAAAATAAAGATATTCCCGAGTTAAAATAATCCATGAGTTCTTTACCGGGTTTGCTGGAGGGAATATCATGAATTATCATTAATAAAGGAATATCTTTCTTTCAACGAGAATGATTCGAAAAGTTTTCCAAATGAATAAAAATTTCTATATTTTGTCGATTTTGTCGGGGAATATAGGAAAATTTGAATTAATAAATTCCGGATCATTTTCAATTAAAAATGAAATTATTTTTCTTAAAATTGGGAATTAACTTGAAATACTAAATTAAAAACCAACTTTTTACCGAGACTTGGGATAACACACGATTAATAAGGTACCGGTTTATACGGGCATTGCGGGGGTGCTAATCCTTCCCCGAACGTAACAGACTCCCGAACCCGCTTCTTTGATTTCTCTGGTTTATAACGCAGACCTGAAATTGGTTTTAAAAAATATTTTAATTAATTTTAAAATATTTACAAAACCGGTTTTAATAGGTGGCCGATCACACCTAGCTAAACAAAAAATTGGAGGCGGCTCCACGTCTTTTTACGAGGCCGTTTTCATACCCTCGACCTTTTATTATTTCTAGAGGAATTAATTCGTCTTTTCCTCTACTTCTGTTTCCCCTCACTCGAACGGTTCCCCGCGATCCGAGATCACGTATCGACACCTTCGTTTTTCTAGAGGAATTAAGTCAACTTTTTCCTCGTTTTTTTAATGTCACGCCTAAGGAAAACGAATAATGAAAGTCTTGCGATGAGATATTTTGTTATTGTTATTTTTTTTAGGGTTGCGACACCATGCATTTTTCATGACATTTAGGTTTAAACTCATGTATTTCATGCATCATATTTGCTGTATCTTTCATGCAGTTCATGTCCATGCCACTTGAATTATGACTTAGGCCAATCAATGGCTCAAAGTCATGCTCTCTTGAGCATACTTGTGGAAAATTAAAGAGTTGTCAAATTGATTATTCTACCTTTATGATTTTTTTTTTTACTTAGCCAATTTTTGTCTAACTTTTCAAAAGTGCTAGCTACTGTTTGTGAGCCATTTAGAGAGTCTTAAATATTTTTACTTTGATTTTTAAATGATTTTATCAAAGGCAAAAATGTGTTTTGGCAAAACAGTTTTTTCACCCAGTACTCGTACTTTCCCGATTTTTTTTGGGAAATCATCTTTAATCAGAAAATTAAGAAGATTTTTTTTCGTGTAGTTTTACATGTTCTGAGTCTTCGGTATTTTTTTTAGATTTTTGGAATTTTCAAAAATAGGGTAAAAAGTCGTGGTTTAAAACTGGATAGTGGAGTCAGAATTGAATTTGAAAGAAAATCATATTTTTGTTTTGGTTAAGTTACTTAGAGGGGGCTGATTAGGAAGTTTAGCTACTGACTTAGGATAGTTTCTAAGCCTTTTTAAACTCTAAAAATGATTTTTTAAGTCTCGGGTTAAGGGTGGTCAAGTCCGGGATTTTAAACTTAGGAAATTAGAGCCATTTAAAAAAGGTTTAGCCAAGTTTTTATTTTTAATCTAAGCTTTTCAAAAAAATGTTTTCAAACAATCACAAAGTATTTTGATTTTAGAATATTTAATTTGATATATTTTCCTAAGGTAGCTGGATATCTTTTTAGATATACGGATTTCCTTAATTAAAGGAAAAAATACATTTTCATGCATTGCATTTTCCATATTCATGGATTTTATATAATATGTGATTTTTGCTATGATAATTTCTATGGTATTGTTATTATTTTGATTTATATTTTTTTATGTTATATTGTTTATTATATGGTTTTGAATATTTCATGATATCCTATGCTTTTTATTTAATTATTTTTGTCATATTATTTAGCATATACTATGTTCATGCATTATTATTTCCATTATTATTTTCATGCATATTATATGATAGCATTATTTTATATTTCATGTCATTTAAATTATATGCCATATCATTTATATTTGCCACGTCATTTAAATTATTTTATTTTATTTTATTTTATTTCATTTCATATAGAATATATTATGTTACCTAGGTCATTTCATTTCATGTAGAACATATTATATTACTTAGGTCATTTCATTTCATTTAGGATATATTATGTCATTTAGGATATTTTATTTCATTTAGAATATATCATATAACTTAGGATATTATATTTCATATAGAATATATTATGTTACCTAGGTCATTTCATTTCATTTAGAATATATCATATAACTTAGGATATTTCATTTCATTTAGAATATGCTAAGACATTTAAATTATATCATATCATTTAGGTTGCATTATATTATTTAGACTTAGCTATGTCATTTTATTTATGTCATACATATTCATATTTTTTTAAATGTTTTCAAAAAGGTAATGATTTTCAATAAAACAAAGATATTCCCGAGTGAAAATAATTCATGAGTTCTCTGCCGGGTTTGCTGGAGAGGATATCATCAATTATCATTAATAACGGAATATCTTCTTTAAAATAAGAATGATTCAGAAAGTTTTCCAAACTAATAAAAATTTCTATATTTTGCCACGTTTGTTGGGGAATATAGGAAAATTTTGAATTTATAAATTTCAAATCATTTTCAATTAAAAATAGAATTATTTTTTTTTAAATTGGGAATTAACTTGAAATACTAAATTTAAAACCGACTTTTTTACCGAGACTTGAGATAACACATGATTAATAAGGTACCGTTTTATATGGGCGTTGTGGGGGTGCTAATCCTTCCCCACACGTAACCGAGTCCCGAACTCGTTTCTTTGATTTCTCTGGTTTAAAACGCAGACTTGAAATTGGTTTTAAAAATGTTTTAATTAATTTTAAAATATTTTATAAAACCTGTTTAATAGGTGGCCGATCACACCGAGCTAAAAAAAGATTGGTGGCGACTCCATGTCTTTTTCAATTTCATTTTCAAAACCTTCATTTTTCTAGAGGAATTAAGTCGACTTTTCCTCGTTTTTTTTTATTGTCACGCTCAATGTCTTTTTCAATTTCATGTATTGCGATGAGACTTGTTATTTTTTCGGTTGCGACACAATGTGTTTGTGAAAATGCTTGTTAGTTTTCATACCTCTACTTTATATTTGCATGATTTGAGTGTTATGTTTTAGTTAAGTATGTTAGTATATCAAGTGTTTGTGAAAATGCCATGCTCACTTTGAACATGAGGCCATTCGGCCACTTCACTTTCTTTGCTTTGTGTGTGCATTTTTGTTATGTTAGTTGATAGGTTTGTATTTTCATGACATTTGGTTGAGTATTTAGTTTAAGCATGCCTTGTGTTTGTATTATTTCCATGCATATTTTAGATGTTAAGATTGGTTTGTTTTGCCATGCATATCCATGCATTTTAGACCTAGGTTGCATTAAATGCCATGGAAGTTCATTTAGGTCTAGGTCATTTTATTGATGCCATGCCTTTTTCATGACATTTAAGTTTAAAATCATGCATTTCATGCATCATATTTGCTGTATTTTTCATGCATTTCATGTCCTTGCCACTTGACTTATGACTTAGGCAAATCAATGGTTCAAAGTCATGCTCTCTTGAGCATCTTGTGGAAAATTAAAAAGTTGTCAAATTGATTATTCTACCTTTGTGATTTTTTTTACTTAGCCAATTTTGTCTAACTTTTCAAAAGTGTTAGCTACTGTTTGTGAGTCATTTAGAGAGACTTAAATATTTTTACTTTGATTTTTAAATGATTTTATCAAATGCAAAAATGTGTTTTGGCAAAATAGTTTTTTCACCCAGTACTCATACTTTCCCGATTTTTTTGGACAGTCATCTTTAATCAGAAAATTAAGCCGATTTTTTCCCATGTATTTTTACATGTCTTAAGTCTCCAATATTTTTTTTTATATGTTTTTGAAATTTTACAAATAGGGTAAAAAATCATGGTTTAAAACTAGACAGTGGAGTCAAAATTGAATTTGAAGGAAAATCATTTTTCTATTTTGGTTTAGTTACTTAGAGGGGGCTACTTAGGAAGTTTAGCTATTTACTTAGAGTAGTTTCTAAGCTTTTTTTAAACTCTAAAAATGATTTTTTAAGTCTCGGTGATAACTCGTATAATTATATAGTTTTTAGTTATGTTTTATTATTGTTTTGTGTCAAATACGAGTTATTATTGTTTAGTCTATTTGTGTTTATGATCTTTTATATTTTTATGTAATTTGGTGTTTTTCACAAGTTTCTTTGAGTGATTTCAGATTACTAGAATTAAGGGCAAATCCAGTTCAGTTCCAGTTCCGACACTGTTTGCCATTTCAGCTATATCTCGAGTTTCACTGAAGCAATAAGGCTAAAATTTGTAGCCCTGAAAAGCTAAGAGGCATATCTATCTTTTTCATGTTTTACACTTCTTGAAACGGAGTCGTTTTCCCTAGCGAAATCGACCATCAAGTTGGCTGATGTGCAATGACGTCTGTGCTGACCTGTTTTGGTATTTTGACCATATCTTCCGATCCACATGAGCAAATGATCTGATTCCAACGGCTATGGATCTGCAACTGATAGGGGTATATTTTTCTAGAAGACCATTTTATCAGATCGAGTCTCCAACATTGACAAAATCGACCATCAAGCTGGCTGATCAGAATTGTCATACAATATGACGAAAATTGTTAGAAAAATGCACCCACCTATTATACCTACCTTTGAAATTTGTAAAGCTTGTCTCTTGTCATTTAGCCCTCCAAAATGTGTATAAATAGAGGGCCTTGGATGAGTATTGGGATACATTGATACATTGGTAGGATAGCCATTGTAATAAAATTCTCTAAGTTTTCTTTTTCTTTCCTTTCTCTAGTTTTCTTTTTCTTCTTACATTTCTTTTCATTTTATTCATATCTAGTATGTGTTTCTAATCATATTGTTGAGGTGATGAGGTGAAGCTCTTGGTAAATGCTAAGGTTAGTCTCTTAAACATGAGCTAAAATGAATCATCATTTATAAGCACTAGTATAGATAATATTTTCTTTTGGTTTAAAATCATACTTGCAAAGTAGAGATCTTGATTCATTATTGACAATGAAAATGGCACAGTAAATGCTTGGTTTCATAATCTTGATTTGTTGTAGACATATACTTTGGCATAAGGAATGCTTGGACTCTTTTTATGAGTTTTGAGGACACCAAATGAACATAATATCATATGCTATGGACGTTGGACAATTTGGACTGAATTGCTAAACCTTCCGATTGGAACCTCCCTTATGTGTGGATTTCAATTGTGTAATAAAACAAGATTAATCTTAGCATAACACCAAGAGTGGATTCTCTAACCTCAACATCCTTTCTTATTGTTTTTTATATTTTGTTTAATTTCTTTTATGTTATTTTATTTATTTTGTTCTCTAATATCTTGTTTATTTTGTTTTGTTGTTGATTCCCTAATATCTTGTTTACTTTCTTTTTCTTATATATTTATAAACTTATACTTACTAATACGCTTCCCTGTGGTTCGACCTCGGACACCCGAGAATTTATTACTTGAACATAACCTGCACTTGGGTTTACAACTCTTAATTGAGTTTCCATCAAGTTTTTGGCGCCGTTGCCGGGGAGGCAATACTAAGTATATAAGTTTATAAGTATATTTATTTTTATTGGCTGGTTATACCGCCTAATTTAGTATATATATTTTTTGGCTGGTTATACCGCCTATATTTATTTTTTTTGGCTGGTTATACCGCCTAATTTTCTATATATTTATATTTATATTGTATATTAACTTTGTTTTATTTTTATTGGCTGGTTATACCGCCTAATCTGTATATTAACTTTGTTTTATGCTTGTTTGGCGACGTGATTTTAGATCTCGTCGTTTAGTTAGATTTTATTGTGAAACTTTTTCAGGTAATCTTTCTAATACAACTCCTACCATGGCTGACAATGAAAGTGTTCATGCTGAAGATGAGAACAGACAAGTACGCACCATGCGTGACTACTTGCAACCAACTCGAAGCTCATCACCCTCTTGTTTTATTTTTCCTCTCAATGCAAACAACTTTCGTTTTAAACCAGGTATGATAGCTTTGCTTCCAAATTTCTATGGGTTGGAATCGGAAAGTGCTTACTCGTTTCTAAAAGACTTCGAAGATGTATGTGTCACCTTTAATGACCAACAATGTACAAATGAAATTGTCAAGCTAAAATTATTTCCTTTTTCTTTAAAAGATAAAGCAAAAATTTGGCTTCATAATTTAAAACCAAGGTCAATTGGCACATGGCAAGAATTACAAACTGAGTTTCTAAAGAAATTTTTCCCAGCACATAAAACTACTGCTTTGAAAAGACAGATTCAAAATTTCAATCAAAATCAAAATGAAGCATTTTTTCAGTGCTGGGATCGTTTTAAAGATTTGTTAAGTTCTTGTCCACATCATGGTTTTGAAAAATGGCGTCTTATTAGTTTCTTTTATGAAAGTTTAACTCCCGAAACTAAACAATTTGTTGAAACAATGTGTAACGGTGAGTTTCTAGAAAAAGAACCTGAAGAAGCCTTTGACTACTTAGACCATTTGGCAGATAACTCTCAAGCCTGGCACACAGATAATTCCTCTGAAAGTTCCAATAGATCTAATGTTGTTTCTAACAGAGGAAAATATCATTTGAGTCAAGAAGATGAGATAAAAGCTAAAGTAGCTAATTTGGCTAGAAAGATTGAAGCCATGGAACTTAGAGAAGTAAAAGAAGTCAAAACGGTTAAAAATGAAGAAAGTTGTGGAATTTGTGAAATCATGGGACACCCCACTTCTGAATGTCCAAACATTCCCATTCTTAAAGAAGCGTTGCATGATCAAGTAAATTCCATAAACACATTTAAAAAGCCTTTTCCTTCTCCTTACTCTGAAACGTATAACCCTGAATGGAGAAATCATCCCAACTTCAGTTGGCGGAATAATAATCATGTTCAGGTACCACAATCTCAAAAGCCGGGCAACACTTTTTCCTATCAACCTTCACGTGTACAAACCTTGGAAGAGACATTGCAAGCATTCATGCAAACACAAGCAAATGTGAATAGCCGGACTTCACAGGACATCAATGAGATCAAAAACACCTTGTCCACATTGACAGCTTCATTACGCACTCAAGAAAAAGGTAAGTTTCCTGCTCAACCTCAGCCTAACCCTTCTACTCAATGTCTTGTTTCTTGCTCCAATGAAACTCAACAGGAAAATGCCAGTTCTATCACAACTCTTCGAAGTGGAAAGGCAATTGACAAAAAGATTCCATCAAAAGACCAAGATCCTCTTTCCCCTCCGAAAAGTAATGGTAAGGATGATGGTAAGTCTGAACTTCTTGAAAATTTGGACAAAGAAAAAGGTATGCATCCTGCTCCTTTTCCTCAAAGGTTGCAAACAATAAAGAATTTGAATCAAAATGCAGAAATTTATGAACTTTTCAAACAAGTTAAGATTAACATTCCTTTATTGGATGCAATCAAACAAGTTCCATCTTATGCAAAATTTTTGAAGGACATGTGCACAGTTAAAAGGAAACATAATGTACAAAAGAAAGCATTTTTGACGGAAAGTGTGAGCTCAATCATTCAGCACCTTACTCCACCAAAATTCAAAGATCCTGGATGTCCAACAATCTCATGCATCATTGGAAACACTAGAATAGAACGTGCATTGCTTGATCTTGGTGCTAGTGTTAATCTTTTGCCTTTTTCTGTTTATCAACAGTTAGGTTTAGGTGAACTCAAGGAAACACCTGTTACACTTCAACTAGCTGATCGTTCTGTAAAAATTCCTCGAGGGATAGTTGAAGATGTTTTGGTTCAAATTGATAATTTTTACTTCCCTGTTGATTTTATTGTTTTGGACACACATCCTGTTTCAAATCCAAATGTTCAAATTCCTGTTATATTAGGCCGTCCATTTCTTGCAACTTCTAATGCTCTGATAAATTGCAGGAATGGTATGTTGAACATTTCTTTTGGAAATATGACTTTAGAATTAAATGTGTTCAACACTTGCAAGCAACCTGGTGATGATTCAGAAGTACATGAAGTGGATTTCATTGAAGAACTTGTTCATGAACATCTCACCATTACCACATTCCATGATCCTTTAAAAGCTTATTTAATTGAATATGAGTTGGATAATGCTTCAGAAATTTCACGCACTGATTCTTTGTTAAATTCTTTTCAGGTTAAGCATTGTTGGAAACAAAAGTTTGAGGAACTTCCATCACTCACAAATGTCACTGTACCATCAACTATTGAACCACCCAAGCTGGATTTAAAACCATTGCCATCCGAGCTAAAATATTCCTTTTTGCGAAAAATTCCTTCTCAATGGAGCCCCCAAGATAAAAGGAAGTTTCTGAATGAGGTAAAGAAGTTCTACTGGGATGACCCTTACTTGTTCAAATATTGTCCTGATCAGATTTTTCGAAGATGCATTCCCGACAATGAGGTAAGTAGTGTAATTAAGTTTTGTCATTCCGAGGCATGTGGTGGTCATTCTTCATCAAAGAAAACTGCTCCAAAAATTTTACAGTGTGGATTTTACTGGCCAACTTTACCCCGGTTAAATGGCGGATAACGGTACTCCGTGATTATTTAAGTCGGTTCCATCAGCTACCCACAAAACTGATATTGTATATAAATTTCTCTTTCATTTTATTTTATTTCATTTTTTTTTTCAGGATGGATGATATTCTCAAAAGATTGCAGAAACGATTTCCTCCTTTTCCTCGGAATATTTTACTGAAGCTTTACCAAGTTCGATTAGAAAGATTAAGAATGCTTATGAACAAAGGGATTCCTGAAGACATACGTTGGATAATTGAAGCCAAGGTACGTGAAGATGAATATCTTCCTGTTTTGCATTTACCAGGTACAGGTAGAAGCACTTATGCAAAGAAGCGACGAGCAAAGCGCATGAGTTCAAATTGCCACAAGTGTGCACGATGGACGTGTAACGGTAAATGTCGTTCTATTGGGATTCCATCCTCTAATCGAGATGATAAAATTGAATTCATTAAGGATGGACTGAGTAAGGAGAATTTGGGTAATATCCAACTTTCTCTTGAGACGCATCCTAGTGGAGACGTACAAAGAGAAATTCTTGATTTATGGTCGCAATTTCAAAAGGAATGGCAACATCTTGGGAATCTGATGTTAAAAGACCCTGTTTGCCAGCTTGTAAGAAAACTGGATGGGAAGCATATCCTCGACTCATAGAAGGCGTTTAAGCCGTTTCTGGACGTAAAACCAGAGGAAGATGTGAGCCACAATCACAACTACAATAAATGACTTCTCAGCTTTTGGTTTGATTTGCAATAACTTTATTTCAGTTTAATTTACGTGTTGTTCGATTTGTGTAATTATTCTCGTTTTTTTTTTTTTGCATTGGTCTTTTACGATTGATTTTTCTTCTCTTTTTGATTTTCTTCCTGAAATCACGCAAAAATCTTTTGTTAGGTTAACATTTTCTTCTGACAGGTCAAATACACTTTCGGCGACATTATTACTCTTGTCTGATTCACTACTCAGTCCTCTATATATTACACCATGTACTCATTATCTTTCAGGCACTCGAAAAAGAAAAAAAAAATGGAAAGCACTTCGTCCCAGCGCATTAAAAAAATTTGTGTCTTTGGAGGTGCTTATCCAGGGAAAAATAACATATTCGCTGATGAAGCCATAAGAGTTGGAGTAATACTTGCCCAACAAAAGATCCACTTGATTTATGGAGGCGGTAGTACGGGTTTAATGGGAGCAGTCGCTACAGCAGCACACGCCGGAGGAAGTCCAGTTCTAGGAATCGTGCCAAAACTATTCACAGATTTTTGTGGACCTACCGTGGGTAAGGAAATACAAGTCTGGAGTATCCCTGAACGGATAACAATCATGTACCATTCTGCCGATGCATTCATTGCCTTACCAGGAGGTCTGGGTACATTGGAAGAAATAGCTTGCGTGGCTTCTTGGTCATCTTTGGTCACAAATAAGAAACCCATTGGTTTGCTTAATATTAATGGTTATTTTAGTAATTTACTTTCATATTTAGATAATGCTGTGGATAACGGATTCATGTTTTCAGAGGCAAGGAGAACCATAATTTCTGCTACAACCATTGAAGATTTACTCAAAAAGCTATAAGCTTATGAGTGTTTATCTGCTACGGTTGTTTCGCAAACGCTCGGAAAAAGAAAAAGAGATATGGACGAGCAAGGAGTGGATTGCACTTTGTCTTTGTGACATTATTTAACATTTTGCTTGTTGTGTCTCAGTTATAATAAGTGGTTAGCAACCTCTGCAGGTAATATCTCCTAAATTCTACCTTTAAAATTTGACATTGGGGACAATGTCATATTTTAGTAGGGGGTAAGGGACATATTTTGCTAAAAAAAAAAAAAAAAAAAATTTGTTGTGTTTTAAGACATTTAGAAGTATTCATTCTGAACAAGGTCTGAGTAAGGGAGACTTGAGACATACCTTGTCAGTTTGATTTAATCTTCTTCTTCAAAAAAAAAAAAAAAAAAAAACAAAAAAAAAAAAAAAAAACAAAAAAAAAAAACAAAAAAAAAAAAAAAACATGTTTAGACTTAGTGTGTTTTTTTTTTTTTTTTAGTTACTTTCAATACAATGATGAGATATGAATTGCATAAGTCTAAAACAGATTTATTAGTGAGAAGATTTTCATGAGAATTGAGCTTGATGTCAACCTTTTTATGAGCCAATGTTAATATGATATGTTGATTGAGAAAGAAGCATGTTTAGACTTAATCTGACTTGTATAATCATCTTTGTGAGTTTTTGAGCCTATAATGATTGATGCATTATACAAATCAATCTAATTTCTTTCTTGAGTGCTCTTATGATTACATGATTCTCTAGAACTTGCTTTAAACCGTTTGAGACTATATTGATACATGTGACAACATGAATATGATAGAGGCATTAGGATTATAACCAGAGCCAAACAGCCATCCATTATTAATGTTCTACGAGAACATCCCCACTAGTGAGCCAATTTGAGCCTACATTAAATATGATGTTTTATTGGTAACCACAACTTACACCTAGCCTAAATATGCTTATATCCTTACCCTTGTTCTAAAGATGAATTTTATATTTTGAGACATATTGCAAAAAAACAAGGGATATTTTTATTTGAAAATTTGGGTTAGAAACAAAAGATAAGTGTGGGGGAAAGAAAAGAAAAGAAAAAGTCAAGAGAAAAAGAAAGGGATCATTGTCAAATACATTCCCATATTAAAAAAAAAAAAAAAAAAAAAAAAATCTTCTCTTGAACTTCTAGAAAAAGATGTTACAAAGTTGGTTAGAATGATGCAAAGGCTCAACATGAATATTTAGCCTATGTTATTATGTGCTTTATAAGAGTTTTGAGAAGTTTTATTTGTATGATCTTATTATGTCTCTAAAATCTATGAACTCTTTGGAACCTTTGTGATATCTTTATCCTTTTGTTCTTTAACCACATTATAACCCTTTGGCCCCATTACAACCTTGAATAAAGACCTCTTGATTTATGAAGTTGTATGATCTAAATAGTGGAGAATAGGTGGACAAGCAAGCATATGGTAGAAGTGTTTTCATGAGATTGATTGAGTGTAAACACTTTACCACTACTTTAAAGAGTGAAAATCAAGAGAGTATCCCATGTGAGAAGTTGAGATTAAGTTTGAATATACACTATTTTGATTGAAATATGTTATGTTATTATTGGCTTAACTCAAACTATTTACATTCAAGCAAGATTTTTTGTGAATTTCTTTAAGCTATTGATTAGTTTTTAAGACTTGTCCAATGATTATCTCTAATTTATATTGGAAGGATTAGTTATAATTATTATTTTTAGTTTTTCTTATGTCTTCAATGTTTGTGGGTATCGTCCTAGTAAACCCTCACGAGACTAAACTCGTCCACTAGGGACACCTAGGGGTTTAAAGGCTTGTGTCACATGCTAAGTGCCACCGTGATTTCCTACGAAAATGGATTAGATTAGATTTTCTTATTTTATTTTTATTGAGTCGTTGCTAGGGACTAGCAACAATCTAAGTGTGGGGGTGTGATAACTCGTATAATTATATAGTTTTTAGTTATGTTTTATTATTGTTTTGTGTCAAATACGAGTTATTATTGTTTAGTCTATTTGTGTTTATGATCTTTTATATTTTTATGTAATTTGGTGTTTTTCACAAGTTTCTTTGAGTGATTTCAGATTACTAGAATTAAGGGCAAATCCAGTTCAGTTCCAGTTCCGACACTGTTTGCCATTTCAGCTATATCTCGAGTTTCACTGAAGCAATAAGGCTAAAATTTGTAGCCCTGAAAAGCTAAGAGGCATATCTATCTTTTTCATGTTTTACACTTCTTGAAACGGAGTCGTTTTCCCTAGCGAAATCGACCATCAAGTTGGCTGATGTGCAATGACGTCTGTGCTGACCTGTTTTGGTATTTTGACCATATCTTCCGATCCACATGAGCAAATGATCTGATTCCAACGGCTATGGATCTGCAACTGATAGGGGTATATTTTTCTAGAAGACCATTTTATCAGATCGAGTCTCCAACATTGACAAAATCGACCATCAAGCTGGCTGATCAGAATTGTCATACAATATGACGAAAATTGTTAGAAAAATGCACCCACCTATTATACCTACCTTTGAAATTTGTAAAGCTTGTCTCTTGTCATTTAGCCCTCCAAAATGTGTATAAATAGAGGGCCTTGGATGAGTATTGGGATACATTGATACATTGGTAGGATAGCCATTGTAATAAAATTCTCTAAGTTTTCTTTTTCTTTCCTTTCTCTAGTTTTCTTTTTCTTCTTACATTTCTTTTCATTTTATTCATATCTAGTATGTGTTTCTAATCATATTGTTGAGGTGATGAGGTGAAGCTCTTGGTAAATGCTAAGGTTAGTCTCTTAAACATGAGCTAAAATGAATCATCATTTATAAGCACTAGTATAGATAATATTTTCTTTTGGTTTAAAATCATACTTGCAAAGTAGAGATCTTGATTCATTATTGACAATGAAAATGGCACAGTAAATGCTTGGTTTCATAATCTTGATTTGTTGTAGACATATACTTTGGCATAAGGAATGCTTGGACTCTTTTTATGAGTTTTGAGGACACCAAATGAACATAATATCATATGCTATGGACGTTGGACAATTTGGACTGAATTGCTAAACCTTCCGATTGGAACCTCCCTTATGTGTGGATTTCAATTGTGTAATAAAACAAGATTAATCTTAGCATAACACCAAGAGTGGATTCTCTAACCTCAACATCCTTTCTTATTGTTTTTTATATTTTGTTTAATTTCTTTTATGTTATTTTATTTATTTTGTTCTCTAATATCTTGTTTATTTTGTTTTGTTGTTGATTCCCTAATATCTTGTTTACTTTCTTTTTCTTATATATTTATAAACTTATACTTACTAATACGCTT
This sequence comes from Fremontodendron californicum, assembly GCA_030761205.1. Classification (NCBI taxonomy): domain Eukaryota; kingdom Viridiplantae; phylum Streptophyta; class Magnoliopsida; order Malvales; family Malvaceae; genus Fremontodendron; species Fremontodendron californicum. Next base: position 8,922,575 of record JAULJL010000019.1, on the reverse strand, counting down.
CCCTGTGGTTCGACCTCGGACACCCGAGAATTTATTACTTGAACATAACCTGCACTTGGGTTTACAACTCTTAATTGAGTTTCCATCACTCGGGTTTAGGGTGGTCAAGTCCGGGATTTTAAACTTAGGAAATTAGAGCCATTTAAAAAGGGTTTAGCCAAGTTTTGATTTTTAATTTAAGCTTTTCAAAAAAATGTCTTCAAACAATCACAAAGTATTTTGATTTTAGAATATTTAATTTGATATATTTTCCTAAGGTAGCCGGATATCTTTTTAGATATACGGATTTTCTTAATTAAAGGAAAAAATACATTTTCATGCATTGCATTTTTCATATTCATGCATTTTATATAATATGTGATTTTTGCTATGATAATTTCTATGGTAATGTTATTATTTTGATTTATATTTTTTGATGTTATATTGTTTATTATATGGTTTTGAATATTTCATGATATCTATACTTTTTATTTAGTTATTTTTGTCATATTATTTAGCATATACTATGTTCATGCATTATTATTTTCATTTTCATTTTCATGTATATTATATTATAACATTATTTTATATTTCATGTCATTTAAATTATATGCCATATAATTCATATTTGCCATGTCATTTAAATTATTTCAGTTCATATAGAATATATCATATGACTTAGGATATTACATTTCATATAGAATATATTATGTTACCTAGGTCATTTCATTTCATTTCATTTAGAATATATCATACAACTTATGATATTTCATTTCATTTAGAATATGCTAAGACATTTAAATTATATCATATCATTTAGGTTGCATTATATTATTTAGACTTTGCTATGTCATTTTATTTATATCATACATATTCATATATATATTTTTAAATGTTTTCAAAAAGGTAATGATTTTCAATAAAATAATGATATTCCTGAGTTAAAATAATTCATGAGTTCTCTGTTGGGTTTGCTCGGGAGGATGTCATCAATTATCATTAATAACGAAATATCTTCATTAAAATGGGAATGATTCGGAAAGTTTTCCAAACTAATAAAATTTCTATATTTTACCACGTTTGTTGGGGAATATAGGAAAATTTTGAATTTATAAATTCCGGATCATTTTCAATTAAAAATGGAATTATTTTTTTTTAAAATTGGGAATTAACTTGAAATACTAAATTTAAAACCGATTTTTTTTTTTTACTGAGACTTGAGATAACACATGATTAATAAAGGTACCGCTTTATACGGGCGTTGTTGGGGTGCTAATCCTTCACCACACGTAACCGAGTCCCGAACCCATTTCTTTGATTTCTCTGGTTTAAAACGCAAACTTGAAATTGGTTTTAAAAATGTTTTAATTAATTTTAAAATATTTTATAAAACCGGTTCTAATAGGTGGCCAATCACACCTAGCTAAAAAAGATTGGTGGCGACTCCATGTCCTTTTCAAGGTCATTTTCAATACCTTCATTTTTCTAGAGGAATTAAGTCGACTTTTCTTCGGTTTTTTTAATGTCACACTTAACGAATAATAAAGTCTTGCGGTGAGACTTGTTATTTTTTAGGTTGCGACAAACATAGTATATACTAAATAATGTGACAAAAATAAATAACTAAATAAAAAGCATAGGATATCATAAAATATTCAAAACCATATAATAAACAACATAACATCAAAATATAAATAATAAATAATAACAAAACCCTAAAAATTATCATAGCAAAAATCACATATTATATAGTATGCATGAATATGGAAAATGCAATGCATGAGAATGTATTTTTTCCTTTAATTAAGAAAATTCGTATATCAAAAAAGATATCCGGCTACCTTAGGAAAATATATCAAATTAAATATTCTAAAACCAAAATACTTTGTGATTGTTTGAAAACAATTTTGAAAAACTTAGATTAAAAAATAAAAACTTAGCTAAACACTTTTTAAATGGCTCTAATTTCCTAAGTTTAAAATCCCGGACTTGACCACCCTTAATCCGAGATTTAAAAAATCATTTTTAGAGTTTAAAAAGGCTTAGAAACTATCCTAAATAGTAGCTAATCAGCCCCCTCTAAGTAACTTAATCAAAACAGAAAAATAATTTTTCTTCAAATTCAATTATGACTCCACTGTCCAGTTTTAAAGCACGATTTTTTACCCTATTTGTAAGAATTCAAAAAAATCTAAAAAACATATTGGAGACTCAGGACATGTAAAACTACACAGGAAAAAATCAGCTTAATTTTCTGATTAAAGATGGCTGCCCAGAAAAATCGGGAAAGTATGAGTACTGGGTGAAAAAACTGTTTTGCCAAAACATATTTTTGTGCTTTGATAAAATCATTTAAAAGTCAAAGTAAAAATAGTAGAGACTCTCCTAAGGGCTCACAAACAGTAGCTAACATTTTTGAAAAGTTAGGCAAAAATTGGCTAAGTAAAAAAAATCACAAAGGTAGAATAATCAATTTGACAACTTTTTAATTTTCCATAAGTATGCTCAAGTGAGCATGACTTTGAGCCATTGATTGGCCTAAGTCATAAATCTTGTGGCAATGACATGAAATGCATGAAAATACAGAAAATATGATGCATGAAATGCATGATTTAAAATCTAAATGACATGAAAAATGCATGGCATCAATAAAATGACCTAGACCTAAATGAGCTTGCATGGCATTTAATGTAACCTAGGTCTAAAATGCATGAATATGCATGGCAAAGCAAACCAATCCTAAACCTAAAAAATGCATGGTAATAACACAAACATATGGCATACTTAAAAAAAATACACAACCAAATATCATGAAAATGCAAACCTATCAACTAACATAATAAAAATGCACACACAAAGCATACAACATGAGGGTGGCCGAAAGGTCCCATGCTTAAAATGAGCATGGCATTTTCACAAACACATGATATACTAACATGCTTAGCTAAAGAATAACACTCAAATCATGCAAATATAAAGTAAAGGCATGAAAACCAATAGGCATTTTCACAAACACATGGATTACAAAATGTAAAACATAAACAAACTTAAACATTTTGAAAACAGAAAATCAAAAATGCAAGACAAGTAAAATAAACATGATAACAATATAATATACTCAAAAATGGAAACAAGCAAGCAACCAAATTAAAACAAGCTTCATGTTTATGTATTAGAAGAAGATTTAAAGCATTAAAACTTGTTAAATATCAAGAATAACATGAAATAAAAATGCAAAACAGCAACTACAAAAACACTAGGCCATTCGGCAACCTCAAAAACAAGAAGAAAAAAAAGTTTCAAAAGCTTTTTACAAGAAAGAATCAAGAAGGAACTTAAAGAAGAACATTATAAACACTTATTTAAAAAGAAAAATCAAAAGAAACTCACCAAATATCAAATGAAAACAGTAAATCAAGAATGAAAAATCAAAGAAAGTGCAAGAGTATGGTGCTTAAAGCAACCTCTAGAAGCTATATTACAAGCTTTTTCTCTTCTAACTTTTTTTTCTTTTCTAAACTTTTCTTTTTGCCTTTCAACAATAGGGAGAAACATTAGCCAAAAACAAGAGAGAATAGAGAGTGAATATCTGAAAATGAAAAGATATAGAGACCCCCCTTGTAGTGGCCGAATCCCTCCCCCAATGCTAGGATGTTGTCATTTTTCATTCAACCAATTTTAATCCAAAGGCTATTGATCCAAGATGTTTAAAATATGAAATTATCACCCTTAGATTAGGCCATCAGCTATCCACAATTACAGCTATTCAAGAATCTTAAGCCATTATGTTGACACTCTCCCTCTTTATGTATTGGTCCATGTGGCTTATTTGCTAAGGCTTGATAAAAAAATAACTATCTTCCTCTTTATTGTTGGCCTTTTGATCAAAAATCAGAAAATATCTACCCATCCTTGGGCCTTGGCCGGCTAACCCCTCTTCTTCCAGCCCAATCTTCATTTTTTTAAAAGGCAAGAAAAGCCCTTTTCGGTTTCTTGGGTAAAATGACCTTTTTGCCCCATGAACATAAATAAATAGCGAACGGAATCCAAATCCAAAATTTGTTTTTTCAATACTTTCAAAATAATTAAAAAAAATTGAATTCTGGAGGTTTTCAAAATTTTCTGAGTCCATTTGCTATTTATTTGGATTTTTCTTCCAAAATTGCCCTTTTGTGCTCCCAAACTTTATCATTTTTTAAACGAGCTCCAAATCCTGATTTTTCTTCACCAATCTCTTCCAAACAATTTAAAAGTATGATCTGGAAGTTTTCATAATTTTTGGAACTCATTTGGTATTTTTTCGGGATTTATCTACTTGAATTACTACATTAGGGGCCCGAGATTTGGCCATTTTGCAAATGAACTCCAAATCTGGATTTTATTTCGCCAATATCTTCCAAATAATTTAAAAATGAGATTTACAAATTTTCAAAATTTTTGGAGTTCATTTGCTATTTTTCCGGGATTTATCTTCTTCAATTTCTGCATAGAGGACCCGAGATTTGGCCATTTTGCAAACGAACTCCGAATCAAGATTTTCATTCACCAATCTCTTCGAAATGATTTAAGAAAGAGATCTAAAATTTTTTAGAGTTTTTGGAGTTCATTTGCTATTTTTCCCAAATTTTCCAATTTTGCCCTTTTGCATTCGAAACCCGATTTTGCTCAAAACAATTCCGATTTTAAGATTTTCTTCAAACTGAGCCTTGGGCTATCCTTTTTTAATCACTCCTCATCCATTAGGGGCTTTAGTCTTACCGAATCGGGTCATTTATGTAATTCTTCCAAATTTCACCGAAATCCACCAAAAACCCTAATCCTCGATTTTCTTTCGAATTGACTTTTCTTTCAGTTTTTCTTCCAAGTAGCTTCTCCATTACCCGTAGTCAGTGCTTATATGTCGTTTGGAACCTTCAATTTTGACCAATTTGATCGTATAAGCACTTTTCCCCAAATTTCTTGAACTAGGTTTTTCGTTCTACTAAATCTCCGTAACCCAACTTTCGAACTCCATATCTTTCGATGTAGACATCGGATTATCAAAATTCTTTCACCATTTTTCAATTGAACTTCAAATCTTGATTTTGAAAGTGGGTTGACTTTTTTAGTAGTTGATTTTTTGGGGTTGACTTTTTATGCTCGCATTCTTAGACTAAGTCTCGGAGTACCACCTGCAGGATGAAAAAAGTCTTTTTACATTCTGAAACATCAATTTAGGCAGAAAACATACATGTTTTATTGGTCCGGACAAAATTAGGTGTCTATAGCTGTTCCTCTTTGGCTATTGCTGAGAATCATGAATCAGGCAAAGAAAAATGAATACTAATTTTGTCCGGTTAGTGAAATCACATGTGAAGAGAAGGGGAAAAGGGAAATTGTGCCCGGAGGTCTTAAGAATGGTGCCTAGAGGCCTTACCCATGATTTGAAAAAAATGCGTTGTATGTGACTTTAACAATGATGCCCGAAGGTCTTAAGAACGGTGCCCGGAGGCCTTACCCGTAATTTGGAAAAAATACGCTGTATGCGACTTTAAAAATGATGTTCGGAGGTCTTAAGAATGGTGCCAGGAGGCCTTACCTATAATTAAAAAAAATGCGCTGTATGCGACTTTAAAAATGATGCCCGGAGGTTTTAAGAATGGTGCCCGGAGGCCTTACCTGTGATTTGGAAAAAAATACGCTGTATGCGACTTTTAAAATGATGCCCGGAGGTCTTAAAAATGGTGCCTGGAGGCCTTACCCGTGATTTGGAAAAAATGCGCTGTATGTGACTTTAAAAATGATGCCCGGAGGTCTTAAGAATGGTGGCCGGAGGCCTTACTCGTAATTTGGAAAACATACGTTGTATGCGACTTTAAAAATGATGCCCGAAGGTCTTAAGAATGGTGCCCGAAGGCCTTACCCATAATTTAGAAAAAATGCACTGTATGCGACTTTAAAAATAATGCATGGAGGTCTTAAGAATGGTGCCCAGAGGCCTTACCTGAGATTTGGAAAAAAATGCGCTGTATGCGACTTTAAAAATGTTGCCCGGAGGTCTTAAGAATGGTGTCCAGAGGCCTTACCTGTGATTTGGAAAAAAAACGCTGTATGCGACTTTTAAAATGATGCCCGGAGGTCTTAAGAATGGTGCCCGAAGGCCTTACCCATGATTTAAAAAGAAAAACTATGCCCAGAGGTCTTAAGAAGGGTGCCCAGAGGTCTTATCCATAATTTAAAAAGAAAAACTATGCCCAGAGGTTTTAAGAATGATCTTTGAAGAATTGTTGAAAATTAACCTGAAAATTTTGAGAAGATGCGAATGCTTTTTGATACTGATGCAAATGATTAACAAGATACAAATACTTCATATTGCAAATATAAATGTAAATGTTTTGAATTGATGCAAATGTTTCTTGATGCAGATGTTGGATAAAATGCAAATGCTTCGTAGTGTATATGCAAATGGCTTAGATTGATGCAAATGCTTATTGATGCAGATGTAGATGTTGAAAAAGATGTAGATGCTTCTAAATGATGCAAATGCAAATGATCTTCAAATGACGCAATTACTTCTCAGAAGGATGCAAAGGTCAATAATGTGCAAATGCTTCTTTATGATGCAAATGCGAAAATTGGTGTTAACACAACTACTTCATGGAATGGTGCAGATGCAAAAATTGGCATTATGCAAATGCTTCTAAATGATGCAAATGCAAGGATTTGACAATGTGCAGAATGCTTCTACATGATGCAAATGCAAAGATCAATAATGATGCAAACGCTTCATGAAAAGATGCAAATGCCCCTGATCATTTTTCTAGACTTTGGCTTAGCCTTTCCAATTCATTTTTCCTTTTCAAATCAGAGTATATCTTCCATTCATTTTGGCTATTCTCTTTGCCCTAACAGTTTTCAAACTCTCATCAACAGAGGTCTGAAACGGGTTCTATTTCTTGTTATCATATATGGAAGTCAAGACCTATCCTAGCAGTTCTATACCTTTTGGGTTAAGAACCCTTGTCTCATGTCAACATCAAGAATGTGTGCTTCAAAAAAATATCTTTATTTGTTTTCTCATGTTGAAAACTTCTGAACAAAAAATATTAACCCCATAGTGTATGATGTACAAATCTTTTAAAGACTGATGATCATTGTTAAAAACTTCTCTAAGTGTCAATCTAGGTTTTTCAATTTGAATTGCGATGCTTGGTATAACAAGATTTTGGGTTTTCCAGGAAAACTTTACCACAAAAATGTATGTCCCTCCTAGACTCACAAATGAAACAAGTTTTATAAATCATGAATTTATTGAAAATCAAACAAATTCAACATTCTTCTAGTTTTCATATCAAGGCATTTTGACAAGCGTCAAGATTGGCTGGTTTGTTTAAACTGGAAAGTTTAATCTTGGAGGGAAAAAGTTTCAGTTTTTGAAGTTAATCCTTCGAATAGAGCTGACAATTTAGGAGGTTCATGAATTCTTAGATGTTCCTCGATGACCGCTTCTTCAAGATGACCTTCTCTTTTGTGGTATCGGCACTAACGCAAATGGCATCAAAAATTGCATTTTACTCTAGACCGCCCATTTTTGGGTTTTCGCCCTAGAATCCCATTCTTTCCATTCTTTTTACCACGCACTTAAGAATTCTAAATTCTTCCTTAGTGAAATTAGAATTCGATGAGATGGGATAAAATCTGAGGAAAAACCCTTCAAGTTAAATATTCATGCTTGATCAAAATGGGCTTTTAAAATACATAATGTAGGCCATGGCTCGGGGTTCAGAAAGAAAGGATAAATAGGCCCAAAATCTACATTTGAGGGTATTCTGAAAATTTGCGAATCTCATTCTTAAATCATTTCGAAGAGATTGGCGAAATAAAATCTTGATTCGGAGTTCGTTTGCAAAATGGCCAAATCCCGGACCCACTATGCAGAAATTCAACAGGATAAATTCCGAAAAAATAGCAAACGAGTTCCAAAAATTCTTAAAATTTGTAGATCTCATTTTTATATTATTTGGAAGAGATTGGCAAAATAAAATCTTGATTCGGAGTTTGTTTGCAAAATGGCCAAATCCCGGGTCCCCTATGTAGTAATTCAAACACATAAATCCCGAAAAAATAGCAAATGAGCTCCAAAAATTATGAAAACTTCCAGATCACATTTTTAAATTATTGGAAAGAGATTGTTTGAAGAAAAATTTGGATCCGAAGCTCGTTTAAAAAATGGTAAAGTTCGGGTGCATAAAGGGGTAATTTTGGAAATAAATCCGAAATAAATAGCAAATGGGCTCAAAAAATTTTGAAAACTTCCAGAATTCAATTTTTTATTATTTTTGAAGTATTAAAAAAAGAAAATTTGAATTTAGAGTCCATATGCTATTTGTTTAGGTTCAGGGGGCAAAAAGGTCATTTCAATATAAGAAACCGAAAAGGGCAAATTTGTAATTAAGGAAAATATGAAAGAAGAAGGAATTTCTGGGATTTTACCTCCTTTGATCAGCCAGCATAGAGGAGAAGAAGAAAGCTTGAACAATTTAATTCCCTAGTCACTATCAAGCCACATGCTACCACTAACACCTTGCAAATAGTCCCCCCTTCATCCAATGGCTTAGGTGCCTTGTAGGAAAGTTGAATGCACCATCCAATAGCCAAGTTTAAATGCCAAGATGACATTTTTATTTGTCATGAAAGAACTCTCATTTAATGGCCAAGAATGGAAGAAAAAAGATGAGCACAATTCATCCAAAGGTGAGCATCCATTCGGCCAAGTAAGGGAGTGCATGGGATTGTCTCTTTTCATCCAATGGCTTAGGCCATCTACAAGGGCTGACTACACATGTTGAGGGCTGGATTTAATCTACAAGATGTCAATTTTATGTTGTCCTCATCCAATGACCAAGAATGGAAGAGCACAACTCATCCAAGGGTAGGCACTCAAGGGGGCAAGCAAGGGAGTGCATAGGATTGGTCCTCTTTTGCATCTAAGGGCTGAGGTTACTAAAAGGGCTGAGTACACATCTTAAGGGCTGCTATCAATTGGCAAGATGACATTTTTATGTTGTCATCAAAATATCTTAATCTAAGGGCCAAGATTGGAGGAGAAAAAGTGCAAATTTCATCCACTAGTGGAGAGGCCATTCAGCCAAGGCTAAGGGAGGGGGGTGATTTCATTTTTTTTAGAGGTTTTTTGGCTGAAAACAGTAGCTAAGGAATAAAAAAAAAAGGTTTTGAGAGAAAAAAAGAAAGGTTTTCAATAAGAGAGCTTGAAGGTAGTCATTTCTACCTAGCTCTAGCATGGTTTTATTCTTGTTTTCTATGTTGATTTCTTGATTTTCCACTTTGTTTTCCTACTACATTTCTCTTAGAAATAATTTTTTTTAAATGTTTACTTAAGTTTTCATCTCTTCTTCTTCAACAAAAATGGTTGAAAATATATATATATATTTACATAGTTTATGCTTGGCCGAATTTGAAGGAATGCTTGCCTTGGTTTTTTCTTTTTTTCTTCCTTGCATGTTGTTGTTAAAAAAAATGATTTTTAGAAGGTTTTTTTTGGAGTATTTTATATTTTGATTTTTTCACAAAAAGATGAAGCAAAAAAGGTTGAAATGGCTACATGATCTTGGCAAGACCAAGTGACCATGGTTAGGGGAGAGGCTATGCCCATTTTTACCTACCATGAAGCTTACCTTAATTTTGTTGTTTAACATGGTTTAGTTTTTGGTTTTTTGAAATAGAAAGGCTTCATGATCTTGGCAAGACCAAGTGATTATGGTTAGGTAAGAGGCTATGCCCATTTGATATCAACCATGGAGCTTAACTTTCCTTGTTTTATTTACTAGTTTTGCTTGTTATTTGCTTTGCATGTCTATGTTTAATTTTTTATATGTTCTTTACATTATTTTTTCTATGCAATATTTGTTTCTATATTTCATTTCCATGCTTAATATGTGTTCCTTGAAGATTCGGCCTTTTTGTCTATTGGAGTCATATTGTGCATTTTTCATATTTCATGTCTTATATTATACACATGTTTGCATTTTCATATTTGGTCATATGGTCATTCGGTTACTCTATGTTTCTATGCCTCACATGTGCATTTTCATCTTGCTTCTTGGCTTGTTTGCATCTCCATGCCATGAGTTAGCATATCTTGATATTTAGTATGCCTTACATGTGCGTTTTCATCTTGCTTCTTGACTTGTTTGCATCTCCATGACATGAGCTTGTGCATCTTGTGAAAATGTCATGACATTATGCATCTTGATATGATTTGTCATATATTTGTGTCATTTACTAGATAGGATTGTATTAGAGTACCATGTGACCATTCGGCCACGTCATGCATTTCTTGCCTTGTCATGCATTTGCATTTTGTTTAGGTAACATACTTTGCATGATCATATCTTGAATTTGTGTATTAGTTTCTGTTTGTTCCAGCATTAGCATTAGGTTCATTGGTCATTGTATGTTCATAGTATTGCTATGCATTTTCATTACATTTTAGGTCTAGGCCATATTGGTATTTCCATACATATTGGGTCTTAAATCATATTGGTATTGCCATGCATTGCTATGCTACTTAGGTCTTAGGTTACATTAGCATTTTCAGGCATATTCATAACATATTAGGTCCAAGTCATATTTGCATTATCAAGCATTGCATGCATATTAAGTTAGGATAGCATTTATTGCCATGCAAACTCATGCTAGGCATTTAGGTTATTTTGAATTGTCATGCATTTACCTTACCATTTATGCTTTAGACCATGCATTTCATACATTTCATTTGCTGTATGTTCATGCATTCCATGTCATTGCCACATGATTTATGACTTACGCCAATCAATGGCTCAAAGTCATGCTCTCTTGAGCATACTTGTGGAAAATTAAAGAGTTGTCAAATTGATTATTCTAACTTTGTGATTTTTTATACTTAGCCAATTTTTGTCCAATGTTTTTAAATGTTTTAGCTACTGCCCTTAGGTCTTTAGGATGATCTCCAACAATTTTACTTTGATTTGTACTTGATTTTATCAAAAGGCAAAAAAATGTGTTTTGACAAAACAATTTTTTTTCACCCAGTACTCGAACTTCTCCGATTTTTCTGGGCAGTCATCTTTAATCAGAAAATAAAGCCAATTTTTTATCGTGTAATTTTACATGTTCTGAGTCTCCAGTATTGTTTTTAGACTTTTTTGAATTTTAAAATAGTCTAAAAAATCGTGTGTCAAATTCGGACAGTAGAGGCAGATTTGGATTCAAAAGAAAAAAAATGGTTGAATTTGGCTAAGGCATTTAGAGGGGGTTGATTAGAAGCTTTAGCTACTGTCTTAGGATAGATTCTAAGCCTTTTTATACTTTAAAAATGATTTTATAAGTCTCGGATTAAGGGTGGTCAAGTCCGAGATCTTAAACTTAGGAAATTAGAGCCATTTTAAAAAAGGTTTGGTAGGGGTTTTAATCTTCATTCAAGTTTTTCTTCTAAATTATTTTCAAACAATCACAAAATTTTGTTTTTAGAAAATCTAATTTGACATATTTTCCTAAGGTAGCCGGATATCTTTTTAGATATATGGATTTCTTTATTTAGAGGAAAAAATACATTTTCATGCATTGCATTTTCCATGATCATGCATCTTATTTAATATGTGATTTTTGCTATGATATTTTTCATGGTATTATTATTTTGATTTACATTTTAAGATGTTATATTGTTTTCCATATGATTTTGAATATTTCATGCTATCCCATATTTTTTATTTAGTCATTTATTTTTGTCACATTATTTAGCATATACTATGTTCATGCATTTTTATTTTCTTTTCATGCATATTTTATGATAGCATTATTTTATGTTTCATGTCATTTCTTATCACTTAGATCATATTCCATGTCATTTAGGTTATATTATTTAGAATATGCCATGTCATTTAAAATATGCCATATCATTTAAAATTGCCATATCATTTTATTTCATTTAGAATATACCATGATACTTAGGATTTTTTATTTCATCTAGGATATACTATGCCATTTAAATTATGTCATGTCATTTAGGTTGCATTATATTATCTAGACTTTGCTATGTCATTTTATTTATTTCATATATGTTCATATTCATTTTTAAATTTTTTTTTTTAAAAAAAAAAGGATAATGATTTTCAATAAAAAATAAAGATATTCCCTAGTTAAAATAATTCATGAGTTCTCTACCGGATTTGCTGAAGGGAATATCATCAATTATCATTAATAAAGGAATATCTTTCTTTCAAAAAACGAGAATGATTCGGAAAGTTTTCCAAATAAATAAAATTTTCTATATTTTGCCGATTTTGTCGGGGAATATAGGAAAATTTTGAATTAATAAATTCTAGATCATTTTCAATTAAAAATGGAATTATTTTTCTTTAAATTGGGAATTAACTTGAAATACTAAATTAAAAACCAACTTTTTATCGATACTTGAGATAACACATAATTAATAAGGTATCGTTTTATAAGTGCGTTGTGGGGGTGCTAATCCTTCCCCGCACGTAACCGAGATTCTTCGATTTTCTCTGGTTTATAACGCAGTCTTGAAATTGGTTTCAAAAATATTTTAATTAATTTTAAAATTTTTATAAAACCGGTTTTAGTAGGTGGCGATCACACCTAGCTAAAAAAGATTGGTGGCGACTCCATGTCTTTTTACGAAGCCATTTTCATACCCTCGACCTTTTATTTCAATCTAGAGGAATTAAGTCGTCTTTTTCTCTGCTTCTGTTTCCCCCTCACTCGAATAGATCCACTCGATCGGGATCACGTATCGACAATTAGTTCACATGCTATGTCATCAAGTATTTGCCATGTCATTCACTATGCCACGCCATTCATCCATGTCATTCATGCATATGTCATGTCTTTAATTCATTCCATTTATTTTTTTGGTTCTGTCATTTAAATATTGTCATAGTAAATTGCTTGTCATGCCTTGTTATTTATACATTTATATATATTCATGTTTTGATTTGTATATTCATGATTATTCAAACTCTTTACAAATGGATTTTTTCAATAATATAAGGTTATTCCCGAGTTAAAATAATTCATGAGTTCTCTGTCGGGTTGCCGGAGAGGATATCATCAATTATCATTAACAACGGAATATCTTTCTTTCAAAAAACAAAAAATGATTCAGAGATTTTCTAAGTAAATAAAAATTTCTATGTTTTGCCGGGTCTGTCGGGGAATATAGGAAAATTTTGAGTTAAAAAATTATGGATCATTTTCTACTAGAAATGGGATTATTTTTCTTTAAAATGGGAATTATTTTAAAATTTCAATTTCAAAACCGATTTTTATCGAGACTCAAGATAACACACGATTAATAAGGTACCGTTTTACACGGGCTTTGTGGGGGTGCTAATCCTTCCCCACACGTAACCGACTCCCGAACCCGCACTTGTTTTCTCTGGTTCAAAGCGCAGACTACAAAATTGGTTTTAAAAATATTTTAATTAATTTTAAAATATTTTTTTTATAAAAAACGGTTTTAATAGGTGGCTGATCACACCTAGCCAAAAAAGATTGGTGGTGACTCCATGTCTTTTTACGAGGCTGTTTTCATACCCTCGACCTTTTATTTCAATCTAGAGGAATTAAGTCGTCTTTTCTTCTGATTATGTTTCCCCCTCACTCGAACGGATCCCCGCGATCGGGATCACGTATCGACAGCTTGGCGACTCCGCTGGGGACATTTTAGAGAGTCAGGCCTAAAATTAGTCGTGTGATATCAAAGTCTTGATTTTGTTGGATTAATTGGTATTAAGTTTTAATTCCCACATTTTTTTTTAAAATAAGGAGAATTTTGAAAATAATAAAATGTTTTTGAGTATAGTCATACTCATGTGCATGCATTTTATTAGTTTTTCTTTAGTTATTTAATGTTGTATATTATAATTGCTTGTTGGTTAATGCGTTACACTATTCTTGATCTTTGTTTTAATAAATTGTTGGGATATTTAGAATAATTGTAGAAGAGGTGGTGAAAGGTTTGTTGTTCCTCCACACACACTCACTTTCATTTGCATAACATGAGCTCTCTACCCGGTTTCGTCCTTTTAAGTGGGAGTAAAGTAACTACGCCTTCGTGATGATCCTTCGTATGGGCTAATGAAACATTTTCGGAGTATAAAGTACCTAAAGCCTTCAAGATGATCCTTCGTATGGGCTTAGAAAAAAATACTCTAACGAATTGAACCCGCTTTTATCGGGGTGCATTACTAGCCTTCACAAGCGACAGTGAGGAGCAATTCGGGGCCTTTAGATCCGATTCACCCTCATATAGTGAACCTAAGCAAAGCCATGCCGGATTTTTGTTAGATACACCAAAGATAGGAACACATGGAGGGACATTTCTAAACCTTTTGTTACCTATTTTACACTCTGAATAAGGGTTGTAGATCGGGCAACGATGTACGTACCTCGCCCGTAATAAGTTTAATATCCCTCCCTGAAGGCATCGTGATGCCTAGATGAGTCAATAATATTGGGGCAAGTGTTCACTAGCTTTTTAAAATTGAAAATATCAAAACATTCTTTTTCAAACATTTTTGCACATTTCATGCATGTTGAATAGAGCATGTACATTTATCGCTGCATTTTTGATCTCATTCTTTGCAATAAATAGTTGGTAATAATAATCTCATTTGGTGATGTCATAAACCGGTAGTGTTACATGAACATTTGCATATTGTACCATAGTAGGATCCATTATTCTGAAATTCTTTTGAAAATAATATGTGTGGTTTTTCATAGAGAAAACATGTTTCAAAAAATTGTAGATTAAATTTGGAGGCAAATTTTGCATAGTGAGATTTTTGAATAATCAAAATTTGGTCCCACCAATTTCGTGAAATCATTGGTCATTGTATATACCTTTGTGTTAATTCATTTATTCTTTATATGTATCATTTTGACATCATGTTACAGTCATAGCATGCATGGTCATTCATTGTAAATACATTTATGACATGCATGGTCATTATTTGTATATACTTGTGTATCAATTTATTATTTCTTTAAATGCATCATGCTGGCATTAGATTACATCCATGGCATACGTAGTTATCATGATATGCTCATGCATTAATCTGTCATATTAACATCAGGATACATTTATTACATACATGGTCAGCATGATTTTCTTTGTATATACTCTGTGTCAATCATTCATTGTTTCCATACATCATAATGGACATGAGTTGTATTCATAGTGTATATGATTATTCATTGGGAAATACACTGAAATATACTTGGTCATTAATTGCATATATCCATGCATTGATTTATTTATTCTGTGCTTGCAGCATGTTGGCATCGTGATTGCATTTATTATATACATGGTCAGCATGTTTCCACTATACATGTTCATACATCACATTGTTTATGTTTCACGGGCATCAAATTGCATTCATGGCTCCTTCATCATGACATACATTTGGGGGGGAATAAAACAGAAGTTGGCTTGGTTTTAAAAGTTTTTGAAATAATTTCCATTTCAAATCAGAGGTATAAGAAGTACTAAGTCCCCTTTTAATACAGGCTAGAGCTATGGAGAATGAACAAGCTACCCGAATGGAAAGAATGGAAAGGGCACATGAAGAATTGCACGAATAGCTGGCAAAGTCTCAAGCAGAATCTAAGGATCAGATGACTAAATTGATGGAGCTGATGTCCACCGTAATCAAGGGAAAAGGATACACTGAAAACTTGGTTGCTAGAGAAGGGTTAGAGGCACAAAAGGGTCAGAGTGTGGTCATGATGTTAAATGGCCAGAATACAGTTAATCCCAGCAACATTCTGAATTTATATGATCTAGCTAAACAAGCAAAACTGAAGATGGTTGAGTCGAACGAGGCTGAGTTGGCAGATTCCCAAAGGAAATATTAGTTGCTAGAAGAAAGGCTCCGGGCAGTAGAAAATACAGACGTATTCGGGAGTGTCGATGCGAAAGAACGGTGCTTGGTCCTCAATTTAGTCATTCCTCCTAAATTCAAGGTCCCTGACTTTGTGAAATATGACGAGACGACCGATCCATCAACCTACATCACCATATTTTACCAAAAGATGGAAAATCACATAGATAATGATAAGCTTTTGATTCAATGCTTTCAGGATAGCCTCAGCGGGTCCGCAATTAGGTGGTATAGTCAGTTGAGCAAGGATCAGATTCGCTATTGGAATGATTTGGCCAGGGCTTTTCTAAACCAGTACAAGCATGTGACCGATATGAAACCTGACCGTCTCACCTTGCAAAATAATGAGAAAAAGGTTACTGAGAGCTTCAAAGAGTATGCTCAAAGGTGGAAGAACATGGCTATCCAAGTACAACCGCCCTTAACTTAAAAAGAAACCACTGTCCTTTTTGTAAATACACTACAGGTCCCATACTACGATAGACTTGTTGGCAACACCACGAAGAATTTCTCGGATATGGTAATCTCTGGGGAAATGATTGAAAATGCTATCAAGGCTGGGAAACTCGAAGGAGGTAAAACATTTAATGCAGAGAGAAACAAGATGCCCAAAAAGAAAGAGGAACATGTCAAGCTGTAGGAGACTTTGCCCCGTATATTCCGACTACTTCATACCAACCACCCTGTCCATCTACGAACTATGTATCCCAGGCTTCATACTTATACCTGATGGCCTCTCAAAATCCAGTAAATTTTCAACCTTTTGTCAACCAGAGGAAACCGAAGAATATCCGAAAAATAGATCAGTTTGAGCCACTCCCCATGTCTTACTATGAACTATTGCCCCAGCTGGTCGAAGAGCAACTCCTCACTAAAGTTCCAGTGGAGCCTATCCAACCCCCATATCTGAGCTGGTATGACAAGAATGCATATTGTGATTATCATTCTGGGATTCGGGGACATTCCACGGAAAATTGCCTATGTTTGAAATGGAAGGTTCAAGCACTCACTAATAAAGGGCAGTTAGATGTGGGGAAGAAACAAAGGTCAGATAGCATGGAGAATCTACTGAATGGGAATGATGAGACCATTGTGGATGTCATAATAGGGGAAGAGGATGGAAAGGTCGAAAAGAGTATCGAGGAATAGCTAGTTTGAATTAGGGAGAACATGTCAAGGGGAAGTTTTTATTCATTTAGTTTCATACTTCATGATGAAAACACTTGTCTTGTGTTAACATCCCTATGAAATAAATGAATTTTGAATGTTTTTATGTTTGTTGTGTTTTAACAATAATTTGAATGTGCAAAAACAAGCATTAAGGAGGTTCTAATAGTGGATAGTCTCGAGAATATCGATGATCATTGTTAGAAATGACCCAATACCTTCCCTATTTTGGGGATTCCATATGTCTAAATACCTGAAACTAAGATCACTTGAAAGACCTAATGCTTCAAGGAATATGAATGATTAAACTCCATAAACCATTGTCATCGCAGAATAAGCAAAGATTTAAATCCTAGTCTAGGTTATGAACAAAGGAACGAACTTTTTGAAAATTTTTCGAACTCCTTGAAATTCAAATAAATGAGTCATTCTTTCAAGAATCTAGATCTTGGTAATTCGATGTGTGTCAAGGTGGTGCCAAAGCCATTCATGCCTTTCCCAATAACCACAAAACACTAATTGCCCAAACATCACTTCATGATTGACACCCTGGGGCACAATGATTAAACTAGATTATCCCATGTCCTAGAGAAAACTCATTTTTGGGTCATATTTTCCTTGTTCACTTCAAACAAACCCAAGATTGAAACTTATTCTTTTCAGTACAGACGTAGACTTGCGATGTTCCTCGTAATGATATAGATTCTCATGGTTAATCAAATTGGGGGCGTCATATGTGGAAATGATGGATTCATGGTGAAATAGGATGGAACTGACGCATGAATTATTGGGGCATGCGATAAAAAAATAGAAAAAGAAAAAAGAAAATTTGTGATGTCATGCATATGAGAATTCAGATGATTCCAATGTTCAAAATGAAATTCTGATTATCTATTTCCCTTGAGGATTGCTTTTCAATGTGAATATTCATGCTTGATATGAGAAATAGCCATCTTTCATCTCCCTTTCGCAAAAAAGAAATTATCCATAGTTACCCCTTTTGAGCCAAAAGAATTCTTTCTTCTTTGAACCCTAATCAAGGATCACCCTGTACACTAGGGGGAAAATGCGAGAAAAGATCTTCTCAAAGATCATTGAAAAATTAGTCCTAGCTCAAAGACAGATACAAAGAAAATGGAGCCCCGAATAAATATGGGCTCACTTTGTCAAAGAAAAAGAAAAAGGAAAAGATGGCGAAATGGAAGCCAAGAACAAAACAAAAGCCAAGAAAAAATGTGAAAATGTATGGCAAATGAAAGCCAAAAGCAAGGAAGAAAAAGAGCAAAAAGTCAAAAAGGAATGAAAAGTCCAAAAAGGGATAAATATTTCAAAGAGGATCCTCCTCAAGAAATGATCCTTGATCTGATTACCCTCAAACACATATTTTGGGCCTATTTATCCTTTCTTTCTGAATCCTGAGCCATGGCCTACATTACGTACTTTAAAAGTCCATTTTGATCAAGCATGAATATTTAATTTGAAAGTTTTTTTTCTCAGATTTTATCCCATCTCATCGAATTATCATTTCACTAAGGAAGAATTTAGAATTCTCAAATACATGGTAAAACAATGAAAAAAGGAAAAAAATAAAAAAAATTAGAGAGAATGGGACTTTAGGGCGAAAACCCGAAAACGGACGGTCTAGAGTAAAATGGGAATTTTCGATGCCATCTATGATAGTGCCGATACCACAAAAGAGAAGATCATCTTAAAGAAGTGGTCATCGAGGAACATCTAGGAATTCCTGAACCTCCCAAATTGTCAACTCTCATTTGGATGATTGATTTAAAAAACTTAAACTTTTTTTTCTCCAAAATCAACTTTCCAGTTTAAACATCCTAGTCAATCTTGATGCTTGTCAAAATACCTTGATATAGAAACTAAAAGAATGTTGAATTTTTTTGGTTCTCAATGAATTCATGATTTATAAAATCTGTTCCATTTGTGAGCCTGGAAGGGACATAAATGTTTTGTTGTGAAGTTTTCCTGGAAAAACCAAAATCATGTTGTACCAAGCCTTGTCAATTCAAGTTGAAAAACCCAAATTGACACTTAGGAAAATTTCTAACAGTGATCATCAGTCTTCAAAAGATTTGTACATTACACACTGTGGGGTTAAAATTTTTGACTCAGAAGTTTTCATTAAATAAGCAAAATTATTTTTTAGAAAAGGAAAATAAAAATATTTTTGAAATACTCATTTTTGATGTTGACATGAGATAAGAGTTTTTCTAATCCAAAGGTGTGGAATTACTAGGGATAACCTTGACTTCCAAATATGAGAAGAAGAAATAAAACTCAGCAAGCAGATTTTTGTTGATAAGAGTTTGAAAACTGTTGGGGCAAAAAGAATAGCCAAAGATTGAAAAAGGAGTTGAAGATATACTCTGATTTGAAGAGGAAAAATGAATGGGAAAGGCTAAGCCAAAGTCTCGAAAAACAATTAGGGGCATTTGCATCATTCATGGACACTCATCTCTCTATTAAGCTTTGCATCTGCACCGTGTCAGCAAGCATTTGCATCATTCATGGATATTTGCATTTGCACTATTCCATGAGCCTCTGCATTCTACCTTTATAAGTACATCCTTCATAGATATTTGCATTCGCATCATCTCAAGCAAGTGCATCATTTCTAGTATCATTACATCTTCATTGTAGCTGCAATTACACCATTCATGAACCACTTACATGAACATGATTCGTAGGGACATCTGCATCTGCATTTAGAAGTATTTGCATCAATCCAAGACATTTGCATCAATCCAAGACATCTGTATCATTTCAAGAAATATTTGCATAAATCCAAGACATTTGCATTTACACTATCAAGCATTTGCATCCTTTCTCAAATCCTTCAGGTTAATTTCCAGGCCATTTCAATTTCTGGTTTCATCCAGATCTTTTTCAATTTTTTGGTTTCACAAATGCCTTTTTATTCTCTCGTTTCATCCAGATCTTTTTCAAATTTCTGGTTTCACCCATGCTTTCCAATTTCTGGTTTCATCCAGATCTTTTTCAAATTTCTGGTTTCACCCATGCTTTTCAATTTCTGGTTCCATCCAGATCATTTTAAAATTTTCTGTTTCACCCATGCCTTTTTAATCTCTGGTTTCATCCAAATCTTTTTCAAATTTCTGGTTTCACCCATGCTTTTCAATTTCTGGTTTCATCCAGATCTTTTTCAATTTCTGGTTTCATCCAGATCATTTTTCAATTTTCTGGTTTCACCCATGCTTTTCAATTTCTGGTTTCATCCAGAACTTTTTCAAATTTCTGGTTTCACCCATGTCTTTTTATTCTCTGGTTTCATCCAGATCCTTTTCAAACTTGTGGTTTCACCCATGTTTTTCAATTTCTGATTTCATCCATATCATTTTTAAATTTTCTGGTTTCACCCATGCTTTTCAATTTCTGGTTTCATCCAGATCTTTTTCAAATTTCTGGTTCACCCATGCTTTTCAATTTCTAGTTTCATCCAGATCATTTTCAAAATTCTGGTTTCACCCATGCTTTTCAATTTTTGGTTCCATCCAAATCATTTTCCAATTTCTTGTTTTACCTATGCTTTTCAATTTCTGGTTTCGTCCAGATCTTTTTCAAATTTCTGGTTTTACCCATATCATTTCAATCCTTGGTTTAATCCAGATCTTTTTCAATTTTTGGTTTCACCCATGCCAATAAGGTTAGCACAAGACAGGATAAGACCCTCAGACCATCGTCGAGGTCTTTTATTCTCTTGCAAATCGAACCCATTTCCTTAAGATGGGTTGAGCCTTGATTAGTCAGGGAATTCAATTTAAGGATAAAATCTTCTATTTACAGTTTTTTCCACACAAAAAAATGAAAAAATGAAAAAAATGGAAAATGAAAAAAAATGAAAAAAAATGAAAAATGGAAAAAATAAAACTCTCTCTCCCTTCTCTTCACATATAATTTCACTAACCGGACAAAATTAGTGTTTGTTTATCTTTGCCTGATTCCTGATTCTCAGCAATAGCCAAAGAGGGGCAGCTGTAGACACCTAATTTTGTTCTGACCCCTAAATCCAGTACGTTTTCTTCCTAAATTGATGTTTCAGAATGCTAAAAGGCTTTTCTCATCCTGTAGGTGGTCCTCCGAGACTTAGTCTAAGAAAACGTGTAGAAAAAGTCAACCTCGAAAAAGTCAACTACTAAAAAAGTCAAACCACTTTCAAAATCAAGATTTTAGGTTCAATTGAAGAACGGTGAAAGAATATTGATAATCCGAGGTCTACATTGAAAGATATGGAGTTCGGAAGTTGGGTTATGGAGATTCAGTAGAAAGAAAACCCTAGTTCGGGAAATTTGGGGAAAAGTGCTTAAACGATCAAATTGGTCAGAATTGAAGGTTCCAAATGAGAGATAAGTACTAACTACGGGTAATGGAGAATCCACTTGGAAGAAAAACTGATAGAAAAGTCAATTCGGAAGAAAATCGAGAATTAGGGTTTTTAGTAGATTTCGGTGAAATTTGGAAGAATTACAGAAATGGCCCGATTCGGTAGGAATAAAGCTTCTAATTGATGAGGAATGATTAAACAAGAATACCCCAAGGCTCAGTTTGAAGAAAATCTAAAAATTGGACTTATTTTGAGCAAAACCGGGTTTGGAAGGTAAAAGGGCAAAATTGGAAAATTTGGGAAAAATAGCAAATGAACTCCGAAAATTCTGAAAATTTGTAAATCTCATTCTTAAATCATTTCAAAGATATTGGCAAAATAAAATCTTGATTCGGAGTTCGTTTCCAAAATGGCCAAATCCCGGGCCCACTATGCAAAAATTCAACAGGATAAATCCCGAAAAAATAGCTAACGAGTTCCAAAATTTTTGAAAATTTGCAAATCTCATTTTTAAATTATTTGGAAGAGATTTCTGAAATAAAATCTTGATTCGGAGTTCGTTTGCAAAATGGCCAAATCCAGGGTCCCCTATTTAGTAATTCAAGCACATAAATCCCGAAAAAATAGCAAATGAGCTCCAAAAATCATGAAAACTTCCAGATCACATTTTAAAATTATTTGGAAGAGATTGGTGAAGAAAAATCTAGATTCGGAGCTCGTTTAAAAAATGGTAAAGTTCAGGTGCATAAAAGGGACAATTTTGGAAATAAATCCGAAATAAATAGTAAATGGACTCAGAAAATTTTGAAAACTTCCAGAATTCAATTTTTTATTATTTTTGAAGTATTAAAAAAAGAATATTTGAATTTGGAGTCTTTTTTCTATTTATTTAGGTTCGGGGGGCAAAAAGGTTATTTCATCGAAGAAATTGAAAAGGGCAAATTTGTAATTTAGGAAAATATGAAAGAAGAAGGAATTTATGGGATTTTACCTCCTTTTATCAGCCAACATAGAGGAGAAGAAGGAAGCTTGAACAATTTAATTTCCTAGTCACTATCAAGCCACATGCTACCACTAACACCTTGCAAATGGTTCCCCCTTAATCCAATGGCTTAGGTGCCTTGTAGGAAAGTTGAATGCACCATCCAATGGCCAAGTTTAAATGCCAAGATGACATTTTTACTCATCTAATGGCCAATAATGGAAGAAAAAAGATGAGCACAATTCATCCAAAGGTGAGCATCTATTCGGCCAAGCAAGGGAGTGCATGGGATTGTCTCTTTTCATCCAATGGCTTAGGCCATCTACAAGGGCTGAGTACACATTTTGAGGGCTGGATTTAATCTACAAGATGTCATTTTTATGTTGTCCTCATCCAATGACCAAGAAAGTAAGAGCACAACTCATCCAAGGGTAGGCACTCAAGGGGGCAAGCAAATGAGTGCATGGGATTGGTCCTCTTTTGCATCTAAGGGCTGAGGTTACTAAAAGGGCTGAGTACACATCTTAAGGGCTGCTATCAATTGGCAAGATGACATTTTTATGTTGTCATCAAAATATCTTAATCTAAGGGTCAAGATTGGAGGAGAAAAGTGCAAATTCCATCCAATGGTGGAGAGGCCATTCGGCCAAGGCTAAGGGAGGGGGGTTATTTAATTTTTTCAGAGGTTTTTTGGGTGAAAATAGTAGCTATGGAAGAAAAAAAAAAGGTTTTGAGAGAAACAAAAAAAAAAGAAAGTTTTTCAATAAGAGAGCTTGAAGGTAGTCATTTCTACCTAGCTCTAGCATGGTTTTATTCTTGTTTTCTATGTTGATTTCTTGATTTTCCACTTTGTTTTCCTACTACATTTCTCTTAGAAATAAAATTTTTAAAATGTTTACTTAAGTTTCCATCTCTTCTTGTTCATCAAAAATGGTTGAAAATAATTTTTTTTTTACATAGTTTATGCTTGGCCAAATTTGAAGGAATGCTTGCCTTGGTTTTTTCTTTTTTTCTTCCTTGCATGTTGTTGTGAAAAAAATGATTTTTAGAAGGCTTTTTTTAGAGTATTTTATATTCTGATCTTTTACAAAAATATGAAGCAAAAAAGGTTGAAATGGCTACATGATCTTGGCAAGACCAAGTGACCATGGTTAAAGGAGAGGCTATGCCCATTTTTACCTACCATGAAGCTCACCTTAATTTTGTTGTTTAACATGGTTTATTTTTTGATTTTTTGAAATGGAAAGGCTTCATGATCTTGGCAAGACCAAGTGATTATGGTTAGGTGAGAGGCTATGCCCATTTGATACCAACCATGGAGCTTAACTTTCCTTGTTTTATTTACTAGTTTTGCTTGTTATTTGCTTTGCTTTGCATGTCTATGTTTAATTTTTTATATGTTCTTTACATTATTTTCTATGCTATATTTGTTTCTATATTTCATTTCCATGCTTAATATGTTTTCCTTGAAGATTCGGCCTTTTTGTCTATTGGAGTCATATTGTGCATTTTTCATATTTCATGTCTTATATTATACAAATGTTTGCATTTACGTATTTGGTCATATGGCCATTTGGCTACTCTATGTTGCTATGCCTCACATGTTCATTTTCATCTTGCTTCTTGGCTTGTTTTCATCTCCATGCCATGAGTTAGCATATCTTGATATTTAGTATGCCTTACATATGCATTTTCATCTTGCTTTTTGACTTGTTTGCATCTCCATGCCATAAGCTTGTGCATTTTGATTTTAGTATGTCATATTCTTGTGAAAATGTCATGACATTATGCATCTTGATATGATTTGTCATATATTTGTGTCATTTACTAGATAGGATTGTATTAGAGTACCATGTGACTATTCTGCCTCTTCATGCATTTCTTGCCTTGTCATGCATTTGCATTTTGTTTAGGTAACATGCTTTGCATTATCATATCTTGAAATTGTGTATTAGTTTCTGTTTGTTCCAGCATTAGCATTAGGTTCATTGGTCATTCTATGTTCATAGTATTGCTATGCATTTTCATTACATTTTAGGTCTAGGCCATATTGGTATTGCCATGCATATTATGTCTTAAATCATATTGGTATTGCCATGCATTGCTATGCTACTTAGGTGTTAGGTTACATTAGCATTTTCAGGCATATTCATAACATATTAGGTCCAAGTCATATTTGCATTATCAAGCATTGCATGCATATTAAGTTAGGATAGCATTTATTGCCATGCAAACTCATGCTAGGCATTTAGGTTATTTTGAATTGTCATGCATTTACTTTACCATTTATGCTTTAGACCATGCATTTCATACATTTCATTTGTTGTATGTTCATGCATTCCATGTCATTGCCACATGATTTATGACTTAAGCCAATCAATGGCCCAAAGTCATGCTCTCTTGAGCATACTTGTGGAAAATTAAAGAGTTGTCAAATTGATTATTCTAACTTTGTGATTTTTTTTACTTAGCCAATTTTTGTCCAAGGTTTTTAAATGTTTTAGCTACTGCCCTTAGGTCTATAGTATGATCTCCAACAATTTTACTTTGATTTTTAAATGATTTTATCAAAGGCAAAAAAATGTGTTTTGACAAAACAGTTTTTTTTTTTCACCCAGTACTCGAACTTCTACGATTTTTCTGGGTAGTCATCTTTAATCAAAAAATGAAACCAATTTTTTATCGTGTAGTTTTACATGTTCCGAGTCTCCAGTATTGTTTTTATATTTTTTTGAATTTTTAAAAATAGGCTAAAAAATCGTGTGTCAAATTCGGACAGTAGAGGCAGATTTGGATTCAAAAGAAAAATAATGGTTGAATTTGGCTAAGGCATTTAGAGGGGGTTGATTAGAAGCTTCAGCTACTGTCTTAGGATAGTTTCTAAGCCTTTTTAAACATTAAAAATGATTTTATAAGTCTCGGGTTAAGGGTGGTCAAGTTCGGGATCTTAAACTTAGAAAATTAGAGCCATTTTAAAATGGGTTTGGTAGGGGTTTTAATCTTCATTCAAGTTTTTCTTCTAAATTGTTTTCAAACAATCACAAAATTTTTTGTTTTTAGAAAATCTAATTGACATATTTTCCTAAGGTAGCCGGATATCTTTTTAGATATACAGATTTCTTTATTTAGAGGAAAAAATACATTTTCATGCATTACATTTTCCATGATCATGCATCTTATTTAATATGTGATTTTTTTCTATGATATTTTCCATGGTATTATTATTTTGATTTACATTTTAGGATGTTATATTGTTTTCCATATGATTTTGAATATTTCATGCTATCCCATTTTTTTATTTAGTCATTTATTTTTGTCACATTATTTAGCATATACTATGTTCATGCATTTTTATTTTCTTTTCTTGCATATTTTATGATAGCATTATTTTATGTTTCATGTCATTTCTTATCACTTAGATCATATTCCATGTTATTTAGGTTATATTATTTAGAATATGCCATGTCATTTAAAATATACCATGATACTTAGGATTTTTTATTTCATCTGGGATATACTATGCCATTTAAATTATGTCATGTCATTTAGGTTGCATTATATTATCTAGACTTTGCTATGTCATTTTATTTATTTCATATATGTTCATATTCATTTTTTAATTTTTAAAAAAAAAAAAAAAGATAATGATTTTTAATAAAAAATAAAGATATTCCCGAGTTAAAATAATTCATGAGTTCTCTACCGAATTTGCTCGAGGGAATATCATCAATTATCATTAATAAAGGAATATCTTTCTTTCAAAAAACGAGAATGATTTGGAAAGTTTTCCAAATAAATTTTTTTCTATATTTTGCCGATTTTGTCGGGGAATATAGGAAAATTTTGAATTAATAAATTCCATATCATTTTCAGTTAAAAATGGGATTATTTTTCTTTAAATTGGGAATTAACTTGAAATACTAAATTAAAAACCAACTTTTTACCGAGACTTGAGATAACACATGATTAATAAGGTACCGTTTTATACGGGCGTTGTGGGGGTGCTAATCCTTCCCCGCACGTAACCGAGTCCGAACCCGATTCTTCGATTTTCTCTAGTTTATAACGCAGACTTAAAATTGGTTTTAAAAATATTTTAATTAATTTTAAAATGGTTTATAAAACCGGTTTTAATAGGTGGCCGATCACACCTAGCTAAAAAAGATTGGTGGCGACTCCATGTCTTTTTACGAAGCCGTTTTCATACCGTCGACCTTTTATTTCAATCTAGAAGAATTAAGTCATCTTTTTTTCTTCTTCTGTTTCTCCCTCAGTCGAACGGATCCCCTCGATCGGGATCACGTATCGACAATTAGTTCACATGCTATGTCATCAAGTATTTGTCATGTCATTTACATGCCATGTCATTCATTATGCCACGCCATTCATCCATGTCATTCATGCATATGTCATGTCTTTAATTCATTCCATTTATTTTTTTGGTTATGTCATTTAAATGTTGTCATAGTAAATTGCATGTCATGCCTTGTTATTTATGCATGTTATATATTCATGTTTTGATTTGTATATTCATGATTACTCAAACTCTTTAAAAATGGATGCCTTTCAATAAAATAAGGTTATTCCCAAGTTAAAATAATTCATGAGTTCTCTGTCGGGTTGCCGAAGAGGATATCATCAATTATCATTAACAACGGAATATCTTTCTTTCAAAAAACAAAAAATGATTCGGAGATATTCTAAGTAAATAAAAATTTCTATGTTTTGCTGGGTCTGCCGGGGAATATAGAAAAATTTTGAGTTAAAAAATTCTGGATCATTTTCTACTAGAAATGGGATTATTTTTCTTTAAAATGGGAATTATTTTAAAGTATCAATTTCAAAACTGATTTTTATCGAGACTCAAGATATCACACGATTAATAAGGTACCGTTTTACACGGGCTTTTAGGGGTGCTAATCCTTCCCCACACGTAACCGACTCCCGAACCCGCACTCGTTTTCTCTGGTTCAAAGCGTAGACTACAAAATTGGTTTTAAAAATGTTTTAATTAATTTTAAAGTATTTTTTATAAAAAAAGATTTTAATAGGTGGCTGATCACACCTAGCCAAAAAAGATTGATGGCGACTCCATTTCTTTTTTGAGGTCATTTGCAAAACCTCGACCTTTAATTTCAAGAGGAATTAAGTCGTCTTTTCCTCCGCCTATTTTGTTTTTCCTCACCTCACTCGAGCTGGTCCCCGCGACGGGATCACGTATTGACACCAAGCATGGACATATTCATTTTTTTTTACTTATTTGTTATTTTCATCATTTTCATTTTCGAAATGAACACGATTTTTTCGTACAGAGAATATCGCCAAATACTCCCACTACTTGTGGTGATATTTAACAAAATTCCCTCACCATGGGATATCTATGGAATCACTACTGTGACGTCCCTCGACTTCCGTCGTCGGAGATTCTCATTTGCTTTTATTATGTATGCACCAAAATGGCATTTTTTTATTTCTTTAAAAGATTAATAATGCAGTTAATAAAAAAAAATAAGGTAAGGTAAGGTAAGATAATAATAAAAAAAATAATATAATAACTTTTATAACAAGTAAGATAATTAGATAAAACAAAATTATGAAATAACATAAATGCAAATAAAAATATAAATGAAATAACATAGATATCAAGTATGCACCACAACAGACCCTAGCCAAGGCAAGCAACATTAGGCATAGAAGAGAAAAATCATCAAACACCAAATATGCATCACAATATACCATATCTAAAAGCAAGCAACATTAAGCATATGAGAGAAAAATCATCAAATACCAAATATACAAAAATCAAAGACAAAAACAATGGAAACAAATATAATGAATCATAAAAGAATAAAAAATAAAAAAATTACCTTCTTTGGTTTGTAAATCCCACGCCACCTTCCTCCTTTCTTTTTCTTTTTATTTTTTTAAAGCCCTCATTTCCTCTTTTATTTTTCTTTTTTCTTTTCTTTTGACTTTCTCTCAATCTCCACCTTTAGCCGCCAACCACTTTTTTACTTTTTTTAACTTTTTCTTCTCCTTTCCTCTCTATAGCCATGTAGCCCCCCTTCTCTCTTACATTTCTCAGCCGCTAATTTCTCCCCTCTCCCTCGGCTCTTCTTCCTTAAACTTGTATTAAGTGACCTCTTTTATAACTCATCTCCTAACCTAGATGTGGACCCTTGGATTATGTGATCCAAGGGTAATCTTTTATCTTCACAAATGCCCTTTAAAATATCTTTTTTAAATTCTCATTTTTTATAGACCCTTAGATTTAAGAAAATAAACGGTCTAAATTAAACCAAAGAAATGAAGGAACGGCAATGTCTAAATTACCCCTCCATCCTTTATCCTTTCAAGTCTTCCTTTTTATTTTTTTAAAATTTTTTAGATATTTTTAATTAAAATTTTTATTTTAAAAATCTAAAAAGGGTCAACTAACTTTAAAGCTCAAGATTTTTTTTTAAAAAATGGGTTTAAATTAAATTATAAAATTGGTAATTTTATAGTCCGGATTTATTTGAATAATTAAAGCTAGAAATGATATATAATTTAAAATATTTTAAAAATCTAAAATCGCGACCGTCACTACTACAAAATATTAAACCCGAGTGGGGAACAAATCAAAATTGGTTTTAAATGGCCAGAACAAAATTGGGTGTCTACATCCATGTTAGATTACGATTGCTTAGCAAATGCATCCTTGAGGGGCCTCAATATGAATCCCACGAATTTCCCGAAGTCGTTGGTTTGATGGTTGGTGATTTTGGTTCAATTGATCAACATGGTGATATCATTGTTGAGCATCGTTCAATTGGTTTGCAACGTATTAGTGATTTACATCCTAACTTTATGGGTATGCAATACCTCCTCCTCTTTCCTTATGGCGAGGACGGCTATCACCTTGAAATTAGATACTCTAGTCAATCAAGTTCATATCGAATTAAAAGGGGTTTCATAACCAAGAGGGAATTTTATGCCTTTAGAATCCAACAAAAGGCACATGAATGGTGGACTTTGATAATGGGCGGTCATATATTTCAACAATTTATTGTTGATGCTTTTTCTTGTGTTGAGCAAGCTCGTCTTGATTATATTCGGCATAACCAAAAAAAATGCGCTCTGATTTGTACCAAGGCCTTAGAGATGCTTTTGCAATGGTGATGTTGACAGTTCTTCTGTCAGGAAAAGAGTTACTTTGCCCTCCAGTTTTACAGGCGGGATACGATATATGATGCAGAATTATCACGATGCAATGACTATATATAGATGATTCGGGTCCCCCAACCTCTTTATTACATTTACATGCAATGCGTTGTGGGCTGAGGTACAAGAGGCATTACTTTTAATTCCCGGACAGCTTGCTGAAGATCGACCTGACCTTATAAGCAGGGTGTTCAAAATGAAGGTTGATGTTCTTATGGATGATATAACAACCAAACATTGATTGGGTAAATGTCTGGCAGGTGCGTTTTGATAAGTGTTTAATTTCATACATTTTCATATATTATTTTCTTATACTTTGTGCTTTAATTCTTAAGTTCCTTGACATTTTACAATGGTTTTGTAAATTATTGGTATTTTTGAAGAGATGAAGTCAAAACATGTCAAATATAATGTTAAAGAGATTATAAAGTCACAATCACAGATGGAAGAAGACTTGGGAGTCAAAAAGATCAAATTCTTAGTCTAAAGCAAGGCAGATTTGACCTCCGGAGCTTGTTTCTAAGAAATCATGATGTTAAATTCTTTATTTGAAGAAACTTCCTTTTTGACTTTTGAAGCTGACTTGAATACCTTTCCAACGATAGTTTAGACGCCCAAATCAAACAAGAAATGGTCATCCAAATAAGCCAAAGAAGTACAAGAAGATGCAGCAACCAAGAAACTAGAGACAGGGGCTCGGTGCCGCGGCACCGGAATTGGGCACTGCAGCCCCCCACAGTCAGTAAGTTGGCGTCGCGGTGCCGGCCGGGCTGCCCTAAATCTGCCAAAAATCGCAAAAAAAATCAAAAATTGCCAAATTTGCACTATTCTGGCTCCTAGCTTCCTTGATCAGCAAGAAAGGGTTTCCAAGATTTTAAAGCTCTATAAATACCATTTTTTGAGCCACAAACTAGGAGATGTTCTGATTATTTATCAATATTCTTCTTCTTCTGCTTCTATATTCTCTGATTTTTATTTTAGTTTTCTTCTTAGTTCTTTTTAACATTCATGTTTATGTTAACTATGCCTATGCAAGGCTAAACTTTTCTTTGGTTAAGGGTGATTTCAAAGCCCTAGACATGTTTTGTAATTAAGTTTTATATTCTATCTATTATTAATTTTCTATCAAAGTTGCTCATGTTCTTCCATAAAAATTATTTATGATTTTTATCTTGATTTGTTTAGGATGCATACTAGATAGATCTTGATAATTATCTAATGCTAGTTTAGAAGTTGTGATACGTAGCTTATCTTGATTTCTATTCAATAGTGGCAATTTGTGATTAATGATTATGTTAAAGTTTTCGCTAATTGCAAAGTGGAACATAACCTAAGTTAAACAATTCATGTTCATGCTTTTGTTGCTTAGATCAACCTATCTTTCACATCTTAAAGCTGCTATTAAGTTAAATTTAGAGATGTTTATCCTAGGTTGTTTGATAGTTAGAGATTAAGTAGTGGCGTTCGTCCTACTTAACGACGAACTAAGGAAGGATTGGGGTAACACGGGAGGTTGTTATCTACGGTTGTTAACTTTGATAGCTAATTGATGTTGATAGATCTGAAATTGATTCTCAATGATGTCTAGTGCTGGAGAATGAGACTTTAACCATACTTCTTTCATATCTGATTACTTCTTGTTTACTTGTTTACTTGCTTTCTTACTCTTATTGTTTACTTTAGTTTAAATCTAATCTCAAAAACCCCTTTACATTTGTTTACTTGTTTCTAATTGATCAACTAATTATTTATAAACTAAAACTCAATCCCTGAGGACTCGACCCTTGCTTCTACTATACTTAACAACTGATTTAGTGCAAGGTTATAATATGATACACTCTTTTGGGTGCATCAAATTTTTGGCGCCGTTGCCTGGGATGACTCCCACCTAAAGCAAGGATCCCGGTATGTTCACCATTCCTTGTAAAACAGGCAACAACAGATTTGCACATGCTAAGCTAGACTTAGGAGCATCTATCAATGTTATGCCATATTCAATTTTTGCTTCTTTGAAACTAGGACCATTAAAAGAACTCGGTGTTATTTTACAACTCGCTGATCGTTCTATTACTTATCCAAAAGGAGTTGTAGAAAATGTTCTTGTGCAAGTTAATGAATTGGTCTTTCCAGCTGACTTTTATGTGCTTGACATGGAAGATGAGATGTCTTCCAACCCAACATCTATTTTATTAGGAAGACCATTCTTAAAAATAGGCAAGACAATAATTAATGTTAATGATGGCACACTCACTATGGAATTTGATGGTGATGTAATCCGTTTCAATATTTTTGAAGCCATGAGATATCCTAGTGACATACATTCTGTTTATGCAATTGATACATTTGACTCTTTAGTGCAGCAAACTTTGAGTTAAGAGGCAAGGATATAGACATTAACAAACACCTTGGCATGAAGACCTCTAAAGATAAAACTATGTTAAGTGAACATGTGAAGGAAGCATTGGCAACTTTGCAAGTGTTTCCATCTTGTAATAAAAGGTTTGATGTTTCAGCTATTAATCTTCATTTATCTATGAGAACCATCTAACTTTTCTTTTGCAGGAACCAACATGGATTTAGAACCACCACCGGATCATTTGAAGTACTCAAGTATAGGGTGTGGATGATGGCATGGGTCTAAGTCAGGCTGAGGACAATAAACCAAGAGCTTCTTGGGAGGCAACCGAAAAAGATGGAGAGCACATATTATAATCAGATTTGCTATTCCTCACTCTTTATCATTCTATCTTTAATTGTTTTTCTTTAGTTTATTTTGGTTAGTAATTCTTTTCTTTTACACGTGATTCTTCTATTTGGGAATAATAGAATTACATTGAGGACAATGTAAGAATTAAGTGTGGGGGGAAGAATTTAGGATTTCCTTTAGTTTTGTTTTGTTTTTAGTGTGTTTTAGTTACATTCAATACTATGATGAGATATGAATTGCATTAGGTCTAAAACTAATAATTAGTGATAAGATGTTCATGAGAATTAAGCTTGACATTACTATTTCTCATTAAGCCAATGTTACTATGATATGTTGATTGAGAAAAAAGCATGTTTAGATTTAAATCTGACATGTATAATCATCCTTGTGAGTTTTTGAGCCTATATGATTGATGAATTATACATATCAATCCAATTTCTTTCTTGAGTGCTCTTATGATTACATGATTCTATAGAACTTGCTTTAAACCTTTTGAGACTATATTTATGCATGTAATAACATGAATATGATAGAGGCATTAGGATTATAACCAAGGCCAAATAGCCATTCCTTATTGATGTTCCAAGAGGACATCCCCACTAGTGAGCCAATTTGAGCCTACATTGAATAAGCAATTTTATTGGTAACCACATCTTATACCTAGCCTAAATGTACTTATATCCTTACCCTTGTTCTAAATATGGATTACATATATTGAGACATATTGCAAAATAAGGGATATGTATTGACAGTGTGGGTTAGAAACAAGAAATAAGTGTGGGGGGAAAGAAAAGAAAAGTCAAGAGAAAAAGAAAGGGAATATTGCCAAATACATTCCCATGTGAAAAAAAAAAGAATCATCTCTTGAACTTGTGGAAAAAGAAAAAGATGTTACAAAGTTGTTTAGAGTGAAGAAAAAGCCCAACATGAATATTCGGCCTATGTATTATATGCTTTGAAAGAGTTTTGAGAGGTTTTCTTTGTATGAATCTTATTATGTCTCTAAACTCTATGAAATCTTTGAAACCTTTGTAATATCCTTTTCCTTTTATTCTTTAACCACATTACAACCTCTTGGCCCCATTACAACCTTGAATAAAGACCTTTTAATTCATGAAGTTGCATGATCTAAGTAGTGGAGAATAAGTGGACAAGAAAGCATATGGTAGAACTGTTTTCATGAGATTGATTGACTGTAAACACTTTACCACTACTTTAAAGAGTGAAAATCATGAGAGTATCCCATGTGAGAAGTTGAGATTAAGTATGAACATGCACTATTTTGATTGAGATATGTTATGTTAATGTTAGCTTAACTCAAACCCTTTACTATCAAGCATGATTTTTTGTGAAACTCTTTAAGTTATTGATTAGTTATAAGACTTGTTCAATGATTGTCTCTCATTTTTATTGAAAGTGGACTAGATTAGGTTTTATTATTTTGTTTTTATTTGATTTTGCTCGAGGACTAGCAAAAAACTAAGTGTGGAGAAATTTGATAAGTGTTTAATTTCATACATTTTCATATATTATTTCTTTATACTTTGTGCTTTAATTCTAAAGTTCCTTGATGTTTTACTATAGTTTTGTGAACTATAGGTATTTTGGAAGACATGAAGTCAAAACATGTCAAATATGATGTTAAAGAGCTTATAAAGTCACAATCATAAGATAGAAGAAGACTTGGGAGTCAAAAAGATCAAATTCTTAGTGGAAAGCAATCAGACAGATTTGACCTCCGAAGTTTGTTACTAATAAATCATGATGTTAAAGTCCTTATTTTAAGAAACTTCCTTCTTAACTTTTGAATCTGACTTGAATACCTTTCCAATGATAGTTTACACGCCCCAATTGGACAAGAAATGGTCATCTAAATCAGCTGAAGAAGTGCGAGCAGATGCAGCAGCCAGGAAACCGAAGATAGGGGCTCGACCCCGGAATTGGGCGCTACAGCACCCCATAGTCAGTAAGTTGGTGCTGAAGGCGCTAAAGGCTAGTGCCGCAGTGCCGGCCGAGCTGCCCTGAATCCGCTAAAAACCGCAAAAATCCAAAAATTGCCAAATTTGCACTATTTTGCCTCATAGCTTCCTTGATCAGCAAGAAAGGGTTTCTAAGGTTTTAAAGCTCTATAAATATCATCTTTTGAGCCACAAACTAGGAGATGTTTTGATTATTTATCAATATTCTTCTTCTTCTATATTCTTTGAGTTTTATTTCAGTTTTCTTCTTAGTTCTTTTTAACATTCATGTTTATGTTAACTATGCTTATGCAAGACTAAACTTTTCTTTGGTTAAGGGTAATTTCAAAGCCCTAGACATGTTTTATAATTAGTTTTCAGATTCTATCTATTTTTAATGTTCTATCAAAGTTGCTTATGTTCTTCCATAAAAATTGTTTATGATTTTTATCTTGATTTGTTT
The DNA here is from genome assembly GCA_030761205.1 of Fremontodendron californicum. Taxonomy (NCBI): domain Eukaryota; kingdom Viridiplantae; phylum Streptophyta; class Magnoliopsida; order Malvales; family Malvaceae; genus Fremontodendron; species Fremontodendron californicum. Next base: position 8,887,809 of record JAULJL010000019.1, on the reverse strand, counting down.
AGGATGCATACTAGATAGATCTTGATAATTATCTAATGCCAGTTTAGGAGTTCTGATACATAGCTTATCTTGATTTCTATTTAATAGTGGTAATTTGTGATTAATGATTATGTTAAAGTTTTCTCTAATTGCAAAGTGAAACATAACCTAAGTTAAACAATTCATGTTCATGCTTTTGTTGCATAGATCAACCTATCTTTCTCATCTTAAAGCTGCTTGTCGCAACTTAAAAAATAACGAGTCTCATCGCAAGACTTTATTATTCGTTAAGCGTGACATTAAAAAAAACCGAGGAAAAGTCGACTTAATTCCTTTAGAAAAATGAAGGTTTTGAAAATGACCTTGAAAAAGACATGGAGTCACCACCAATCTTTTTTAGCTAGGAGTGATCGGCCACCTATTAAAACCGGTTTTATAAAATATTTTAAAAATTAATTAAAACATTTTAAAAACCAATTTCAAGTCTGCGTTTTAAACCATAGAAATCAAAGAAGCGGGTTCGGGAGTCGGTTATGTGCGAGGAAGGATTAGCACCCCCACAACGCCCGTATAAAACGGTACCTTATTAATCTTGTGTTATCTCAAGTCTCGGTAAAAAATCGATTTTAAATTTAGTATTTCAAGTTAGTTCCCAATTTAAAGAAAAATAATTCTATTTTTAATTGAAAATTATTCGGAATTTATAAATTCAAAAATTTTCCTATATTCCCCAACAAACGTGGCAAAATATATAAATTTTTATTAGTTTTGGAAAACTTTCCGAATCATTCTCTTTTTTTGAAAGAAAGCTATTCCTTTATTAATGATAATTGATGATATTCCCTCCAACAAACCCGGTAGAGAACTCATGAATTATTTTAACTCGGGAATATCTTTATTTTTTATTGAAAACCATTATCTTTTTTTGAAAACATTTAAAAGAAATGAATATGTATATGCATGACATAAATAAAATGACATAGCAAAATCTAAATAATATAATGCAACCCAAATGACATGACATGATTTGAATGCCTTAGCATATTCTAAATGAAATGAAATATCCTAAGTTATATGATATATTCTAAATGAAATTAAATGACCTATGTAACATAATACATTCTATATGAAATGCAATATCCTAAGTCATATGATATAATCTAAATGAAATAAAATATTCTAGATGACACAATATATCCTAAATGAAATGAAATGATTTAAATGACATGACAAATATGAATGATATGGCATATAATTTAAATGACATGGAATAAGATAATGCTATCATATAATATGCATGAAAATAAAAATAATAATGCATGAACATAGTATATGCTAAATAAAAATAACTAAATAAAAGCATAGGATATCATGAAATATTCAAAGCCATATAATAAACCATATAACATTAAAAAAATATATAATTCAAAATAATAACAATATCATAGAAATTATTATAGCAAGAATCACATGTTATATAAAATGCATGAATATGAAAAATGCAATGCATGAAATGTATTTTATCCTTTAATTAAGGAAATCCGTATATCTAAAAAGATATCCGGCTACCTTAGGAAAATATATCAAATTAAATATTCTAAAACCGAAATACTTTGTGATTGTTTGAAAACAATTTTAAAAAGCTTGAATAAAAAGTAAAAACTGGGCTAAATCTTTTTTAAATGACTGTAATTTCCTAAGTTTAAAAATCCGGACTTGACTACCCTTAACCCGGGACTTGAAAAACCATTTTTAGAGTTTAAAAAGGCTTAGAAACTACCCTAAGTCAGTAGCTAACCCTCCTAATTAGCCCACTCTAAGTAACTTAACCAAAACAGAAAAATGATTTTTCTTTAAATTCAATTCTGACTCCACTGTCTAGTTTTAAGCCACGATTTTTTACCCTATTTTTAAAATTTCAAAAAATTCTGAAAAACATACTAGAGATTTAGAACATGTAAAACTACACGGAAAAAAATTGGCTTAATTTTTTTATAAAAGATGAATTCCTAGAAAAATCGGAAATGTACGAGTACTGGGTGAAAAAACTGTTTTGTCAAAACACATTTTTTGCCTTTGATAAAATCATTTAAAAATCAAAGTAAAAATATTTGAAACTCATAAAATGACTTACAAACAGTAGCTAGGACTTTTTGAAAGTTAGACAAAAATTGGCTAAGTAAAAAAAAATTACAAAGGTAGAATAATCAATTTGACAAACTTTAATCTTCCACAAGTGTGCTCAAGAGAGCATGACTTTGAACCATTAATTGGCCTAAGTCATTATTCAATGCGAACATGAAATGCATGAAAAATTACAACAAACATAGTGCATGAAATGCATGAGCTTAAACCTAAATGTCATGAAAAAATGCATGGCATTCATATAGTGACCTAGACCTAAATGAACTTGCATGGCATTTAATGCAACCTAGACCTAAAATGCATGAACATGTATGGCAAATAAACCTAATTTAATAACTAAAATATGCATGGCATTTTCACAAACACAAAGCATGCTTAAACCAAAAACTCAACCAAATATCATGCAAATGCTAACCTATCAACTAATCATAGCAAAAATGCACATAAAATGCAAAAATTTCAAGGGTAGCCGAATAGAATAATGTAACTAGCAAACATGGCATTTTCACAAACACTAGGTATACTAACATGCTCAACTAAATCAAATGTCATGCAAATGCAAAAACCTACTAACTAACATGGCAAAAATGCACCACACAATGCAAAACACATGGAGTAGCCAAATGGCCTCAAGCTCCAACAAGCATGGCATTTTCAAAACACTTGGTATACTAACATGCTCAACTAAAATGTAACACTCAAATCATGCAAAAATCACACAAGCATTTTCACAAACACTTAATATACTAAATCTAAAACATGTTCAACTAAGATATAAAACTCAAATCATGCAAAGACCACACAAGCATTTTCACAAACACTTGATATACTAAATCAAAAACATGCTCAAATTTAAACATCATGAAAACAGAAAATTAAAAATGCAAGAACATGATATTTAAATCATAAATGACAACAAATTAAGCAACCAAAATAAAATATAACTCAAGTATATGAAGTAACATAACATTTAAAACAACAAGATCCAAAAAAATATCATCAATAACATGATAAAATAAACCAAAACAGCAACTTAAACAAAAATGTAGGTCATTCGGCTATGATGAGTATATTGTAAAAAAAATATATTTAACAAATAGATGAAGGAAGAACTTAAGAAGAAGAATAAAAAAAACATTTATTTAAAATGGAAACTCACCAAATAGTAATCAAAATAGCAAAAATAAGAATGGAAAATCAAGAAAGTGCAAGAGTTGGTGCTCAAGAGCAACCTCAAGAAGCTATATTTCAAGCTTTATCTCTTCAAACTTTCCTTTCTTTTCTAAACTTTTCCTTTTTACTTTCAACCAAAGAGAAAAAAACCAAGTAAAAACCAAGAGAAATCAGCAAAAATGAAGATGAAAATTGCAAATTCTAAACCCCCTCCCTATGCTGGCCGAATGGCCGTTAAAATGCTCAAGGATGTTGTCATTCTTTGTAACCAATTTTCCATCAAATGGCTAATAATTCAAGGAGAAAAAAATTATGACATTACCACCTTTAGATTAGCATATCAGATGTCCCAAGTTACAGCTGTTCAAGAACAATGTTGACATCTCTCTTGGCCTATGTGGCTTAATCACCATGGCTTGATCAAAGAGAATCTCTAACTAACTCTTAATTTGTAGCCATTTGATTGAAAAATCAGAAGCTTCCTTCTTCCTTTGGGCCATGGCAGGCCAGCACTTCCCTTTTCCAGCCCAAGTCTGATTTTTTGAAAGGCCCAAAGAAGCCCTTTTCGGTTGCTTGGATGAATTGACCTTTTTGCCCCCCGGATGCAAATAAATATCAAACCGAATCCAAATTTAGTTTTTATTTTTTTAATACTTCCAAAATAATAAAATATTGTGTTCTGGAAGTTTTCAAAATTATCCGAGTCCGTTTGCTATTTATTTGGATTTTTTCTTCCAAAAATGCCCTTTTATGCCCCCACATTTTACCATTTTTTAAACAAGCTCCAAATCAAGATTTTTCTTCACAAATATCTTCCAAATAATTTAAAAGTGTGATCTGGAAGTTTTCATAATTTTTGGAGCTCATTTGGTATTTTTTCGGCATTTATCGGCTTGAATTACTACATAGGAGGCCCGAGATTTGGCCATTTTGCAAATGAACTCCGAATCAATATTTTCTTTCGCCAATATCTTCCAAATAATTTAAAAATGATATTTAAAAAATTTCGGAATTTATGAAGTCCATTTACTATTTTTTCGGGATTTATCTTCTTGAATTATTGCATTGGAGGCCCGAGATTTGGCCATTTTGTAAACGAACTCCGAATCAAGATTTTCTTCCACCAATCTCTTTCAAATGATTTAATAATGACATTGACAAATTTTCAGAATTTTCGGAGTCCGTTTGCTATTTTTCCAAATTTTCCAATTTTGCCCTTTTGCCTCCGAAACCTGGTTTTGCTCAAAACAAGTCCGATTTTCAGATTTTCTTCAAGCTTAGCCTTGGGCTATCCTTTTTTAATCATTCCTCATCCATTGGGGGCTTTGGTCTTACCTAGTCGGGCCATTTCTGTGATTCTTCCCGATTTCACCGAAATCCACTAAAAACCCTAATTCTCGGTTTTCTCCCGGATTGACTTTTCTTTCGGTTTTTCTTGCAAGTGACTTCTCCATTACCCGTATTCAGTGCTTATCTTTCATTTGGAACCTTCAATTTCGACCAATTTGATCGTTTAAGCTTTTCCCCAAAATTCTTGGATTAGGGTTTCCTTTCTACTGAATCTCCAAATCCCATCTTTCGAACTCCATATCATTCAACGTAGACCTCGGATTATCAAAATTCTTTCACCTTTTTTCAATTGAACTTAAAATCTTGATTTTGAAAGTGGGTTGACTTTTTCAGTAGTTGACTTTTTGGGGTTGACTTTTTTGGGGTTAATTTTTTTTCGATTGACTTTTTTTCAAGTTTGACTTTTTATGCTCGCCCTCTTAAACTAAGTCTGGGAGTACAACCTGCAGGATTAAAAAAGTCTTTTTACACTCGGAAACATCAATTTAAGAAGAAACATATCTGTTTAGTGGTAGGGACAAAATTAGGTGTCTAAGCTGCCCTTATTTGGCTATTGCTGGGAATCAAGAATCAGGCAAAGATAAACCAACACTAATTTTGTACGATCAGTGAAATCATATGTGAAGGAAAGGGAAAAAGGTTTCTTCTTCAATCTTCTATCATTTTTTTTCTTTTTTTTTTGAAAAAGCTGTAAATTGAAGATTTGTCCTTAAATTGAATTCCCTGACTAATCAAGGCTCGACCCGTCTTAAGGAAACGAATTCGATTTTCAAAAGAAAAATTATGCCCGAAGGTCTTTAAAATGGTGCCCGAAGGTCTTAAAAATGGTGCCCGAAGGTCTTTAAAATGGTGCCCGCAGGTCTTTAAAATGGTGCCCGCAGGTCTTAAAATAGTGCCTAGAGGTCTTTAAAATGGTGCCCGGAGGTCTTTAAAATGGTGCCCGGAGGCCTTACCCGTGATTTGAAAAAATATGCCCGGAGGTCTTAAAAATGGTGCCCGTAGGCCTTACCCGTGATTTGAAAAAAAGTTATGCCCGGAGGTCTTAAGAACGGTGCCCGTAGGCCTTACTCGTGATTTGAAAAAAAAGTTATGCCCGGAGGAAGAATGGTGCCCGAAGGTCTTACCCGTGATTTGAAAAATTATGCCCGGAGGTCTTAAAAATGGTGCCCGTAGGCCTTACCCGTGAAAAAAGTTATGCCGGAGGTCTTAAGAATTGTGCCCGAAGGTCTTAACCGTGATTTGAAAAATTATGCACGGAGGTCTTAAGAATGGTGCCCGTAGGCCTTACCCGTGAAAAAAAGTTATGCCCGGTGGTCTTAAAAATTGTGCCCGTAGGCCTTACCCGTGAAAAAAACTTATGCCCGGAGGTCTTAAAAATGGTGCCCGTAGGCCTTAACCGTGAAAAAAACTTATGCCCGGAGGTCTTACCCGTGATTTGAAAAAATATGCCCGGAGGTCTTAAAAATGGTGCCCGTAGGCCTTACCCGTGATTTGAAAAAAAGTTATGCCCGGAGGTCTTAAGAATGGTGCCCGTAGGCCTTACCCGTGATTTGAAAAAAAGTTATGCCCGGAGGTATTAAGAATAATGCCCGGAGGTCTTACCTGTGATTTGAAAAATTATGCCCGGAGGTCTTAAAAATGGTGCCCGTAGGCCTTACCCGTGAAAAAAAGTTATGCCCGGAGGTCTTACCGTGATTTGAAAAATTATGCCCGGAGGTCTTAAAAATGGTGCTCGTAGGCCTTACCTGTGAAAAAAAGTTATGCTTGGAGGTCTTAATAATGGTGCCCGGAGGTCTTACCCATTATTTGAAAAATTATGCCCGGAGGTCTTAAAATGGTGCCCGTAGGCCTTACCCGTGAAAAAAAGTTATGCCCGGAGGTCTTAAGAATGGTGCCCGAAGGCTTTACCCGTGATTTGAAAAAACAAAGTTATGCCCAAGAGGTCTTAAGAATGGTGCCCGGAGGTCTTACCCGTGATTTGAAGAATTATGCCCGAAGGTCTTAAAAATGGTGCCCGTAAGCCTTACCCGTGAAAAAAAGTTATGCCCGGAGGTCTTAAAAATGGTGCCCGTAGGCCTTACCCGTGAAAAAAAGTTATGCCCGGAGGTCTTAAGAATGGTGCCCGGAGGTCTTACCCTTGATTTGAAAAATTATGCCAGGAGGTCTTAAAAATGGTGCCCGTAGGCCTTACCTGTGAAAAAAAGTTATGCCCGGAGGTCTTATAAATGGTGCCCGTAGGCCTTACCCGTGAAAAAAAAGTTATGCCCGGAATTCTTAATAATGGTGCCCTGAGGTCTTACCCGTGATTTGAAAAATTATGCTCGGAGGTCTTAAAAATGGTGCCCGTAGGCCTTACCCGTGATTTGAAAAAAAGTTATGCCCGGAGGTCTTAAAAATGGTGCCCGGAGGTCTTACCCGTGATTTGAAAAATTATGCCTGGAGGTCTTAAAAATGGTGCCCGTAGGCCTTACCCGTGAAAAAAATGTTATGCTCGGAGGTCTTAAGAATGGTGCCCGGAGGTCTTAAAAATGGTCTTTGAAGAATTGTTGAAAATTAACCTAAAGATTTTGAGAATATGCGAATGCTTTTTGATGCAGATGCAGATGTTGAATAAAATACAAATGACTTAGACTGGTGCAAATGTCTTTGATGCAAATGTAAATAACTTAGATTGATGCAAATGCTTCTTGATGTAGATTCAAATAACTTAGATTGATGCAAATTTTCTTGATGCAGATGCCCTTACTAAATGTGTTCATATAAATGGTTTATTATTATCAAACAATAATGAAAATGCAATGATTCTAGAAATGATGTAATTGCTTGAGATGACGCAAATGTGAATTCCATGAAGAATGTAAATGTAAAGGTAAAATGCAGATGCTTTATGGAATAATGCCAATGCAAATACCCATGAATGATGCAAATGCTTGCCGACACTGTAAAGATGCAAAAGCTCGATAAAGAGATGAGTGCTCATGAGTGATGCAAATGCCCCCGGTTGTTTTTCTAGACTTTGGCTTAGCCTTTCATTTGTCCTCTTCAAATCAGAGTATATCTTCAATTCATTTTGGCTATTCTCTTTGCCCCAACAGTTTTCAAACTTTCATCAATAGAGATCTGAACTGGGTTCTATTTCTTCTCCTCATATCTGGAAGTCAGGACCTATTATGGGAATTCTATACCTTTGAGTTAGAAAAATCCTTGTCTCATGTCAACATCAAAATGGGTATTTCAAAAAAATATATCTTTATTTGTTTTCTCATTTTGAAAACTTCTGAACAAAAAATATTAACCCCACAATGTGTGATGTATAAATCTTTTGAAGACTGATGATCATTGTTAGAAATTTCTCTAAGTGTCAATCTGGGTTTTTTAACTGGGATTGGCAAAGCTTGGTATAACAAGATTTTGTCTTTTCCAGGAAAACTTCATGACAAAAATGTATATCCCTTCTATGCTCACAAATGGAACAGGTTTTATAAATCATGAATTCATTGAGAACCAAACAAATCCAACATTCTTTTAGTTTCCATATCAAGGCATTTTGACAAGCGTCAAGATTGGCCGGGATGTTTAAACTGGAAAGTTTAATATTGGAGAAAAAAAGTTTCAGTTTTTTGAAGACAATCCTCTGAATGAGAATTGACAATTTTGGAAGGTTCAGGAATTCTTAAATGTTCCTCGATGACCACTTTTTTAAGAAGATCTTTTCTTTTGTGGTATCGGCACTATCATCGATGGCATCGAAAATTCACATTCTACTCTAGACCGCCTGTTTTTGGGTTTTCGCCCTAGAGTCCCTTTTCTCTCCAATTTTCTTTTTTTTTCATTGTTTTACCATGCACTTGGGAATTCTAAATTCTTCCTTAGTGAAATGAGAATTTGATGAGATGGGATAAAATCTGAGGAAAACCCTTCAAATTAAATATTCATGCTTGAACAAAATGGACTTTTAAAGCATGTAATGTAGGCCATGGCTCAGGGTTCAGAAAGAAAGGATAAATAGGCCCAAAATATGTGTTTGAGGGTAATCAGATCAATGATCCTTTCTTTGAGGAGGATTCTCTTTGAAGCATTTGTCCCTTCTTGGATATTTCTTTCCTTTTAACTTTACTCTTTTTCTTCCTTGCTTTTGGCTTTCAATTTGCCTTGTCTTTCACATATTTTTTTTGCTTTCATTTTGCCCCCTTCTTTTTCAACGGAGTGAGCCCGTCTTTATTCGGGGCTTCATTTTATTTGCATCTATCTTTGAGCTAGGACTCATTTCTCAATGATCTTTAAAAAGATCTTTCCTTGCATTTGCCCCCTAGTGTAGAGGGTGATCCTTGATCAGGGTTCAAAGAAGAAAGAATTCTTTTGGCTCAAAAGGGGTGACTATGGATAATTTCTTTTTTATGCGAAAGGGATATGAAAGATGGCCATTTCTCATGTCAAGCACAAATATTCATATTGAAAAGCAATCCCCAGGGGAAATAGATATTTCTCATGTCAAGCACAATTTCATTTTGCACTTTGGAATCATCTGAATTCTCATATGCATGATACCACAAATTTTTTCATTTTTCATTTTTAACGCATGCCCCAATGATTCATGCGTTAGTCCATCCTTATTCACCATGTATCCATCATTTCCACATATGATGCCCCAATTTGATTAACCAATGAGAATTTGTATCAACGAGGAACATAGCAAGTCTAGGTATGTACTAAAAAGGCTGAATTTCAAATTTGAGTTCTTTGAAGAGACAAGGAAAATATGACCCAAAAACAGGTTTTCTCTGGGACAAGGGATAATCTAGTTTAATCATTGTGCCCCAAGGTGTCAATCATGAAGTGATGTTTGAGCAATTAGTGTTTTCTGGTTTGTTGAAAATGACATGAATGGTTTTGGCACAACCTTGACACAGATCAAATTACCAAAATCTGGATTCTTGAAAGAATGTCTCATTTGTTTGAATTTCAAGGAATTCGAAAAATTTCAAAAAGTTTGTTCCTTTGTTCATAGCCTAGACTAGGATTTACATCCTTGCTTATTCTGCAATGACAATGCTTCTCTTTTTTTTTTTTGAAGTTCAATCATTCATATTCCTTGAAGCATTAGGTCTTTCAAGTGTTCTTGATTCAAGGTTTAGGTATAGAGAAGCCCAAAAAAGAGGGGATGGTGTTGGGTCATTTCTAACAATGATCATCAATCTTCTTGAGACTATCCATTATTAAAACTTCCTTAATGCTTGTTTTTGCAAATTCACGTTATTGTTAAAACACAACAAACACAAAGCATTTAAAATTCAAAATTCATTTAATTCATGTAGATGTTAACATGAGACAAGTGCTTTCATCATCACAGTGTATAGAACTACATGCGTCAAAAACCTAATATGATCATGCACAATGTTTCTTATGACACTTGGCTTCCCCATCTTCAAAACTTATCGAACCAGCCTTGATGAGATCCCTGACCTTGTACTTCAAAGCGGGGCAGTTCTCTGTTGAGTAACCTTGATTGCCAGAATGATAACCACAACACTCATTAGCATCATACCAGCTCAGATAAGGGGGCTTTAGAGGCTCTAATTGTATGGGTGTCACAAGGTGATTCTGGATGAGTTGAGGTAGTAGCTCACTGTATGTCACAGGAATCGGGTCAACCTGATTTCTTTTTCGCTTTTTATGCCCCCTTCGATTATTCCCAAGGGTGTTCGATTGATAGACAGATGTAAATTCTGGTGTAGTTGCAGTCATTGGTTGGTAAGGATAAAAACCTTGAGAGACATTGTTCAGGGTAGAGTAAAATTGCTGACACGAGGAGAATTGGGGAAGTGGGGCAAAGTCTTCCACGACTTGGGTATCTTTCTTTTTCTTTTCAGATGCCCCTTTTTCCTTGGTATTGGATGTTTTTTCTCCTTCAATTTTCCCATCCTTGATAGCATTCTCAATCATCTCCTCTGAAATTACCATGTCCGAAAAATTCTTCGTGGTGTTGCCGACAACTATATCATAGTACGGGGCCTGCAGTGTATTCACAAAAATGACAGTGGTTTCCTTCTGAGTTAAGGGCGGTTGTACTTGGGCGGCCAGGCTCATCCACCGTTGCACATATTCTTTGAAGCTTTCAGTAGCTCTTTTCTTCATATTTTGCAAAGTGAGATGGTCAGGTGTCATGTCGGTAACATGCTTGTACTGGTTTAGAAAAGCCCTAGCCAAATCATTCCAAGAGCGAATCCGATCCTTGCTCAACTGACTATACCACCTAATTGCGGACCCGCTGAGGCTATCCTGAAAGCAGTGAATCAAAAGCTTATCATTATCTATATGACTTTCATCTTCCGGCAAAACATAGTGATGTGGGCTGATGGATCGGTCGTTCCTTCATATTTCACAAAGTCAGGGATCTTGAACTTAGGAGGAATGAATAAATCGAGGACCAAACATCGTTCTTTCGCATCTAAACTCCCAAATACATATGTACTTTCTACTGCCCGGAGCCTTTCATTTAACAACTGATATTTCCCTTGGGAATCTGCCAACTCAACCTCATTTAGTGCAACCATTTTCAACTTTGCCTGTTCAGCTGGATCATCTGAGTTTAGGACAATGATGAGGTTAACTGTGTTCTGGGCATCAATCATTACGACCTCATTCTGACCTTTTTGTGCCTCTAACCCTTTCCTGGTGACAAAGTTTTCGGTGTATCCTTTTCCCTTGATTACAGCGGACATCAGCTCCATCAACTTAATCATTTGATCCTTATATTCTGCTTGAAACTTTGCTAGCTGTTCTCGCAATTCTTTCTGTTCCCTTTCCATTTTTTCCATTCGGGCAACTTGTTCATCCTCCATAGCACTAGCCTATATTAAAAGGGTACTCAGTACTTCTTATACCTCTGATTTGAAATGGAATTCTTTCAAAGACTCTTAAAACCAAGCCAACTTCTGTTTTATTTCCCCCAAATGTATGTCATGATGAATGAGCTATGAATGCAATTTGATGCATGTGAAGCCTAAACAATATGATGTATGGACATGTACAATGGAAACATGCTGACCATGTATGTGATAAATGCAGTCACAATGCCAACATGTTGCAAGCAAAGAATAAAAAAATCAACACATGGATATATGCAATGACTGATCATGTGCATTTTAGCATATTTCCCAATGAATGATCATATATCCTATGAATGCAACACGGTGTCAATTATGATACATGTAGACAATGAATGATTGATATAGTATATACCAAGAAGATCATGCTAACCATGTGTGTCATGAATGCAACCTAATGCTAACATGATGTATGTAATAAGCAAATTAATGCATGAACATATACAAAGAAATCATGCTGACTATGTTTGTTATGAATGCAACCCAAAGTCAACATGATGCATGTAAAGAATAAGCAAATTAATGCATGGATATATACAGAAAAATCATGCTAATTATGAATGCATGAATGCAACCTGACAAATAATTGATCGGATGCAAAATGCAAAAGGGAAGATATCACGGAGGAAATAAGAATCGGAGGAACTTAATCATCAACATCTCATAAATTTGAAGCATAGTCAATTCATTCCCATATCAATGTTCACAATGGTATAAACCATGTTTTACAATATCTGAGCAGTAGTTAAAACTGTCTTTACAAGCACTTTATTCTTCCTAGCATCCTAAGGTTATAAGAGCCGGCTACTGAATAAGTGAAATCCTATTACATCATATAAGACAGAAGTCTTTCCACCTCAATGCTGTAAATCTCCCAATTCTAATGACGCTTTCCCAGCCCTCCATCAATCAGTGTCGTTGGATCCAACCACTTAGCATCTATAAGAGTTTGCACTTTCTTTTTGAATGCTATACAATCTTCAATGTTATGGCCAACAATTCCACAGTGATAATCACATCTTGCATTTGGATTATACCACCTTGGATATGGTGGTAACAGGGGTTTCAATGGGACGCATGCAACCATGTGATTTTGGATCAGTATAGGGAGAAGCTCTCGGTAACTGATTGGAAGGGGATCAAAAGGCATTTGGGTCTTATCCTGGGATCGTTTCTTAGTCACACATGGCCTAGGAGTTGGGGCACTTGGTGGTGGCACTAAGGTCCGAACTGGAGTGTTTACATGGAGATGTGGCGGAACAGCATGGTAAGGGTATGGATTTGGACACGGGGCCTTTGGAGGTTGTACATAGCTCGAGGTTCCTATCCCAGATACTGGATAAGGTGATTGATGAGGAAAATAGTATGAACTAGCAGTTGGTGGTGATGGAGTGGGATTTAGGAATCTCGTAATGGTCATCCCAATGGACGATTGGACCATAGTAGGGTGGGGATACTGGTTTGGACCTAGAACAGTTTGCAAGTATGGTACAGGATCCGAGGTTTCTATCTTTGGTATCAGGGCTCTCAGGTTTAATCATTTTCACGATTTTGTCCACAATTTCATCAGGATTGCAACCTTTGTGACATTGACAAGTGCAGGATCCAGCAAGGACTATATGTTCTGGACCTAATGGTTTTGGTTGATCCGAAGGCGATGCAGAGCCCTGAGAAAGTTCCTCTTTACTTTTACCCATATCCTCAACCATTTTCAGCAATTTGGCCAGCTGTTCCTTCACCTCCCGGATTTCATGTCCACATTCCTCTTGATTGCGTTCCAAAACACCTAATCGTTCCTCCGATTCATTCCTCATATCTCGAACCCCTTTCATGCAAATGAAAATGTCATGAGATTAAGAATGCAATTATGAATGTACATACTTTATTCCTATGTGCATGAATATACTGATGATTAATGCATGAACATATACAGAGAAATTATGATGACTATGTATGCTATGGATGCAATCTAATGACAACATGATGCATTTAAAAAAATGAATAAATTGATGCACAAGTATATACAAATAATGACCATGTATGTATTCTACAATGAATGACCATGCATGCTATGATGTCAAAATGATACATGCCGAGAATAAATGAATTAATACAAAGGTAGGTACAAAGAATGACCATGTATATCACAAATGTATTCTACAATGAATAACCATGCATGTTCGGACTGTGACATGATGTCAAAATGATACAAATAAATTAACCGATGATTATACGAAATTGGTGGGACCTAAATCTTGATTATTCAGAAAATCTCATTATGCAAGATTTGCCTCCAAATTTATGATTTTTTGAAAAATGGGTTTTTTTCTATGAAAAACCAATCATATTATTTTTAAAAGAATTTCGGGGTAGTGGATCCTACTATGGTACAATATGCAAATGTTCATGCAACACTACCGGTTTTATGAAATCAACAAATAAAATTATTACCAACTGTTTATTGCAAAGAATGAGATCAATAACACAACCAAAAATGTACATGCTCTATTCACACATGTATGAAATGTGCAAAATGAAAAAATGCTTGAAAAAGGATTTTTATTTTTTCAAACGATTAATGAATATTTTGCCCCGACAAATATCTACTTATATAGGTATCACAATGCCTTTGGGACGAATTAACACATTTATTACGAGCGATGTACGTACATCGTTGCCCGATCCACAAAACTTCTTCAGCATGTAAAATAGGTAACAAAAGGTTTAGAAATGTCCCTCCATGTGTTCCTATCTTCGGTATATCTTAACGGAAATCCGGCATGGTCTCGCCTAGGTTCACTATATGAAGGTGAATTGGTTCTAAGGCCTCGAATTGTTCCTCACTGTCATCGGTGAAGGCTAGTAAGGCACCCCGATAAAAAGCGGGTTCAATTCGTTAGAGTATATTTTCCTATGCCCGTACGGAGGATTATCACGAAGGCATTAGGTACTTTATACTCCGGAAGTGTTTCACTAGCCCATACGGAGGATCAATCACGAAGGCGTAGTTACTTTACTCCTACTTAAAAGGACAGAACCCGGGTAGAGGATTCATGTTATGCAAATGCAAATACATTGTGTCCGGAGGAACAAAACAAACCTTTCACCACCTATTCTACAAACCTTATTCTAAATGCCCTAGCAATTAAAAAACATTCAAGAATAGTGTAACGCATTAACCAACAAGCAATTATAATATACAACCTTAAATAACTAGAGAACAATAATAAAATGCATGCACATGAGAATGAACATATTTAAAAATATTTTATTATTTTCAAAATTCTCCTTATTAGAAAAATGTGAGAATTAAAATTAAATACCAATTAAACCAACAAAACCGAGACTTTGATAACACACGACTAATTCTAGGCCTGACTCTCTAATTGTCCCCAGTGGAGTCGCCAAGCTGTCGCAACCTAAAAAATAACGAGTCTCATCGCAAGACTTTATTATTCGTTAAACGTGACATTAAAGAAAAACCGAAAGTCGACTTAATTCCTCTAGAAAAATGAAGGTTTTGAAAATGACCTTGAAAAAGACATGGAGTCGCCACCAATCTTTTTTAGCTAGGTGTGATCAGCCACCTATTAAAACCGGTTTTATAAAATATTTTAAAAATTAATTAAAACATTTCAAAAACCAATTCAAGTCTGCGTTTTAAACCAGAGAAATCAAAGAAGCGGGTTCGGGACTCGATTACGTGCGGGGAAGGATTAGCACCCCCACAACGCCCGTATAAAACGGTACCTTATTAATCATGTGTTATCTCAAGTCTCGGTAAAAAATCGGTTTTAAATTTAGTATTTCAAGTTAATTCCCAATTTAAAGAAAAATAATTCCATTTTTAATTGAAAATGGTTCAGAATTTATAAATTCAAAAATTTTCCTATATTCCCCAACAAACGTGGCAAAATATAGAAATTTTTTATTAGTTTTGGAAAACTTTCCGAATCATTCTCTTTTTTTGAAAGAAATATATTCCTTTATTAATAATAATTGATGATATTCCCTCCAGCAAACCCGGTAGAGAACTCATGAATTATTTTAACTCGGGAATATCTTTATTTTTTATTGAAAACCATTATCTTTTTTTGAAAATATTTAAAAGAAATGAATATGTATATGCATGACATAAATAAAATGACATAGCAAAATCTAAATAATATAATGCAACCTAAATGACATGACATGATTTGAATGCCTTAGCATATTCTAAATGAAATGAAATATCCTAAGTTATATGATATATTCTAAATGAAATTAAATGACCTATGTAACATAATACATTCTATATGAAATGCAATATCCTAAGTCATATGATATAATCTAAATGAAATAAAATATTCTAGATGACACAATATATCCTAAATGAAATGAAATGATTTAAATGACATGACAAATATGAACGATATGGCATATAATTTAAATGACATGGAATAAGATAATGCTATCATATAATATGCACGAAAATAAAAATAATAATGCATGAACATAGTATATGCTAAATAAAAATAACTAAATAAAAGCATAGGATATCATGAAATATTCAAAGCCATAAATAAACCATATAGCATCAAAAAAAATATAAATCAAAATAATAACAATATCATAGAAATTATTATAGCAAAAATCACATATTATATAAAATGCATGAATATGAAAAATGCAATGCATGAAATGTATTTTTTCCTTTAATTAAGGAAATCCGTATATCTAAAAAGATATTCGGCTACCTTAGGAAAATATATCAAATTAAATATTCTAAAACCGAAATACTTTGTGATTGTCTGAAAATAATTTTGAAAAGCTTGAATTAAAGGTAAAAACAGGGCTAAATCTTTTTTAAATGGCTCTAATTTCCTAAGTTTAAAAATCCGGACTTGACTACCCTTAACCCGGGACTTGAAAAACCATTTTTAGAGTTTAAAAAGGCTTAGAAACTACCCTAAGTCAGTAGCTAAGCCTCCTAATCAGCCCACTCTAAGTAACTTAACCAAAACAGAAAAATGATTTTTCTTTAAATTCAATTCTGACTCCACTGTCCAGTTTTAAGCCACGATTTTTTACCCTATTTTTAAAAATTCAAAAACTTATGAAAAAAATACTGGAGATTTAGGACATGTAAAACTATACGGAAAAAATCGGCTTAATTTTTTGATTAAAGATGAATTCCCAGAAAAATCGAAAATGTACGAGTACTGGGTGAAAAAACTGTTTTGTCAAAACACATTTTTTGCCTTTGATAAAATCATTTAAAAATCAAAGTAAAAATATTTGAAACTCATAAAATGACTTACAAACAGTAGCTAGGACTTTTTGAAAGTTAGATAAAAATTGGCTAAGTAAAAAAAATCACAAATATAGAATAATCAATTTGACAAACTTTAATCTTCCACAAGTGTGCTCAAGAAAGCATGACTTTGAACCATTAATTGGCCTAAGTCATTATTCAATGCGAACATGAAATGCATGAAAAATTACAGCAAACATAGTGCATGAAATGCATGAGCTTAAACCTAAATGTCATGAAAAAATGCATGGCATTCATATAGTGACCTAGACCTAAATGAACTTGCATGGCATTTAATGCAACCTAGACCTAAAATGCATGAACATGTATGGCAAATAAACCTAACTTAATAACTAAAATATGCATGGCATTTTCACAAACACAAAGCATGCTTAAACCAAAAACTCAACCAAATATCATGCAAATGCTAACCTATCAACTAATCATAGCAAAAATGCACATAAAATGCAAAAATTCCAAGGGTGGCCGAATAGAATAATGTAACTAGCAAACATGGCATTTTCACAAACACTTGGTATACTAACATGCTCAACTAAATCAAATGTCATGCAAATGCAAAAACCTACTAACTAACATGGCAAAAATGCAACACACAATGCAAAACACATGGAGTAGCCAAATGGCCTCAAGCTCCAACAAGCATGGCATTTTCACAAACACTTGGTATACTAACATGCTCAACTAAAATATAACACTCAAATCATGCAAAAATCACACAAGCATTTTCACAAACACTTAATATACTAAATCTAAAACATGCTCAACTAAGATATAAAACTCAAATCATGCAAAAACCACACAAGCATTTTCACAAACACTTGATATACTAGATCTAAAACATGCTCAAATTTAAACATCATGAAAACATAAAATTAAAAGTGCAAGAACATGATATTTAAATCATAAATGACAACAAACAAAGCAACCAAATTAAAATATAACACAAGTATATGAAGTAACATAACATTTAAAACATCAAGATCGAAGAAAATATCATCAATAACATGATAAAATAAACCAAAACAGCAACTTAAACAAAAATGTAGGCCATTCGGCCATGGTGAGTATATTGTAAAAATAAATTGTAAAAAAAAATATATTTAAGAAAGAGATGAAGGAAGAACTTAAGAAGAACAATAAAAAAAACATTTATTTAAAATGGAAAAATCACCAAATAGTAATCAAAATAGCAAAAATAAGAATGGAAAATCAAGAAAGTGCAAGAGTTGGTGCTCAAGAGCAATCTTAAGAAGCTATATTTCAAGCTTTATCTCTTCAAACTTTCCTTTCTTTTCTAAACTTTTCCTTTTTGCTTTCAACCAAAGAGAAAAAAACCAAGTAAAAACCAAGAGAACTCAGCAAAAATGAAGATTAAAATTGCAAATTATGAACCCCCTCCCTATGCTGGCCGAATGGCCCTTAAAATGCTCAAGGATGTTGTCATTTTTTATAACCAATTTTCCATCAAATGGCTAATAATTCAAGGTGAAAAAATCATGAAATTACCACCTTTAGATTAGCATATCAGATTTCCCAAGTTATAGCTGTTCAAGAACAATGTTGACATCTCTCTTGGCCTATGTGGCTTAATCACCATGGCTTGATCAAAGAGAATCTCTAACTAACTCTTAATTTGTAGCCATTTGATTGAAAAATCAGAAGCTTCCTCCTTCCTTTGGGCCATGGAAGGCCAGCACTTCCCTTTTCCAGCCCAAGTCTGATTTTTTGAAAGACCCAAAGAAGCCCTTTTCGGTTGCTTGGGTGAATTGACCTTTTTGCCCCCCGGATGCAAATAAATATCAAACGGAATCCAAATTCAGTTTTTATTTTTTTAATACTTCCAAAATAATAAAATATTGTGTTCTGGAAGTTTTCAAATTTATCCGAGTCCATTTGCTATTTATTTGGATTTTTTCTTCCAAAAATGCCCTTTTATGCCCCCACATTTTACCATTTTTTAAATGAGCTCCAAATAAATATTTTTCTTCACAAATCTCTTCCAAATAATTTAAAAGTATGATCTGAAAGTTTTCATAATTTTTGGAGCTCATTTGGTATTTTTTTCGAGATTTATCAGCTTGAATTACTGCATAGGAGGCCCGGGATTTGGCCATTTTGCACCGAACTCCGAATCAAGATTTTATTTCGTCAATATCTTCCAAATAATTTAAAAATGAGATTTTCAAAATTTTAGAATTTTTGGAGTCCATTTACTATTTTCCGGGATTTATCTTCTTGAATTATTGCATAGGAGGCCCAGGATTTAGCCATTCTGCAAACGGACTCCGAATCAATATTTTCTTTCGTCAATATCTTTCAAATGATTTAAGAATGAGATTGACAAATTTTCAAAATTTTCAGAGTCCATTTGCTATTTTTTCCAAATTTTCCAATTTTGCCCTTTTGCCTCTGAAACCCGATTTTGCTCAAAACAAGTCTGATTTTCAAAATTTCTTCAAGATGAGCCTTGGGCTATCCTTTTTTAATCATTCCTCATCCATTGGGGGCTTTGGTCTTACCTAGTCGGGCCATTTCTGTGATTCTTCCCGATTTCACAGAAATCCACTAAAAACCCTAATTCTCGGTTTTCTCCCGGATTGACTTTTCTTTCGGTTTTTCTTGCAAGTGACTTCTCCATTACCCGTAGTCAGTGCTTATCTTTCATTTGGAACCTTCAATTTCGACCAATTTGATCGTTTAAGCACTTTTTCCCAAATTTCTCGGATTAGGGTTTCCTTTCTACTGAATCTCCAAATCCCATCTTTCGAACTCCATACCATTCAATGTAGACCTCGGATTATCAAAATTCTTTCACCATTTTTCAGTTGAACTTAAAATCTTCATTTTAAAAGTGGGTTGACTTTTTCAGTAGTTGACTTTCTGGGGTTAACTTTTTTGGAGTTGACTTTTTTTGGGGTTGACTTTTTTCAAGTTTGACTTTTTATGCTAACCCTCTTAAACTAAGTCTCGGAGTACCACCTGCAGGATGAAAAAAGTCTTTTTACACTCGGAAACATCAATTTAAGAAGAAAACATACTTATTTAGTGGTCCGGACAAAATTAGGTGTCTACACTGCTATTAAATTAAATTTCGAGATGTTTATCCTAGGTTGTTTGATAGTTAGAGATTAAGTAGTGATGTTCGTCCTGCTTAACGACGAACTGAGGAAGGATTGGGGTAACACGGGAGGTTGTTATCTACGATTGTTAACTTTGATAGCTAATTGATGTTGATAGATCTGAAATTGATTCTCAATGATGTCTAGTGCTGGAGAATGAGACCTTAACCATACTTCTCTCATATTTGATTACTTCTTGTTTACTTGCTTTCTTACTCTTATTGTTTACTTTAGTTTAATCTGATCTCAAAAACCCCTTTACTTTTGTTTACTTGTTTCTAAGTGATAAACTAATTATTTATAAACTAAAACTCAATCCCTGAGGACTCGACCCTTGCTTCTACTATACTTAACAACTGATTTAGTGCAAGGTTACAATAAGATACACTCTTTTGGGTACATCACGTTTTGTCTTGCTAATTATTTTTTGATGGTTTATAAATAGTTGTACTAATTTGTTTTTTATTTTAATGTAGCTGTGTATACAATTGAGTTTCAAAAAAGAGGTTTGCCTCATGTGCATATCTTAGTTTGGTTGCATCGCACATTCAAGGAGGTATCAATTGATTCATTGATTACCGCTGAATTGCCTGATTACCATATTGATCCTCGTGGTCATGCAGCTGTTGCACGGTTTATGATACATGGCCCTTGTGGTTTCGCTAATCCATCATGCCCCTGTATGTCTAATGGGAAGTTTACTAAGTTTTATCCAAAGTAATATTGCGAGCAAACAATCATTGATGATAATGGTTTTGTCCTTTATAAACGTCGTGCGTCAACCAGTTATGCCATTAAGAACGGTATTAAGATGGATAACCGATTTGTTGTACCTTACAATCTTCAATTGTTGATTAAATATGACGCTCATATAAATGTTGAATGGTGTAATAAAACTATGTTGATAAAATATATTTTCAAATATATTAATAAAAGACCTGATAGGGAAAAGGTTTTGATAACTGATGTTACGTCTGAAGGGGTTGGGGATAGACATAATCGTCCAAAAATCTTAGATGAAATAAAGACTTATTTGGATTGTAGATATCTATCACCCCACGAATCAGTATGACGGTTATTTCAATTCCCAATCCATTTTCGCGAGCCAAGCGTTGAGCGCTTGACAGTTCATCTACCTTTTATGAATGTTGTTTTCTTTGATGAGTCTTGCAACTTGGTTTTTGTCCTTAATCGTCCAGATATTTGTCAAGCAATCTTTACTGAATGGATGGTTGCTAACCAGTTGCATGAAGATGCGCGTTTGTTGACATACACTGGGTTTCTACAAAGTGGGCTTGGAATCAACGTGAAAAGGTTTGGACACGGAGGAAAAGAGGCTCACGCATTGGTCGTATTATTTATGTTCATATAAGTTCTGGTAAGCTATATTATTTAAGGATGTTGTTGAATTTTGTTAGGGGCCCTCGTTCTTTCGTTGAGATAAGAACAATCGATGGTGTCGTGTATCCAACTTATCGCGCTGCATGTGATGCTCTTGGGTTACTTGGTGATGATAAAGAATGGCATGATGCAATTAAAGACGCTAGCTGCTGCGGCACCTCCAAATTGCGTGAATTATTTGTGACTTTGATTATTCATTACAAGGTTGTTGATCCTTTATCATTATTTGGAACTTATTGGTTGAAGTTTTCTGACGACATTGTTCATCGAATTCGTTGTTCGATGGGCATTCAAACATTGCAAATTTCTGAATTGCGATTACGTAACAATGTCTTCTTGAATTGAAGAAAATCTTTAACAAGAATTTTTCAACCCTTTCTGACCATAAACTTCCAATGTCAACTAGCTCAATTATTACAGGGGTTGAGAATAGGCTAATCACGGAAGAATTTTCTTATGATACAGTTGAACTTTCTAGAATTCATCAAGAATTATTGGGTGGTTTAAATCTTGAACAAAAATATATATGACCTTGTTTTGGATTCTATTGTCAACAAACGTGGCAAATTATTTTTGTTTATGGTCATGGGTAACTGGTAAAACATTTCTTTGGAATGCAGTGATAGCTAAACTCCGATCTGAGTGCCGCATAGTTTTATCCTTGCTCAACTTGTGGAATTAAAAAAGGAACTCATTTGGCAGAATTAATTTCTGAAACTTGCTTGATTGTGTGGGATAAGGCACTTATGAATCATAGGAATTGTTTTGAGGTTCTTGATCGTTCATTGAGGGACATCTTAGGCAATCCAAAAAACAGTCCTATTGATGCTCTTTTTGGTGGCATGACTATTTTGCTCGGTGGTGATTTTCATCAAATATTGCATGTTATCCCTGGTGGAAATAGACACGATACTATTGATGCATCAATTAGCAGTTCTCCGCTTTGGAAATTTTACACAGTTCTTACCAGGGATTTAAATTGCGGTCGCGGACGCGTTTTCGGTCACGTTGTATTTATCGCGGTTACGGACGTAATGAATGTTACCGCGGTCAATTGCGATAAATATCGACCGCGAATATCAGCGGCGGAGGGAGCTGCAACCGCTAAATAGCGACCGTAGCGTCGCGTTGCGGCCGCTATTTAAATCCCTGGTTCTTACTTTAAAAGTAAATATGTGTTTACTTAGGCCTGTTACTAATCATAGCTTGGCAGCAAATCTTTGTGAATTTGCAGCTTGGGTTTTAAATGTTGGCAAAGGAAAAGAACCTTCGGTACAATTCGAAAAGGATGAAGAACAGTGTTTGATTAAGATTCCAGAGTCTTTTCTCATAAAGGATGTTGTTGATCCGCTTAATAGCTTGATATCATTTACATACTCTAATTTTTTAAGCCACTATAATGACATTACCTAATCTGGTAAGGGGTTATGTTGAGGTTTATACTGATGATTATCCTTTTCGAATATATGGCCATTTTTGCTCCTAGCTTGGCTCAATCGTTTGAATGAGCTGCCCAATTGTGCATTAATTTTTTACGTGATACTTTGAAGTTGGATATTGTTGACGTTGGCTATGTTGATAAATATATTTATGAGCATAAATACCAAGAATGCTTTCATGAAGTGGAGAAAGTGAATGCTCATAACCCTCAGTTGTTGAACGAATGGGCATATTCTCAACGTCTGTACCGAGAACTTCATGAGAAGTTCATTGCACTGTTGTTGGAGAATCAACGACTTTCTGCTGCTGTTGAGAATTTACAGAACTTCCTGGGCGAGATCGAAAATGATGAGAATGATACCCTCTCTGGTATCTAATGACCGGCGTACCAACTAAAATAATATGCTTGATCAGTTGTTTTGGCAACTGTTAATATATATATATATGTTATATGCAGCTGTTAATATATATTTATATATATATATATGCCTATTATATGCTATGCCAGTGCTTTTCATATGAACTCTTTATGTTCTTATCTTGATACATTTTAACTCTTTTGAATGAACGCACATGGCAATCAACTCCTGTTAAAATCCCGAAAACATATGGATCTAAGTTCTATCAATATTTCCTTTGCCATTTGTTGATTTCAAAGCAAAAACTGCTGTGCATCTAATGGTTTTGTATCTGACCTAAAAAAATGAAGTGCTTACAATCGTTAGTAAGATCAGAAGTAAAAAAACATTTATGAGTCCATCAAAAAAACCTTAACCTGATTACCAAGGTCAGATACACTTGTGTTCTTTTTTTACTGAAATAGGTGTACGATTTCGTTTATATTAAGATCATTATTTCTTTGTTGCACATATTTAATATTTCCTTCAATTAAACTCACAACTAAAACAGTTACTTACGAGATGCCAAAATAAACAAATACAATATTGGTACATAAGTCGAACAACACGTGGAATTGATTTTTTTTAAAGTATATAATAGTCTAGCTTTTAAAAGTAAAACTTGATCATGTAATAATCCTTAAAAGTAACAAGTAAAAGAATTAATTGAATTGAAGTTGAACTTTTTTTAGTTTCTATTTTTTAAATAACATACTTTTGTTTTTTATTTTATTTTGAATTTGATTTAATCAGATAAAAGAAGAAAAATAAAAAAATTACTTTAGTAGGTAATAGAAATTTTATAAAAATAGCAAAAACAGCTTACAGAGTTGCAAGAGGGAAATGAAATAATTGATCAATTTAAAAAACATAAATTACTTTCATATAAGTTGATTTAAGGATTACGTATTAGAAGTTCATCACCCACTTTTAAAAGAGTTATATCTTTGGGAGTTTCATAACTATTCCTTGCTTGTGAAAAAATCATGTATGTGAGGGGAAAATATAAGTTTTGTTTTAGAAATTCTAAAATTGGATCTCATTCATTTGCAATTTCTACTTGCGACTTGTGGAACATTAATTTTGTTTATTTCATGACTTACTTTTAAAAAGGACCAGTTCTGTTTTAGATATAAAAAAATATTCCATTCCTTTGCAATGTATATATAAATCAAATTAATTAAAAAAAAATTACTTTTGTCTTAGATATTATAAATTTGGATACCATTCCTTTGCAATGTATGATTATCAAGTTCTATTATGAACCTTTTAATAAAAAATGGTCCACACAATTTATGAGGCTTGGAAAGCGGTAGCCAAAACCGGCATCCAAAATTAGAGCTAGACTAAAAACCTTAGCTTTATCTGAAAATTTTGGACTCACACTTTTGTACAAAGCTTTGCATTGGGCAACAGACTAACAAATAGTCAAACCTAAGATACTACACTTATATTGTTATTTAGCTTCTCAACCGGCTAATAAATAGTCGAACACTCAAATCCAAATCAATTCTTTTAAAATAGAATAAGTTTCTCAACCTGTGATGTATATATAATCAGATAAGTATTTGACTTTTATAAACGAACGAATATGGCGATTAAGTTTTGTTAATAATCTCGTAAACACATAAATCAAGCTCTATTAATATTTCAGTGATTTTCTTTAATTGTTATAATACATTGGAAAAAAAAAAAAAAAAAACGTTTAATACATTAAAACAAAAAAATCAAATTAAAAAAGTTTATCACTTGCAGCAAAGCGCGAGCTTTCACTAGTATAATTGATTTAAGCAACTCCCCCATTCCTTTTTTGGGAGTGAAATCATCTGCTAGTGCTGTAGAGTATAGCCAACATGATAATGTGATTTCTGAAACAGAGCATATGGCTGGAGCAGTAGGGCTTGGATAATCTGTCCTAATTTCTGTTCAATGGTGGAGGTTGGAGGGTTGATTTGACATTAATCTCCCCGTGTTTGTTTGCCATGGAAAATGAAGCAATGGTCTTAGCCAAAACATCAGCTCACCAAATTGCTGAAAAGAATTAGATCCCTGGGAAAGGGTTGGACCTCAGTGGCTAGTTTTGCAAAAGGCTTTTTGTGAAGTGACATAGCTCAAACGGGTCTCCAAATTCAGCAGCTGGATGATGAAAGCTTCTGGTTTTTCACCTACAGGCTGTTTTTTTTTTTTTTCCTTTTCTCTTTATCTTTTTAAATTTACACTAAAATGTATATCATATTTTGCATAAATTAATCTTTTAAGATAAATTAGAACGTA
Organism: Fremontodendron californicum; assembly: GCA_030761205.1. Taxonomy (NCBI): domain Eukaryota; kingdom Viridiplantae; phylum Streptophyta; class Magnoliopsida; order Malvales; family Malvaceae; genus Fremontodendron; species Fremontodendron californicum. Next base: position 8,862,329 of record JAULJL010000019.1, on the reverse strand, counting down.
GGAGGTGACCTCTTTTTCTTTGCTTTTGTTATAAGATTGATCAAAAGTTAAATACATATGGATCCTCAAAAGTCAATGAACATTGGATATGAAATCTCACCTACATAGACTGAATTGAAAGGAAGAAAAATCAAATTTTCTTAACTTTTATCAGTTTTGATAATTGAGATGGAGAAGAGTTTAACTCAGATTTTCCTTTTTAGAAGAAAACTGTGATTTCTAATTCAGTCACTTACCCGATACCAAGCTTTGAATCCTTGTTCAGGAATTGGTTTATCATAAAAAATACAATCCAATCCAACGCTTCCCTAAGGACCCTAACTATGTTCCATATCTCTCATTACTTTTTTCATCACTCGAACCTCGTATTGCTCCCCTTCTTTTGCAAATTTCTTGCTCAGCCAATCCTACTTTACATCAGTTTTGACCAAAGTTAAAAAAATAGAACAAAAGTCAAATCGATGAGATCTTTCGATCATCAATTCAGATTGATTAAATTAATTGTTCGATTGATTAGATTAATTAATTTAATTAAAATAATTTTAATTATTAATGGGTCCGTTAGGTATTGATTAAGAATTATATTTTTATCATTTTACAAAAAAAATAATAATACATTTAATACATTATTTTTATTGAATTAAAAAATATATATATTAATTATATTTTTTTATTATATATATATATATCACTTTAACTAATATCATTAGACATTAATTAATATTTTTCTTAATAAAAATATATATTTAATTTAGTTTAATGGTCTGTAGGTAGACCCCACCATAACAGGTGGGAATGCTACAGAAGGCAACAAGAAAATAGCCAGAGAAAAAAGAAAACTGCATTTGCCAACCTGGAGCCCCCCGTACACAGTCAACCAACAACTACAACCCTCACCATAACCAAAAAAGGACACAGCAAAAAACCATCCAAACAATATCCAAACCTTAGACAGCACAACAAAAAATCCAAACCCCTACTCTGCCTACATAGCCCTGAAAGCCACCGTGTACCTACAACCCACGACCATCATCAACACCACAATAAACACACAAAACCAAAACACAAACACAAGAAAGACACAACAAAACCAAAAAAAAAATAGTGAAAAACAAAAAAAAAATAGTTCGGGCTTTTCGGATTTGTGAGGTTATAGGATAGTTTTGGAAGATCCCAACGGTGAAAAGGAAGCTTAGGAGTGGAGTAAGGCTTGGCTGAAATTTTGTGGCAATCCAACGATGGAAAAACGCCAAAAATGGGGAGAAAGAGTCGCGGCTTTGGATGTAAATCTAGGAAAATCTAGGGAGTTTTAACAAAAAACAATGTCGAATTTGAGGTGAGAAGTCCAAGGAGAGTGTTTGGGTGAATTTTGGGCTCAAAATGTCCTCTATGAGTAGCGGCCGACAGTTGCATCGACTGCTGGAATTTGGATTTCGTGGAGAAATGCCAATCAGAAAACTCATAGAAGGAAAAATAGGAAAGAATAGAGAGGAGGAGGAATGCGAAGAGAAAAAATTGGCTTATGTAGCCTTGGCGGGTTGGGTACGTGTGGACTCGCGTGTCAACCCCAAGGAAAGAAAAAAGGAGAAAAAAAAAAACAAAAAAAAGAAAAGAAAAGAAAAAAATAAAATAAAAAATAAAAAAATAAAAGAGAAGAGAAACGAACTTGGTGATCCACGCGAGAAGTTCGGTCCGACGTGCAACCTTGATTTTTGGACTATCGGTTCTTTTTCAGGGTATAATTTTTATCCTTTTAAATTAGCTATTATTTTATGCATATTTAAATATATATTTTCTTTATTTAAATGCTTAAAAATATATAAATAAATTTGGATGATTGAATTATGATCAAAAAATTATTTTTTTAAAAAATCCTAAAATCAATGTAATTTTTGAAACCCTGCCTAGTCGTTGGAGGAGTCTCGAAAATTATATTTTTACAAGTAAAAATATTATAATTTTAAGAATTATTAAGAGAATTTCCAAGTAGATCGATAGATTCTTTCCTAATTTCCATCTAAAAGTTAGGAAACTTAGGGGAATATCTTGAAATTAAGCATTCTCACTTTCTCTCAAATTAATGAAAAAAAAAATCAAAATGTTTATCTTTTTATAATGTTATTTATTGTTTATTTTCCTTAATCATCTTGCTTTGTTGGCCAACTAATTTTAATATTTGCTTCTTTAAAGATTTGAATAAAAGGCGGTACCCCCAACTTAAGGTGAACTCTGCCTAGTCGTTGGAGAGTCTCTAACAACTATCATTTACGATGGAATATCTTTTGGATCTTTTTGATGGAATATTGTGGGGATCAACATGATGAAATGGATTATTCTGAAATTCCGCCTAGTCGTTGGGGAACTCGAAAAAATAATCAGACGTCGAAGATTCTCATTTTATTTCAAAATTAGAAAATTCTACAAAACTTTTATGGGAATTATTTTCGAATACAAAATTAAGATTTTTTATCAAATTTTGAAGATAACACGTGATTAAATGGTATTGTTTTCAAATGAGCGTTGTAGGGGTGCTAATACCTTCCCTACATGTAACCGTACTCCTGAACCCAGCTTGGTTTCTGTATTTTTCACAGATCTCAAAATTTTTCGTTCTATTAAATCTTAATTAATTTTAAGTTATTTAGAAAGAGAATCTTTATGGGTGGCCAATCATACTTAGCCAAAAAATATTGCTGGTGACTCACCTCGTTTGTTTTATAAATATTTTTCAATGCTTGGCGGATAAAAAGTCGTTATGACAACCTTTAATATAAAACTAAGACGTTAAAAGGTTCAAATCTCATTACATAAAAAATTAAAAATTAAAAAATAAAAATATATATTATACTTTTTATCGGTTGAATCGGTTTTCTATCGGTTCAATGAAACTTTGATTCTAAGCACCATACGAAATCGAAAAAGCCTTGAGTTCTTGATTGAACCGTCCTGATCGATCAATCTAATTTTTTCAACCATTGTTTTAACCTCCAAACTAGCCCAATCCTCATCTTGCTCATCCACAGCTCCAAATTTTTTTTTTTTTTGTTCTTTATATGCTAAATAATTTTCAAATTTGAAAGATGATGATATCCTATTGACCTCATATGTTTTAGACTAGTTTTAGGCATTACAAATTTATAAATGCCATAATGTTTCTCATTGATTAATCTTGAGTTAATTATACATTTAGTGAAACGATCGATTTGGTATTTGAAAAAAAAATTGCAATTAAGCACTCAAACTTTATTTTCTTTAAACATGTTGCACTTTTAACTAGAGATGTTAGTCAAGTAATTGATATGGCAAAAAACAACCAGCAAAAATTTACCAAGTGCCCAAAAAGTGCCACATTTTTTATTTTTGACTTTTTTAGAATCTTTATTTTTGAAATTAAAAAGAAATCATTTAGAAAAAGAAAAATTTTTAAATTGGAGAAAAAAAAAGAAATAAGGGAAGGAGGATAGAGAGAAAGGAATGAAAGGGGAGAGGGGAAGAGTCAATTGATGCCCTCCATTTCCCCTTTCAGCTCTATTCTCTCCATCTTTTTTTTTTCTTTCTCTTTTTCTTCGACTCGCCACTCTCTTTCTTTTATTCTTTTATTCTTTGATTTTTGAATTTTGTTTTGCATGTTTTTTTTTCAATTTGTTAAAATTCCATTTTATTTTTTAATTGAAAATTATTTAATTTTTGTTTTTCATATTTCAATTTTTCTAGTTTTAATTTCAAAAATAATTTTTTTAGAAAAAATAAAAATATAACATGACATTTTTTTTACATAACGCATTCTTATTAATCATTTTTAATCACATCATCGATTTGACTAACACTCTTATTTGAAAATATATAATGTTTGACGAAAATAAAATTTGACATGCTTGCAAATTTTGGTAATCTCTAGGCCTTTATTGGTGTTACAATTTTGGTTTTTATTTTATTTTCCTTTTTTACCCTTTAGTTCTCTAATTAATTTTTCAGAACTAGTTGAGCTTCCATTTAAAAAAAGATTTTTGTTTTACAAAAGAGAATAAGAAAATTATTACATATAGATTCGAATTTTAAATTTTTTAAATATTATTTTTTTTAAAATAATTATATAAATCAACTTAGTTAGATTTTATATTTAAAAAAAAAAAACTTATCGATGCTATTGACAATGATTTAGTTAGGACTTGGAGCAAGTGTATCTTAGATGGTGGGATCACATAAAACAAAAGGATAATGTTTTTCTATAGAATGCAAGCAATGATACAAAGTAAGTTGAATCTATTGTCAATCAAACGTGGGCAAATTCTATACGAAATCAAAAGTCAAAAATAATCTAAGAAAGTGGAGTAATAAATTCATGGAAGAAGCTTTATAAATAAATAGAAAGATTCTTTTAACAAAAAATAATCAACTATGGATGTTATCTTCAACCACTTTACAGCTTTCACTGTTTCATTACTTTTATTTAACAAACATAAGATATGGGAGATGGAGAAAACAATTATGGCTGATAAAAAAAAAAATGAAAAAAACGGAAAGCTGATTCAAATTCGTAATATTCGGTTTGGTTCGAATCAATTTTTTCTTATTCAATTATTTTAGTTCGGATATTAAATGAGTTTTTTTATTCGGTTTAATTTTGGTTTAATTTTTTAATCATTACATCAAAATTAATTTTAGACAGTATTTTTTTATAACATTTATCAAATATTGTTAAAAATAACAAAGACAACACTTTGACAGCATTTTACATATTGCTGTTATATATTATAATGGCCAATAATTACAGTATTTTAAAAAAATTTAGAAGCATTATAAATTTTATCATATAAAAATATTTTTGGTAGCACTTATAATTGCTATCATTAAGATATTTTGCAGAAAATAAAAAATGCATGCAAAAGGTCATGAAAAACTGTTATAAAACAGAAATAACAGCATTTTAGTAAGTGTTACTATAAATATGTAAAATGCTACTAAAGACATAAGGCTGTGGTCACATATACAGCACATGAATAAATACTGTCTTATCTTATAGCAACATTTTTTTTTATTAATTTTCACAGCACTTTAAAATGCTGTTATATATCAAATTTGACGTAGTGAATCAAAAAGTAAAAAAAATCTAAAATATTCTAACCGAGTTAAATTATTTTTTATTAATTTTATATTTAAAATTTTTATAAATAAGTATAATTATTTTATATTTAAATCTATTTAAATATATTAAAAATAATATTCAACAATAGCAAAATTTTAAAAATCACTTTTATACTAACCAATGAATCTAACCGAACTGATAGAATTCGCTTTAAATTTGTTCAATTTTAAAGGAAATTCAATTAAGATTCAGATAAAATTTTAAAAATTCAAAATACTATGCATTAATCGAAATAATCAAATCAAACTGTTATTACCCAAACACAAATCATGCTCTCATTATCGGCCAAAAGTGCAATAAATAATCTTTTCCTTCCTCTCTGTGCATAATTTTTTTTACAGTGAAAAAGGTAGTTGTTTGGTGAGAAAGGATTGTAATTAAATCATATTCAACCTTGTAATTTATGGCACTTGGTAAGTGAGGATATATAGCATGAGATGAGGGGGTAAAAAATTGGAAAAACACTTGAACTAGAAACTTAATTAAAGAAATGTATACAATAATAAAGTGGAAAAGAACCTTAACAGTTAATAATTGAAACATATTGAGAGACAGACAAGATCTCAATAATTTAGGTAGAGGATGGATTTTTTAGATTGTTTTACCCTCTATTATTCTGCTGACGCTCAATTTGATGGTTTTTGATGTAGCAATTACATATATACTAAAATTCGTCTCCGTTTCGTTGAGGGATTTTCTAAAATATTTATAAATTTTTAATTAAATTGACAATCATAAATAAATTTAAGTTAAATCATATTAAATAATTATCATTTATTTAAATAAATTTTATGTTTTATAATATCTTAAGTAAATAAATTTAGAGTTAAAGTCGAATCATTATGATAAATTATACAAAATATGAGATGAATTGAGACATGATACAACACAACATGAAAAAATAATTAAAACATGACACGAAAAATATTATGAACATGACACGACGTGTCAAAATCTATATAAAACGAATTATTAACGTGTAAATATTTATATAAATTTATAATACTTTGAAAATACCAAAAACTAACACGTCACAAACACACAATTTTTTTTCTAAATTGAATTATTATGATAAACTATGCAAAATATGTCATGAATTAAGACACGACACGAACACACAAATTTTTTTTCTAAATTAAATCAAAATGGCAAACTATGCAAAATATGAAATGAGTTGAGACACGACACGAACACAATATATGAAAAATAATTAAAACACTACACGAAAAATAACATGAACACGACACGAATATACAAACGTATCAAAATCTATATAAAACAAATTATTAACACATAAAAATTTATATAAATTTATAATACTTTGAAAATACCAAAAAAATAACAGAACACGAACACGTCACGGATACACAAATTTTTCTCTAACTTGAAGCACTGTGACAAAATATGAAAAATATGTTATGAATTGAGACACGACACAATCACATAAAAAAATTTCTAAATTGAATCACAATGACAAACTATGCAAAATTAAAATAAATTGAGACATGACATGAACACAATATAAGAAAAATAATTAAAATACAATACGAAAAATAACATGAACACAACACCAATACACGAACATGTCAAATCTATATAAAACGAATTATTAACACGTAAAAATTTATATAAATTTATAATACTTTAAAAACACCAATAAATAACACGAACAAAATATAAGATAAATTGAGACACGACACAAACACAACATAGGAAAATAATTAAAACACTACACAACACAAAAAACAACGTGAAAACGATATGAATACACGAACGTGTCAAAATCTATATAAAACGAATGATTAAAGTGTAAAATTTTATATAAATTTATGATACTTTGAACACACAAAAATAATACAAATATGTTACAAACATACAATTTTTTTTTTTTAAATTGAATCATTATGCAAAATATATCATGAATTGAGACACGACACGAACACGACATGAACACACAAATTTTTCTATAAATTGAATTATAATGACAAAATATGAAATGAATTGAGACATAGCACGAACACAGCATAGGAAAAATAATTAAAACACAACACAAAAAATAATATGAACACCACTCGAATACACGAACATGTCAAAATATACATAAAACAAATTATTAACATGTAAAAATTTATATTTATAATACTTTAAATATACGAAAAAAATAATACAAACACGAATACACCAATTTTTCTCTTTCTTCCATTTTTTTTTCTTTCTTCATAGCTAAAAAAAAAGTGTCACATGTCAGCACTATATTATTTCATGTAGTTCATTTTATATTTATATATATATATATAAGGCTTTGGTAGGGTTAATATTTGTATAGGGATTATCCTATAAAGGCATAACAAATGGATGATGGTCAAACTTTTTTTGTTTAGTTCTTAATCTACTGATAACTCTCAACCTTTTTCTAATTAAGTCTTTTGAGGAAGACATTACGCATTTAAGTGTTTTTGAATTCGTAATATTAAAAAGTCTGTCAGCAATATGCATACCATCTAAATTAATATTCAGTTGACAAAAACGGTTGTCAGACTTTAAAAACTATAAATAGGTTACAAAAGCTTATTTCCAAACTCAGATACAAATAATATAATACAGTTATAATCATGCAAAAATATCTTTAATAACACTGTCAATACTTTTTTTTAAAGTGGACCCTATTATCAAACTCGGACGGACCCGACGGTTGGATTGATTGACTTGATAACTTGAATTAGTTTTTTAATTAGACATGGTTTATGCAATTGATTCGAGAAAATTTGTATTGAACCATTAGATTTATGAAAAATCTGTAACTCATTGAATTTTTTATTAACTCTGATCAATTAAAAATAATTTATAAAATGATTTTAAAATTATACTTAATTTTTGCATACTAATTATTGGTTCTTTTATATTTTAACTAAAAATTGTTCTTAAAAGAATTTAAAAATAACATTGATAAGAAATAAAAAAAAAACTAAAAATAAAAAATATATATAAACTTGGTTTTTTTGTAATTTTTAAAATGATAATGAATATTTCTAATTTTTATAACATAAATTTTAATATATACAATTATACGAAATATTTATATTAACTTATAATATTTAAAATATTTTTATTAATCTAAAATTGATCTGAATAACCCAATGAGCGAACCATTTGACAGACTCGAAGTCTTGAACAGGTTAGTGTCTGATCTAGTTTTGATAACTGTGGAAAATAGGTAGGTTTGGTCAAGTTTGGATCAGATCATTCTGGACCAAAGAAAATTGGGATTATTTCAAATTTGGATCATTTCGGATTTGGATCGATCGTTTCGGGTTTGGATAATTTCAATTTTGGAATTTTTACATTTGACACTCAAATTCGAATTATTTTGGATTCAAATTATTAAGTTTTAACGTCAAATCAGTAAAATTTTAAATCATCTTAGGTTAGTCTTTTAAGTCATTTTGGTTTGTATCATTTTATATTCGAGTTAATTCCCATTTTAATGAAGTGTGTTTGCATTATTGATTGTTTTTGATAAAATTTAAATGAATTTTTTGAGTTTGAATAAGCTTTGACAAGTCTGGTTATTTTCAAATTGCTACATTTGCTTGCATTATGTATCATCATCCATGAAAATGAGATTAGATGTAAAAAAAAAATAACATTATGATGGATAACACTTGATATTAGCTAGAAAGATGAGAAATAACATAGAGAGTAGGGGTGAGCATTAAGTCGAATCGAGTGAAAAAAAATTAGATTAATCGAGTTGATGAGTCCTACTTTATCAACCAAATTCAATTTAAAATTTTACCGAATCGAGTCGAGTGAAAAAAAAAATTCAAATCGAGTCGAATAAATTTGTTCGAGTTAAAATAAAATTTTAATTATATTTAGGCATGTTAAAACAAATCCTATAACATATTGAAAAGAGTATTAGTAAGTGGCGGCTCCCAATAGGAGCTAGAGGGGCCTTGGCCCCCCCAAAATTTTTAAATTTTTTTTAATATTATATATATTAAATAGATTTAAATGGTTTTTTTAAATTAATATTATTAAATTTGTTTATTTATGTAATTTTTTTATTTAGTTTTATGTTTGTCATTTAAAAATTATTATTTGTCTTTTTATTGTATTAACTAGTCATAATTCACAAAATTTTAAAATCAAAAGATTTGTCACAATGTTAAATCACATTTATGTAAATTTAACGAAAGTTAAATTGGCTTTCTAACTTTTTCAATAAGACTCCAAAATTTCAAATATGTACCACATATGTCTTTTTTTTTTTTTTTTTTTTTCATTTTTAGCTAACTACAATTTTTTTTTCCATAAAATTTTTCACTTTTAATTTTATCTTAAATATTTTTCTTCTGTTACCATATAACTTTTCATTAACAAAAAAGTCAGATTAGAACCACTTTATAAAAAATTATAAAAATATCCTAACTTTTAAACTCAAACTTTGAACTTTATTATTTTAATTAAATATTTTATTTTTCTTCTTTTGATGAAAAATATATTTTTTAGCGATTGATATATTTACATTTTGTTAAAAGAAAATTATCCATAATTTTAAATAAGATTATTTATTTGATATATTATGCATAAAATTATTTATTTTATGCATTATGTTTCTTTATACATTTTTTATAAATTGATAAAATTTATAATTTTAAAAGCGTGTTTATTTTTATTAGTATATTGCTTGCATATATATATTTATATTTGTATTAATATAATAAGATAAGATAAGATAAATTTTATAAAAAATTAAAATTTAATAATATATTAATTGACACCCTCAAAATCAAATGTCAAAATTTGTCACTGGTATTAATATTACTAAAAGAGCACTATTTGTTTTAATAGCAAAATCATTCTTTAGTAATTAATTAAATATCAACAAACCAAAAATATCTAGTGACATCTTACTTAGGGTGGCCATTAGGAACATTGGATGATAAAAGAAATGGTGAGTGTAAGTGTAAACTGAAGAGAGAGAAAGTAAAGAAATGTAAAAATGAAAAGCTAAAAAAGGCTGTCTACAATTCAAATGGAGAAAAAACAGATATAATGAAAAAAAAAAGAAAATGAGTGACAAGGATTAAAGCATCGAGCACGAGCTAGGAAGCCTAACAGCTTTATTTTTCAAAGCTTTTACGACTTACGCTACACAAAGAAACAAAAGGGTGGGTTTTTGGCCAAGTGATGCACTCACAACTAGACATGCTTATCGACGGGTTTAGACAGATCTTTTAGTAATTTAGATCGGTTTGATCTAGATTACTATTCATCTAAAAAAAATATTTTTTAAAATTTAGTTTTAAAATATATAAAAAAAATAAAAATGTATTTTTTTAATATAATGAATAGTAAATATGGGTCGACGGGTCGACCCGGCACCATTCAAGGTCGGGCTTGGGCAAAGAAATAAAAAAAAAAAAAATTCAGGCCACTGTCCAGCCCGGCCCATGAGCACCTCTACTCACAACAGAGGCTGCTTCAATATTGAAACACTCTCTCATCTCAGCAAGGATAAAAAGTCATGTTCAAATTATTTGAGTTTTGGGTTGACTCGAATAACATAATTCAAATTTGAGCCAAACTATATAATTCGAACATTTATTCGAGTTGATCCGAACAACTCTAATAAATCGAACTATTTAATTCAAATTTGAAATTTGAATCTACTTTTTCGAATCGAGTCAAGTTTTGCTCACTCCTAATAGAGAGCATGATAACCGAGCTAAATGAAAATTCAATCTTTTTAAAAAAAAAAATTAAAAATCTGTTTTTTAACTAAATTATCTCTTTTTTGTTATAAAAGATTAAATATTTAAATTATCCTTTTTAATTTTTATCCAGAATTATCCAAAATAATATAAAATATTATGTTAATAAGATTAAAATTGTGAAATGAATAATTTTCAAAATTTAAGATTTACAGTTATCAAACAATATAATTATATTCAATACTTATATTTCAGTAATATACCAAACAGTTTTTATAATACATATTCATTACTTACAAATTCAGTATTAAAAATTCAATACTTAATTTTTTTAGTTTATAAAACAACACCTTAGTAATTTTATATGATGATAATCTTAGAGCATCAAAAGTGATTAAATCACTATTTTAGAGTGTGCTCTAATTCCTATCTAAAAAGATAAGAATTATCGAGGTGAAGTGAGTTGTAAAATTAATTATAATCAATATTTAATGTATGAATTAAAAATATGTTTTATCTCAAAATTATAATTATTTTATATTATAAGTTTTTACCTTTTAAAAATAATATTTTTTGTACCAAATTAAAAAATAAATTACACGCTTTCTTTCAACTTTTTTGATGTTATATATTTATATATTTTATTTTATTATTATTTTAAATTTTTAATTCAATCTTTTACATAATTTATATAATAAAAATTAGTTTACCTATCAATAAGTATATTTTTTAATTTAATAATTTAGTTATACTTTATTATAAAATTAATAAAATATTACTAATATTTCACTAATTATTATGTTTAAACAATATTGGAATTATTAAGTTGTGTAACTATTATAATATGATCATTTTGGTACTTTTATATAAAATAATATTTGATTTTCAGCAATATCAAACATATTGATTTTTAATTCTTAAGGATTAAAAATTGTTAACTAAATAACACGATTCAAATCATAAGTGATAAGATTACCGTAATAAGAAGACTACCTTAATGATTATATTATTATTATTATTATTATAACGATATTGAAAATATACTAAACATTAACTTAAGAAAATAAAAATCAAGCCAGGTGTAAGGCTCTCATGAGACAAATGGACAATGAAGAAATTAAAGGTAATGCACAGTTAATTTATGAACTTGGCTTTTATTTATAAGTATAGAAGTATAGATATATATTTTTCCCTAAATTACCCATCACATGATCTTATTTTTCAAAGAATTATTGCCCTCAAAATCACATTCTTATTTTTTTTTTTTTTTATAATTGACATTCTTTCTTAGTCCTGGTTATTGTCTTACTTGACCATTTGCCAAAAAATTGAGAGAAAGAGAACGAGAACGAGGATTAAACCTGTTCACCGATAGGATCGTCGTTTGGGATTTTTTTTTTTTTTTTTACATAAGTCTGTTTTGAATGAATTAGAAAGTCCATTTTACTATTTATAAATGATTAAAATATTAAAAAATTATCTTTAATTTAATATTTTAATATTATAATTAAATTTAAATAAAAATATTTTTTTATTTAATAAATAAGAATTCGAGTCAGTCCGAATTAAGAAAAACCTTACTTAGATCCTGCTCAATTCGGACCGAATCTATCAGATCTGGCGACAGGTCTAATGAGGATAAAGTAGGCTTACTTTTCTTCATCTTATCCTCATCAATTGTACAAATCTTAGTTATGAGAGCGGTGAGTGTCGCAACCTAAAAAATAACAAGTCTCATCGCAAGATTTTATTATTCGTTAAGCGTGACATTAAAAAAAAACACGAGAAAAAGTCGACTTAGTTCTTCTTTAAAAATGAAGGTTTTGAAAATGACCTTGAAAAAGACATGAAGTCGCCACCAATCTTTTTTAGCTAGGTGTGATCGGCCACCTATTAAAACCGATTTTATAAAACATTTTAAAATTAATTAAAATATTTTTAAAACCAATTTCAAGTATGCGTTATAAACCAGAGAAAATCGAAGAATTTGGTTCGAGACTCGGTTACGTGCGGGGAAGGATTAGCACCCTCGCAACGCCTGTATAAACAATACCTTATTAATTATGTGTTATCTCAAGTCTCGGTAAAAAGTCAGTTTTTAATTTAGTATTTCAAGTTAATTTACAATTTAAAGAAAAATAATTCCATTTTTATTTGAAAATGAACCGAAAATTTATTAATTCAAAAATTTTTTATATTTCCCGACAAACGTGACAAAATATAGAAATTTTTATTTATTTTGAAAAAAAATTTCGAATCATTCTCGTTTTTAAAGAAGATATTCCGTTATTAATAATAATTGATGATATCCTCCCAGCAAACCCGACAAAGAACTCATGAATTATTTTAATTCGGAAAGACCTTTATTTTATTGAAAATCATTATCTTTTTAAAAATATTTTTAAAAAATATAAATATGTGTATGTGTAACATAATAAAAATGATATAAGAAAGTCTAGATAATATAATGCAACCTAAATGATATGATATAATTTAAATAACATAGCATATTCTAAATGAAATGAGATATCCTAAGTATCATGATATATTCTAAATGAAACGAAATGATTTAAATGACATAACATATTTTAAATAATATAATCTATATGACATAGAATATAATCAAAATGACATGAAATGATATGAAACATAAAATAATGCTATCAAGAAATATGCATGAAAATAAAAATAATAATGCATGAACATAGTATATGCTAAATAATGTGACAAAAATAAATAACTAAATAAAAAGCATAGGATAGCATATAATATTCAAAACCATATAACAAACAACATAACACCATAAAATAAATCAAAATAATAACAATATCATAGAAATTATCATAGCAAAAATCATATATTATACAATATGCATGGACATGAAAAATGCAATGCATGAAAGTGTATTTTTTTCCTTTAAATAAGAAAATCCGTATACCTAAAAAGATATCCAACTACCTTAGGAAAATATATCAAATTAAATTTTCTAAAATCAAAATACTTTGTAATTTGTTTGAAAACAATTTTGAAAGAAACTTGAATGAAGATTGAAACCCTAGCCAAACCCTTTAAAAATGGCTCTAATTTTCTAAGTTTAAAATCCCTGACTTGACCACCCTTAACCCGAGGTTTATAAAATTATTTTTGGAGCTTAAAACGGTTTAGAAACTACCCTAATAGTTTATAGAGACCCATGGTACATCTCTATCCAGAGTGGGAGCAGTTGGAATTGGAGGAAGATCATGCAATTGAGAGAGGTGGCTGCCAGAATAGTTCTCACTACTGCTGATGGAAGCTGCAAATGGCCTTTTCCAGAGGGAAAGTACCAAGTGTCAGCAGTGTGGAACAAGATCAGACCTTCAGCTGGGAAAGTGGCTTGGAATAAGTTGGTATGGTGCAGTTTTAATATTCCTAGGCATTCTATTCTCTCTTGGATGGCAATCCTAAATAGATTGGCCACAAAGGATAGGCTTATCTCCTGGGGAATGGCCGTGGATGATAAATGTCTGCTGTGCAAAAAAGAGAGGGAAACCAGAGATCATCTATTCTTCACTTGCTCCTACTCGAAACAGATATGGCAGAGAGTGATGGTACTTTGTAGGTTAAAAAGGCAGGTTGCATGTTGGACTGTAGAGCTTCAATGGGCCTCTGTCAACCTCAGAGGTAAAGCTCTAATCACAACGATATTGAGGCTAGCTTGGAACGCAGTTATCTACCTAGTTTGGAAGGAAAGAAATAATCGTTTGTTCAACTCAACTGAGCAAAAGGAGGAGCACCTCACTGAGCAAGTGAGAGACATGATCTCGACCAGGTTAAGTGATCTTAGGAAGATTAAAAGAGATTCAGTTAACACGTTTTTATGTAATTCTTGGAGGTTAAATGCAGACATGTTTGTCTAATGGCATTGGTTTTCTGATTTGTTTAGCTAGGCTAAGCTAGCCTTGTAACATGTAGCAGCATTGCTGCTTTCTTGGATATATGAAAATATACTTATCCAAAAAAAGAAACTACCCTAAGACAGTAGCTAAATTTTCTAATCAGTCTCCTCTAAGTAATTTAGCCAAAACAGAAAAAAGAATTTTCTTTAAATTCAAATCTGACTCCATTGTCCAGTTTTAGAACACGATTTTTTAACCTATTTTTAAAAATAAAAAAAAAATCTAAAAAAATATTGGAGACTCAGAACATGTAAAACTACACACGAAAAAAATTAGCTTAATTTTTTGGTTAAAGATGACTGCCCAGAAAAATCAAGAAAGTACGAGTACTGGGTTAAAAAAAACTGTTATGCCAAAACACATTTTTTGCCTTTGATAAAATCATTTAAAAATCAAAGTAAAAATATTGGAAACCTTCCTAAAGACTCACAAACAGTAGCTAACACTTTTGAAAAGTTAGACAAAATTGGCTAAGTAAAAAAAAAAAATCACAAATGTAAAATAATTAATTTGACAACTCTTTAATTTTCCACAAGTATGATCAAAATGAGCATGACTTTGAACCATTGATTTGTCTAAGTCATAAATCATGTGGCATGACATGAAATGCATGATCATACAGCAAATTGAATGCATGATTTAAAACTTAAATAACATGAAAAATGCATGGCATAGAAAATATGGCCTAGACCTAAAATGAACTTGCATGGCATATAATGCAACTTAGGTCTAAAATGCATGAAATGCATGGCAATGCAAATGAGACCTAGACCTAAAAAATGCATGGCAATAACACAAACACATGGCATACTAAATAAAAGACTAAAAAGGAAACATGCTAAACTAAGCAATCATAATGCAAATGCATGAATATAGCTAGACATTTTCACAAACACATAGCATGGTCTATAGCTAACCTACCACAATCAAGCTAACCTAGCGCAATCAATCTAATCTACCACAAGTAAGCTAACCTACCACAACAAATCACATAAACAAGATCAAACACAAAATCATTTAACAAAAGTGATTCATTCAACCATGATGAAAAATAGAGAAAAACTTGTTTTCTTTTAAAAAAACAAAGTAGAAGCTCCTTAGAACTTATTTTAAAAAACAAGTTTATTTCATAAAAGAGAATAAAATGACAATCAAAATATCAAAATCATGTCAACAAAGTATGAGAAAACCATGAAAGAACATAGCTACCTTGCTCTAGCTTTCCAAATCAAGAAGTAGCAAGCCAAACCTTTCTTTTTTCTTCTCCTTTTTTCTCCTCTATTTTTCCTTTCTTTTTGTCTCTTTTTCCCCTTAGCTACTGCCTCTATTCATCCCCTAAAGCTCCAGCAAAAATCTAAATTCAGCCCCCCCCCCAAATAGCTTTGGCCGAATCCAACACCTTCTAGAAGGAAATTGGTTATTTTTTTTTCCATCCAATGGCTATCATTCAAGATGCCTTATTATTCACTCTTGGCCTTTAGATGAAATGGCTCAGCAAAATCAATCTCCATCATGGGCTTGGCTGATTGCCCTATTAAAATCCAGCCCAATTCCATTGCAAGAAAGGCCCTTTTCCATTTTTTCAATAAAATGACCCTTTGGACCCTCAAACCTAAATAAATAGCAAAAGGACTCCAATTCAAATGTTCTTTTTTTAATTCTTTTGAAATAATAAAAAATTGAATTATGGAAGTTTTCAAAATTTTCCGAGCCCATTTGCTATTTTTTTTGGATTTTTTCTTCCAAAATTGCCCTTTTGTGCTCCCAAACTTTACCATTTTTTAAACGAGCTCCGAATCCAGATTTTTCTTACCAATCTCTTCCGAATAACTTAAAAGTGTGATCTGAAAGTTTTCATAATTTTTGGAGCTCATTTGCTATTTTTTTTGGGATTTATCTGCTTGAATTACTGCATAATGGGCCCGAGATTTGGCCATTTTGCAAACAAACTCCGAATTCGGATTTTCTTTAACCAATATCTTTCAAATAATTTTAAGAATGAGATCTGTAAATTTTCAGAATTTTTGGAGCTTATTTGCTATTTTTTCGGATTTATCCTTTTGAAGTTCTACATAGTGGACCCGGGATTTGACCATTTTGCAAACGAACTCCGAATTTAGATTTTCTTTTGCCAATCTCTTCCAAATAATTTAAGAATGAGATCTGCAAATTTTTAGAATTTTTGGAGTTCATTTTCTATTTTTCACAATTTTTCCAATTTTGCCTCCGAAGCCCGGTTTTGCTCAAAACAAGTCCGATTTTCATATTTTCTTTTCCCGGGCCTTTGTCATATATTGAATTGGAGTTGGTCCGAAAACGCCCAATTTTTACGATCACATTCCCTTCTGATTTGATTTTTCCTTTTTTCATTGTCGAAAATTTTCTCGTTTTTCCGTTCTTTCTCCAATCGACTCTTTTCTCGGATTTTCTTCATACTGAGCCTTGGGCTATCCTTGTTTACTCACTCCTCATCAATTAGGGGCTTTAATCTTACCAAATCGGGCCATTTCTGCAATTTTTCTTCCTTCGGTTTTTCTTCCAAGTAGCTTCTTCATTACCTGTAATCAGTGCTTATTTTTCATTTAGATCTTCATTTTCGACCAATTTGATCTTTTAAGTACTTTTCCCCAAATTTTCAGAACTAGGGTTTTCTTTCTACTGAATCTACGTAACCCAATTTTCAAACTCCATACTTTTTAATGTAGACCTCAGATTATCAAAATTCTTTCACCATTTTTGAATTGAACTTAAAATCTTGATTTTGAAAGTGGGTTGACTTTTTCAATTTTTGACTTTCGGGGTTGACTTTTTCAAGTTTGACTTTTTATGCTCGACTTCTTAGACAAAGTCCTGGAGTACCACCTATAGGATAAGAAAAGTTTTTTTGCATTTTGAAATATCAATTTAGAAAGAAAACATACATGTTTTAGTAGTCCGGATAAAATTAAGTGTCTAAAGTTAGTGTTGCATTTCTTTTAGAACTATAAATTTATTTGACTAAATTTATAAAATGTTCAATTTAATTATTGTAGATTATAAGATGTAAATCACTTAGAGAGAATATTAATAACTATTGCTACTAAAATTTATGTAATACATCTTTTCCAAGAGAAATGATACATACTCTTCTTTTTTTTTATAAATGTGATATTGAGCTAATCAATAAAAAATAATTATTTTTTATCTTATAAATTTGATCTCGATTATTTCAAAATTCGAATTTGAAAATTCAAATAGAAATTACTTGAGGTGTCTCCAATGAGACCAAAAAAAAATGATATTGCTTATACAAAAGCTAACAGTAAGGATTCTTTTATTTTTATGAATTTGAGGTGGATGGTAATAGCTAATAAAGGAAATATTAATAAGGGTTCCCTTAACTGATGTTTATAGGCACTAGTTAAGAATTATTTTATTATCATTTTAAGAAAGTATTTTATATTTAATACATTACTTTTACTTAATTCAAAAAAAAAAAAAGTAAGGCATTAATTATATTTTTATTTCTATATATATTATCTTAACCAGTGTCACTAAGTACTGGTTAACATTTCCCTATTAATAAGTGTATAATGATATAAAAAAATGTAATTAATGTATTACTTTTTCAATTTAGTAAAAATAATATAAGAAATTCTTTTTAAATGGTAAATAATAATTCTTAATTGATATTTATAAATACATGTTAAGTGAATCCAACTAATATTTATAAGTTTTTTTTATAAAAAAATTTAAGTGAGAAAAAATTATTTCAATTCAAAATCAAATTATGTCACACATTTTTCAATTAATTAAAATTTAAAAAATGCAGGATACATAAGTGATTGAAGTGATTGAAGAGGATTCTTAACTTTTTTTAAGTGCCAAGAAAGCCCTGTAATTATGAACTAAACTATTTCATTTATGAATGAAAAATTATTTCATATATAGTTAATCAAAATCTTAAATATTATAAGTGAAATTAACCAAATATGGTTTAGGTATATTTAAAAAAAGTAAAACATTATTTTTTTTATAAAAATTAGATATATGATAATTTTTAATTTCGTCTATAAAATTAAAAAATTTCAAAGAAATCCTTTATTCATACCATTTCATGTTCTGATTTTTTATTTTAAAATAAAATAATAAAGAAAGTGAAGCGTGGGTGAGGAATATTGAAGGGTAAGGTGGATCCCCACAAAAACCTTATCTTCGGCTTATCCTCCCAAATGCACCCCACCGAAAATGGGAACCAAACCCCCAGCCCCCAGGCTCCAGGTTAAATAAAAAAATTCGCTTAATCGATATCTATAGATATTGATTAAAAATATTTTTTTTATTATTTTAAAAAAATATTTTATATTTAATACATTATTTTTATTAAATTTTAAAAAATTATACATTAATTATATTTTTATTTCTATAAATATATCATTTTAACTAATGTCACTAAACATTTTTTAACATTTCTCAATAAAAAAAATAAAGGTATTATCTTCTTCTTTCTCCCGATTCTCATTGGTCTAAACCCGAATATGCAATGTGGGCGGTCCAAACTCCAAACTCCACCACCATGTTAAGTGATAATACCATCAGTATACTTTATAATTTTAAATATGATACGAATATAATAAGAGAAAAATAATTAAAATATATCATAAAATATGATACAATATAAATATATAATACGAACACCATATGAATATATAAATATGTCCAAATTCATATATCACGGATTATTAACTGTCAAAATTTATATAAATATATAATACCTTAAACATAATTATGATACATAAAAATAACATAAATATTACAAAATACATAGATTGTCAGGTCTAACCACCATCCAAATCTTAACTATTGAATATGCTGACTTCAAATAACATAAAGAAAAAAAAAAGTTTGGGATAATGAGTAGACCTGCTCAAGGGTCGAATAGTCCATCGGGCTTGTTCGATCCGATCCGAATTACAATTTAACAATTAAAAAATATTTTTTATTTAAATTTAATAATAAAATATAAAAATAATTTTTTTAATATTTTAATAATTTATGAATAATAAAATGGATTTATGGGCTGGGCTCAGTCCGAAATGAATTTGGACAAAAAAAATATTTTTTTCGAGCCTAGATCCGGTCCGGCCATGAACACCTCTAATAATGAGTTTACTTAGCTTAGCTTAGCTTAAGTAGGCAGATAATATATATTTAAAGACAAATTGCAGGGGCCAAGTTAGGTAAACTGGATTCATTTAATTAAACATAAAAGGAAAAAAAAAAAAAGGATTGGATAAGATATTATTTTCCGGCAAATGCTCCCGCCACTCTCATGTGCACATTCTCGTTTTTTAATTGTAAAATAAATAAATAAATAAATAGTGGAGCTGGGGTGAGGGTGCATGCTATTCTGTGTTGCTGTTCATTGGGAAATTTTGTAGTCATATGTTGTAAAATTTGCCAAGCATGTTATTTTATTTATTTATTTTTCATTGAGGAAAAAAAATCGAATCCAACAATGTATCACGTTCAATCATGGAACCAAATGTTTTTTTTTTAATTGTTTGATAGGATTTATTAGCACTTCTTTAAGATGAACGAGAGTTTCACTTTTTCCCACCTTGTTGATATCTTTCTTGGTCGAAAAGGTTAGATCGAGAGAAAGCTAGTAAATATCGCACAATAAACTTGTTGAGGATGAGCAAATAGTTAAGAGGGCGTCGAAGTTCAGATTTTAGGGTACGTTCCAAAACTTAAATCAGTAGTTATTTGAAAGATGATGAAAAAATTAAAGAGAGACCACTACAGCAATTTAGAGTTTTAATGGCGTTTCAATCGCGGTGTTCCAATTAAAAACGCCGTTGATTATTATTTTTAAATATACATAGTAATGTTTTTGTCAAAAACACCACTAAAAAATTAAATTAGCGGCGTTTTTAAAGAACGAACGCCACAATGAAGAATTAAATAGTGACATTTACAAATATAAATGCAGCTAAATGTCTCCAAAAATTTCGCGGTATTTTCCCACTGCCAAATATATTTATTGCCATTTATATAAGGGGAAAACGCAGCATTTAGTACGTGTAATTAGCGACATTTTCAGTGACAAACGCAACTAAATTGTTTACATTAGCAGTGTTTAGTTTAGACAAACGCCGTTAAAAATTCTGTAATTTTACACCTTGTTGGGAAAGTGAAACGCAGCGTTTTTCGTTGTATATATTCAGCGGCATTTACTTTGACTAAAACGCTGCTAGTTGTAAAAAAATAGTGGTGTTTGTTTAATGCAAACACCGCTGTATTTCATTCATTAAAAGATCAAGGCAAAATACAGTATTTTGCCTTGGAAATTAGCGGTATTTGTCTCGACAAACGCCACTAAATGTTTAATATCTTAAATTTTAGCCGCTCGCCCTTCCCCTCTTTCCCCCAAATCAAAATCCTAAAATCCCTATCGCCCCCCTCTCTCTCTCTTCATCCATTCCTGTCCCTATCTCAGAATTTGTCTTTGTTATTTTTCTCTATAAATTCGTTCAATAATCCCATTTGAAGGTATGTATTTTAATTTTTTACTTTTTGCAAATTAGGGTTTTTATTTATCTTGAATTATTAAGGTTTTTGTTGATTTAGTTATTATGGTATTTATAATTTTTGTGTTTAATTGTATATTATACTTGTATTTTTTATGTAAAATTTACAATATTAGGTTAGGGTTTAGAGATAAGAATTCGTTCAATGCTAGGTGCTGCTGCTAGTTTTACGCTCATTCGGTCAACTATGAATGGTAGTTGGTCATAAGCACACATGAAATAAAGTTTTATTAAGTGTCAAATTTACCATGCAACTTGAACAAAATTTATATTTTACTGAATTCATTTGACTTCTATTTTTTTTTTTTTATATTCTTTAAGAAAATTTAATTAGTTAATTTAACTTTAGGTACTAACATGAGAAAATTTGGCTTTAATTTGCAGAGGTTGGCTTGAGTCTTATCAACGTTAGTATTATACTTTGCAACTTTTAAATAACAGAAAAAACTACAAGGTATGAAATACAAAATCTAGTGCCAATTCACTAGGTCCATAATTCTTATAACGATTTTAATTTTTTAGTTAGGAGCATCTTGACGCATCATTATGCTTTATTTGAGAGTCCGCAACTTCTAAGTCATCTTCTAGAGTTCCTCCAAGTTATTCTAACAACCAACATCATCAGTCTATTAGACAAGATGACATGGAAGGCCTGTTGCGGGGTGCATTTAATATGTGTAACCACAGTTTGCAAACTTTTTCACCAAAAGTTTCTGGAAGAAATGATGGGTTCAATGTTGTCATGAATGACTTTACTGAAATGGAATAGGTGTAGGTGATCAAGAACCCAATGGAGAAGCGGAAAAAGTTTTATAAGATGCTTGATGATATGAATGAAGAACCTTACAAGGGATCTAAGCATTCAACATTATCTTTTTGTGTTCGTCTTTTTCACTTGAAATGCTTATGCGAGTGGACAGGAAACTCTTTGACACTATTATTAGAGTTTATGAAAGAAATGTTTCCTTTTACAAAAATCTCTCAGTCTTGTAAGGATTCAAAGAAGAAAATAAAGGATCTAGGTCACATGTCATAATTCTTAAAAAACAAAAATTAAAACAATTTAAAAATCTATAATTTTTTTAAATAAAAATTTGAATTTTTTTAAAAAATTAAAAGTTTATTTTTTAAAATTAAAATCTAGATTTTAAAAAAAATCAAAATAATTCAAAAAAAAAAAAAAAAAAGAGAAAAAGGAATTGGGAAGGGAGAGGATGAGGATGAGGAAGGAAAGGGAATGGGAGGAAGGGAGAAGGGATTGACGTCGGTGGATCGACTCGGGAAGGATCATGGAAGGTTTGGTTGGAAACAAGTCAAATCGACGTTGATCTACCATAGACTGGTTGATCAACGTCGATCAGTTCACCACTCCACTTCCCTCTCTTCCTCTTTCCTCACCTTTCTCTCTCCTATATTCCCTCTTTTTAAAAAAAAAAAATTGTTTGTTACTTTATTTGTTTGTTTTGATTTTGATTTTTTTTTTAAAAAAAAAAATCATTTTTTTGTATTTTTTATTTTGAAATTTTATATAAAAATGTAACTTTTTCTTTTTATTTTTTTAAAAAAATTATGACACATGGCAGTCATGTGAGTGCCACACGTGTTAATTTTTTTGATTGATGACAACGCCAACATTTTTTGTTAACAGTGTTACGGGTTGTGGTTATTTGATAGTCGGATTCAAAGTTTAAGTATTTCATTGAACTCTTTTGATACAGGTATTAGACATTTTTCAATACTTAAGAGGGTATAGATGACCTTATCCCTTTGATAAATTAACAAGTGTCATCTAAATAATTATTATCTAAAAAATTCATTAATTAAAAAAATGACCTTATCCCTTTGTATATCTGATTAATTTTTTTAGTTGGCTTAAACCTATATTTGTTAATTTTTATTGTTAATTACTTAAAAAATGATGTACTCATGAGATTTCAAAATTACTTGCCAAACCTTAGATGATATTGAAATCAAAGTTTACTAATATAACGTATGAGATTTTTTTTTTTTACATATAATAGTATGAGATTCAGTTACTCGTAAACTCTAATTAACTTTACTTTTATTTGATAAATTAACCGATTAAGAATCATCTAAAGAATCATTATCCAAAAAAAAAAAATCATATTTTAATGAAAGTAAGTTAATATAATTAAAACTCCGTTTCTATTTATAAAACAAATTTTATTATTAAAATTTTAAATTATAGTAAATAAAAATTAATTTAAAACTTAATGAATAAAATATTCATTTTCATCGGTTCAATTTTTTTTTCACATTTATATTTATATATATTATTATATTATAGATGACAAAATAAGTTTGTAGCGACCTTTTTTTCATTTATTTTTATTTTTATTTTTATTCTTATTCTTATTATTCTTATTCTTATTTTATTTTTATTTTAAATTATATTATTATTTTTTATTTTTTATTATTATTTTTTATTAATATTATTACTGGCCCAACAGGGCCCAAGCCCACTAACCCAACCCCTGGCCCAATCCAGCAGCCTCCCCCTAACCCCTGTTCGGCCCAACAGGCCCTCCCCTAGCAATAGGGCCCAAGCCCAAACCTGGCCCAAGGCTTAACAGTAGCCTTCCCCTCTAAGCAACCCTAGCCGCCTCTCTTGTCACCGCCTCTCCACCGTCGCCGCCTCTCTTGCCAGACCCTACCCACTTGCCTGGCAACCCTAACCCCCCACTTGCCTTGCCAACCACCCACCGAACCAACCCCACGCTGCCAGCTCCCCACCACCACCGCCACAACCCCCTATAAAAACCCCAGATCCGAAACACACCAGGAGGGATCCAAAAATGAAATAAAAAAAAAAGGGAAAAAAGAGGAGATCCGAAACCAAAAAAACCCAACAGCAAAAACAAAAAAAAAAAAGGCAAGGCAAACATACAACAAAAAAAAACCAACCAGAAAAAAAAAAAACACAAAAAAAAAGTTTCAATTTTGTTTTTTAGATCTAGCAAGTTTGGGTTGGTTTTGGAAAAAATCAACCCAGTATTCGGGTAGAGGAGGAAGGGAGGAGTGTTTTGGTGTGTGTTTTTGCTCGGGGTGGACCTCCGGCGCGTCGACGACAGCGACGGTGCAGCGGCTGGATTTTCAAAGAAAAAGGGTGAGACTTTTTTTTTGGTGGTTATTTTGGCTGAAATGAAAAAAAAAATTTTATTTTAAAGTTGCATCCGGGTCGGGTCGCAGGACCCGACCCAGATGTAGCTGACGCTTTTTTTTTAAAATATTATTATTATTTCTATTATTATTATTATTTTAATTTTAATTTTAATTTTAATTATTATTATTATTATTTTATTTATTTATTATTGTTATTTATTTATATATATTTGTTTATTGCTAGTATTACTATCGTTATTATTTCTATTTTATTTTATATATATATATTTTTTTTATAAACTATTTTTTTATTATTATCATTACTATTATTATCATTTATTTTATTTTATATTTATATATTTTTATGCCTATATTTGTATTTATTGTTATTATTATTATCATTATTATTATTATAATATATTTTTATTTTATTTTCTTATTTATTACTTGCCATTGTCATTATTATTATTATTATATTATTTATGGTTTTTGTTTTTGTTTTTTTTTTCTTTTTTTTCTTTTTATATTTATTGTTGATTTTATTGTTATTAATATTTATTTATGTTATTATTCATTTTTATGCATTATTAATAAAAAAGCAGAATTTTTTTCATTTATTTATTTAGTTTCTTAATGAATAAATTTTTCGCGCACAAAATATGTCTTTTAAATTATTTTCGGCAAAGGAAATTCTCTGAAACGAACTCTTTCTCGGAATGGTCGGAATATCAATCGTTCCTCGAAATGGTTCGTGTAAACATGATTATCGGAACATTATCGAAATTATCGGAGTGGTTCGGGAATTATTTTTACATAAAGTAATTTCTTTTATTCCGAAATTAATTATAAAAAGATATTTTTATTAATTTCCCCGTAAACAAACTTTTATAAAATGAAATTTTATGAAAACGAATTATATCTCGGGAAGGTCAGAGTATCAATTGTCCCACAAAAAGTTCGAGTAAAATTAGTTACCGAAACATTATCGAAATTATCGGAGTGATTCGAAAACTATTTTGCATAGATGATTTTTGTTATCTCGAAATTATTTACGAAAAGACGTTGTTTTTTTATTTCTTATTATTTCTCCACAAACAAAAAATGGCCTTTTTGAATTGTTTTTGGGTAAAGGAAATTCTCTAAAAACGAATCCGTTCTCCGGATGGTCGGAATATCTATCGTTCCTCAAAACGATTCGTGTAAAAATAATTATCGAAACATTATCGAAAATATCGAAGTGATTCGGGAATTATTTTTACGTAAGTAATTTCTTTTACTTCAAAAAAAATGAGTAAAAATTTTTTTATCTTTCATTCGTTTTATAATATTCATTTTAAATAAATGTACTAAGGGAATTAGTATTAAATATTAATATTAAAATCACTTTTTCAAGATTAAAAATAACACGCAATTAATCGGTATCGTTTTTAAAACGGGCGTCGTGGGGGTGCTAATCCCTCCCACGCGTAACCGTACTCCCGAACCTAAGTTTATTTCACAGACCAAAAAAATTATCTTTTTAATATATCTTAATTGATTTTAGGATATTATTAAGAGGATAAGTTTTCATAGGTGACCAATCACACCTAACCAAAAAATATTGGTGGCGACTCCCTGCATTTTTATTTTTATTATTTTAAAAAGAAAACCGTCGAGCAGTCAAAAAAATCGTTTTGACAGCTTGGCGACTCCACTGGGGACGCTTTTCGAGAGTCGAGCCATAAATTATTTACGTGTTATCCCGGAATTTTAAATTAATGATTTTACTATTATTTAATCATAGTTCCCTTATTTGTTTTAAGAATAAAAGAAAAATCTTCAGTTTTGAATAAAGTTGCATTCACGGCTATTTTATAATTGTTTTCGATTATTTGCATCTTTTCGTGTGTATTAAATTATTCGGGGCATTCGGGCCACCTCACACACTAAAACACGCATTTCATACATGAGCTCTATACCCGAGCTTTGTCCCTTTAGGAGGGAGTAAAGTACCTAGCTCTCGTGAGGTAATACCTCCGCATGGGCTAGCGAAACACTCTCAGGGTGTAAAGTACCTACGCTTTCGTGAGATAATAATCTCCGCACAAGCCTGAAAAATACTCCCACCCGAATTGAACCCTTTCCTTTCACGGCCTGCGATAGGCAAGGATCGGGGTGCCTTACTAGTCCATTCCGGATAGTAGTGAGGAACAATTTGGGAACCTTTTAGATATACAAAATCCGAACCCAGCATATAACGAAACCTAGGAAGTCGTATGATTGGTAGAAGGAAATTTGATTTTTCTCCTGAACCTTATTTTGTTATTATATTTGTATATATTTCCACTAACAGATTCTAATTTCTTGTGGTTGTCTTTTTCTGACATCATTATCATTGGCATCATTAGCATCCCATAACGAGGTGTTTGCTTCAATATATTGTTTGGTCGTAAATTCTCATGGAATCCATTGAACGTCGGGTTTGAAACTCATCCGTGCATGTCACATGCGAATCACCTATGGATGTACGGATTTGGTCTGAAAAAACTCAGCAAGAAGAAGGGTATTGTTTGACAGCCGGTTTCGTATCAACTCTACCTGAGAAGATAAACCTAGATCTTTTACAAAATGACTTGCCAAGTTTGGAAAATATCTGGGAACAAGTGAGTAAAAAAAGAAATATGAGATTCTCTCAGAAATACGGGCAGATAGCTTTGCTTATCCCGGTGATGATCGAGGAATCGCTAATCAGAGCAGCAATTCATTTTTGGGATCCGTATTACAGATGCTTTACTTTCAATAGAGAGGACATGACCCCAACCATTGAAGAATACCCAGTCTTATTTGGGATAGAGCTCCAATGTCCAGATAAAGTATATGTTAGAAAGCTGAAGTTCGGACTTTGCAAAAAGTTAACTAAAATCCTTGGGATTAAAGTAGAAGATTCCAATCTGAGACACAAAGGAGAACATATTTGCCTACCTTGGGACTTTCTCAAAGCATTCATCGAAAAACATTTGGACGAAGAAAGAAGAATGACTGCTTTCGCTCTGGCTATTTATGGGATGATAATCTTTCCAAAGGTGTTGGGGCACATCGAAGCAACAATAGTGAATTTCTTTGAACAGGTCGAGAACAATAGCAATCCATCACCGGCAATCTTGGCAGAGACTATAAGATCATTGAACTTTTGTCGAAGGAAAGGGGGAGAACGTTTCATAGGGTGTGCTCAGCTGCTATATGTATGGCTTCAAAGTCATTTCGAGTGTGAGAAGAGCTCCTTCACAAAACCTTATTTGCAAGGTGGAACCCCGATTCAGGAATTTTGCAAAAGCAAGTGGCCGAAGCGCAAAAACAAAGGAGAATGGGTGGCATTTTTCCAGACACTTACTAGCAAGCAAGTAAAATGGATGGCACCATGGATGCCCCCTGTGCCAATATTATACCGTTGCGGGGAACCATGGGTACAACTCCTTGGTCCGTAGGGGGCCGTGAGTTATGCTCTGCTTATGGTGCAAAGACAATATGGAACTAAGCAGTGGGGAGCCAAACGTGTCAAAAAGGGTCGAGCAGATAATTCGAGCATGGAAGGATACTCGGAGAATGAGGCTAAGAGCTCTTAGTGATAGTGTCGCTCCACAGTATTTGCTTTGGACAGCCAATCGAGTTAAGGATTCTGTTATACTTCTAGGGGGAGTCCCACCCCAACCAATTTCTTCACAGCCAGAGAAATCTCAGAATTCGAGATCACTAAGGAAGAATTCAAGATCGAAAGAGAGAAGATGAAGCAAGAACATCGAAGGCTCCAGGAAGAAATGGAGAATTGGAAGGATAAGGCAGAAATACAAGGAGTCCAAAATCAAAAGATCGTCAGGGAACGTGACACAGCCCAATCAGATCTGAACAATCTACACTTAGAAAACAATAAGCTACGATCAGATATGAGGATCGAAAACATCCTCGGATCATCTCACAAATGCGAAAAAGAGCTTCAGAAAGAAGTAAAACGATGGAAACACAAGGCACAAGAAAATGAAGGGAAAATTGCTAAATCTTTCCACGAAAGGCAGAAATGGGAAAATATGTATTCTTCGATCACCGCAAAGCTGGTGGGGTTAAAAACCAAGCTAAAAGATGAGAAGGACAAGTGCTCAAAATTACAAGAAGAAAGAGAGTCTCTCTGGCAACTAACTCAGCATTTGGAACAACAATTGCACAACCAAAGGAATCATATTGATGAAATTATGAGGGAATGGACAGATAGAGAGGCAGATTGGATTTACACCTGTGATTTGGCAACGGATGCTAGTATGAAGTGGAAGGCTGAAAGTTTGGGAAGGCAACAATACATAGAACATTTGGCTACACAAGTCTGCAGAGCAGTAAGCAAAGCAAGGGAAATGGTGGAACGAGTGGAAGTGCTGATACAAGAAGTCAATCCTACTGGAAATTATGGACAACGTCTGCTGAGCTTCCTAGAAGAGGCGAAAGATCAATATGAACAAGTTAAATGTTTTTATGGCTACAACTCTAGGATGATTAATCACATGTAAAAATATACTGTGGGATCAATGAGAATCTACCTTTTGAAAAATATATTAGAGAAAACACCTCTCAAATGCATTCATTTCATTCCATAAACATCATTAACTCGTGTTACACGCATGCATATACATATATCTACTCACGAAAATACCTAGCAAGTCATAAATAAAAAAAGGATTTTGATATCGCACCAACGATTTAAAATCCCTTTTGAAAATAGCATACACTAATCATAACTAAAATAATTCTCAGTGGTTCCAAGCATAATCAGACTGACGGAATGATCAAAGCAGTCCTCTCACCAGTATAATACTAGGTTTAAAACAAAAACCATGGAAAGTAAGCAAACAGTGCGAATTGAACGGATGGAAAAACTACAGAGAGAGTTGTAAGAGCAATTGGCCAGGTCCCAACTTGAAGCAAAAGAACAAATGGCCAGGTCCCAACAAGAAACGCGAGAACAGATTGCAAGGTCACAAGAAGAATCACGTTAACAAATGGCCAAGATGATGGAATGATGATGACTCTGACTAGGAGAAAAGGGCAAACTGAAGGCTCAAGTATAAGGGAAGGACTCCGACCCCGAGAAAGTAACGACGAAAATCCTCTATATCCACCGGGTTTTACTCAACCCGCAACCAAACATCGCAAGGTGCGCATCCACAAGGAGAACCTCTAGTCGGAGGACAACCTTATGTTTACGTCAACACACCGGGTCCCATAGGCCAGCAAGGCCAAGGACAGCTAGCATCCAACTCAGGGATTAATCCTTCAAACCCAGTTAACGTCCCAAACTTAGATGACCCCATAGAGCAAGAAAAATTAAGCAAAAGTGTAATAGAGCATGTGGAAGACACCAGGACGGAGCATAAATATGATATGCTAGAAGAGAGATTCAAGGCAATAGAAGGGATGGACGTTTTCCAGAAAGTTGATGCAAGTGAACTAAGTTTGGTTCCGGATTTGATAATACCACCGAAGTTTAAAGTTCCAGAGTTTGAAAAGTACGATGGGACCAAGTGCCCTTCATTTCACATCACCATGTTCTATCTTAAAATGGCTGGGTATACTCATAATGATAATTTATTGATCCACTATTTTCAAGACAGTCTGAAAGGATCAGTCGTGAGATGGTACAACCAACTAGATCATGGTCGCATTCATACTTGGACAGATCTGGAAAGAGCTTTTCTAACCCAGTACAAGCACACGGGTGACATGGCACCTGATAGGTTATCCCTACAGAACATGGAGAAGAAGACGGGAGAAGGTTTCAAAGAATACGCCTAGAAATGGATAGATATGACAGCTCAAGTGAAACCACCCCTCATTGAAAGAGAAACTATCGTGTTGTTTATCAACACGTTGCGATGGCCATATTATGATAGGCTAGTCGGTAATGCTACCAAAAATTTTGCCGACATGGTCATTTCCTGCGAAATGGTAGAAAATGCTATAAAGAGCGGCAAGATTGAAGGAATTGACACAACAAATTTCAAGAAGATAGGTGTGATAAAGAAAAAGGAATGACAAGTACAAGCCGTTTCGTATGAGAATCGGCCACCACGAAATTTTACCCCTTTCCCTACAAACCAACCCTACAGTTACTCACCTAACCCATACCCATATCCTCCTACACAGTCCCAATACCCGATGAGCTATCGACCGTCGATGCCAATATATTCACCATCACCCATGCCAGCGCCCGTATACATAACCCCTATGCATGTTCTTAACCCAGCCAATCCAATCAACAACGTAGGGATTAACCAAAGGGGACCCCAACAGTTTCAGCCAAGACCCTTGTTCAGTCCCATTCCCATGACATACAGCCAACTCTTCCCCAAGCTAATCCAAAACCACTTAGTAGCACCCATGTTCCTGGAACCTATGAAACCCCCATATCCGAGGTGGTACGACCCAAACGTGAATTGTAATTATCACGGAGGCAACTCGGGCCATTCTCTAGAGAATTGCACTGCCTTTAAACACAAGGTGCAAAGCCTGATCAGGACTGGTTATCTAAACTTCACAACCAAATAAGAGCCTAACGTCACTGCAAATCCGTTACCTAATCATGGGAAAGCGGTAGTGAATGCAATAGTGGAAGGAAAAGGGTGCCGGGTTTTGTCCAGGGTTGAGGATGTCCGGACTCATATGGAAGAAGTGTTGGATACTATGATTAAGGTGGGGCTGTATAAACCAGTCAACATGGGGCAAAGAATTTTGAGGCTAGAATCAGACAATGGATACTTCTGTAGGTATCATGGGGATTTGGTAGGATATACTATCGACCAATGCTCCGATTTTTAAGATAAAATTCAAAAGATGATGGATATTGGTGCAGCAGAATTCTCCACATAACGGGAAGAAGAATCAGTGGATGTGGTAATTGAGGAAAAACCAAAGGCTACTGAATGGGTCAAGCCAAAGCCATTAGTCATCTACTATGAAGAAACCCAAAACCTGCTAGTGAAAGAAACACTGAGGGTATCAAAGCCGATAGTAACTATTGAAGTACCAGGCCCTTTTCCACTTAGGAATGGCAAGGTTGTGCCCTGAAAATACGACGGTGAAGTTATATCGCCAGAATCTAATCATACTTCAGTACTTAATATTTCTACGGCTGCAGTAGACATTACCGGTATTGGAGGTTTTACAAGAAACGGGAGATACTATATGCCCGAAGCAGCAGAAATCGCCAGAAAAAGGAAAGCTAAAACTGATGAAGGAAAGACTATCCCGGAAAATGAAGTCGACCAAAGAAAGAACAAGCCAGTAACAGAGGAGGAAGCCTGTGAATTCCTCAAATTTATCAAGCACAGTGAATACAGCATGGTAGAACAGTTAAAGCGCTCACCAGCTCGTATTTCCATCTTGGAATTGTTGACAAATTCAGAACCCCACCGAAGGGCCCACTTAAAGTAATAAATGAGGTATACGTAGCTCATGACGTATCTGTAGAGAAGTTCGATCAACTAGTAGTAAATGTGGCTGTCAATAATTCATAG
This sequence comes from Fremontodendron californicum, assembly GCA_030761205.1. Lineage (NCBI taxonomy): Eukaryota > Viridiplantae > Streptophyta > Magnoliopsida > Malvales > Malvaceae > Fremontodendron > Fremontodendron californicum. The sequence goes on along the minus strand of JAULJL010000019.1, from coordinate 8,830,298 downwards.
CTTTTAGCGATGAAAAAATCCCGTCGGAAGGGACAGGCAGTACCAAGGCCCTCCATATCACCGCTCGATGCAAAAGCCATATCATTGCAAAAGTGCTTATCGATAATGGTTCCACATTAAATTTCATGCCTATGACTACGCTGGTCAAATTGCCTATCGACATGTCCCACATGAAGAACAGTCATATGATAGTACGGGCATTTGATGGGACCCGTAGACAGGTGGTGGGACAGATCGATTTACCAATGAAGATTGGCCTTTGCACATTTGATATTGTCTTCCAGGTTATGGACATCATCCCCTCGTACAATGTCTTGTTGGGAAGACCCTGGATTCACATGGCTGGTGCTATTCCATTTACTCTACATCAGAAGGTAAATTCAGAGTTGAGGAACAGGTAATAATCGTGGATGGAGAAGAATACTGGATTGTATCAAAACCCTCAAGTATCCCCTACATAGAGGCTACCGAAGAAGCATGGGAATGCTCTTTTCGAACCTTGGAGTTTGTTAACGCCATATTTGTAGGAGAATGTTCTAAGATACCTATGCCTCATTTATCTTACGTCACTCAAAACAGCCTTGTTCAGGTGGTTGGAAAAGGTTGTCGAGCCGGGGCTGGCCTAGGAAAGGACTTACAAGGAATCCGAAGGTGGATAAGTGTGATTGGAAAAAGGGACAAGTTTGGTTTGGGATACAAGCCAACTAGAGAAGACAACGAGAGAATGATAAAAGAAAGGAAAGAACAAATGCTTGCAAGACTAAAGGGTCATGAGATGGAGACCCGAATTATCTATATCCCCCACCTCTATGAGACATTTCGATCGGCGGGTTTTGTTTTTTCCGATTCACCAGTTAGAACCAAGCCTGTCGTGATTTTGGAAGGAATGTTCGCGGAATTCTGCATCCAGATGCTGGAACAAGAGAAAGAAGAGGGAAATCAAACAGAGGAAGAGACCATCTACCCATGCCCTCCAGGATTTGAATTGAAGAATTGGCATGCTATAGACTTACCAGCTGTATTTAGGTCTCTTTCTGATTAACAAACTAAGTCTTCAAACATTTATGCCCAAGAGTGTTATGAAAGTTTCTTTTTGTGCATGGGCTCTTTTTATGAAATTATCGTTTTAATGAATGACAAACCATGATACATTTTGTTTCAATTCATTTGCCACTTCTTTTTTGTCCATCCTTTCTATTTTGCTCCTATACAAATATCTATATTCTTTTGCTTCCACCACAGGTCCCCTATTAATGAATGCGAAAACAATCTCATCTATGGCTCGGAAATAAATTTTGAGAAATGTATTGACATCGACGAAATTGACGACGAGGAGATTGCTGAAAACTATTACTTACCTCCTGACCTGTTGAGATTGATAGAGTCAGAAGAAAAACAAATTATGCCTCATCAGGAGATAACGGAGTTTGTTAATCTGGGAAATAAGAATGATAAGAAGGAAATAAAAATCGGCACTTCATTTTTAGTGACACAAAAACAAGAATTGATAGAACTGCTCCATGAATATGCGGATGTGTTCGCATGGTCCTATCAGGACATGCCAGGGCTTGATACAAATATCGTGGTGCACCGATTGCCCTTAGGGCCAGAATGCAAACCGGTGAAACAAAAGTTGAGACGAATGAAGCCCGAAATGCTCCTAAAAGTCAAAAAAGAAGTAAAAAAACAGTTCGACGCAGGATTTTTGAAAGTCGCCAAGTATCCTGAATGGATGGCGAACATAGTCCCAGTCCCGAAGAAAGAAGGGAAAGTACGGATGTGTGTTGATTATCGGGACCTAAACAGGGCCAGTCCGAAAGATAGTTTTTCATTATCCCATATTTATACCTTGGTGGATAATACCGCCAGGCACTCATTGTTCTCATTTATGGATGGATTTTCGGGCTACAACCAAATCAAGATGGCACCAGAAGACATGGAAAAGACCATATTTGTGACAATGTGGAGGACTTTTTGTTATAAAGTGATGCCATTTGGGCTAAAGAATGCCGAGGCGACTAACCGGAGAGCAATGGTGACCCTCTTCCATGATATGATGCACAAAGAAGTAGAAATTTATATCGACGATATGATCGCAAAGTCACGTGAAGATGAGGACCATGAGGTTAATCTGAGAAAGTTGTTCGGATGGTTAAGAAATTTCCAGCTTAAGCTCAATCCCGCCAAATGCACATTCCGTGTAACATCCGGCAAACTACTAGGCTTTATTGTTAATGAGAAAGGAATCGAAGTAGACCCTGAAAAGATACTCGCCATCCAAAACTTATCCCCACCCCGGACACAGAAAGAAGTAAGAGGATTTCTGGGGAGATTGAATTACATTGCTCGTTTTATTTTCCAACTCACTGCCAAATGTGATCCGATTTCCAAGCAGCATTCGATAAAGTGAAAGAGTATCTTACCAATCCACCGGTGTTGGTACCACCCACTCCGGGAAGGTCACTTGTTTTGTATTTGGTAGTACATGAGAAGTCCATGGGATGTGTATTGGGACAGCAAGATGAGACAAATAAAAAAGAGCATGTCATCTACTACTTGAGTAAAAAGTTTACCGATTAAGAGGCCAAATACTCGACAGTAGAAAATGTGTGTTGTGCACTAGATTGGACTACTCGTAGACTCCGTCAGTACATGTTGTATCATACAACATTACTTATTGCTAAATTGGACCCCATTAAGTACATATTTGAGAAACCCTCGTTGTCAAGAAGATTAGCAAGATGGCAAGTTCTACTCTCTGAGTATGACATCACCTATGTCTCATAAAAAGCCATAAAAAGGAGTGCAGTGGCCGAATTTCTGGCAGATAGAGCTACAGAAGATTACGAGCCGGTAAAGTTTGACTTTCCTGATGAGAACTTGATGGTTATTTCTCGGGAGGATGAAGATGAGGAGCTAAAGGAGGCTGTATGGAATATGTATTTCGACGAAGCATCAAATGCTTTGGGACATGGCATTGGAGCGGTTTTGATATCACCAGAGGGAAACTACTGCCCCATTACTGCGAGATTAACTTTTAGATGCACTAACAATGTGGCAGAATATGAGGCCTGTGTCATAGGACTTCAAGAAGCTATTGCAAAGAAAATAGACAAGTTAGAAGTATATGGGGATTCTGCCCTAGTTATTTGCCAGTTGAAAGGAGAATAGGAAACAAGAGATTCAAAACCGATCCTCTACCACAAATTCATAATGGAATTGGTTCAGCAATTCCAAGAAATCGAATTCAAATACTTGCCTCGAGAAGAAAATCAAATGGACGATGCCCTAGCTACGTTGGCCTCAATGTTCAAAATAAATACAAATGCTGACGTCCAGCCCATCAAGATGAGTATACGAGAATCGCCTGCGCACTGTATGTATGTTGAGGAAGAACCAGATGGGAGACCGTGGTACCACGACATCTCACAATACATAAAACATCAACAGTATCCAGAGCACGCTTCGAAAAATGACAAAAAAAAAAACTTTGAGAAGAACGGCGATGGGATTCTTCTTGGATGAAGAAATATTGTATAAAAGGAGTAGAGATCATACACTTCTAAAGTGTGTCGAAGCGGCTGAAGCTAGAAGAATACTCGAAGAGGTTCACGAAAGGGTATGTGGAACACATGCAAACGACCACATGATGGCTAAGTAAATTATGAGAGCAGGTTATTACTGGATGATTGCGGAAAGGGATTGCATCAGGTATGTTCAAAGATGTCATAAGTGCTAGATATACGCAGATAAGCTGCACGCTCGTCCGACAACTCTACATGTCATGACAACACCTTGGCCTTTTTCTATGTGGGGAATGGATGTGATCGGGCCAATTACCCCTAAACCTCGAACGGACATCGCTTCATTTTGGTAGTGATCGATTACTTCATGAAATGGGTCGAAGCTGCTTCTTACGCTAGTGTGACCAAATCCGTGGTGTGTAAATTTTTGAAAAAAGAAGTGATATGTCGATATGGTCTCCCGGAGAAAATTATTACAGATAACGCTCTCAATTTGAACAATACCATGATGAAAGAAATCTGCACTTAGTTTAAAATCAGGCACCACAACTCGGCGCCTTACCTTTCCAAGATGAATGGAGCAGTAGAAGCTGCTAACAAGAATATAAAAAACATTGTTGCCAAAATGACTAATAAGTACAAAGATTGGCACGAAAAACTTTCGTTTGCCCTGCACGCCTACAGAACGTCAATACGTACTTCTACAAGGGCAACCCCCTACTCCATAGTGTACGGGATGGAAGCTGTACTACCAAATGAAGTGGAGATTCCTTCACTGAGAATTTTAATGGAAGTCGAGTTAAAAGAAGCAGAATGGGTTCAAGTCCGCTATGAGCAACTTAATTTGATTGAGGAAAAGAGGATGACGGCCCTGTGTCATGGCCAATTATACCAAAAGCGGATGATGAGGGCTCATAACAAAAAGGTTCGCCCAAGAGTGTTCCGAGAAGGTGATTTAGTGTTGAAGAAAATCCTCCCTAATCAGCAAGATCCCAAGGGGAAATGGGCACCAAATTGGGAAGGTCCGTATGTGGTAAAAATAGTATTTTCAGGAGGGGCAATGATTTTAGCAGAAATGGATAGTGCGGATTTCTCGAGCCCAATCAATGCCGATGCAGTGAAGAAATATTATGCATAAAAAAAAGGAGAGTTTCAAATCGAAAACCCAAAAGGGCGGTTCGAATCAAAGGATGGATCTAGGTCGAAAACCCTAAAGAGCGGCCTAGGTAGAGGACAAACAAAAGTTGGGATGACTGACAATAATCTGTGCGAAATAATTCAGGAGACAAGGGGTTAAAACAGGATGAAAGAACTGAACAAACAGCAAATTGCGACGTGACCGAATGGCACAAGGCATGAAGGACAATTAATAGTTGGACGCTCTCGAAAGGAGTCAAAGACATTGATGGATTTTCTTTTCTGAAAGAGAAATCTGAATTCGCTCAATTGAGATTGTTTAAGTATTCATTATGTGGGGGTCTATCCCTGTTCAGTCTTTCTTTCTTTTCTTTGATTAATGCCAGTATGTTCTTTTTTCCTTCACTGGAATAAAAGTATATATCCCAATTCATAAAATCGTGTCCTTAAACTATCCTTCTTTGTTTAAAATCTTCTTTAGATAATGCATTATTTTGGCATGAAATATGAATGATAATAAATAACTAGATAATGCACAAACGAAGCTTTCATGATTACTCTACAAAAATTTGAAAATTGGAAAATCAGAAAGGGAGGAAGAGATAATGGGGCAGTGTGAGACCCGATTTGTTTATACCTTTTAGAAGTAAAGAAAACAATGATTGATATGACGATTGATACCTAAAACTATTTTAGGGGGAAAGGTATAAAGCTTTGACTCGACTAAGAAAGGATCGTGAGGAAATAAATTGTGGAGGCCTAGTCGATTTGATGGAGGAAAAGAGAAAGAATTGGGAAGGACAGAAAAGTTTAAAGATTGAAATAAGAGGCTTAATCAGACTCAACTCTGAAAGGGTCTCTGGTTATTGAAATATACACAAGGGCATCGAATCATGATTCGGGCCTCAAGTTATGCATTTCATTGTCATAAACATGCATTGCATCATCATAACATTGCAAACAATTAAGAATTACTGTTGCATAGAAGAGGATATGAATGATAGATGGACAAGGAAAATGAAACCCGATTGCAACAAGAAGTTGGGAATCACCATGATAACCAAGAGATAGGTACATTTATTTTTCAAGTGATAAAGCCTCTGTTGAGATGAGCAATTTATTTTTCAAGTGATAGAGCCTCTGTTGAGAGGAGCAATTTATTTCTTCAAGTGGTAGAGCCTCTGTTAAGAGGAGCAATTTATTCTTCAAGTGATAGAGCCTCTGTTGAGAGGAGCAATTTATTTTTCAAGTGATAGAGCCTCTGTTGAGAGGAGCAATTTATTTTTCAAGTGATAGAGCCTCTGTTGAGAGGAGCAATTTATTTCTTCAAGTGATAGAGCCTCTGTTGAGAGGAGCAATTTATTCTTCAAGTGATAGAGCCTCTGTTGAGATGAGCAATTTATTTTCTCAAGTGATAGAGCCTCTATTGAGAGGAGCAATTTATTTCTTTAAGTGATAGAGCTTCTGTTGAGAGGAGCAATTTGTTCTTCAAGTGATAGAGCCTCTATTGAGAGGAGCAATTTATTTTCTCAAGTGATAGAGCCTCTGTGGAGAGGACAATTTATTTTTTCAAGTGATAGAGCCTCTATTGAGGGGAGTAATTTATTTTTCAAGTGATAGAGCCTCTGTTGAGAGGAGCAAATTATTTTTCAGGTGAGCATCGTTTTTAAATTTCAAAGTCAAGGAGCCTCTGTTGAGAGGAGCATTTTAAATCTCAAAGTTTCCGAGCCTCTGATGAGAGAAGCATTTTCAGTTTTCAAAGTCAAGGAGCCTCTGTTGAGAGAAGCATTTTAAATCTCAAAGTTTTCGAGCCTCTAATGAGAGGAGCATTTACAGTTTTCAAAGTCAAAGAGTCTCTGATGAGAGGAGCATCATTTTAAATTCCAAAGTAATAGAGCCTTTGTTGAGAGGAGTAGTTTATATTAATCACGGATGACATTGTCGCTTACGTCTTTGTCCTATTGCTGATTCTCAGCAATGTTTAAAGAGGGGCAGCTGTAGCGACCCTTTTTTTTTCATTTATTTATTTTTTATTTTATTTTATATTATTATTATTATTTTTATTTATATATTTTATTAATATTATTATTAGCCCAACAGGGCCCAAGCCCACTAACCCAACCCCTGGCCCAATCCAGCAGCCTCCCCCTAACCCCTATTCAGCCCAACAGGCCATCCCCTAGCAACAGGGCCCAAGCCTAAACCTGGCCCAAGGCTTAACAGCAGCCTTCCCCCTAAGCAACCCTAGCCGCCTCTCTTGTCACCGCCTCTCCACCGTCGCCGCCTCTCCTGCCAGACCCTACCCACTTGCCTGGCAACCCTAACCCCCACTTGCCCTACCAGCCACCCACCGAACCAACCCCACGTTGCCACCGAGCTGCCAGCTCCCCACCGCCACCGCCACAACCCCCTATAAAAACCCCAGATCCGAAACACACCAGGAGGGATCCAAAAATGAAATAAAAAAAAAAGGGAAAAGAGGAGATCCGAAACCAAAAAAAACCCCAACAGCAAAATAAAAAAAAAAAAATAATAAAAAAAAAGCAAGGCAAAAATACAACAAAAAAAACCAACCAGCAAAAAAAAAAAACACAAAAAAAAAAACAAAAAAGTTTCGATTTTGTTTTTTAGATCTAGCAAGTTTGGGTTGGTTTTGGAAAAAATCAACCCAGTATTCGGGTAGAGGAGGAAGGGAGGAGTGTTTTGGTATGTGTTTTTGCTCAGGGTGGACCTCCGGCGCGGCGACGACGGCTGGGTTTTCAGAGAAAAAGGGTGAGACTTTTTTTTTTGGTGTTTTTGGCTGAAATGAAAAAAAAAATTATTTTAAAGCTGCATCCTGGTCAGGTCGCAGGACCCGCGCGCGGGTCCGCGCCTGGACCCGACCCAGATGTAGCTGACCCCCCCTTTTTTTTAAAATATTATTATTATTATTATTTCTATTATTATTATATTAAATATTTTTTAATTATTATTATTATTGTTTTATTTATTATTGTTATTTATTTATATATATATATATTTGTTTATTGCTAGTATTACTATTGTTATTATTTCTATTTTATTTTATATTTTTATTTATTTTATTTACTATTTTTTTTATTATTATCATTACTATTATTATCATTTATTTTATTTTATATTTATATATTTTATGCCTATATTTGTATTTATTGTTATTATTATTATCATTATTATTATTATATATTTTTATTTTATTTTATTAATATTTTATTTTCTTATTTATTTCTTGCCATTGTCATTATTATTATTATTATTATTTATGGTTTTTGTTTTGTTTTTTTTTCTTTTCTTTCTTTTTATATTTATTGTTGATTTTATTGTTATTAATATTTATTTATGTTATTATTCATTTTTATGCATTATTAATAAAAAAGCAGAAAGTTTTTTTTCATTTATTTATTTAATTTCTTAATGAATAAATTTTTCGCGCACAAAATATGTCTTTTAAATTATTTTCGGCAAAGGAAATTTTTTGAAACGAACTCTTTCTCGGAATAGTCGAAATATCAATCGTTCCTCGAAATGGTTCATGTAAACATGATTATCGGAACATTATCGAAATTATCGAAGTGGTTCGGGAATTATTTTTACATAAAGTAATTTCTTTTATTCCGAAATTAATTATAAAAAGATATTTTTATTAATTTCCCCGTAAACAAATTTTTATAAAATGAAATTTTCTGAAAACGAATTATATCTCGGGATGGTCGGAGTATCAATTGTCTCACGAAACAGTTCGAGTAAAATTAGTTACCGAAATATTATCGAAATTATCGGAGTGATTCGAAAACCATTTTGCATAGATGATTTTTGTTATCTCGAAATTATTTACGAAAAGACGTTATATTTTTATTTCTTATTATTTCTCCACAAACAAAAAATGCCCTTTTTGAATTGTTTTTGGGTAAAGGAAATTCTCTAAAAACGAATCCGTTCTTCGAATGGTCGGAATATCTATCGTTCCTCAAAACGGTTCGTGTAAGAATAACTATCGAAACATTATCGAAAATATCGGAGTGATTCGGGAATTATTTTACGTGAGTAATTTTACTTTAAAAAAAATGAGTAAATTGTTTTTCATCTTTCATTCGTTTTAGAATATTCTTTTTAAAAAAATGTACTAAGAGAATTAGTATTAAATATTAAAATCACTTTTTTCAAGATTAAAAATAACACGTAATTAATCGGTACCGTTTTTAAAACGGGAGTCATGGGGGTGTTAATCCTTCCCCACGCGTAACCGTACTCTCAAACCTAATTTTGTTTGGCAGACCAAAAAAATTATCTTTTTAATATATCTTAATTGATTTTAGGATATTATTAAAAGGATAAATTTTCATAGGTGACCAATCACACCTAACCAAAAAATTGATTCTGTATTTTTATTATTTTAAAAAGAAAATCGTCGAGCGATAGATAAAAAAACCGTAATGACAAAGTTTATTTATATATCCCACATAGTGGTATGGTATCTATAACTATATAGATAATTAATTGAAAGCATACAGAAATGGTAACCTCATAACGTACAAGAAGGGGGAATTGCATATAGGCTGTTTTGCAGTCTAGATTCGTTCTTTATTTAGTTTTTTTTTTTTTTTTTTGCTTTTCGACTTTAAAAAATTGACCTTTAATTCCTACCACTAGTAATCCACTTAATGGGTTTTCCACTCTTTTTAATATTCTATTGTTACTATTATTTTAAAATACCATAAAACAAATAATTATCATGAAACGAGAGTAACAAATTTCATAAAAATAAGCTCTCAGGCTTTTTTATCGCATTAAATTAAGTTTATAAATTTTTATTTTATTAAAACGAGATTTCTTGATGTTACAAAATGTTAAACTTGTTTTTAATTAACTAAAGTAATTTATAAAAATACTTATTTAGATTTATTTGGATCAATTGTATAACAAATATTTGGGAAATGTTATTTTAATAATTTTGACGATTAAAATCTACAACTTATTTTGAATTTAATGAGTGTAACTAAAATGACTAAAAATTTATAATTTTAATTTCATACAATAAAAAAATTAATAATTTATTTTTATTTTTATTCTTTGTAAAGTTTGAGCCTTTGGGCTTATTAGAATATTATACTTTAAATTTGTGACAGTGGACAAGCAATCACAAAAATCATTGTCTATTATTTAAAACCTAAATGATGAATTCAAATGCTAACCTATATTGTTTAATAAACCAAGTACTTAGATAATCAAACTTTTCAACATATATTTAAGAGAAATTCTAAACTAAATATGTTCGTGGATTGAGTTGTCCCTAAGACATGCAAGTTTGACTCGATTTAAATCGGATCGTGAATAAAGATTTTCAAATCAAAACTCGATTCGATTGGAATATCAATTTAATGATAATTTTTATTTAAATTTAATATATTAACATAAAATTTATTTAAATTGATGCAGACTCGATTCGATTGGAATATCAATTTAATAATAATTTTATTTATATTTCATATTTTAATATTATATTATCATTTTGAATAATATGGGCCTATTCAAGCTAGAGGGACGAGTTAAATTGAACCTTGGGTAAAATTATAAACATATTAGTCGAATCGATCCATAAATATTTCTATTTTAAACTAAATTCGTCATTTAAAAGTTCAATAGATGATTTTTAAGATAATAATTTGTAGTAAAATAAGTTTTATCAATAATAAAGTAATATTAAACTATATTTGTAGAAAAATGCTTACCAATAAACAAGAGAGATAATAATAATGAAAAGAAAAATCTAAGGGTAAATTACATAAGTAGTCACCAAATTATAGAGGTGGCAATTGGGCGGGTTCGGGCGGGTTCGGGTCGGGTTCATTCGGGTTCGGGTTTATTCGGGTTCGGGCTCATTCGGGTTCGGGCTCATTCGAGTTCGGGTCCATCCGGGTTCGGGCTCATTCGGGTTCGGGTCCATTCGGGTTCGGGCTCATTCGGGTTCGGGCTCATTCGGGTTCAGGCCCATTCGGGTTCGGGCCCATTCGGGTTCTGGCTCATTCGGGTTCGGGCCCATTCGGGTTCGGGTTCGGTCTGGGTTCGGGTTCGATCTGGGTACGGGTATGTTTTACATTATTTTATTTTATATTAGATGTAATCATTTTTACGTAATTTAAATATTTATATCTAAAAACAAATTATTAATTTATTATTATTATTATTATTATTTTTATACTTTTGCTATTATATGATATTTTTAATTATATTTATTTTTTAAAATTAATATTTGTTAGCACCAAAAGAATAAGAAATTAATTTGTTATATAAAATCAAATTTTGAAATAATTTATTATAAAAAATATGATATATTATAAATTAATATATTGATATTTAAAATAATTGATTTGATGAGTTCGAATTTCAAAATATAAATACATTATAATTTATATTCACTATAAAATAAAAAATTTTTAAAAATAAATCCTGGCCTTCATCTATTCGTTTATATACTTATAAAATGCAAAAAATTTATGCTTATAGTCAAGATATATATATATATATATCGAGTACTTATATTTTTTTCATCAGTATAAAGTATAAATTATAAAGTAGTACTAAAAAATATAATTTATATTTAAATTATACGTAATAAATATATAATTAATATGATTATTTATTAATATATAATAAATATACCCAAAACCAAAAGGCCATAAAACCCAAAACCCCATTAAATCCACCCGCTAAAATAAAATCACATGAAAGCCATAATCCAATTAAACCCACCCTAACCTAACCGCATAAGTATAACTAGAGCTGCTTATGGGCCGGGCCGGGCCGCGACCCAGTTTTTTTTATTTTCTCTGCCCAGGCCTGGCCCTGGCCCTGGGTCGGCCCGGCCCGCCCGTTTAGGCCCGAAACACTGTTCATTGGAATAAAAAAATAATTTTTTTTATTTTTTTATAATTAAAATTAAATAAAATAATATTATAATAAAAATTACTGTTCCGGGTCGGGCCGGCCCGGAACACAAAATATCTTGCCCAGGCCCGGCCCGTGAGCAGGTCTAAGTATAACCCAAAAGGCCAAAATAATTGAATTATTGTCAATTTTTTTACCCTTATAGATTAATTGAATTATTGTCAAATTTTTTTTCACATCTTTAAAATTTTCAAGAATTTAAAATATTTAGATTGTAAATTTATCATGATATGAGACGTTAAAGTTATAACTTATAAGTACAAAATATAATTTACTTTTTGATAAAATTATTATTTCATCATATATATATAATATATTAAATTTTAAATTTTAATTAAATTATTAAAAAAAATTAGAATAAAATTAATAATTAAAGTTATTGCTTTGTAAAAAAAAAAATAATTGCAATTTGTTTATTTTTATTTTTAGTATTAAATTCGGGTTCGGGTTCGGGCCGGTCTCGGGTTCGGGTCCATTCGGGTTCGGGCTCATTCGGGTTCGGGCTCATTCGGGTTCGGGCCCATTCGGGTTCGGGTCCATTCGGGTTCGGGTCCATTCGGGTTCGGGCCCATTCGGGTTCGGGTCCATTCGGGTTCGGGCCCATTGGGGTTCGGGCTTTTTCGGGTTCGGGTTTTTGACTTTTTGGTCAAATCGGGTTTGGGCGGGTTCGGGTTCGGGTTTTCCTGGGCGGGTTTTCGGGTTCGGGTTCATTTTGCCACCTCTACCAAATTATTCGAGATTTTTTATTTTGGTCACTCAATTATAAAAAAATATCAATTTAATCATCCACGTTATAAAAATTCATTTTTTGGTCACCCAACCGTTAGAAACTAATGGTTGGATGACGTGATAATGTCATGTGGCATTGCCACGTCATCTAACATGCCACGTGGAATTTTCGCGCTTCATTATGAATTTTTAAAAAAGATAAATTACACTTTTGATCACTTAATTTTTAAAAAATTTCTATTTAGATCACCTAACTTTAAAAAGTTTATAATTTGATCAACAACATTTGTGAAATTATTAAAATTTTTGTATCTATTGTGAACATATAACTGTCGACATGGCTTTATAACGATTTAATTATCAATTCTGTGCAATTTAATTTCATAATTATTTTTTATTTTTGTTATATATTTAGTTGCATGGAATCAAAATTATGAGCTTTCATTATAATTAGAATCTTGACATTGCGAAAATTTTTATATTTCAATTAAATTTTCTTGATTGATTGATGTAGTCTATAGTAATTACTTAAATTTATTTAGAGAAACAAGATATCAAATACTTCAAGTACGACATTTAAATGGTTTTGACAATTGAATGTATTTATCAAAATTTTAAAATTAAAGGGTATAATTACAATAAAATAAAAGTTAAAATATAATTTTAATTTCATAAAATAAAAATATTGAATGTTTATTTCTTATTTTTTATAAAGTTTGAATGCTTATTTGAGTATTATTATTATTTTAAAATATTTTAATATAGATAACACAAATAATAAAATAATTTTGATATAGATAATCAAATCGTTTATAAAAATTATGTCGGCAACGAAATAATGGATATCAAAATATTAATAAAATAAGTTTTGACAAACGTAAAATCTAGGTAATCAAATTGTAAAATTTTCAAAATTGAGCGATCAAAATAAATTTTTTTTAAAAATTAAATGATGAAAAGTATAATGTATATATTTTTTTAAATTCATAATATCACGTGACATGTCGAATGACGTGACAATGTCACGTGTCATTTGACATATGATATGGTAATGTCCGTCATCCAATCGTTAATCTTTAACAATTGGGTGATAAAAAAATAAATTTTTATAACGTTGATGATTGAATTGATATTTCTCAAATGATTAAAATAAATTAAAAAAAAAAAAAACTTTCTAAATGTTAACCGACTATATTTGTAATTTACCCAAAATCTAATAACTTGCAGCATTATTTATCCAAAGTATAACCGCGAAGTACCGAAACAGAGCCCGATAAGGTCCCCGCATTATCTTTTTAAAGATTTGATAAACAGACAGAAACAAGATAACAAACACATAAAACAGTTTGACCAACCATTAAATGCCACGTATTTTACCGCACATCGAAAACAGTTTCACAACGTGCTGCCACCTCACCGTTGTCCTTTATATATTCTCCACGCCACTCTTCCATCAATCTCCTTAGTTCTTTTCCATATCTCTCTTCTTTTCTCTGATTGTACTGCCGCAGAAGAAGAAAAAGAAGAGGATGCAGCCTACCACGTGCGCCTCCGCCTCTTCCTCCACCGCTAACTTCACTGCTAACGTTGCCGGAGGAGGAGAGATCATGCTTTTCGGAGTCAGAGTGGTGGTTGATTCGATGAGAAAAAGTGTTAGTATGAACAATCTTTCTCAATATGAACAGCCTCATGAATTTAACAATAATAACAAAATTATCAACAATAATAAAGGAGACGACAACGTCACCGCCGGTTACGCCTCCGCCGACGACGCCGTTCCTCACTCCACCGGGAGTCGCGAGCGTAAACGAGGTTTTTTTTTTCTTTTACAATTTTTGAGATCTTTACTTTTATTTTTCGCTTTTTTAATTTTTAATTTCTGATTTTTATTTTGATTTTGATCTTTTTTTTTTTTTTATAAATGAAATTAAGGGGTACCGTGGACGGAGGAAGAGCACAAGCTGTTTCTGTTAGGATTGCAAAAAGTAGGGAAAGGGGATTGGAGAGGGATTTCTAGAAACTTCGTGAAGACTCGAACGCCCACACAAGTGGCGAGCCATGCTCAGAAATACTTTCTCCGACGAAACAATCTCAATCGCCGCCGTCGTAGATCTAGCCTCTTCGATATCACCACCGATACGGTATTAACTATTATATATCTCTCTCTTTTCTCAAGACCCTTTATTACTCTTTGTTTTGCTTAGAAAACAGCTGAATCTAGAAATTAAAGAAAAAAAAGTTTGATCGGTTGAATCTCACGACTTTGACTCCTATTAGGTGGATAGATTCAAAGATGAACATTTGATAAATAAAATCAGATTTTGATTTTTTTTGGGTAGTTTTCTCATTTCTGGCTACTGAAATCTGTTTTCTTTATTTGAATTACCCTGGATAAGATAATTGTATTAATTTCTTCAAATTATATATAAAAAAATGTTTACTTTTATTAGAATTTTGCTAATAAATGAGCAAAGAAATTATTACAAATTGTTGCATTTAATGTAGAAATATTTTCATAAATTACCGGCCTTTAATTTGACCTTTTATTTTGCTACTAAATGTTTAGGTAGCGGCAAATCCAATGGAAGAAGAGCAAGTTCAAACAACTCAGGCAGCCGAAACCAATGGGTTTCCCATGATGCCGGCAGCTTTTTCTATGACTGTTAATCCGGTTGTTCTACCGGTTCCGATTGAGAATCCAATGGAAAATCTGACGTTAGGACAAGGGAATCAATCCATTAATAATGCAACAGCAAAGCTCATCGGTCCGCTTCCTATTTTCCCAGCTGCTCCTCAGCCATCTGATCTTAACTTGAACTTGAACTTGAACTTGAATTCAGTCACCGATCCTTCACCATTATCTCTGAAGCTGTCTTTACGATCTGATCAAATGGATTCTTCGTCTTCGAGGCATTCGGCCTTTCAGGTGATGCCAAGCTTCAGCAATGGAGATAGCAATAGCATCATCAGTGTTGCTTGAGAAGGATAAAGTTAAGCAAAGAAGTAAGTTGATTATTAGAGATAAATTTGGGTTTAGAACCACCAAAAAAAAAAAAAAAAAACCTTAAGGTAAAATTAGGTGACTGGATTTGAAACCTTTGGTTTTTTATGTACAGAAAAAAAAAAAAAAAAAACTGTCATGTCTTGTTGCTTTTGTTGTTTTCTGTTGGTATTATGTTTAGATTCTTGTTCATTTGTCTGTTTTTGCTGCTGATAATATAACTGAAAAATAACAAGTGTTGCTGCCTCTATTCATTACTGATCTTGCAATCTTGGTGGGTCTACTCTTATTATGACTTTCTTGTGGTTTTTATGTCTTAATTAATGAGGGAACCAAGAAACAAAAAAGAAATTTTCTGAATTTCAATTGTTGAATAAAGTCCTTGTTAAATGAATGGTAGATAGTTTTAAATTTTGATGTCTGGTTATATGGGCAGACCTTATCTTTGGAAACATGATATAAAAAAAAAAAATTAAAATATGGTATAATGAGACACGAAAAATAATATAAATATGATATGAATATACGAATATATTAAAATTTATATAAATATATCATTTTAAACACTATTATGATATAAAAAAAAACAAATATAATACAATTATACGGTTATTCTAATAAATAGGGTCTGAAAAGATCTACAGTTTCTTTTGTTTTATAAAAAAAATTATTTTTAGGTTTGAATTTGTGACCAAATAGCAAGTATAGAGTTTATCTTTTGGAATTATATGGATGGGAAAAAGGTGGGTTAGTGATTTTTGTGGTGGGTTTATGCTTATAAGGATGGAAGGGTCCTTAATTTGGACAAAAATGGGTAGCTATCCTGTTATGCATGTTACCTTAGAATCCCCAGATGGACAGGTTTTCATTTCATGACTCATGACTGTGTAGCCTGTAGTTGGTTTGGTTTTGATAATGTTTCTTCGTTGTGGATAGCTTTTTTACTTCCGAGGTTTTATGTTGTTCAAGGAGGAAATAAATGTTGCTCAGGTTTAGGTACTGACTACTGAGAAAGGATTGTACCAAGAGGTTCTCAAATGTGATTATGTGTTATGGTCGAGGTAGTCACTATCGTATCGATATCGGTGTGCCTCGGTATATCATTTCGGATTTATCAGTTTTTTTCAAATATTTTTTCATATAACTATACGTATAATCTATTTTCAAGTTTCTTAATAAAATATATATTATATACACATGCAAATATATATATATATATGTTTTTATGCAAATATAAATTTTAAATATTTAATATCTAAAATTTTTAAACATCAAATAGATAAAATAAATATTAAAATTTTAAAATATATAATAAATTACTATTAATTATGTTCAATAATTTAATTTATTAACATATTTTATTTTTAAATGTAATTATGAAAAAATAAAAATGATCATAACATAAAAAAATATTAAAACTGATTTAAAAAATCAAATAAGTGAATTTTTTTTAAAAAAAATTAAAATCTTGTACCAATCGGCACGGACCGATACTGACTGGTACAAGTCGGTACGATCGGTATGGATCGATACCAAAATCAGAACGGAATTAAAGACTGTCTGTACCGGTTTAATTAAAAATTGAGAATACCGATCACTATAATTATGATTTGAACGGAAAAAATATATAATGATTGAGAATGATTGAGTTTTAAAATTTAATTAATTGAAATTAGATGTTTCGAGATAATCTTTCGAGTTGCTTAAATTCGATCATTACGAATTTGAGTTATTGTGTTTTTTTTATTAAATCAGATTAGGTTGGTTCAATTACATTAGATAAATTTTCCGCATTCTAGTCAATTTTAGTGCATATTAATATGCTATAGAGTAACATTTAACTCAAAATAAGTGCATATATTTTATAATATCTCTATAGTATCGAACCAAGTTTTGAAGCCCGAGTTTTATAATGGTTTGAAAATTTGAAGATAAGATGATGATGTTGAAGATAAGATGGGACGCAGGGGAAGAAGTATGATTGGCGGAGGCATCTTTGAGCCATTAACTTTGAAAGATTGATATCTTGGAACAGCCTCTGCCAATAATATTTTCATTCAGATCAGGCGCAGCCTCGAGGTGACAAATTTTTTGATCTGATAGAACTTGTCCACAATCGGTTTATTCGTTTAAAATCAAATGTTCATTTATATTTAAAAAAATTTAGATAAAAATATTAAATTTAAAAAATAAAATTTTAACAAAAAAAAATGAGATTCGTTTAAAAAATAAGCTGAATTTTGATTCCAACATTCAAAGCTTAATTCAGTCCGGTTCGACTTGTTTTTTAATTAAATAATATATTATTTTTATTTATATATATATTATGTAATTTATTTTATATAAAGATTAACTATATATAATATTATAGTGTAACATTTAAAAATATGTTAAGTTATTCATGTTTAAAAATTTAATTAAAAAATATATAAAATTATTAAAGATTAAATAAAAATAATATGTATTTTTTTAAAAAAATAATATGGACGGACTTAAACGGGTTTGAGTTATCCATTTACCAATATGAACGGACTGGGACAAAATTTGATATTCATATTTCAAACCTTAACTAATTTATATGCATTTTATTCTCACAATATATATAGCAAATAAAATCCAAATTCAATTTTTAAATTCATGTTTCCAAAGTATTTTCAAACATGATTTTTTTTTCCCGTTCTCATAATAGTTGTTTTGGAAAAAGAATAACAAAGAAGGAAATATTTTAAACTTAACAGATTTGCTTCTTTTGGGAGGACAGAGAATAACATAATCTCGAAAACCATGCATATTTGAAGAAAGATATGACAGATTACAACTGAATTTTAGAAAAATGCATATATATCAGTAAACAACCTTCTTTCTTATATTCTCAAAGAATATATATATATATATATATATATATATATATATATGTTATCTCGACTCGACAATGAGTTTTGAATAAGAATATGTGTTTGATGCAAGTATTTTTATTTTTAAATTTTTTTTTTATATATTTAAAATATTATATCCCGTATTTATATTTAAATATGTGTCAGACACAAATATCAGATACTAATATTTTATAAAAAATAAAAAATTCGAGTAGCATAAAAAAAACATATTAAAGCATATAGTACTTTAATTCTAATATGTGGAATAAATTATTTGACAAAGATATGATCCTTTTCTATCTAAGCAATTGATGATCCTGAATGAACATAATTCAGCTGAAATCTGTTTTCCTCTAGTGCAAGAACCTGCTTTATTAAAGAGCAAAAGGAGAAGAGAAATTTTCTTAACTTAATAAAACTTTCCATCAGGCCATCATTGCTAGAAATTAATAAAGTTTTTCTTTTTCCCATTCATTGTTCGAGACAAAGGGGATTTGATTTATTTGCATATAAATATCCTCATGATTGTCTTGTTACAATACCTAACAATATTGAATACGAATTATTACATGATATAAATATGATACAAAAATAATAATTAAAATACGATATAAAAAAAATACGAACACGATACGAATATGTTAACATGTCAAAATTTATATAGCACAAATTATTAACATATCAAAATTTATATAAATATAAAATACTTTAAATATGAATATAATATAAAAAAAAATACATAAATATAATATAAATACATGAATTATCAGGTCTAATAAAAAATTTTGACCCTTTTTTTTTTATGTGAAAACAAAGATTCCTGTTAAGATGATGGCAAACCACTGTATGAAAGATGATTGGCCCATTTCGCAAGAGAAAAAAAAAATTCCAGACAAAGACTTAATGTCCGAGTTATCTAATTCTAATTCGGTTAAGGGCTAATTTAACATTACTATTGCGGTTGGAAAAAATTAGTTAGGAAAAAATATATTTGAAAAGTGTTGTAAAACAAAATAACGTGAAAAGCTACTGTTTGAGATTTTTATGTATTTAGCATTGCTGTGAAAAATTACTGTAAAAAGTTAAAATATTTAAAACAAACATGATATTAAAAAGTAAATAATAAGTTATTTTAAGTACTGTTTTAGTAAATTAATATTAAGATATATAAAAAAAAAAGCTCTCTTTCAAGGGTTTTTGCGTTTGGATGATATTTTGTGGTGGAAAAGAGTTTTTCCACCGCACCTTGTTTGCCATTGTAGTGAAAAGCCCCGTTTCCAAAGTCAGAAGCAATGGTAAACGGGGCCTAAATCTGTCGAATTACGAATTGGATCAAACAATTCGAAATATGATATGTAAGTGATTTAATTCGTAAAATTTATCGATTCGTAAAAAAATTGAATTTCAAACCAGATTAATTATGATTTTTAAGATATTATATTAAATATTGAAACTTTTTTCTATCATGATTATTGATTTTTTTTATTAAAATTAATTATTTTAATTATCACCTAATAATAAATATATAAAAATAATTGTAATATTTTATGTTCAGAATAATCAGATTCTGTTTCTTCTAAACAAATCAAAACGACGACTACTATCGTATTGCACTTTTTATAAATAAGGAATTACATTTCAATTTTCGTTCCACGAATTAGATCGATCCGCGTTATTTACAACTCTGCTTTACGCCACAAGTTCTGGAAAACATTGCTTAATCATGGAGTATAGGTTCCAAGTTTCTTAATCTGTTTCAAAGTCGCATGATAAAGGAGGTAATTATTATGCGAAACTTGTAATGAAATTCTCTTTTCCTTTTCACTATGTATTTTATTCAGTTTTGTTTTAAAAAATTTTGAGTTAAAAAAAGTTTGAGTTTGAAGAAATGTGTTTAAAAAAATATGGTAAAAAAAATATGATTTAAGAACTTTTAAATCGTAAGAACTTTTTTTTTTTATTTGGTTCGATATTGTGTTTGCGATGAAATATAATTTTTTAATTTAAAAATTGTACCAACAGTAATATTAAATGGGGTCAGTTTTTTCTCTGTTTCTAAATTACCAACTCACTCTAGAGTCTTGAATGGGTGAGTTTTTGATTTCCTGAGATCCCTCTTATCTCCTACTTTTTTTATGTGACGTTTGATTTTAGTAAAGAAGATGAAGATTTTGAGTTTATTAAGAAAAGGGAGTTACTGTAACATTTGTTTAGTACCCTGGCATATCCACTATGCAGATTTGGTTGTGTAAGTGGATACAGCTTGATTTGCTTTTAAGAATTAAGTTGTTTCCTTAATCAATTATTGATTAAAAAAATAATTATTTATATTATCTTCTGCAACATCTTAGCAACCAAAATTTAAAAAAAAAATCATCTTGGAAACTTGATTCCTTGATTGAAACTATACACTCGTAGAAAAGATATTGGGTAGAATCTCTAGATTCTTGATGTTTTTGCATCTAAATTTAGTCTGAAGCATCCAATCAAGTCACTTTTAACTTAAGTTATTCGTATTTTTTTTATTTTTTTTTAAAATACTAATGTCCAACATGTGTCTGACACATATTCGAACTTTATCTTATTTATACTTTATATTAAGCAGCTATGTTGTTCCGACTCTTCAATTTTATTGAAGTACCTGTGTCCGACGCATATCCGGACATGGATATGAGGATATGACCCTCCAAAGATCCTTCAAATACATGAAAAAACTTAAAAAAAATATTGAACATACCCGTATCCGACACTTACACCCGAATCCGAGTTGTTGGATTATTGAGTCCAAATTCCACATTGAGTAACTTGGTTGAACTAAGAGAGTATCATCCCATATTGCTTAGTTATGTTAAGCCTAAGAAGGTCCTCGTCTATAAGTAGGAGTTTTGGCCTTTAAAAGAAGACCACCATTATCTCTTGTGAAAAAGATTCTACATTTAAGTAAAAGTTGTATTGAGGCGGAGCTATATATATATATATATATATGAAGATGGTTACTTCTTTCTACTTAATGGTATGGTGTGGGTAGAGGTGGCAGTATGTAGGGAGAAAGCTTTGATCGATGCTTCTCATGTACCTTCTTTATATAGGCAGCAAACACGCATCACTGTCTCTTTTCTCTTCATGAACCATGAGAGGATTCATTTCCCCCGCCTGGTTGCATCACGAATGAACAAGGCTTCGAGCTACTCTACAGTTTTTCTGACCTTTGGCTTCCATAAATTGAGGCTGCATCAGTAACCATATCAGAATCTGTTGCAGGTGTGTGGTTTTTGGTTGCTGTTGGATGTCCAGTTGTTTTCCAAGACTCATCTTGGCAATAGAAAATGATGAAAGCTTAATGATGTTCACCACCATCTTCATTGATTTCTCACAAAGGGACTTGTCATTTCTTTCCTCAATCATCTTTTTCAATACTTTGATGCAAGTTTTTGCACTTGGGGCCAAATTCCATATATATACAAGTAGATGATTTAAAAATGAGCTAATGATGAACTGTGTATATAAATAAGCCTTTTGAAATGTTTCTCTGAAGCCATTTGAAAGAATATATCAGCAGATGAAGGAAACATGAAATAACTTTCTCTAGTGGGTGGATCTTAGAAGTGGCCATTGGGCGGGTTCGTGTGGGTTCGAGTTAGACCATTTCGGGTTCGGGTTCATTTTGCCACTTATAAAGAGGCCGTTGAGTGAGCAGGGTAACTGGAGTCTGGTATGGACCTCTTATCTCAACCTCTCTAATGAAGCATCTGTCATTCACATAGCCTGATATCACATTAACCTTGAGCCTAGATCTCTCATAATTGATTCCTGGCAAATTTTTATCATAATTGATTAACAGTAATTCACATGAAAGTTTTGGGTTTGATTCTAAATTGACACCAATCCTTTTTAAAATCTTGTTTATAATAAGACAGCTGATTATAAGCTAAGTGCCATAGAAACGTGCTGTCCACAATCAAGCTTAGAACTCAGCATCTTGCTTGTTTCAAGCAAAATGTAAAGTCAGATGGAATGAGATTCCTCTCTGAACTGCTTTCTACTTTCCATTTTCTGAATGCTTCTCTTTGTAACTATATATTTTTTTTTTCTTCACTTTTTTGGAGTGACCTTCATCACATCTATAAGGAATTTTAAGACAGAATCTGATTTCTCTCAAAAGCCAGCCTTAAGGTACTTCAGTGCTTTGGGTTGCATCATATGTTCATACCTATGTTATTCAGACTCGGGTGTGAGTATCGGATAAGGGTATGCATCCGATATAGATATGTTCAATTTTTTTCTAAGTTTTTCCATGTATTTGGAAGGTTTTGGAGGGTCATATCCTCATACCCATGTCCGGATATGCATTGGACACGAGTATCAGACACGGATACTTCGAGAAAAATGAAGAGTCGGAGCAACCTAAGTTCATACGTTTCAGTTTAACAACTAAATAAGATTTGAAAAGGCTCTTGACATCACAGGTGGAGAATAAACATGATTTGGCTGAATTCTGCTGTGTGGGAACCAACTATACCACCTCCACAGCAGGTAAGCCATATGATCATCTTACCATCCCAAGGCCAGGGACATGAGAAATTGGGGGACAAAAAATAAAAAAAATAATAACTGAAGGTTGGATTGAATCTTTCTCTCCACACACCATTGCTTGCAAAGGAGCTGAAAGACTGAAACATGCATTCTGCCATGCAATTGCTTCTGTCTACAAGTCCAAGACTTGCAATACACTCAGCTTTAACTCAAGAAGGGCAAAACCCTGCTTTGCCATGCAGCTCAGTCTTGGTTTTGCTTAGAGTTCAATGTAAATTAGGACATCTTTTTGCTTCCTTTGACATCAATTCACATTCTTGTTAGTTTAAGACCTGGCAATCTATGTAGCGTATCATGTTCGTGTTTTTTTTTCATATCATAATCATATTTAAAGTATTATATATTTATATAAATTTTGACATGTTAATAATTCGTGTTATATAAATTTTGACACGTTTGTGTATTCGTATCATGTTTGTGTTATTTTTTTCGTGCCGTGCCGTGTCGCGTTTTAGTTATTTTTTATGTCGTGTTGTGTAATCTTATCATGTCCAAAATTGCCGGATCTAGTTAGTTTGTATTACTTAGTCCTCTTTAGGTTTTTTAGCTTGAAATTGAGAAAACTCATTATTGATAAAGTACGGGTGACATAAGATCAATTTTATACTATTATTGTAGAATATACAGGTAAGCAAATGTAAGGTTTTCAATTTCATTACTATATTTTTAGCAATTGAAAGTTCTGTGACCTAGTAAAGACATGTATTTGGCACAAAATAATTCCTGTTGAGTGATGGATTAATGAAAGAATCAGCTCAAAAACTCAAAACAGGAGGATGAATCATATGATTGGATAAAGCCTAAAAGTTTATATTCTATATGGTGGACGAAAGCATCTTGAATTCATCGAGTTTTTAACATAATGTTATAAGTTATGATGCTCCGACTCTTCATTTTTCTTAAAGTATCTGTGTCCCACGCATATATAGACATAGGTATGAAAATATGATCTTCCAAGAATCCTCCAAATACATGAAAATCTTGAAAAAAAATTTGAATATACTCGTGTCGGACACATACCCGTGTCCGCCGAGTCTTATTTGTGCTTGTCGGGGTAACAACTATTTATTGGAAGTTAGCTACTTACTTAAAGAAAGAAGTTCCTTCCCTTACTAGATACTACACACAGGCTTCCTCTATCTCTTCGAGCCCGGTAACGAATGCTATGCCCCAAACGACTCTTTTCTATACTATTCTGTAATAGCTATCCCTCTCTCCTCAAATGGCTAGTTTAGCATTACTCGCTACGCCCCTTGAGTGCCAAAGCCTCCTGATCCTACTCCTACTCTTGCATTAAGTCTTTGTCTCAATGACTGCTAAATCTCTTCCTTGGCTTAGTATAACTCCTCAAGAAGCCGATTTCTATACACTCTGCTAGCTCTTCTTTAACAGAAGCTATAGACTGCCCCATGTTATTAATCTTATGACGAATTTCTATACTGGTCATGTCTTTGACTGAATTCCATCCTGCTTCAAGTTCACCGGTGATGTCCGGAGCTCACACCCGAATCCGAATAACATAGGTTATAAGCAAGGAAATCGAAAATCTATAATAACAGCAATCGAACAAAAGTAGATGTATTTAGATTAGAGAATAGAGATCAATATAAGCAAATTTTATTTCTTATTTCTTCATTGTAAACAATAGATTTACAAGAGCTATTATAGGCCTATGAGCACTGTTATTTACTTAGAAGAAAGCCAAGGGTTAGGAGCCACATAAGAATACCCCTGAAAATGCTCACCTGCTGTTGGAGTGGAGGCCGGCGAGTCATCTGCAGGCATTGTTGTCCAGCATTTGTCAAAGTTGGCTGTACAATCCTTTCCACTCACATCTGGTTTGAACTTAGGCTGAATTTCTCTACCTTCTAATTTCTTCCAGTTGATTGACCGAAACCATTTATGTTTCTTTATCTCATCCCCTCCACCAGGCCCACTGCCCAACCTTCTTGACGGTTCCTTCTGCAGCAACTGCAAAATCGGAAGGAGATTTTTACATCATTTGCGACTTTGTAGAAAGAATAAACTGAGGAAAAGAACCGCATTTGAAACATATACTTACCCCTTTCAGTAAAGAGTGAGCTTCAGTACTAAGGAATGGTGGAAGTTTGACTTTCTCTTGGATAATTCTTTGCTGAAGCTTCTTCCTATTTGCATGTGTAAAGGGAGGCTGCAAGAAGGGGAACCATATAACTTTTATGGACAAAAAGTATAGAAATAGTAATTCAAGATGGCAGTCTCCCAGCTCCCAAAAGAATCTCCTGATTCTTTAGTTCTAGCTTAATATTCCAACATTTAAAACAGCCAACAGGACATGCCATTTTTTTTCCTTGGTTATTCTGCAAGGAGAATGCTTGATGATGAATCATTGAATTAAATCCATGTATTGACATCCTTAGTTCTTATTTGTTCCAAGAGAGCAAACAACCTATGTTACTCGGACTCAGGTGTGAGTGTTGGATACGAGTATGTGTTCGACACAGGTATGTTCAATTTTTTTCCAAGATTTCCATGTATTTGAGGGTTCTTGGAGGATCATATCCCCATACCCATGTCTAAATATGCGTCGGACACGGGTGTCGAACATGGGTACTTCAAGAAAAATGAAGAGTCGAGCAACATAGCAAAACAACCACCATTTTTTAATTAACTCATTAATACGAACAAATATTTCTAAAATCACTCCAAAAATAATGACGATATATAGAAAACTCGAATCGAACCTGAACCAGCTAATCAACAGTCTATCAATGTCCATGTTCATGTTCACAAAGTTTGAACTTATAACTTGTAAAACTTGAAAGTTTTACATACTGAAAATCTCTGTATATTACCTGCCCAGTTAGCATTTCATATAATAGTATCCCAGTACTCCACCAATCTGCATCTTTGTTGTGACCTTTGGACTGTAAAATTTCTGGAGCCATGTACTCGGTGGTCCCGCACATTGAATTTGATCTGCTTGATTCCTCAATTTCCTTGGCCAGTCCAAAATCAGTGAGCATAACCTGAGACAACAGACAGATTCAGGAATTGGGAATACTCAGTGAGATTAAGAATAAGAGCAGAGGTATATATTGACTTTCAAGGATGTTCCTGCAACAAAAATTGAGAGTATATGAGCATGGCTATTACATGTCCATTAGCATCCACAAGAATATTTTCGGGTTTAAGATCTCGATGCACGATCCCGCACTTGTGAAGATGTGAAACAGCAGATACAATCTCAGCAGTATAAAATCTTGCCTGATCCTCACTATTCAAGACATGTAAAAAACCAAAATTAAAAAGTTGCAAACAGACAATTACTTGAAGTTCTGAACTTGAAACACAGGATATACCTGAATATCCCCTGGCGATATAGGTGAAAGAAGAGATGGCCTCCATTTATAAAATCCAGGATCAAATAAAGCTTAGACTTTGTCTGTAGAGTTACATAAGAAAAGAACTGAGAGCATTGACATAGTGTGATCCTATGTTGATGTGACTCTTCATTTTTCTTGAAGTTTTTTCTTGAAGTACTTATGCCCCGACACATATTCGGATATGGGTAAGAGGATATGACTCTTCATGGACCCTCCAGATATATGAAAAATTTTTGAAAAAATTGATAATACACGTGTCGGACACATGCTCATATCCGACACTCACACCCGAGTCCAAAAAACATAGTTGTGATCCACAGGTTCAGCTCATAGTTAATGCTCCAAGAGAGATGCATATTATGGATTAGAAGGGAGATAAAATTGATTTGAAACATCCTAAGACCTCATATAAATAGTTCAAAAAGACAAATTGCTGAACCATAAAAGACCTTGTATATCAATTGCAGCAAGCCTTTAACCATTTTGAAAGGAAAAAGAAAGAACCCTCTAATATTTTGACCATTTTGATAGTAGGAACAGTCCAGTTAATGACAAAAGCAGTATCTTTAGTTAGATATCAGGCTGAAGCCTAAACAACAAATATACCATATTTTAGTTATATCAGAACAAGATAAATATTTCAAATCCAAACCATTCAATTGCAGTTAAAAAAGGAGCATCATTTATCATATCAGCTGACCAGAATCATAAAAAGTATAAAAAAAAAAAAAAAAAAAAAACAATTCTTTTTTAGAAAAATGAAAACTTGAGTAGTAAAAGGGCAAAAATTTATGAAAAGATGCAAATAAAAGAGAAAGTAAATTGAATCAAAATTATAAAAAATTGCATATCGTACCTGGAAAGAGTATCTAAGCTGAACAATAAATGGATGAACAACTTTAGTGAGGATATCTCGCTCAGCTTTCATGTAATCCACATGGTTCTTTCTAATGATATTGTCTTTCCTCATAACTTTCATAGCCAAAATCCCATCACCTTCCTCATCATTCCTTCCTTTTTTCCTCACTTGAAAAACTTTCCCAAAAGCTCCTTGTCCGACTACTCTCAAAATCTCAAAATCCTCGGGCCCAATCTTAGTCTTTGCTTCTTCTTCTTCTTCAGCTTCAGCTTCAGCTTCATTTTCGGATTCAGCTTCTTGGAGTTGTTGGATTTGGAAAGGGAGGGAAGAAGAGAGGGTGTAACGAGGAGAAGGGCCCACGTAAGAGTGGGACCTGGTGTGGATGACTGGAGGGTCCCCCAGAAAAGCAGAAGGGGGAGACGTGGAGGATGATGATTGGATGATGGGGTTGGGATGAGGAGTGAAAGGGCCAAAAACATCGGAGAAGTCAAAGTCAGGGTTGGAAGGAGGAGGAGGAGTGATGGTGAGTTTCTTGAGATTGGTAGCTAAAAGGGATTGAAGATTTTTCTTTTGGGATGAAGAAGTTGATATCATCTTTGTTGCTAATTCTTTTGTTTGTAAAGTGCTTTTTCTTAGCAGAAAACAAAGAAAGAAAAAGATGGGATTTTTTATTTTATTAGCCAAAGGATGCAGGCTGAGAAGAACAAAGATTTCATTATAAGAAGAAGAAGAGAGAGAGAGACCAAAAGGAAGTGAAAGTACAGAGGAGATCACATAGAAAAGGTGAAGAAGGAGAAGAAAGAGAGACACAGATGTTAGATGGAAGTGGCAATAATTTAGGGGTCTATGATTTCAGGAACGCGCGCTTGTGACCGTGACAAACACTCGCCAAAATTTAGAAATTTTGTGTTGAATTTTGTTTTTGTCTTAAATAGATTTTTTTTTAAAATTATTATATATAATAATATTCTGGTTTAATACATTGAAAATAATAAATAAAATTATAAATTTTTATATTTAATATAATATTATTATTATAAAAAATATATTAATTAATTTTAAAAAATATTTTAAAGATATTCGTTAGTAAAATCATTTTACATTTTACATACTGCATGGCCCCAAATTGTTTTCTTCTTTGCAAAATTGTTTTTATTTTTGAAAAATAAATTTATTTTTTTAAAAAATTAATATTTTTTGTTGTTTGGATGATTTTGTATAAAATAATTTTTGTTGTTTGATTGTTTTATGAAAAATCTGAATTGATAAAAAGAATTGATCCCTACAATATTGAATGATAGATTTTTTTTTTTTTCAAGTAAAATCAATTTTTTTTTGTTTTACTTCAATTTTTAAAAATGTCTTACGTTTTTTTTAAAATATAAGATATTTTTTAAATAAATAAATTAACTTTTTTGTTAAAATATAATTCATTTTATGTTAATCAAGATATTTTTTTTATGAAACAAACATAAAAAATATGAAAGTTATTTTTCAAAAGTTATTTTCACAAAACAATCGGAGCCTCATATTCATGCAAAAGTTAATAGTAGGTTAAAATATTTAAATAGTTTTTGTATTATAGTAAAAAATGTATTTTAATCTTAGTATTATATAAGTGAATAATTTAATTTTTATACGTTTGAAATTTGTGCAAATAAGTAAAATTGATAACAGTGTTAATGAGAAATCGTCTAAATGCTGATATGAACATGTGAAACTAACAGAAAATATGATTTCAAAAAAAAAATAAGACGTGTCAGTTTTTTGCCCAAGTGAATTTAAAAAAATATAAATTTTTTTACCTAAATTCCTCCTTTATCCGTAAAAGTATGTTATCATTTTTTTCGAAATCATCTATTTTGTTAGTTTCTAAATTTTACCTGAGCAAAAAAATTTGACACATCATCATTTTTTTTTCCAAGTCCTCTATTCTGTTAGTTTCACATGTCCATGTCAGCATTTAGACGATTTTTCATTAACCTTGTAATCAATTTTACTTATTTGCACCAATTTTATATGTATAATGATTAAATTATTTACTTTTATAATACAAAAACTAAAATGCACTTTTAACTATAATACAAAAACTATATTTCAATCGTTAGTAGTAGTAGGCAAACACACATATGAACTGCTGATACCGTATATAACGAATTCTTAATTTTAGTAATTGGAATTTAATTTTTTATAACTTCAAACACAAAGAAGTAAATGTTTTAGTAATAAAAGAATGTTTATAAATAAAAGATTAGAATACTATTTTAAAAGTTTTTTTGTGTTAGGTTAAGAAATTATTACTGTAATACAAATAACCCTTTAAATTTTAGCAAATGAGATCCTTACCAAGATAAAATAAATTATTATACTAATGTCTCGTTTAACATTGTTGTAGAGATAATTTTTGAGATCAAAAATTATTTTTATCGCAAAGGTAATATTAAACAGATAAAAAAATTAGCTTTTGAGATTAAAATTATAATTTAAAAAGTCAATCCAAAAAGTTAAAAAATAAAATTTTTGGATTTTAAAAATTGATTTTTGGATAAAATGATTTTATTATTCTCATTTTTTTACATTTTTATTATTTTAAATATATATTTTTGATATTTTAATTTTTTATAATATTTTTTCACAATTATATCAAACACTTATAAATTCTTAAATCATAAATTTTTATTATATTTTTTTAATATATATATTTTTTTAACCCAAATTTATTTAAGAGCAATGCTAAATTAGGTTTTTTTATCCAAATATAGCCAAAAAAAATTATATCCCAAAATAACGATCTTTTCAGATTAATTCTCAAAATCCGCTTCTTTTTTTACTAGCTGGGAAATCGCCATCCCCCATGGCGATTTTCCAGTGTAAAAATTTGTATTTTGGCAAAAAAACCAAGGGAAATCGCCATGGGGGGTGGCGATTTCCCTTGGTATTTTTTACCAAATTTGCAAAAAATATCAAGGAAAATCGTCACCCCCCATGGCGATTTCCCTTGGTACTTTTTGCAAAATTTGCAAAATTGATCAAGGGAAATCGCCATGGGGGGTGGCGATTTTCCTTGATACAATAATTTTTTTCCTTAAATTTAAAAAAAATTGTAATTTTATTTTTAAATTTTGTATTTTAATTTTAAAAATTATAAATTAAATTAAAAATATTTTCTAGGTTTGGTTATTTATTTTTTTAAATATATATTGAAAATGTAATTTAATTTATTATTAAAATTTTATAAAAAATAAAAATATATTTCTTATTAAAATTTAAAAAAGAAGATTATATTTCTTATTAAATTTTTATATCAAAAATTTTATTTGTTATACTTTTTTTAATATTATAAAAAATAAAATTTAATTTATTATTAAAAATTTATAAAATATACTATTTTATTGCTTATTAAAATTTTAAAAATAAAATTATATTTCTTATAAATTTTTTTTATCAAAAATTTTATTTCTTATACTTTTTTAATTTTATAAAAAATAAATTTTAATTTATTAAATATACTATTTTATTGCTTATAAAAATTTAAAAAATAAAATTATATTTGTTATACAATTTTAATTTTATGATGTAGAAAATATTGGAATTGGATTCCATTTGCAATTGATGAGACTAATGATTTAGGGTTTGAGAGAGATTTCAGCTATTTTTCAGTCCATCAAATGCTGCAGAAAATATTGGAATTGGATTCCTTCTGCAATGGATGAAACTGATGATTTAGGGTTTGGGAGAGGTTTCAGCTATTTTTTAGTCCATCAAATGCTGCAGAAAATATTGGAATTGGATTCCTTCTGCAATGGATAAGACTGATGATTTAGGGTCTGGGAGGTTTCAGCTATTTTTCAGTCCATCAAATGCTGCATAAAATATTGGAATTGGATTCCTTCTGCAATGGATGAGACTGATGATTTAGGGTTTGGGAGAGGTTTCAGCTATTTTTCAGTCCATGAAATGCTACATAAAATATTGGAATTGGATTCCTTCTACAATGGATGAGACTGATGGTTTAGAGTTAGGGATAGCTTACAACTATTTTCCAGTCCATCAAATACTGTAGAAAATATTGGAATTGGATTCCTTCTGCAATGGATGAGACTGATGATTTAGAGTTAGGGATAGGTTTCAGCTATTTTTCAGTCAATCAAATGCTGCAGAAAATATTGGAATTGGATTCTTTCTGCAATGGATGAGACTGATGATTTAGAGTTAGGGATAGGTTTCAGCTATTTTTCAGTCAATGAAATGCTGTAGAAAATATTGAAATTGGATTCCTTCTGCAATGGATGGGACTATTAGACAGTCCAGTACAAAGGATGGGATTTATCAATCAGATTTTGCATTGAATAAGTTATAACTTTTTCAGTCAAATAGTCCTAGGCAGAATATGAGAATCAGATTCCATCCTATACAAAGGATGGGATTTGTCATCTGGTACAACATAATGAACCATTATAAATTCATAATACTTATGAAGGTTTACAATACCCCCTACAACAGTTTTTCAATTAGATTTTTCCTAAGTGCTAAAACCTCCTCATTCTCATCCTTCTATATTTCTTCTTTCTTTTGCGGAGTGATAATACTTACATTCTCATCTTTCTTAGTTTCATTACTACACAACATGAGCAATAGAGTGATCGCATTGGTCTACTATAATGGCCAAATTCATAATACTGACGAAGGTGCTACCTTTGATTGTGAACGTCCTAAAAGTTTTCGTGTTGAAGAAGACGTCACATTAGAGGAACTGAAGCTGCAAATTCATACAAAAATTAAAGCTGGAAATAGAAAAAGAGTTTTAGAGGTTAAGTATAGGCATCCTTTTTCTATTGGTGAACCCGATATAGAACATTTCCACTTGAAGATGATGATGATGTCAGATGCATGTTTTATGCTCATGAGACTTTGCAAATGTTGGTGTACTTGAGTTAAATGCTGACATAGAGGATGTTGACGATGATTGTGGCCCTTCAAATGTTCGCACAACAGAAAACTTTCTCATAGAAGATTATGATTCTGGGTCGTTCTATGTTCACACTACATACGACGTTCCCATAGAAGAAGTCGTGCCCTTATCTCAAGCTACAACTTTTCAGACTTCATTAGTCTCACAAACAATTCCTACTACCCTCGAAGATGAGCCAGCTGGTGTTGATCCTGTTCGTCCACGTGGAGTCCATGGTGAAGATGTTGGTGAATTTAGTGAGTAGGAAGAGGATGCTGAATTCGCAAGTGATGACAATAGTGATTCTGACCCAGACGTCGTCCCTGCTGAGATCAACACTCATGGAGATCTTCCCCCATATGAGGCTGCATCCCATATGCATACCCTGGATCTGGAGGCAATGCATGTGCCGGAATTTCCTGAGTATGCTCATACATTAGCTACGCCTCTGACATTTGATCCATCTGCAGTTGATCTGTGTGTTGGGTTACAATTCCCAACGAAAGAGGCTGTGCTTTCAGCTATCAAGCACTATAACATCAAAAACTCTGTAGATTATAGAGTAATTGAATCTGAGCGGACGAAATATTATGCCAAGTGCGTAATGTATGGAAATGGGTGTAATTGGAGAATAAGGGCAACTTTTATGAAGAAGAAACAGGCATGGGAGATTAGAAAATATGAAGGGCCTCATACTTGCACATCGGGGAGGATTTCACAAGATCATTGCAAGTTAGATTGTAACATGATCTGTTCATGCATTTTGTCATTGGTCCAAGAAAATTCGGAGATTTCCGTTTCAGTTTTGATCGCTGAGATGCGAATCCGGTATGGATACATCACCTCCTACAAGAAAACGTGGAAAGCAAAGCAAAAGGCAATTGTTCGAGTTTTTGGCGATTGGGAAAGATCGTACAATGAGCTACCTAAATGGTTAGGTGCAATGCAACATTTCGTGCCTGGTACAATTGTGGAATTGCAAACGGTACCTGCATATCACGGTGATCGACTGGTCCAGGGTAAGAAAATATTCCATCGACTATTTTGGACATTTAAGTCGTGCATTGAAGGGTATCCGTATTGTAAACCTATTGTGCAAATAGACGGTACTTTCTTATATGGAAAATACAAAGGCACATTATTGTTAGATATTGCACAAGATGGCAACCGAAACATACTGCCAATTGCCTTTGCCATTATGGAGGGTGAGATAACAGAGGCTTGGTCATTCTTTCTCACTAACTTGCGTAGACACGTGACAAAACAGCCTGGCATTTGCTTGATGTCTGATCGACATGAAGCCATCAAAGCTGCGATTTGATGCGATGGTAGTGGATGGAATCCTTCACATGCATATTCAGTGTACTGCATTCGACACATTGCAGCGAACTTTATGAAAAAGTTTAACAATAAGGAATTGCGTCGACACATTGTTAACATGGGTATGGAATCAAATCATAGTTATTTTATATCTTATATTTCGTTTAGTATATAAAATAATACTGAAATTCACAAGTTTTTTGTTTTAAAATTTATTAGGATACGAGTTGAGACGACCGAATTTTCATTTCATGTATGACAATCATAGTGGAGAAAATGCAGAGGCGGCTAATTGGCTTGATAGGATCCCCAAGGAGAAGTGGGCCCAGTCATATGATCAAGGAAGACGTTATGGCCATATGACAACCAACCTAGCTGAATCTATCAATTCGGTGTTGAAGGGAACGCGTCATCTTCCCATTACTGCTTTAGTGCAATCAACATATTATAGGTTGGCTACACTTTTTGTTAAGATGGGGAACAAGCAAATTGCAATGATGGAGGGAGGGCACACATATTGTGAAACAGTCACACAGGCTATGCAAGAAAATCGCAAGAAAGCTAACTCCCACTTTGTTCGTAATTTTACGCGAGCAAATCAATCTTTTCTGGTTGAAGAGTTAGTTGATCCACAAGAGGGTGTTTCTGCAATGAAGTACAAAGTCAATCTTAGTGACATGTGGTGTGATTGTGGAAAGTTTCAAGCATAAAGGTTCCCTTGTTCACATGTAGTTGCTGCTTGTGCACATGTCTATGTAGATTGCATGCAATATGTGGACAAAGTCTATAGACTGGAAACTATATTGAATGTTTATAGACATGAGTTCGAAGCTGTTGGAAATGAAGGTTACTGGCCTCAATATGATGGTCCAGAAGTGTGTCCCAATCAAGAAATGCGAAGAAATCCACATGGTTGGCCAAAATCAAGTCGTATTCGTAATGAAATGGACCTCAGGGAGAAAGGCCAACCAAAACGTTGTGGATTATGCAGAAATAAAGGTCATAACCGTCAAAATTGTCCGCATCGATCTGGCACATTGGGGGAGACTTCGCATCAACAATAAATGAATTACATGTTTTCATAACCTGTAATATTTACATATAAGAGAAAATGTAATGCAAGTTTTTGTCAACTTATCATGTAATTTGGATTATTATTTTATTTAAAATGAAAAAAATTATAAAAATATAACTCAATTATATTTTTTTTTACAATTTTTTAAATTAAATAACAACATTAAGATATAAATTAAATAACAACATTAAGATATAAATTAAAATAAAATATAACAATTAATTTCCCAACAAATTTAAAATAAATAACATGAAATGCAAAACATATAAATTTATATATTAGAAATTTAAAACACATTATTCTCGTTATATTGATAAAAGTACATTTATTCTAATTATTGCGTGGTGTAGAGCAACAGTGTCGAGCTCTTCTAGTGCGTGGTGGTTGCACCCGTCGTTCAACCTCGTCAGTGGCACGTATTCGCGGTCGACCACGACCTCCTGCTATAACCGCCACTGGTTCCGGTTGTATGTCATCAGTCATTTCTTCCGTATCAAAAATTTGAAACCCACTGCTGGATGAGCCAACACCTAGTTCACCCATAACGGGAACCTGACTACTAGACGGACCCATAAATGATGTACCATCAAATGCTGACGAAGGGGTTCCAAAATGATACATTGATGTTAGATATGCTGAACTTGCACTTAGGATGGGGAGCTGGTCATCTAACCTCGTTCTTGGCGTTGATGGTCAGTAACACTCATCAACGTCATATCCGGGATGACTTACGGAATAACGATGACTGGATGGTACTCCATGATCCCGTTCAGGTTCAGGATGATTAAATGACATCCTCGGTGCTGTGAACTCCGATGAGGTCGGTTGACGCGTTCGCCCACGTTGTCGGTGAGGTCTAGGAGCATCCATATCATGTGTAGTGATGGAGACTCAATTACGAGTTGTAAACCCAAGTGCAGGTTATGTTCAAGTAATAAATTCTCGGGTGTCCGAGGTCGAACCACAGGGAAGCGTATTAGTAAGTATAAGTTAAATATATAAGAAAAAGAAAGTAAACAAGATATTAGGGAATCAACAACAAAACAAGATAAACAAGATATTAGAGAACAAAATAAACAAAATAACATAAAAGAAATTAAACAAGATATAAAAAACAATAAGAAAAGATGTTGAGGTTAGAGAATCCACTCTTGGTGTTATGCTAAGATTAATCTTGTTTTATTACACAATTGAAATCCACACATAAAGGAGGTTCCAATCGGAAGGTTTAGCAATTCAGTCCAAATTGTCCAACGTCCATAGCATATGATATTATGTTCATTTGGTATCCTCAAAACTCATAAAAAGAGTCCAAGCATTCCTTATGCCAAGGTATATGTCTACAACAAATCAAGGTTATGAAACCAAGCATTTACTGTGCCATTTTCCTTGTCAATAATGAATCAAGATCCCTACTTTGTAAGTATGATTTTAAACCAAAAGAAAATATTATCTATACTAGTGTTTATAAATGATGATTCATTTTAGCTCATGTTTAAGAGACTAACCTTAGCATTTACCAAAAGCTTCACCTCATCACCTCAACAATATGATTAGCAACACATACTAGATATGAATAAAATGAAAAGAAATGTAAGAAGCATAAGTAAATAAAAAAAAAAGAAAACTAGAGAAAGGAAATAAGAAGAAAACTTAGAGAATTTTATTACAATGGCTAATATCCTCCCAATCTCTCTTTTAATGCTCATCCAAGGCCCTCTATTTATACACATTTTGGAGAGCTAAATGAAAAGTGACAAGCTTTATAAATTTCAAAGGTAGGTATAATAGGTGGGTGCATTTTTCTAACAATTTTCGTCATATTGTATGACAATTCTGATCAGCCAGCTTGATGGTCGATTTTGTCAATGTTGGAGGCTCGATCTGATCAAATGGTCTTCTAGAAAAATATACCCCTATCAGTTACGGATCCATAGCCGTTGGAATCAGATCATTTGCTCATGTGGATCGGAAGATATGGTCAAAATACCAAAACAGGTCAGCACAGACGTCATTGCACATCAGCCAACTTGATGGTCGATTTCGCTAGGGAAAATGACTCTGTTTCAAGAAGTGTAAAACATGAAAAAGATAGATATGCCTCTTAACTATGCACTGTAAAGATTTCAGCCTTAATGCTTCAGTGAAACTCCATATATAGCTGATATGGCAAAAGGTGTCGGAACTGGAACTGAATTGGATTTGCCCTTAATTCTTGATTTAACCTAGTAATCTGAAATCACTCAAAGAAACTCGTGAAAAACACCAAATTACATAAAAATATAAAATATCATAAACACAATTAGACTAAGCAATAATAACTCGTATTTGACACAAAACAATAATAAAACATAACTAAGAACTATTTAATTATACGAGTTATCACACCCCCACACTTTGATTGTTGCTAGTCCCTAGCAACGACTCAATAAAAATAAAATAAGAAAATCTAATCTAATCCATTTTCGTTGGAAATCACGGTGGCACTTAGCATGTGACACAAGCCTTTAAACCCCTAGGTGTCCCTAGTGGACGAGTTTAGTCTCGTGAGGGTTTGCTAGAACGATACCCACAAACATTGAAAAACTAAAATATAAGTAAACTACATACACTAAAAATATTTACTCCTAATCCTTTCAATATAAATTAGAGACAATCTTTGAACAAGTCTTATAAACTAATCAATAGCTCAAAGAATTTCACAAAAATTCATGCTTGAATGTAAATAAATGAGTTAAGCCAATATTAACATAACATATTTCAATCAAAATAGTGCATATTCAACTTAATCTCAACTTCTCACTATACTCTCATGATTTTCACTCTTTAAAGTAGTGGTAAAGTGTTTACACTCAATCAATCTCATGAAAACAGTTCTACCATATGCTTGCTTGTCCACCTATTCTCCACTATTTAGATCATACAACTTCATAAATCAAGAGGTCTTTTTTCAAGGTTGTAATGGGGCCAAAGGGTTATAATGTGGTTAAAGAACAAAAGGATAAAGATATCACAAAGGTTCCAAAGAGTTCATAGAGTTTAGAGACATAATAAGATCATACAAATAAAACTTCTCAAAACTCTTATAAAGCACATAATAACATAGGCTAAATATTCATGTTGAGCCTTTGCTTCATTCTAACCAACTTTGTAACATCTTTTTCTTTACTTTAACTAGAAGTTCAAGAGAAGATTTTTTTTTTTTTTAATATGGGAATGTATTTGATAATGATCCCTTTCTTTTTCTCTTGACTTTTGCCTCTCTCCTCCCCCACACTTATCTTTCGTTCTAACCCAAATTTTCAAAAAGTATCCCTTGTTTTTGCAATATGTCTCAAAATATATAATCCATCTTTAGAACAAGGGTAAGGATATAAGTATATTTAGGCTAGGTGTAAGTTCTGGTTACCAATAAAATAGCATATTTAATGTAGGCTCAAATTAGCTCACTAGTGGGGATGTTCTCTTAGAACATTAATAATGGATGGCTGTTTGGCTCTGGTTATAATCCTAATGCCTCTATCATATTCATGTTGTCACATGTATCAATATAGTCTCAAACGGTTTAAAGCAAGTTCTAGAGAATCATGTAATCATAAGAGCACTCAAGAAAGAAATTAGATTGATTTGTATAATACATCAATCATTATAGGCTCAAAAACTCACAAGGATGATTATACAAGTCAGATTAAATCTAAACATGCTTCTTTCTCAATCAACATATCATATTAACATTGGCTCATAAAAAGGTTGACATCAAGCTCAATTCTCATGAAAATCTTCTCACTAATAAATCTGTTTTAGACTTATGCAATTCATATCTCATCATTGTATTAAAAAGGAACTAGAACACATTAAAAAAATAATAATAATAAAGACTCATAAAAAAAAGAAATAGACAAAAATAAAAGAAATCCTAAATCGTTCCCCCCACACTTAATTCTTACATTGTCCTCAATGTAAGTCTATTAACCCAAATGAAAGAATCATGTGTAAGAGAAAAGAACTAATAACATAAGAATAGGAATAACTAAGACTCAAAACAAAACAAACTCATGCAACCTAATTAATCCTAAAATACTAAACAAAAATTAACAAGTAAACATAAAAAGATTAAAATCAAACTGACAAGGTATGTCTCAAGTCTCCCTTACTCAGACCTTGTTCAGAATGAATACTTCTAAATTGCTTAAAACACAACAAACTTTTTTTTTTTTTTTTTTTTTTTTTACAAATTAGCAAAATATGTCCCTTACCCCCTACTAAAGGTAGAATTTAGGAGATATTACCTGCAGAGGTTGCTAACCACTTATTATAACTGAGACACAACAAACAAAATGTTAGATAATGTTACAAAGACAAAGTGCAATCCACTCCTTGCTCGTCCATATCTCTTTTTCTTTTTCCGAGCGTTTGCGAAACAACCGTAGCAGATAAATACTCATAAGCTTGGAGCTTTTTGAGTAAATCTTCAATGGTTGTAGCAGAAATTATGGTTCTCCTTGCCTCTGAAAACATGAATCCATTATCCACAGCATTATCTAAATATGAAAGCAAATTACTAAAATAACCATTAATATTAAGCAAACCAATGGGTTTCTTATTTGTGACCAAAGATGACCAAGAAGCCACGCAAGCTATTTCTTCCAATGTACCCAGACCTCCTAGTAAAGCAATGAATGCATCGGCAGAATGGTACATGATTGTCATCCGTTCAGGGATACTCCAGACTTGTATTTCCTTACCCACGGTAGGTCCACAAAAACTTGTGAAAAGTTTTGGCACTATTCCTAGAACTGGACTTCCTCCGGCGTGTGCTGCTGTAGCGACTGCTCCCATTAAACCCGTACTACCGCCTCCATAAATCAACTGGATCTTTTGTTGGGCAAGTATTACTCCAACTCTTATGGCTTCATCAGCGAATATGTTATTTTTCCCTGAATAAGCACCTCCAAAGACACAAATTTTTTTAATGCGCTGGGACGAAGTACTTTCCATTTTTTTTCAAGTGCCTGAAAGAGAATGAGTACATGGTGTAATATATAGAGGACTGAGTAATGAATCAGACAAGAGTAATAATGTCGCCGAAAGTGTATTTGACCTGTCAGAAGAAAATGTTAACCTAACAAAAGATTTTTGCGTGATTTCAGGAAGAAAATCAAAAAGAGAAGAAAAATCAACCGTAAAAGACCAATGAAAAAAAAAAAAACGAGAATAATTACACAAATCTAACAACACGTAAATTAAACCGAAATAAAGTTATTGCAAATCAAACCAAAAGCTGAGAAGTCATTTATTGTAGTTGTGATTGTGGCTCACATCTTCCTCTGGTTTTACGTCCAGAAACGGCTTAAACGCCTTCTATGAGTCGAGGATATGCTTCCCATCCAGTTTTCTTACAAGCTGGCAAACAGGGTCTTTTAACATCAGATTCCCAAGATGTTGCCATTCCCTTTGGAATTGCGGCCATAAATCAAGAATTTCTCTTTGTACGTCTCCACTAGGATGCGTCTCAAGAGAAAGTTGGATATTACCCAAATTCTCCTTACTCAGTCCATCCTTAATGAATTCAATTTTATCATCTCGATTAGAGGACGGAATCCCAATAGAACGACATTTACCGTTACACGTCCATCGTGCACATTTGTGGCAATTTGAACTCATGCGCTTTGCTCGTCGCTTCTTTGCAAAAGTGCTTCTACCTGTACCTGGTAAATGCAAAACAGGAAGATATTCATCTTCACGTACTTTGGCTTCAATTATCCAACGTATGTCTTCAGGAATCCCTTTGTGCATAAGCATTCTTAATCTTTCAAATCGAACTTGGTAAAGCTTCAGTAAAATATTTCGAGGAAAAGGAGGGAATCGTTTCTGCAATCTTTTGAGAATATCATCCATCCTGAAAAAAAAAATAAAAAAAATGAAAGAGAAATTGAAAGAGAAATTTATATACAATATCAGTTTTGTGGGTAGCTGATGGAACCGACTTAAATAATCACGGAGTACCGTTATCCGCCATTTAACCGGGGTTAAAAAAAATGTATTATTATTATAATTTTTTTTTTTTGGAAATTAGTAAAAATTATATTTACATCTAGTTATTTTCAAAACAAGGATCAGAAAGAAAAACAACCTCTTCTTGAGTAACATGATTTTCCAAAAA
Organism: Fremontodendron californicum; assembly: GCA_030761205.1. Classification (NCBI taxonomy): domain Eukaryota; kingdom Viridiplantae; phylum Streptophyta; class Magnoliopsida; order Malvales; family Malvaceae; genus Fremontodendron; species Fremontodendron californicum. The sequence goes on along the minus strand of JAULJL010000019.1, from coordinate 8,789,742 downwards.
GAGTTTGAGTCTTTGTCCATTTACCTTGAATACGTTACCATTTTGAGGATTCTCAATGTCAACTGCTCTATAATGATACACATGCTTAACCACAAATGGGCCAGTCCATCTTGATCTCAACTTACCAGGGAATATATGAAGTCTAGAATTATAAAGTAAAACTTTTTGCCCAACATCAAATATTTTTCTTGAAATTAACTTGTCATGAAAGGCTTTAGTTCTTTCTTTATGAATTTTAGAATTCTCATATGCATCATTTCTGAGTTCCTCAAACTTTTGTTTCCAACAATGCTTAACCTGAAAAGAATTTAACAAAGAATCAGTGTGTGAAATTTCTGAAGCATTATCAAACTCACATTCAATTAAATAAGCTTCTAAAGGATCATGGAATGTGGTAGTGGTGAGATGTTCATGAACAAGTTCTTCAATGAAATCCACTTCATGTACTTCTGAATCATCACTAGGTTGCTTGCAAATGTTGAACACATTTAATTCTAAAGTCATATTTCCAAAAGAAATGTTCAAAATACCATTCCTGCATTTTATCAGAGCATTAGAAGTTGCAAGAAATGGACGGCCTAATATAACAGGAATTTGAACATTTGGATTTGAAACAGGATGTGTGTCCAAAACAATAAAATCAACAGGGAAGTAAAAATTTTCAATTTGAACTAAAACATCTTCAACTATCCCTCGAGGAATTTTTACAGAACGATCAGCTAGTTGAAGTGTAACAGGTGTTTCCTTGAGTTCACCTAAACCTAACTGTTGATAAACAGAAAAAGGCAAAAGATTAACACTAGCACCAAGATCAAGCAATGCATGTTCTATTCTAGTGTTTCCAATGATGCATGAGATTGTTGGACATCCAGGATCTTTGAATTTTGGTGGAGTAAGGTGCTGAATGATTGAGCTCACACTTTCCGTCAGAAATGCTTTCTTTTGTACATTATGTTTCCTTTTAAATGTGCACATGTCCTTCAAAAATTTAGCATAAGATGGAACTTGTTTGATTGCATCCAATAAAGGAATGTTAATCTTAACTTGTTTGAAAAGTTCATAAATTTCTGCATTTTGATTCAAATTCTTTATTGTTTGCAACCTTTTAGGAAAAGGAGCAGGATGCATACCTTTTTCTTTGTCCAAATTTTCAAGAAGTTCAGACTTACCATCATCCTTACCGTTACTTTTCGGCGGGGAAGGAGGATCTTGGTCTTTTGATGGAATGTTTTTGTCAATTGCCTTTCCACTTCGAAGAGTTGTGATAGAACTGGCATTTTCCTGTTGAGTTTCATTGGAGCAAGAAACAAAACATTGAGTAGAAGGGTTAGGCTGAGGTTGAGCAGGAAACTTACCTTTTTCTTGAGTGCGTAATGAAGCTGTCAATGTGGACAAGGTGTTTTTGATCTCATTGATGTCCCGTGAAGTTTGGTTATTCACATTTGCTTGTGTTTGCATGAATGCTTGCAATGTCTCTTCCAAGGTTTGTACACGTGAAGGTTGATAGGAAAAAGTGTTGCCCGACTTTTGAGATTGTGGTACTTGAACATGATTATTATTCCGCCAACTGAAGTTGGGATGATTTCTCCATTCAGGGTTATACGTTTCAGAGTAAGGAGAAGGAAAAGGCTTTTTAAATGTGTTTATGGAATTTACTTGATCATGCAACGCTTCTTTAAGAATGGGAATGTTTGGACATTCAGAAGTTGGGTGTCCCATGATTTCACAAATTCCACAACTTTCTTCATTTTTAACCGTTGGCTTCAATCTTTCTAGCCAAATTAGCTACTTTAGCTTTTATCTCATCTTCTTGACTAAAATGATATTTACCTCTGTTAGAATCAAGATTAGATCTATTGGAACTTTCAGAGGAATTATCTGTGTGCCAGGCTTGAGAGTTATCTGCCAAATGGTCTAGGTAGTCAAAGGCTTCTTCAGGTTCTTTTTCTAGAAACTCACCGTTACACATTGTTTCAACAAATTGTTTAGTTTCGGGAGTTAAACTTTCATAAAAGAAACTAATAAGACGCCATTTTTCAAAACCATGATGTGGACAAGAACTTAACAAATCTTTAAAACGCTCCCAGCACTGAAAAAATGCTTCATTTTGATTTTGATTGAAATTTTGAATCTGTCTTTTCAAAGCAGTAGTTTTATGTGCTGGGAAAAATTTCTTTAGAAACTCAGTTTGTAATTCTTGCCATGTGCCAATTGACCTTGGTTTTAAATTATGAAGCCAAATTTTTGCTTTATCTTTTAAAGAAAAAGGAAATAATTTTAGCTTGACAATTTCATTTGTACATTGTTGGTCATTAAAGGTGACACATACATCATCGAAGTCTTTTAGAAACGAGTAAGCACTTTCCGATTCTAACCCATGGAAATTTGGAAGCAAAGCTATCATACCTGGTTTAAAACGAAAGTTGTTTGCATTGAGAGGAAAAATAAAACAAGAGGGTGATGAGCTTCGAGTTGGTTGCAAGTAGTCACGCATGGTGCGTACTTGTCTGTTCTCATCTTCAGCATGAACACTTTCATTGTCAGCCATGGTAGGAGTTGTATTAGAAAGATTACCTGAAAAAGTTTCACAATAAAATCTAACTAAACGACGAGATCTAAAATCACGTCGCCAAACAAGCATAAAACAAAGTTAATATACAGATTAGGCGGTATAACCAGCCAATAAAAATAAAACAAAGTTAATATACAATATAAATATAAATATATAGAAAATTAGGCGGTATAACCAGCCAATAAAAATAAATATACTTATAAACTTATATACTTAGTATTGCCTCCCCGGCAACGGCGCCAAAAACTTGATGGAGACTCAATTAAGAGTTGTAAACCCAAGTGCAGGTTATGTTCAAGTAATAAATTCTCGGGTGTCCGAGGTCGAACCACAGGGAAGCGTATTAGTAAGTATAAGTTAAATATATAAGAAAAAGAAAGTAAACAAGATATTAGGGAATCAACAACAAAACAAGATAAACAAGATATTAGAGAACAAAATAAACAAAATAACATAAAAGAAATTAAACAAGATATAAAAAACAATAAGAAAAGATGTTGAGGTTAGAGAATCCACTCTTGGTGTTATGCTAAGATTAATCTTGTTTTATTACACAATTGAAATCCACACATAAAGGAGGTTCCAATCGGAAGGTTTAGCAATTCAGTCCAAATTGTCCAACGTCCATAGCATATGATATTATGTTCATTTGGTATCCTCAAAACTCATAAAAAGAGTCCAAGCATTCCTTATGCCAAGGTATATGTCTACAACAAATCAAGGTTATGAAACCAAGCATTTACTGTGCCATTTTCCTTGTCAATAATGAATCAAGATCCCTACTTTGTAAGTATGATTTTAAACCAAAAGAAAATATTATCTATACTAGTGTTTATAAATGATGATTCATTTTAGCTCATGTTTAAGAGACTAACCTTAGCATTTACCAAAAGCTTCACCTCATCACCTCAACAATATGATTAGCAACACATACTAGATATGAATAAAATGAAAAGAAATGTAAGAAGCATAAGTAAATAAAAAAAAGAAAACTAGAAAAAGGAAAGAAGAAGAAAACTTAGAGAATTTTATTACAATGGCTAATATCCTCCCAATCTCTCTTTTAATGCTCATCCAAGGCCCTCTATTTATACACATTTTGGAGAGCTAAATGAAAAGTGACAAGCTTTATAAATTTCAAAGGTAGGTATAATAGGTGGGTGCATTTTTCTAACAATTTTCGTCATATTGTATGACAATTCTGATCAGCCATCTTGATGGTCGATTTTGTCAATGTTGGAGGCTTGATCTGATCAAATTGTCTTCTAGAAAAATATAACTCTATCAGTTACGGATCCATAGCCGTTGGAATCAGATCATTTGCTCATGTGGATCGGAAGATATGGTCAAAATACCAACACAGGTCAGCACAGACGTCATTGCACATCAGCCAACTTGATGGTCGATTTCGCTAGGGAAAACGACTCCGTTTCAAGAAGTGTAAAACATGAAAAAGATAGATATGCCTCTTAACTATGCACTGTAAATATTTCAGCCTTAATGCTTCAGTGAAACTCCAGATATAGCTGATATGGCAAAAGGTGTCGGAACTGGAACTGAATTGGATTTGCCCTTAATTCTTGATTTAACCTAGTAATCTGAAATCACTCAAAGAAACTCGTGAAAAACACCAAATTACATAAAAATATAAAATATCATAAACACAATTAGACTAAGCAATAATAACTCGTATTTGACACAAAACAATAATAAAACATAACTAAGAACTATATAATTATACGAGTTATCATGTAGGAGGGACTGGAGCTGAAGTTTGTCCGGTAAATGGCATACTCCTAACATCCTCATACATCGACGGTGGACAAACGAAAGACCGACCTTCATTTTTATACCATCCTATGTAATCATCAGATGGGTTGAAATTATTACCAATAATCAGGTAACCTGTCGGAATTCGTTGAAAACGTATATTCCACCAATGGATCCAATGTTCATGCTTCGCAGGCCAGAATTCCTCATGACGACCACGCATGTCGATCTTGTGAAGCTTATCAAGGTTCACCGGGGCTGCAGGAATTGGTTGTTGCATCCCAAATTGTCGCAACACCCTGTCAGTTTGGTGCCACTCTACATATGAAAATCATATCAATGCTGTGTTTGCTTTCCATATATTACAATTATTGTAGGCATCCGATGGGAGGCATGCCATAATTTCACTTGAGGAATATGGCATCCACAGAATCTGCGAATAATTATTACAAATTATTAGTTTCATATGTATTAAATAAAAAAAAACTTCAATGTAACAATCGAAATATTTACCTTATCATATCCTACTCGATCTAGTCGTACTCTTATACTTGCAAGGTGGCTCGGAGTCTCTGTAAAATCTCTACTCCTACTCCACCTATTAAAATGCATATAATATCTTAATGACCTATAAAAATACAAGTTCGTACAAAATTAATGAAATAGTAAAGATTATTACCTGCTTGCAAGAAGGTATACAGTCGAAATATCCACGCGCGGAGCAAGAAATGGTAGCTGATACCAAGCCCATGATTGTAGAAGCACTAAACATCCACCTATGTCATGGCTTTTTGGAACTGTAGTCCGGCAAAGTTCTCTATACAAAACCGCCGAACACGTAGAACCCCAATTATAATTTGCCGCATGCTCTAAATCACGTAGTAATGGAAGATACATTAAATGTACCCGACTGCTCGATTTGTCAGGCATCAGTAATCCTCCAATCAAACGTAAAATATATGCTCTAGCAGCATATTGTATCTGTTGTTCAGTTGCATGTAATGGAAGATTTTGAAATGATTTCAACCAATTTAGTCTCACCGTTGAGCCAGATACATACTCATCTGGAGGTACCGAGCCCAATAGATTTTGACACACTTCATTCCAATCTAGCAAGCTTCCGCCTCTAACTACATCGCCATGGATCGGAAGTCCAAGTTGCAGCGCAACATCTTTTAGAGTTACCGTGCATTCACCAAATGAAAAATGAAAAGTGTGCGTCTCGGGTCTCCATCGTTCGATCAACGCACTGATTAAGTCGGGTTGTATCAAAAATCGTCGAATTTGAGTTGCGTGATAAAATCCGGCTCTTTTTAAGTGGTCGATAATAGATGGATACGGGTCCTCCAATGTAAATTTCCTCGAACGTAACACGCACGAGTTTCCTATTATAATAATAAAAATTAATATATTATAAAACTATAACAATTAAAAATTAATAAATAAAACTCTAAAACTATAAAATAACAAAACAATAATAATAAAAAATTTAATTTTTTTTTATATAATTATTAAATAATTCAATTATATAGTAAATAAATAACTATAAAATTAAAATTAAAAGACAATAATAATTACAAAATTATAAAACAATAATAATATAAAATAATATAATTTAAAATTTAAAATTATATAAAACTATAAAATGAAAAAAATAATAATAATTAAACAATTATAAAACTATAATAATACAAAATAATATAATATGAAATTTATAATTATATAAAACTATAAAATGAAAAAACAGTAATAATTACAAAATTATTATTCTATATAATAATAAAAAAACCATTATAATATAAAAATTAAAATTATATAAAACTATAAAATGGAAAAACAAAAATAATTAACAAATTAAATAACTATAATAATAAAAAATTAAACAATATAAAAAATAAATAATTATAAAACTATGAAATCAAAAAACAATACTAATTAATAAATGATAAAACTATAATAAGCACTATAACATTAACAATATAAAAATTATAAAACTATAAAAATATAAATTTACAAAATTCTAATCAATAAAAAATAACTAAAAATTGATAATATAATACAAATAATATTATAACAATTTACTTACCTCTTTAAATATAACCTCCGATATGTGATTTTCTTGCAACCTCAATAATGATGATGAAGCCATTTCTAAATATTGTTGTAGAAAAATAATATTGTTGTAGAAAAAATAAATTGTTGTAGAAAATAATTTTGTTGGTAGAAAGAAATTTAATTGTAGAAAGAAGAATGGAAAATGAAGTGGTATTTATAGAAGAGTGATGTGTGTGTGTGTGGGGGAGGAGGGAGGGAGGGATTTGAAGGCAACGGTCATTTGACCGTTGACTTCAAAAAATTTTGAATTTATTTTTTTTTTGTTTTTTTATTTTTATCTAATACAAATCAATTAACAAAATTTACAAAAATTTGTTCATAAATTTTAAATAATAAAATATACCTTACGAAATTTCTTCTTCTTTTTTTTTAAAATTATAAAAAAAAATTTAATTTAATTTATAATTTTTAAAATTAAAAAACAAAATTTACAAATTTAAAAATAAAAATAAAAATAAAAATAAAAATAAAATTTGTTTTTTAATTTAAGAAAAAAAAATATTGTATCAAGGGAAATCGCCACCCCCCATTGTGATTTCTCTTGATTAATTTTGCAAATTTGGCAAAAAATACCACGGGAAATCGCCATGGGGGGTGGCGATTTCCCTTGGTAATTTTTGCAAATTTGGCGAAAAACACCAAGGGAAATCACCACCCCCATGACGATTTCCCTTGGTGTTTTTTGCCAAATTCAAATTTTTACACTGGGAAATCGCCATGGGGGATGGCGATTTCCCAGCTAGAAAAAAAAAACGAATTTTGAGAATTAATCCGAAAACAACGATATTTTAATATTTTTTTTGCTATATTTGAATAAAAAAACCGTTAAATTATAGCTAAGTATCCTGCTCAATGCTATTTTGGAAATGAGACTGAACATCTGATCTTGATGTCAAATCATGCCATGGAATTCAAAATAGTTGGCCATTAGCAATAAAAAATAAAAGCTTATTCTAGGATTTTATAATTAATTCTTTAGAAGAGGATTTGTGCAAAAATCAGAATTTATTATATGTTTGATAATAAAAGAGAAAAAGGAAAAAATAAAATAAATGATTAAAATTCATAACATATGCTATTTTATAATTTATAACCGGAGGTAAGGCCTCTTTTGTAGTTGAAGATCTTAAAATGGAAAAACTCCGGTGCTAATTATCAGGAAAATGTTGATTCAATTAACGAATTATTTTTTTAAATCAATAAATATAATATATTAAATATAATTTTTTAAATAATAATTAAATAATTTTTAATCAATTCTTATAAATAATAATGAATCCGACTCAATTTTCAATTCATGCTTAAGCAGAAAGTTGAGAAATGAAGAATGAATAAAAACAACAAATACATGATCAACTAAGTCCTCGTTTAACATTGCTATTGACACAGTTTTTGTAATAAAATGTTACGTTGTACCGCAAACGCAATGATAAACGGATAATTTTTTTTTACTTTTATAGTTTAAATCATGATTTGACAATCCGAACCAAAAAGCCAAGAAAATTGAGCTTTTGCTATTTAAAAGTTGGTTTTTGGATAAAATAATTTTATTATCCTCACATCTCTAAACTTTTATTATTTTAAACATTTTTTTTGACATTTTAATTCATACACTACTTTTTCACAATAATGTCAAACACTTAAATATTCTTAAACTTTATTTTTCACTACAATTTTTAAACACACTTTTTTCAACTCAAACTTTCTCAAATAGCAATGTTAAACTAGCCCTAATTCATTTTGTCTTAGGCCCGTTTAGCATTATTGTTGGCACAACTTTTGAAATTAAAAGTTGCATTTCATCTCAAACGCAATGCTAAATGAGTAAAAAAATTTGGCTTTTGCAATTGAAATCATGATTTGATAACCCAAAACAAAAGGCAAAGAAAATGAAGTTTTTAGGTTTTAGAAACTGGTTTTTAGTTAAAATGACTTTATTATCCTTGCATTTTAAACTTTTATTATTTTAAACATATGTTTTTTTGACATTTTAATTTCTCACAACACTTTCTTACAGTAATGCTAAACACTTAAAAATTCTTAAACCATATTTTTTTGTCACACTTTTTAAACATATTTTTTTATCCCAGTTTTTTCTAACTCGAATTTTTTCAACAACAATGCCAAGAGTGAGGCCTCAGCAAAATAGGCCCTTCAATAATTATTTCTTTCTTTCCACTATTATATACTTGATTCAACTCAAGCGGCTTTAACGTTCCTTGAACAATCTCTTGAACTGTTCTATTACAATGAGAAACATCATATAACTCTTCAAATAATGCATTAAATGCAATTTTTTAAAATAATAATTAAATATTTTTAATCAGTGTAATAAGTAATAGTTAACCTGACTCAATTATCAATTCATGCTTAAGCAGAAAGTTGAGAAATGAAGAATGAATAAAAACAACAAATACAGGATCAACTAATTCATTTTGGCTTAGGCTCGTTTGTGATGCACTCAAAAAAGCGTATCTTATTTAACCTTGCACTAAAAAGATCAATTGTAAGGTATAGTAGTGAGCAAGGGTCGAGTTCTCAGGGATTGGATTTCAATTTATAAATTATTGGTTTATTACTTCAATTCAAAGAACAAAAAAAGAAAATAAAAGAAAAGGGGTTTTTTGAAATAATTAAAAGTAAAGAAATCAAAATAATAAAAGTGCAAATAAGTAAATAGAAGAAGTCAAATAAGAGAAAAGTATGGTTAAGGTTTCATTCTCCACCACTAGACATCATTGAGAATCAATTTTAGATCTATCAACATCAATTAGCTATCAAAATTAACAACCGTAGATAACAACCTCTCGTGTTACTCCAATTCTTCCTTAGTTCGTAGTTAAGCAGGAAACGCTATTACTTAATCTCTAACTATCAAATAACCTAAGATAAACATCCATAAATTCAAAGTTAAAGCAGCTTTAAGATGAGAAAAATGGGTTGATCTAAGTAACAAACACATAAACATGGATTCATTCAACTTAGGTTATGTTCTACTTTGCAATTAGCGAAAACTTTAACATAATCATTAATCACAAATTGCCACTTTTGAATAGAAATCAAGATAAACTACGTATCAAAACTCCTAAACTAGCATTAGATAATTATCAAGATCTATCTAGTTGCGCACCTAAACAAATCAAGACAACATCATGAACAATTTGTTGGAATTCGGCTCATGCTCTAAAAAAAATTAATGTATAATTTAATCAACAGTTAAACATACAACACAACGGAATAAAATAAAACATAGAGAATACTGAATCCCTCCAAAGATCTGCCTATGAATTCAAAACAATCAGGCTGTCAAGAACAGATAACAATCAAAATCACATACCTCTGTAATGGAGATTGCCGAAACCACATCACAGATTCTTGATGTTCTTGTTTTTGTACACAAAGCTCGCTTGTCGAAAACCAAAGTCGTCCAAATGTCCGACCTCTAACAGTAATCCACACAGGTGATCTGTAAGCCTTCACAAGGTTGAGATTATATTTTGCTAAGACGATGCTAGTAGTCTAGGTTGTGGGAAACCTTCCTCCTCTACCTTAATTATCCTAAAGAAACAAGAAGAATCAAATTCTCCTTAATCTCAAGGTGTTCGGCCGAATCTCTCTTCTTAGAGAGAGAGACGTCGATTTCAGGTAAGCACTTACATAGGGAGACGGCAAACAACATAAGAGGTGTGTATATATATATATATATATATATATATATATATATATATATTACTAGGTTTAGTGTATGCAACTCTTGGACTTATTGCACTAAATCCCTTATACATATATTATTAAATATTCACATTAAGCCCACAACACTTAATGAATATTTAATCTAACCCAATCTCATTTTAATTTCATTAATCACCTTTTGTGTGTGACCCATTAGGCCCTTAACATGTTGGCAATAAATATAATTAATTCAATTAAGAATTTTTTCTTTTATTTATAGATCATGAGCGGCATCTAGCAATGCATCATGACCACCCAAATGCCAAGAGAATCATCAAGATTCGACTAGCCTTTCGTGTACAATATGTCTGTGTAATTCGATCCCTTCATCAAATATCCTGGGATAGAAAAGAGCATGGTTCAGTGTCTACTCTTAACCCATTCCATATTAGATCTGCAGCTTTAATATTAACTCCTTAAGTATTGCCTTGGCCAAGGACTTCCATAAGTAATATAAGCCAGATACATGTGAGATATCTCCCCTTAATCACTTGGGGTGATGAATCCTCTCTGGACCACTCATTCATCTTCGTATGCTTCATGTCATACCCAATAACACCCAACTTTAAGCATCCTCGTGATTGGGACCCATTCGTGATGAAATCTAAGTATGACAGTTCACATACAAGATGACCTGGTGTCACAAGTCAAAGGGTTATTTACACTATTGACACATGAGAGTATTTACCATAGACACTTGAGTGATATACCTAATGGAACTCTCATAGCGGGTCATGTTCAGTGAACTTGTTCAACTAACAAGCACCCATATGTTATCCCCAAGTATCTCTATACTTTCAACCTATGAGATCAGTTGCATGCATCAAGTGCATGAAGGCTTAACATATACCAGTCTTTAAGCATTGTCAATGTCCTGTCTTGGCAATACAATGACCAAGAACAATTTAGAAACACGACATTGATGCATAAGGATCCTCATAATTGTAACACCTTACAATTCCTTTGCAATGCCATTGTGTCTCATGGGCTTTATCTTCACATGTCATTTATAACAATTATAACAATACTTATGGATAAAGAAATACCTCAATTATAATTAATAAACTATAATGTGCAATACATGAATATATAAATAGTATTTTAGAAGCCTAATTAGATTGGCTTGTAGGGCTTACACCAACACAATTCTTATAGAAGAACATAAGCAACTTTGATAGAAAACTAATTATAGATATATTCTAAAAATCAATTACACAACATGTTCTAGGGCTTTGAAATCACCCTTAACCAATAATAATTTAGCCTTGCATAAGCATAATTAACATAAACATAAAACTAAAGAGAAACTAAGAAGAAAACTAGAAGAAAACTAAGAGAATGGAGAAGAAGAATATTGATAATAATCAAAACATGTCTAGTTTGTGGCTCAAAAGATGGTATTTATAAAGCTTTAAAACCCTGAGAAGAAGTCCTTGTGGCACAAGTAAGTTAGGAGGCAAAAAATTACATTTTTTTGAGGATTTTTGGACTTTTTCCCAAATCTTGGGCGCCGCGGCGCTGGATTTGGGCACCGCGGTGCCGAGCTTCTGCCAACACATTTTGTTGCTGCATCATCTCGCACTTCTTTGGCTGATTTGGATGACCTTTTTTTTATCCGATTTAGGCGTATAAAGTACCTTTGGAAAGGTATTCAAGTCAGCTTCAAAAGTCAAAAGGAAGTTTCTTGAAATAAAAACTTTATCATCATGTTTTCCTTACAACAAGCTCCGGAGGTCAAATCTACCTTCTTGCTTGGCAACAAGAAATTGATCTTTTTGACTCCCAAGTCTTCTTCCATCTTATGATTGTGATTTTGTAAGCTCTTTAACATCATAATTAACATCTTTTCACTTCAATCTCTTAAATATACCTGTAGACAACCGTTTTCTCCTGGTCTTTAATTTCTTTAATTTTAGTTTAATTATAATTTTAATCTAAGTTTTAATTTTAATTTATTATTAATTTAATTTCTGGATTAAAAAGAAAAGGGAAAAACAGGAAAAAAAAAGAAAAGGGAAAATCGGATGGAAAAGGGTTTGGATTGAATTGGAACTCTTCCCCAGATCAGGATTAGCTTTTGAAGATTGAAAGAAACTCTTTATCAGATTAGATTTCAAAACTCAAATCAAATTGAAACTCTGCTTGAATTTTCCCTATAAACAATTGGTGGATTCAACACACAAAAGAGAGAAGGAGAATCTCAACACAATTTCAGAATATACACAGAGGCAATAGATAGCATTTTTAGTGGGAAAAAAACACAAAAGAGTTTTTTTAGGGGTTTGAATTTTGAAATTTTGGGGATTTAGGGTTTTAGTGGTTGTTTTGCGAAATCAATCGGCGGAGATTTAGGAATTAATTAGAGGAAGTATAAACCGAAGTTTGGTGGTCATCAAGTGGTCACCAGAGGAGATCGAAAAAGGTAAAGCCGCGGGGTTCAAACCTAGATCTAGGATTTTTTTGTGGTGATTTAGACAAAACTAACTAGATTTCGGGGTTGAAGGGATCGAGAGGAAAATTTAGAATTTTTTTTGGACTTTTCTGGGCAGGTTTGTGGTGGTCGACGGTGGTCATGGGCGGCGAGTGGCTGCGGTGAAGGTGATGTGTGGCTGCCGGATTCTGGGCTTGAAGAACAATCATAGGTGTTCTTGAATTTTGAAGACCAGAGAGAGAAATCAAAATTTTTTTTTTGTTGTAAAAATAAGGTAATTTCTGATTAGAAAAAAAGGCTTTAAATTTTAAAAAAATCTGGGCCGGGTCGTAGGACTCGCGCACAGGTCTGCTTGCGTCTCTGACCCAAACGTTGGAGGTTTGCTTTGTTCTCTTATTATTTGGTTTTTGTTTCATTTGCTCCGTGACATGATTGGTTTAATTTGCTTTTTGGCCATTTTTTTTATTTTTTATTTATCTATTATATGTTTGGTATTTGATGATTGCATAATGGATGAAATTGATTACATAATGATGATTAAATGATGATTTTTATTATTGTTATTTAATGATTAAATAATTGTGTGATGAATTTGATTATTTGCATGATAATTATGATGATTTATAATTATGTCATTATTATTATATAATGTATTTTATGATTATTTGGATGATGATCCTATTTTTATGATTTATTTATTTGTTTTATGATATTAATTTTTTTCTCATGTTTCAAGTCTAGGTGAATTTGATTATTTGCTTGATTTTTTACGTAATATTTTAGGATTATTTTTATGATTTTTATTTTTTAGATATTGCATGAATTAGGTTTGTTATATTTATTATTTATCATTTTTATAGATATTGCATAAATTAGGATTTTTGTTTTATTCTTAGATATTGCATGGATTGGGGTTTTTATTTACTTTTAGATTATCTTGCATGATATTAAGATTTATTTTTATTTTTAGATAAGCATGATTTTTAGGATTATCTTTTATAATTTATTGTTTTTATTGTAGATGGCATGTTTAGGTTATTATTATTTTTATTTTAGATTGCATGATTTAGGTTTTATTGTTTTTATTTTAGATGGCATGTTTAGGTCTTTATTATATTATTATTTTTAGAAGTATGTTTAGGCTTTTATTTTTTAATTTTGTGAATATTATTTGTATTTCTCTAATATGTATCTAACTATTGAATTTTGTGAAATCTTTGTTGCCATTACTTGAATTAACTTTATTCTTTCCATTATTTTCATGCATTTGCATCATTTAAATATTTTACCATAATGCTCATGCAATTCACCATGTACATAATGTTCATGCATTTACCATATACATTTTTCATAATGCTCATGCATTAACCATGTACATAATGTTCATGCATTAATCATGTATATTTTTTTAACAATGCTCATGCATCTATCATGTACATTTTCATAATGGTCATGCATTCACCATGTATATTTTTCATAATGCTTATGCATTCACCATGTATATTTCCATAATGCTCATGCACTCATCATATACATTTTTTTCATAATGTTACAGTTAAACTTTGTGAATATTTTTGGTATTGTCATTAACTTCACTTTTATTTATTTGCAGCATACAAGTGCATTTCATGAAAGCATTTGAGTCCTAAATTTTAAATTGTGGTAATGAAGGGTTCAAGGATAGCTCAAGCAATCAAAGATCCTGAGGCATACAACATTCATTCACGGGTTAAAGTAATGACAGAGGAACAGGCTACTAGGATTCGTTCACGGGTTAAAGCAATGGTAGAGGAAAGGGCTGCTAGGATGAATGAAATAGAAAAGCACAGGATGATACGGAAGAACAATTGGCCAAGATGATCGATTTGATGATGAATTTGAACAAGCAGAGAGGGGTAGAATAAGTAACTACTCAAGAGAAAAATCAGTCGCCAGATGATGAAGATCCTACATATCTACTTGATTTAAGTAAATCTCGAGCTCAAACTGGGATGCCAGTGACATCATCAACTACTCAACACCGATTCTCAGGATACACCATTCCTGCACCTGGGCAAAATTGTCAGATCCTGTCTAAGTTTTAGATGATCCCAAAAATGTATTGTACCCCAAAAATGTTGAGGGGATGGAGTTCTATGGCTCCATGGACGTTGCTGGGCTTTGCTTGGTGCCCGATATAATCATTCCGCAAAAGTTCAAAACTCCAGATTTTGAGAAATATGATGGGACTAAATGCCCAATGACCCATGTCACAATGTATTGTAGAAAGATGGTTGCTCACACACATGATGACAAGTTGCTGGTACATGTTTTCCAAGATAGCCTCACAGGGTCTGTTGCAAGATGGTATGTCCAATTGAATAGAACCCGCATCCATTCATGGAATGAGTTGGCAAGGGCATTTATATCGTAGTACAAGCATATTGTTGATATGGCTCCAGACCGTTTAACCTTACAGAATATGGAGAAGAAAGCTACTGAAAGCTTCAAAGAGTATGATCAGAGATGGAGGGATATTGCTGCCGAGGTCCAACCACCTCTCACTGGAAAAAAACTACAGTCTTGTTTGTTAGTACCCTTAAAACACCATACTATGAAAGGATGATTGGGAATGCCACCAAGAATTTTGCAGACATGCTAATCTCTAGGGAGGTAATTGAGAATGCTATGAAGAGTGGGAAGCTTGAAGCTGGAGAGACATCCGACCCAAAGAATAGGGCATCTAAAAAGAAGAAAGAAGATGTTAAAGCTGTGACTTATGGAGGACAACAAGCATGAGGTCTTCCCCCATACCATCTATATCTCATGTACCAACATTATTACCCCATTGTAAATAATGTGGCACCACAACCAACTTTTCAACCAACTTTTACCCACAACCACCTGCTTTCATGACTGGTCCATCTGCACCTGCAGTTAGGCCTGTTCCCCAAAGAAGACCAAGAAACAGTCAAGAGAAAATACCGATCCCAATTTTTGATCTTTTGCCTTTGTTGATAAAAAACCAGTACGTTACTCCTGTGCCTTTAAAGACAATTCCAAATCCATCAACAAAGAATTATGATCCTAACAGCAAGTGCGATTATCATATAGGGGCAATTGGGCATTCAACGGAAAAATGCAAGCAATTGAAAGAAAAGATTGAATATCTCATTAATGACGGTACCTTGACTTTGGATGTTTTGGAACAATTGAGATCTGGAGTTTGAATATGGGAAATGTCACCTCAAATACTCAGTCTGAATAATTCCAAATTTGTGATGTTTTCATTTTTTTTTCTTAGGCATGGCATTTTTAACATTGATTAGGTGTTTGATTGTTTTGTTTAAATTTTGTTGGAAATTGTTTATGTTTGCATGACTTATTTTGGAAAATGTTTTGGATCTTAAAAAAATTGGTGATTATTTCTCAGAATTGAACTTTGCAACCTATTCCCATGACCAGTTATTGTAAAAGCTTGATTCCTTTGAAATTTCATGAACCTCA
Source organism: Fremontodendron californicum (assembly GCA_030761205.1). NCBI lineage: Eukaryota > Viridiplantae > Streptophyta > Magnoliopsida > Malvales > Malvaceae > Fremontodendron > Fremontodendron californicum. The sequence continues at coordinate 8,773,636 of JAULJL010000019.1, read as the reverse complement.
CCTTCTTTTGACCAGGAAATGAACTCCAAAGGTTAATGATCTTTGTCTAAGCAATGAGCAATGAAATGAATATTTGATTTGCAAAACATTTTTGAGAACCAATTCATGAGGCAGTCTCTTGAAAGAATCCGGGTTTTGGTAATTTGATAAGTGTTAAGGCTATCTACAACCTCAAACACATCAGCTTTAAGTTCTTTCACCAAGCTTGAACTTTTCTTTTCTTGAATGATGTCCTTTACTCGCATCTTGGAGCAAAATTGTCGTGGAGGCTATGTTTTCCCAACATCCTTGAAAACTTTATCTTGAGAAACATGTATTTTTATCCTTTGCCCACATCTTGGGGCAAGATTACTGAAAAACCAAATTAGATGATGTTTCTAATATCCTTGTACACCATTCTGATTTGTGCAAACTTTGTTTTTCTCTATGATTGAATGGACATCCTGAGAAAGCCACGAAAAGGAGAATTGTTAGGTTAGGCTTTCACTAAGTGGCACATTGAGATGATGTATTTTACAGGAGTTGAAAAAAAAATATTGTTGACATCATGCATATGAGATATTCAAATGGTTTTAAAGGCAATTCTTATTATCTACTTCATCTGAGGTTTGCTCTTCAATGGAAATATTCATACTTGACATGAGAGATGGCCATATTTCATATTCCTTTCACAAAATGAGAAACTATCATTTGCCACCCCCTTTGAGCCTATTGAATTATTTTTTGAACCTTAACTAAGGATCACCCTCCACCTCAGGGGGCAAGAATGAAGAATTATCTTTCTATGGAAGAATGAACGTTTGGATCATATTTCTACACCACGAAAAGAATGCCTTATGTCAGGGGGATAAATGTTGAAATGGATTGAGTTTCAAATTTTCAAACTCACTTTTTGATAGGAAAGTCTGTGAAAAAAAAGAAGAAAAAAAAAGTCAGAAAAAAAAAGTCAGAGAAAAAGTTCACAAGATGAAATCCTCATGAAAAGAAATGATCCATAGTTTGATGAGAAGTAGAAATGATGAAATCCTCATGAAAAGAAATGACCCATGGTTTGATTACCTTCAAAATGAAGAAAAAGATATGAAATGTTGAGAAGAAAAATGATCCTTGGTTTAGTTACCTTTAAACACGTTTTGGGCCTGATTATCCTTTCTTTCATAACCCCAAACCTTGGCCTACATTACAAGGTTTAAAAGTCCATTTTGATCAAGTATGAATGTTTAAGTTGGAGGGTTTTTCCTCAGATTCTATTTCATCCTTTTGAATTGTCATGAAGAAGTTTGAATTCTCAAATGCATGGTAAAAAAAAAAAGAATGAAGCTCTAGGGTGAAAACCAAAAAATGGTCAGTCTAGAGTAAAAAATCAAGGATATGAAAAGCAACTCTGCATGATTGTTCCAAGGCCCAACAAGAAGTACAAGAGAAATGATATTTTGAACCCACCAGGGAGTACCCAGCATTTTTGAGAAACTTAAGAAGGTCAATATCATTTGGATGACTTGGCCCAAAATTGAAAATCCTTTTTCCTTTCTTGTCCGAATGTTGAACCCATCATAGATAGTCTTGACATTTGTTAAATTGCTATATATAAAGAAACTAAGAAAGAGTGCCAAAATGATTGTGTTTCCAAAATAAAACTTTTTGTGAAAACCTGATTGTTGAAGGAAATTCATTGTGAGTTTAGATGAAGAAACATTAATTTTTTCCCTTATGTGATGAAACCTCTTTTGATAACCAAAACCTTGAGAAATTGAAATACTCAATGAGCTAAATTGTGATTCACCTTGTCCATTCTTGCAGTAATCACCAGTTTTTAAGAGATCCAAAATTGTATTTCTGGAAACTTGATTTTTGAACATGAAAAATAATGATATGGGGCAATTTTCATTTACCATGGAGGCATGATTGAAAAATATTTTTTGGACAAATTCTTTCTTTTCAAAGAATTTTCAAAAACATAACATGAGAATATTCAGGTTTAGGGGATGCATGTTTGAGTTTTGAACCAGTTTGATAAGAGTGACATTTCTGGGGGCAAAGAATGAGAAGGCTTTTTACCACGATGAGAAAATGGTTTTGAAGAATGGAATCTATTGAATTGGTAAACGGCAGAGTAGGCTCTTTTGCAGCATCGGCATTAAAGATTTTTTACTTGGAAATTGAATTTGCTTGAAGTCGACATTCTGGGAAGAAAGGAAAATGAGAACAATGAAAGGCTTGGAACTAAAAGAGAGGGTGTTGTGATCAATTGATGGAGTTAGTGGAGGCCGGCCTGGTTCTAAATCTAATCGTTTGGAAATTGGAAAATGAAGAAATGGTGAACTTGAGTATCCTTTTGTCACAATTAAAAATTCATGACATTCATTTTATGCATTACATTTCATGGCATTCATGTCATTCATTGCATCCATTTAACATATGAGAAAGATTTTAGTTTTTGAATTTTGAAATCAAACTTTTTCAAAACCTCTATTAAGGATGGTTTTTTTCAAGGTGAAGTTTGGAACCTCGGTTGAGGAAAATTTTCAAGATAAGAATTTTTAAGCATTCAGTTGAGGAAAGCATAAAAAATGATATTTTCTTTTCAAAGGCTCCAGGTATCTTTTCAAAGCCTCCGAGTATCTTTTCAAAAGCTCCGAGTATCTTTTCAAAGCCTTCGGGTATCTTTTCAAAACCTCCGAGTATCTTTTCAAAACCTTCGGGTATATTTTCAAAGCCTCCGAGTATCTTTTCAAAGCCTCCGAGTATCTTTTCAAAATTTTCGGGTATCTTTTCAAAACCTCCGGGTATATTTTCAAAATCCCTGGGTATCTTTTCAAAACCTCTGGATATCTTTTCAAAGCCTCCGGGTATCTTTTCAAAACCTCCGGGTGTCTTTTCAAAGCCTCCGAGTATATTTCCAAAACCTCAGGGTAGCATTAGTTTCATTTTCAAAAATCTCCGCGAATCATTTTCCAAAACCTCAGGGTCATTTCCAAAACCTCAGGGAATCATTTTTCAAACCTCCGGGTACTTCTATAAGAACCTCCAAGTATCAATTTTGAACTTTTAGGTAAAAAAATTCTTCGTTTGGATATTTAAAGTTGATGCCTCGTTGGGAGGAGTTTTTCTTCGTTTGGATATTTAAAGTTGATGCCTCATTGGGAGGAGTTTTTCTTTGTTGGGATATTTAAAGTTGATGCTTCTTTGGGAGGAGTTTTTCTTCATTGGTTATTTAAAGTTGATGCCTCGTTGGGAGGAGTTTTTATTTGTTGGGATATTTAAAGTTTATGCCTCGTTTAGAGGAGCGTTTCTACGATGAGGTCTAGTTTTTAATTTTTGAGAACATGTAAGGTGTCTACGTCTTTGCACATCCCCTGATTTTCAGGAAATGCACAAAGAGGGGCAACTGTAGACACCCATTTTGTCCGGATCTTTAATTTAATTTAATTTAATTATAATTATAGTTTATTATTAATTTTGATTTTTAATTTAATTTTTGGATTAAAAAAATAGAAAAAAGGGAAAAACAGAAAAAAAAGAAAAAAAAAAGAAAGAAAGGGAAAATCGGATGGAAAAGGGTTTGGATTGAATTGGAACTCTTCCCCATATCGGGATTAGCTTTTGAAGATTGAAAGAAACTCTTTATCAGATTAGATTTCAAAACTCAAATCAAATTGAAACTCTGCTTGAATTTTCCCTATAAAAGATTGGTGGATTCAACACATAAAGAGAGGAGGAGAATCTCAACACAATTTCGGAATATAAACAAAGGCAATAGATAGCATTTTTAGTGGACAAAAAAAACACTAGATTTTTTTAGGGGTTTGAATTTCAAAATTTTGGGGATTTAGGGTTTTAGTGGTTGTTTTGCGAAATCAATCGATGGAGATTTAGGAATTAATTAGAGGAAGTATAAACCGAAGTTTAGTGGTCATCGAACAGTCATCGGAGGAGATCGGAAGGGGTAAAGTCGCGGGTTTCAAACCTAGATCTAGGATTTTTCATGGTGATTTAGACAAAACTAACTAGATTTCGGGGTTAAGGGGATCGAGAGGAAAATTTAGGATTTTTTTTTTGGATTTTTTGGCAGGTTTGAGGTGGTCGGCGATGATTATCGACGGCGAGTGGTGGCAGTGATGGTGGCATGTGGCTGCCGGATTCTGAGCTTGAAGAACAGCCATAGGTGTTCTTAACTTTTGAAGATCAAAGAGAGAAATCAGATTTTTTTTTTTTTTGTAAAAACATGGTAATTTCTGATTAAAAAAAGGACTTTAAATTTTAAAAAAGTATGGTTCGGGTCGCAAGACCCGCGCACGGGTCCGCGTGCGCCCCTAACCTAGACGTTGGAGGTTTGCTTTGTTCTCTTATTATTTTGGTTTTTGTTTCATTTGCTCTCTGACATGATTGGTTTCATTTGCTTTTTGGCCTTTTTTCTAATTTTTTATTTATCTATTATATGTTTGGTATTTGATGATTGCATAATGGATGACATTGATTACATAATGATGATTAAATGATGATTTTTATTATTGTTATTTAATGATTAAATAATTATGTGATGAATTTGATTATTTGCATGATAATTATGATGATTTATAATTATGTCATTATTATTATATAATGTATTTTATGATTATTTGAATGATGATCCTATTTTTATGATTTTTTTTATGATACTAATATTTTTTTTTCTCATGTTTCAGGTCTAGGTGAATTTTATTATTTGCTTGATTTTTTATGTAATATTTTAGGATTATTTTCAGGATTTTTATTTTTTAGATATTGCATGAATTAGGTTTTATTATATTTATTATTTATCATTTTTTTAGATATTGCATAAATTAGGAAAAAAAAATTATTCTTAGATATTGCATGAATTGTGGTTTTTATTTACTTTTAGATTCTCTTGCATGATGTTAAGATTTATTTTTATTTTTAGATAAGCATGATTTTTAGGATTATATTTTATATTTTATTATTTTTATTTTAGATGGCATGTTTAGATTATTATTATTTTTATTTTAGATTGCATGATTTAGGTTTTATTGTTTTTATTTTAGATGGCATGTTTAGGTCTTTATTATATTATTGTTTTTAGAAGTATGTTTAGGCTTTTATTTTTTAGAATTTGCATGATTTAGTTTTTATTATATTATTACTTTTAGAAGTATGTTTAGGCTTTTATTTTATTTTTTAGTATTTGCATGATTTAGGTTTTATTATTAGAAGTATGATTAGGTTTTTATTATTTTATTTTTAGAGTCATGATTAGGTTTTTATCATATTTTTTGGATGGCATGATTTGGTAATATTTTTTATTGTTATTATTCTAGATTAGTTAGCATGATTAGGAAATAAATATTGACTTAGCTAGATTAATTAAAACCTTTAAATAAGACCAGTTTAGGATAATATGTGACTGATGGGGTACTATTTTTATAGGCGTTGTGGGGGTGCTAATCCTTCCCCACACGTAACTGAACTCCTGAAACTAGTCCTGAAACGTAGATCGGAACCTATTCTTTTTAGGGTGCCTTAGTCAAGCTTAGGATCAATTTAAGAAGAATAGATTAATAAAGGTTAATAATCACACCTAGTTAGATGATTAGTGGCGACTCCATGTTTGTGTCTAACTTGCTAAATTCGCATTTGGCACGTTATGACAATGCCTAGAATTTAAAAATATAACATAAGTAATAAAGATAAAGATCGAAAACATAACTAAAACTAAGAATAGAAAGGACATAAAATATGTATTTTATGAGCTTATCAAATACCCCAATGCTTAGCTTTTTGCTAGTCCTCGAGCAAAACAAAAAAAGAAAATCTAATCTAATCTAATCCACTTTCGTAGGAAATCACGGTAGCACTTAGCATGTGACACAAGCCTTTAAACCTCTAGGTGTCCTTAGTGGACAAGTTTAGTCTCATGAGGGTTTATCAGGACGATACCCACAAACATTGAAAACATAAGAAAAACTAACATATACTAAAAAAATTTACTCCTAATCTTTTCAATATAAATTAGAGAATATCATTGGATAAGTTTTATAAACTAATCAATAATTCAAAGAATTTCATAAAGAAACATGCTTGAATGTATATGGTTTGAGTTAAGCCAGTATTAACATAACATATCTCAATCAAAATAATGCATATTCAAGCTTAATCTCAACTTCTCACATGTGATACTCTCATGATTTCCACTCAATATAGTAGTGGTAAGGTGTTTACACTCAATCAATCTTATGAAAACAGTCATACCATATACTTGCTTGTCCACCTATTTTTCCACTATTTAGATCATACAACTTTCATGAATCAAGAGGTCTTTATTCAAGGTTGTAATAGGACCAGGGGGTTGTAACGTGGTTAAAGAATAAAAGATTAAAGATATTACAAAGGTTCCAAAAACTTCATAGAATTTAGAGACATAATCAGATTTATGCAAATAAAACATTCTTAATATTCCTTAGAAGTACATCATAACATAGGCTAAATGTTCATGTTGAGTCTTTGCTTTATTCTCACTAACTTTGTAACATTGTTTCTTTAACCAAAAGTTCAAGAGATGGCTGATTTTTTATTTTTTTCAATATGGGAATGTATTTTGTCAATTGTTCCCTTTCTCTTGATTTTTGCCATACTTCTCCCCCACTCTTATTTCTTGTTTCTAACCCAAATTTCAATAAATCTCCCTTACTTATGCAATATGTCTCAAAACATTCAATACATATTTTAAACAAGGGTAAGGATATAAGTATATTTAGGCTAGGTAAAAGATGTGGTTACCAAAGAAATAGCTTATTCAATGCAGGCTCAAATTGGCTCACTAAGGGGATGTGATGGCTGATTTGGCCTTGGTTATAAATCCTAATGCCTCTACCATATCCATGTTGTCATATGCATCAATATAGTCTCAAATGGTTTAAAGCAAGTTCTAGAGAAACATGTAATCATAAGAGCACACAAGAAAGAAATTGGATTGATATGTATAATGCATCAATCATATAGGTTAAAATTCACAAGGATGTTTATACAAGTCAATATTAAGTCTAAACATGCTTCTTTCTCAATCAATATATCATATTAACATTGGCTCATAAAAAATTGATATCAAACTCAATTCTCATGAAAAAGCCTCTCACTAGTAAACTAGTTTTAGACCTATTCAATTCATATCTCATCGTAGTATTAAAAGTAACTAGAACACACTAAAAAAAATAAAGATTCAAAACAAAACAAAACAAAGTAACCTAAAAATAAAAGAAATCCTAAATTCTTCCCCCCCACACTTAATTTTTACATTGTCCTCAATGTATTATCCCAATGAAAGAATCATGTGTAAGAGAAAAGAACTAATAAATAAAACAAACTAAATAAAAACAATAAAAGATAGAATGATGGAGAGTAAGGAATAACAGATCTGATTATAATGTGTGCTCGTCATCCTTTTGGGTTGCCTTCCAAGAAGCGCTTGGTTTATTGTCCTCAGCCCGACTTGGACCCATGCTATCATCCTTTACCTATTCTTGGCTTTTTGGGATCTTTTAGCTTTCTGCTTTTTCTCATTCTAATTTGTGATGTCGCCTTGCTAGTTAACTCAAAAAGTTTATGTGGCAAAGAATCAACATGTTAATTGAAAAACAAGAATGGCTATTACTTGGATACCTCACCTCTTCAAAAATATCGAAGCGTATGATCTTGTCATCAAACTCCATTGTGAGGGTGCCATTATGTAAATCAATTTTGGTCTTGGCTATCTTTAAGAATGGTCTCCCTAATAAAATACATGTTGGAAACTTCCATATCAAGAACATAAAAATCCGTCAAGAAGACTAATTCATTCACCTACACAAGAACATCTTCAACAACTCCTATTAGATATGTGTTAGAACGATCAACAAGTTGTATAATAACACCGATTTCTTTTAATGGTCATAGATTCAATGAAGCATAAATAGAATATGGCATGACATTAATAGATGCTCCTAGATCTAGCATAGCACGTTCAAACCTGGTGTTGCCTATTTTACAAGGAATGGTGAACATACCTGGATCCTTGAATTTAAGTGGTAGTTTCTTTTGAAGAACGGCTGAAACTTTTCTCCATACTTACCTTTTCATTACCTTTCATCTTTCGTTTAGAAGTGCACAATTCTTTTAGAAACTTTGCATATCTTGACACTAATAAAGGAATGTTTACCTCTACCTTCCGGAAGGTTTCCAAAATTTTCTTCTCTTGCTCCTTTTTTTTGGACTTTGCTAACCTATTAGGAAAAGGTGGAGGAGTTATAATAGAAGGAAAAGATGGTTTAGGAGTAACCTTTTCTAGTGGCTCATTGGGTTGTGATGATGATGCATTGGTATTGTCCTCCCTTTGAGCACTATCCTTTTGTGATGTCTCAAGCTGTTTCCCACTTTTTAGAGTTATTGCATTTGCATGTTCTCTAGGATTTACTATAGTTTGAGAAGGTAATTTCCCTAAATCCCGTGCTTGTAATTGGCTTATCGCTGTTGTCATTTGTCCCATTTGAGTCTCTAATTGACTCATCCTTGTTATCATTTGTCTTTTTGTTTCCCTTTTTCTTGTTGAATTGGCAATTGGTTAGTAGCAAGGGATTTGACAAGATCTGCTAGAGACTCACCTGAATTTTGTGGTGGTGGCACTTGTTCTTGGGTTTGGAGTGGTTGTTGCGTTCTTTTCTGGAAACCCGGTGGTCTATTATCAAAGGGTGGAGGAGCAGCTTTTGGTTGATTCCCTCCATAACTAAGTTCAGATGATCCCTCCATCATGGATTGTATGTGTTTGAGTAGGGATCATACCTTTGTTGTTGATTCTGAAACCCAACCATAGCATTCACATCTTCATTGGAATCCTCTTGAAGTGTTGGGCACATTTCAGTTTGGTGCCCCATGGTAGAATGTTGTCGATTTTAATCACGAAAGTGCACGTATCGTAACAAATAATAAAGTGAAAAGTAGAGTGTCGATCCCACGAGAAATTGTTACCAAATTCGTTAAGTACTAAAATTAACACAACTTAATCTTATTCAAACAAACAATTAAAAAATTTTAAATAAAAATTAAATAATAAATAATAGTAAATAAATAAAGAATACAAATTAAAACTTAGATAAAACAATTAAGAAAAGCCTAGGATTACAATTTTTCTCAACACATCTCTTGAACTTCTCCTACCCTCTTAACATGATTAATGACATTGAGTTGTTAACCTAGAGTTCTAATCTATTTATAAGGATCTTCCGATGGTCTTATAAAAATATCCATCTTAACCAATTAACTATATTCCTATGATAATTGAATTAAAGAAGAACTCATTAAGCTTAGACTCTAAAATTGGTTACACATGACACGTAAGTATATTACTACCCTACATGCAGACCAATTCATCATAATAAATGAATATGAAACATATGTCATTCAATCCATGTCTAACACTAAACTCCCTTTTCCAAGTTGTGTTTAGATTACCAAATCAATCTAATTGGTGGCCAGTCAACTAGAAGCATTAAGAACAAGATTGAACAAACAACTCAAAAACCATTAAATCAAGCTAGAGAGATAAAATAAATTCAAACTACATGTTAGTTCCATTGCAATCCTAGTAAAATAAGTTTAGTTCATGATAATTAAAGAAAACAAATATCCAAGGAATTTCACCATCATCATCAATACAAAAAAGATAAAGAAGAGAAAAGAAAAGAAATAGAGAAGACTAAGAGATGTCAAATCTTGAGTCTTCAATCTTCACAAATCTTCTTATCTCATTGAAAGCTTTTGGTGGCTACTCTCCTCTCAAGAGAATTAGGTTTTTAGAACTCAAATCCCCCTTATTTCAGCCTTAAAGAGTCTTATTTATAGTGCCTTATACACCTGGAGTCAGAAACTTCGCATGCAAGCAATCAGGTAAGTGCAGGTTTTTTTTTTTACGTTTTTTTTTCTCGCTTCGGCGCCGCAGTGCCAACTTTTTGACTTATGGCACCATGGCGCTAGATGGTGGCGTCACGGCGCCAGCCTCTCGGGTGGCTACCTGCTGCTTCTGTCGTCTTCTTGTACTTCCTCGGCTGATTTGGATGGGCAAATCTTGTCCGATTTGAACGAGTAAACTACCATTGGAAAGGTATGGAAGTCAGATTCAAAAGTCAAGAGGAAGTTTTCTTGAATAAAAACTTTAAGATCATGCTTTCCTAGCAACAAGCTCTGGAGGTCAAATTTGCCCATGCGTTGCTTTGCAAATTTTTTCGTCGTTTTGCACCTCAAAACTCCTTCTCACTTTGGACCTATAAAAACACAAATACTAACTAAATAACTATTTTAAACATATAAATAAATTAATCTAAAAACATCTAAAACTAATCAAATCCAAATAAAAACCTCAAGGACTTCGCAATTTGAATGCATAATAGGTGGCAAAATAACTATATTTTCTAAAGTTATCACACCTCCAAACTTAAGATTTTACTAGTCCTCGAGCAAAACATAAACAAAACAAACTAAATAAATTGACTCAAACACAACTTAAGATAAATGCACTCAAAAAACAATGATTCCCTTAATTGTCCTCAAAAGTTATCTCAAAATCCCAACTCAAAGTAGAACACAAACATAATCCAAATTTATGATTCAATTCAATTGTAAACTTCATGCTTGAATGGATTTTTAGTGTGTGTGTGTGTGTGTGTAAAATCTTTTTGCAAATCAATGCATGCAATCCAAATAAGTTTATATCAGTGCAAAATACGAATTAGTACTAGATTCTCATATGTTTGCTTTTCATATCTCTCCACTAATGTAGACTAACACTTCATCAAGGATCAAGTAGGTCTTTATTAAGCTTGTAACGTATGGCTAGGGTCAAGGTAGGGTAAAGATATATTTCGGTTTAAGTCACCCATAGACACTTTACATTTTTTTTAGGATTTTTGAGAGCCATAATCTTTTCCTCAAATTACATATTTCATTCTTTGAATGCATCTTCCTTTTTGCTTTACCACTTTATTCCTTTTTTATGTTTTTTCGTTGCTTCGTTTTTGAAAAACCATAATTTGTTTTTCCTTTCACATCACTATTTCACCCAAATTTGACATGGCTCATAATTTTTTCGTGTATGTTATACACATGCCTATGTAGTGAAGGTTAATTATGGTTTTTGTTATTTGGCTAGGCTAAAAGATGTGGCAATCAAAGAAAATAGATATATCAATTAGGCACAAAGAGGTAGACTAAGGATAATCACATAAAAAGGTAGGCTAGAAAGGCTCAAGTGATCCAAAGATGGCCTAAATCATCTCCTCAACTTAGTGTTGTCTAGGATTTCGCCTTGAGAGAGAATCAAACAAATTCTAGGCTCTAGACATAATTGCAATTCACATCAACGTAAGCAGTCTTTAAATAAGCAATGCAAATCTAAGCAAGAGATCAAGTGCTCAATTTTCTTTTTTTTTTTTTTGAAAATCACATCCTAACAATAAGACTAACAAAAAAATTTAACATAAAATCAAATCATGCCTATGTTGTTCCCAAGAATCAAGATAAATCAATAACTAATTTTCATCATTAGATAAGGATTCCATCAGACTAAGTGCATCATATCTTAAGCAAAAACAATTTTTTTTATTTATATAGACTCCTCCTAAAACATAAATATAGAAAACACCCAAAACAAAAGAAAACTATTTATATAGACTCCTCCTAAAACATAAATATAGAAAACACCCAAAACAAAAGAAAACTATTTATATAGACTCCTCCTAAAACATAAATATAGAAAACACACAAAACTAAAGAAAGCTAAAGACACCCCCAAACTTAGAACAAACATTGTCCTCAATGTGTAGTCATAAAAAAAATAAGAAGAAGAAAACCCCCTTATCGATGCAAGCAAAGCATGAGAAGCTTTAGTTTTCCTCTTAAACCTCATGATGCTTGTCCAAGTCGGGGGAGTGCCTACTACAAAAGAAAATAAAGTAAAAAGGAATTAATAAAAATATTCTAAAAATTAAAATTTAAAAAGAAAAGAAAAGAAAAAGCTTAGAACTTGGTTGCCTTCCAAGAAGCGCTTGATTTATCTCATGCCTATTAGCCGGCATCCTTCCACTTGGAAATCTTCTTATCATGTCCCCTTTTTCCATTGCTTTATAAGGCTTGACATTCACATAATTGTGGCTTTCATGCATCTTAGAAGTAGCTTTTGAGCTTGTCTCAAGTGATTTAGTGGAACAATTTTCTTTGAATGCTTCTTTGGAATCACTATTCATCACTTTGACTGCCAAACATTCATCAAATTCATTAGGAAACTTCATAGCTTTAAACACTTTAAAAGTTACCTCTTGGTCTAGAACCCTCATGGTAAGTTCTCCTTTTTGCACATCAATGAGAGTTCTACCGGTTGCTAGGAATGGTCTCCCAAGAATTATAGGTATTTCACTATCCTCCTCCATATCAAGCACAATAAAATCAGCAGGAAAGAAAAATTTGTCAACCTTGACTAACACATCTTCAACAATATCTCTTGGATGTTTGTAGGATCTATCGGCTAGTTGCAACATCACTGTAGTGGGTTTTATTTCCCCCAAACCAAGTTTGCGATAGATAGAAAGAGGCATTAAATTGATACTCGCCCCCAAATCACATAAAGCTTTACCAAAAAATTTATTACCAATGGCGCATAGAATGGCGAAGCTTCCCGGATCTTTGAGTTTGGGTGGGAGTTTCTTTTGAAGGATACCGTTGCACTCTTTTGTGAGTGCAACTGTCTCAATTTCATCCAATTTCTTCTTCTTGGATAATTTTTCTTTCATAAACTTGACATATTTAGGCATTTGTTCTAAAGCTTCAACAAAAGGTATACTAATCTGGAACTTTTTAAATACGTCAAGAAACTTCTGAAACCGCTTGTCAAGTTTGTGCTTTTGAAGGCGTTGAGGAAAGAGTGGTGGTGGATAACATTGCTTCTTTTATTCTTCTTGAGCCTTTTCAATTTTTCCCCTCCATAATTTTGCTTCAAGAGGTTTGGGTGGCAATTCTGGCACTTTGGTTTGAAAACGCTAAGGAAAGGGTGGTGGTGGGTAGATTGGAGGTCTCTTTTCTTGAATTTTCTCATTATGCTTCTTGCTACCTACTTCTACTTCTTTTTCACTCCTGAGTGTAATTGCATTGCAATGCTCTTGCTTGTCTTTCCTAGGATTGGTTCCAGTATCACTTGGAAAAGATCCCCTAGGACGGTTGTTAATTACATTTGCAAGCTGACCTATTTGTATCTCAAGATTTCTAAGTGTTGCCGCTTGACTCTGAAGTGTCGCTGCATGAATCTGATTTGTCACTTTTTGACTAGCCATGAACTTTGTAAACATCTCTTCCAATGATGTCTTCTTTTCTAAAATAGGAGCACGGGCTTGTTATCGAAACCTTGGGGGATTGCTGGGTTAGCAGAGGACGAAAACCCTTGATTGTTATCCCACAAAAAGTTTGGGTGATTTCTCCAACCCGGATTATAATTGTTGGAATAAGGATTGTTTTGCTATCTATTATAGTTTCGAACATATTGCACTGATTCGGAGTTGGTTGGGCATCTATCACTGGTGTGTCCTTCCCCACATAATTCACAAGTTACAAATGGGCTCTGGACGGCATGAACACTTACAGTATCGAATTTCTTAGCTAATGCAGCTATCTGAGCACTTATGGTACTCATTGTATCCAAGTCATGAATCCCTGCAGCTTTCCTTGGTACAAGTCTTTCTGATGGCCATTACTAATTATTAGATGCCATCTCTTCAAGCAAATTATAGGCTTCATCAGGTAATTTTCCCATTAATGTTCCACCTGCAACGGCATCAATAGTGGTTCTAATTTGTCCCAACAACCCATTATAAAATGTTTGCACCTGAAGCCATTTAGGTAACCCTTGGTAAGGACATCTTCGAAGTAAATCCTTGAATCTCTCCCAAGCTTCATATAGCGATTCAGATTCAAATTTCATAAACGATGTGATATCATTACGCATCTTTGCAGTCTTGGTCGGACGAAAATATTTGGCAAGAAAGTTCTGGGCCAAGCCATCCCATGTAGTGATAGAGCAACAGGAAGTGAACGTAACCAAATCTTGGCCTTATCCCGAAGTGAGAAATAGAAGAATCTCAGTCTAATGGCATCGTCAGAAACGTCATTGTGTTTGAAAGTATCGCAAATTTCCAGGAAATTCACGATGTGAGCATTCGGATCATCGTTCGGTAGGCCACCAAATTGAACTGATGTTTGGATCATCTGAATGATGGCTGGCTTTATCTCAAAATTGTTTGCCTGGATGGCATGCCTCTGGGTACTAGTCTGAATTTCTTAAATGAGAGGAACCGCAAACTCTCGCAAAGTCTTTGTATCATTTGCTTCAGCCATTGTATGGTTGTGATTTGAAGCTTGTAAATTCTGCCTCTGAAGTCGATGTAAAGTTCTTTCCAGTTCTCTATCAAAAGGGACAAGTTCCAGACTTCGAGCTCTTCGCATACCACGATCAAGAGTACTTGAAAATAAGAAAGAAGAAGAAAGTTTAAATTAAGACTAAGGTTGCTTGGTATTAATATTAACAAAAATAATAAACAATTCCCCAGCAATGGTGCCAAAAACTTGTTGTCGATTTAATCACGCAAGTGCACGTATCGTAACAAGTAATAAAGTGAAAAGTAGAGTGTCGATCCCACAAGGAATTGTTACCAAATTCGTTAAGTACTAAAATTAACACAACTTAATCTTATTCAAACAAACGATTAAACATTGTTAAATAAAAATTAAATAAAAGAAAATAATAAATAAATAAATAAAGAAGAAAAATTAAAACTTAGATAAAACAATTAAGAAAAGCCTAGGATTACAATTTTCCTCAACACTTCGCTTTAACTTCTCCTACCCTCTTAACTTGATTAATGACATTGAGTTCTTAACCTAGAGTTCTAATCTATTTATAAGGATCTTCCGATGGTCTTATAAAAATATCCCTCTTAACCAATTAACTATATTCCTATGATGATTGAATTAAAGAATAACCCATTAAGCTTAGACTCTAAAATTGGTTACACATGACACGTAAGTATATTCCTATCCTACATGCAGATCAATTCATCATAATAAATGAATATGAAACATGTGTCATTCAATCCATATCTAATGCTAAACTCCCTTTTCCAAGTTGTATTTAGGTTACCAAATCAATCTAATTGGTGGCCAGTCAACTAGAAGCATTAAGAACAAGATTGAACAAACAACTCAAAAACCATTAAATCAAGCTAGAGAGATAAAATAAATTCAAACTACATGTTGAGTTCCATTGCAATCCTAATAAAATAGGTTTAGTTCATGATAATTAAAGAAAAAAAATATCCAAGGAGTTTCACCATCATCATCAATACAAGAAAGATAAAGAAAACAAAAGAGAATAAAGAAAACTAAGGGGTGTCAAATCTTGAGTCTTCAATCCTCACAAATTTTCTTATCTCCTTGAAAGCTTTTGGTGGCTACTTTTCTCTCAAGAAAATTAGGTTTTTAGAAATCAAATCCCCCTTATTTGAGCTTTAAAGAGTCCAATTTATAGTGCCTTAGACCCCTCAAGTCAAAAACTTCGCATGAAAACAATCAGGTAAGTGCAGGTTTTTTTTTATGTTTTTTTTTCTCGCTTCGGTGCTGCAGCACCAACTTTCTGACTTCTGGCGCCGCGGTGCTACTCGGGTGGCTACCTGCTGCTTCTATCGTCTTCTCGCAATTCCTTAGCTGATTTGGATGGGTAAATCTCATTCGATTTGGACAAGTAAACTATCATTGAAAAGGTATGGAAGTCAGCTCCAAAAGTTAAGAAGGAAGTTTTCTTGAATAAAGACTTTAAGATCATGCTTTCCTAGAAACAAACTCTAGAGGTCAAATCTGCCCATGCGTTGCTTTGCACCTTTGTTTCGTCATTTTGCACCTCGAAACTCTTTCTCACTTTGGACCTATAAAAACACATAAATACCAACTAAATAACTATTTTAAACATGAAATGGATAAACGAAATTAATCTAAAAACATCTAAAACTAATCAAATCCAAATAAAAACCTCAAGGTCTTCACCGATTTGAATGCATAAAAGGTGGCAAAATTACTATATTTCCTAGGGTTATCATAGAACATATGCCACAAGCCTTGATTTTTTGTAAATTACCTACAACCAATTGTTGCACAAGAGAAGTCAATTGAGAAATTTGTTGTTCAAGGGATGATGTACTTACCTCATTGACTTTCTTAGGTTGTGGTGATGGTTCATGTCTCATTGAGAATTGTTGGGAGTTGGCTGCCATGTTGGAGATGAGAAATCTAGCAGCTTTGGGAGTTTTATCAACTAGAGCCCCCCCACTTGCTGCATCTATCATGCGTCTCTCCATGGGAAAGAGACCTTCATAAAAGTATTGGATGAGAAGTTGTTCACTTATCTGATGGTGTAGACATGATGCACAAAGTTTCTTGAACCTCTCCTAATATTCATATAAGGACTCTCTATTGTATTGCCGAATCCCACATATCTCTTTTCTAATATTGGCAGCCTTAGATGCTGGGAAATATCTTTCCAAGAAAGCTTTCTTCATCCCATTCCATGTAGAGATAATCTTTTGCCGAATCAGCTAGAGAGAATGGGAAGGCTCTTAACTTAATTTGCTCTTCCGTGAATCCGGTTGGTCTCATACTTGAGCAAACTACATGAAATTCCTTGAGGTTCTTATTTGGATCCTCTCCTACAAAACCATCAAAAGTTGGGAGAAGATGTATCAAACCAGATTTTAATTCAAAAGCTACCTCAAGGTTTGGATACTCTATGCAAAGTGGTTGTTGATCCAAGTCTGGAACGGCTAGCTCCTTAAGAGTTCGGTTGTTCAAAGCCATCTCTTCTTGCTCCACTTGGATGGGTTGGATCAACTCTTCGTTTGCTCTATGGTGGGAAGCTATGAATTCCCGGATTCTCCTAAATCCTAAGTGAGGTTTTTCTTCTTCAGGAGTTTGCAACATTCACTGAAAAATAAAAACAAGAAAGTAAACTAATTAAACTGAAAATAATAATAAACCAAATAATAAATAAACTAAAGGAAGCAACCCCCGACAACGGCGCCAAAAACTTGATGCACTGAAAAGAGCGTATCTTATTTAACCTTGCACTAAAAAGATCAATTGTATGGTATACTAGTGAGCAAGGGTCGAGTCCTCATGGATTGGATTTCAATTTATAAATTTTTGGTTTATTACTTCAATTCAAAGAGCAAGAAAAAATAAAGGAAAATGGGGCTTTTGAAATAATTAAAAGTAAAACAAATCAGAATAATAAGTGTGCAAATAAGTAAATAGAAGAAGTCAAATACGAGAAAAGTATGGTTAAGGTTTCATTTTCCACCACTAGACATCATTGAGAATCAATTTCAGATCTATCAACATCAATTAACTATCGAAATTAACAGTCGTAGATAACAACCTCCCGTGTTACCCCAATCCTTCTTTAGTTCGTTGTTAAGCAGGACAAACGCCACTACTTAATCTCTAACTATCAGATAACCTAAGATAAACATCTATATATTCAAAGTGATAGCAACTTTAAGATAAGAAAGATAGGTTGATCTAAGCAACAAACGCATAAACATGGATTCATTCAACTTAGGTTATGTTCCACTTTGCAATTAATGATGCACCCAAAGAGTGTATCTTATTTAACCTTGCACTAAAAAGATCAATTATAAGTATAGTAGTTAGCAAAGGTCGAATCCATAAGGATTGGTGTCTAGTTTATAAATTACTAGTTCAAAACTTAAATTCAAGGAAACAAAATAAAAAAATGGGGCTTTTGAAATCAGTTTAAACTAAAGCAAACAATAAAATAAGAAAACAAGTAAATAAGTAAATAAGAAGTAATCAAATATGGGAAAGGTATGGTTAAGGTTTCATTCTCCACCACTAGATATCATTAAGAATCAAATTCAGATTTATCAACATCAATTAGCTATCAAAGTTAACAATCGTAGATAACAATATCCCTTGTCACCCCAATCCTTCCTTAGTTCGTCGTTAGGCAGGACGAACTCCACTACTTAATCTCTAACTATCAAATAACCTAAGATAAACATCTATAGATTCAAAGTGATAGCAACCTTAAGATGAGAAAGATAGATTGATCTAAGCAATAAACACACAAACATGGATTTATTCAACTTATGTTATGTTCCACTTCATAATTCCTAAAAACCCAACATAATCATGAATTACAAATTGCTACTATTGAATAAGAAATCAAGACAAGCTACGTATCAAGTTTCTTAAACTAGTATTAGACAATAATCAAGATATATCTAGTTCGCGACCTAAACAAATCAAGACAATTATCATGAACAATTCTTGTAGAAGAACATAAACAACTTTGATAGAAAACTAATATATGATAGAATCTGAAAATTATTTACATAACATGTCTAGGACTTTGAAATCACACTTAACCAAAGAGAAGTTTAGCGTAGCATAGGCATAGTTAACACAAACATGAATATTAGAGAAAAATAATAAGAAAACTAAAATAGAACTACGAGATTAAAGAAAAAGATTATTGATAAATAATCAAAAGCATGTCCTAGTTGGTGGCTCAAAAGATGGTATTTATAGAGTTTTAAAGCCTTGGAAACCCTTTCTTGCTGATCAAGGAAGCTAGGAGACAAAGGAGTGCAATTTTGGCAAGTTTTCAAAAAATTTTAGTTTTTCCTGGATTTCACAATTTTGGAGTCAGTAGGGTTGACGCCGCGGCTCCAACCTTGCTGTCTTGTTGGTTTGTTGCTCACCGAACTCCCTGTCTTCGGTTTCTTGGCTGCTGTATCTTCTTGTACTTTATCGGCTGATTTGGAGGACCATTTCTTGTCCGATTTGGGCGTGTAAACTATCGTTGGAAAGGTATTCAAGTCATCTTCAAAAGTCAAGAGGAATTTTATTCAAATAAAGAATTTAACATCATGATTTCTTAGCAACAAGCTCCGGAGGTCAAATCTGCCTGATCGTTTTGCACTAAGAATTTGATCTTTTTGACTCCCAAGTTTTCTTCCATCTTATTATTGTGACTTTATAAGCTCTTTAACATCATATTTGACATGTTTTGACTTCATCTCTTCCAAAATACCTATAATTCACAAAACCATAATAAAATGTCAAGGAACTTAAGAATTAAAGCACAAAGTATAAGGAAATAATATATGAAAATGTATGAAATTAAGCACCTATAAAATTCCCCCACACTTAGTATTTTGCTAGTCCTCGAGCAAAATCAAATAAAAACAAAATAAGAAATCCTAATCTAGTCTACTTTCAATAAAAATGAGAGACAATCATTGAAAAAGTCTTATAACAAATCAATAGCTTAAAGAAGTTAACAAAGAATCATGCTTGATAGTAAAGGGTTTGAGTTAAGCTAACATTAACAAAACATATCTCAATCAAAATAGTGCATGTTCAAACTTAATCTCAACTTCTCACATGGGATACTCTCATGATTTTCACTCTTTAAAGTAGTGAAAAAGTGTTTACACTCAATCAATCTCATGAAAACAGTTCTACCATATGCTTGCTTGTCCATCTATTCTCCACTACTTAGATCATGCAATTTCATGAATCAAGAGGTCTTTATTCAAGGTTGTAATGGGGCCAATGGATTGCAATGTGGTTAAAGAATAAAAGGAAAAGGATATTACAAAGGTTCCAAAGATTTCATAGAGTTTAGAGACAACAAGATTCATACAAAGAAAACTTCTCAAAACTCTTTGCAGTGCATATAATACATAGGCCGAATATTCATGTTGGACCTTTTCTTCATTCTAAACAACTTTGTAACATCTTTTTTTCTTTTTCCACAAGTTCAAGAGATGATTCATAATTTTTTTTTTTTTTACATATGGGAATGTATTTGGCAATATTCCCTCTCTTTTTCTCTTGACTTTTGCCTTTTTCCTCCCCCACACTTATTTCTTGTTTCTCACCCAAATTATCAATATATCTTCCTTGTCTTTGCAAAATGTCTCAAAACATGCTAATTCATCTTTAGAACAAGGGTAAGGGTACATATAAGTATATTTAGGTTAGGGACAAGATGTGGTTACCAAAGAAACAGCTTATTCAGTGTAGGCTCAAATTGGTTTGCTAGGGGGATGTTTTCTTGGAACATCAATCAGGAATGGCTATTGGCCCTGGTTATAATCCTAATGCCTCTATCATATTCATGTTATCACATGTATCAATATAGTCTCAAAACGGTTTAAAGCAAGTTCTATAGAATCATGTAATCATGAGAGCACACAAGAAAGAAATTAGATTGATATATATAATGCATCAATCATATAGGCTCAAAAACTCACAAGGATGATTATACAAGTCAATATCAAGTCTAAACATGTTTTTTTCTCAATCAACATATCATATTAACAGTGGCTCATGAAAAATAGTATTCAAGGTCAATTCTCATGAAAAATCTTCTCACTAATAAACCAGATTTAGACCTACACAATTCATGTCTCATCATTGTATTGAAAGTAACTACAACACACTAAAAACGAGCTAAAAACAAAACAAAACAAAATTAAAGGAAATCCTAAATTCTTTCCCCCACACTTAATTCTTACATTGTTCTTAATGTAATTCTATTATCCTCAAAGATAAGAATCATGTGTAAAAGAAAAGAATTACTAATTAAAACAAACCAAAGAAAAACAATAAAAGATAGAATGATGGAGAGTAAGAATAGCAAATCTGAGTATAATATGTGCTCTCCATCCTTTTGGGTTGCCTCCTAAGAAGCGCTTGGTTTATTTTCCTCAGCCTGACTTGGACCCATGCCATCATTCCTCAACATAATTCGGCTCATAAAGTGGTAACTCCTCTACATCTTGTATTGGAAAGTTCTCATAATAAGGTGTTAGCCTATGTCCATTCACCTTGAAAGCATTAACTGTTTTTAGATTTTTAATTTCAACTGCACCATGAGTAAAAACATTAGTAATAACAAAAGGTCCCATCCATCTAGAATGCAACTTACCAAGAAATAACTTAAGGCGATAATAGAAAAGAAGAACTTTTTTCCAACAACAAAATTCTTTCTTAAAATTATCTTATCATGAAAAGCCTTAGTTTTTTCCTTGTAAATTCTAGAATTCTCATAAGCATCATTCATTATCTCCTCTAATTCTTGTAGGTCAAGTTTTCGTTGCTTACCTGCCTCATCCATTTCCATGTTGCATTGTTTGATAGCCCAATATGCTTTATGTTCTAATTCAACTGGAAGGTGACAAGGCTTACCATAAACAAGACGATAAAGAGACATACCAATGGGTGTCTTGTATGCTGTTCTATAAGTCCAAAGTGCATCATCTAGACGTAAACTCCAATCTTTCCGATTTGGATTGACAATCTTTTCAAGGATGGATTTTACCTTTCGATTTGACACTTCAGCTTGCTCACTAGTTTGAGGATGATAGGATGTGAAAACCTTATGTGTGATGTTATACCTTCTTAAAAGTACTTCCATGGACCTATTACAAAAGTGAGTACCTCGATCGCTGATTATGGCCTTTGGTGTTCCAAACCTTACAAAATGTTAGTCTTCACAAAATCTGAAACAACTTTAGAATAATTAGACTGAGTGGCTTTTATTTTCACCCATTTTGAGACATAATCAGCAGGAAGTAATCTATAAAGATTGCCATAAGAATAAGGAAAAGGTCTCATAAAATCCATGCCTCATAGATCAAAAATTTCAACAATTAGTATGGGAGTTTGAGGCATTTGATTTCTAGCACCTAAGTTATTGTTCTTTGGCACCTATCACATGACTTGCAAAAGAGGTATGCATCTTTGAATAAGGTAGGCCAATAAAATCCACTATCAAGCACTTTCATGGCTGTTCTTTTGGGTCCAAAGTGCCCTCCACATGCATAAGAGTGACAAAAGGTCAAAATATAATGAAATTTAGATTCAAGTATGCACCTTCTTATAATCTGATCAGAGCAATGCTTCCAAAGGTAAGTATCATCCCAAATGTAGTATTTGGCATCACTCTTGATCTTATTTCTTTGGGTTATTGTCAACTCTTGTGGCAACTACTTGGTGACTAAGTAATTAACAATATCAGCATACCAAGGGGTTGTTGTGCTCGTGGAAAAGAGTTGCTCATCCGGGAAGTTCTCATGCAACGGTAGTGCATCCTCTTCATGAACTAAACAGCTAAGATGGTCCGCAACTAGGTTGTCACTACCTCTCTTGTCTCTTATTTCCAAATCAAACTCTTGTAAGAGAAGTATCCATCTAATCAACCTTAGTTTGGCCTCCTTCTTAGTGAGCAAGTACCTAAGGGCTGCATGGTCAGAAAATACAATTAATTTAGTACCAATTAAATAAGAACGAAATTTCTCTAAAGCAAATACAATAGCCAAAAGTTCTTTTTCAGTAGTGGAATAGTTCAATTGAGCATCATTAAGAGTTTGGGAGGCATAATATATGGCATGTGAGGCTTTGCCAACCCGTTGGCCCAAAACAGCTCCAATGGCATAGTCACTAGCATCACACATGATTTCAAAAGGTACATTCCAATCTGGTGGTTGCATGATAGGAGCTGATGTCAAGAGTCCCTTCAAAGTTTCAAATGCCTCTTTGCATTTATCATCAAAGTGGAAATCTACATCTTTTTGTAACAGCTTGCAAAGAGGTAGTGTTATCTTTGAGAAGTCTTTGATAAATCTTCTATAGAAACCTGCATGTCCAAGAAAAGAACGAACCTCTCTCACATTTGTGGGAGGTGAGAAATATTGCAAAATATCTATTTTAGATTTATCTACTTTTATTCCCTTAGAAGAAATAACATGGCCCAAAACTATTCCTTATTATACCATAAAGTGACATTTTTCCTAATTCAATACAAGATTAGTTTCCATGCATCTTTTAAGTACAAGGATAAGGTTCTCTAGGCATCTATCAAAAGAATCACCATAGACACTAAAATCATCCATAAAAACCTCTATGATGTTTTCTACATAATCTAAAAAGTAACTAACCATACACCTTTGGAATGTAGCTGGTGTATTACAAAGACCAAATGGCATACGCCTATAAGCAAAGGTACCAAATGGACATGTGAAGGTACCAAATGGACATGTGAAGGTACCAAATGGACATCTATCAAAAGAATCACCATAGACACTAAAATCATCCATAAAAACCTCTATGATGTTTTCTACATAATCTAAAAAGTAACTAACCATACACCTTTGGAATGTAGCTGGTGTATTACAAAGACCAAATGGCATACGCCTATAAGCAAAGGTACCAAATGGACATGTGAAGGTGGTTTTCTCTTGGTCCTCTGGAGCAATTGCAATGTGATTGTAACATGAAAATCCATCAAGAAAATAATAATGAGAATGGTCAGCTAACCTTTCAAGCATTTGATCAATAAAAGGTAAAAGAAAATGGTATTTGTGAGTTGTTGAATTAAGTTTACGATAGTCAATACAAACTCGCCACCCTGTTTGAATTCTAATAGGAACAAGTTCATTCTCATTATGTTTTACAACAGTTACACCGGACTTTTTAGGAACTACTTGGATCGGGCTCACCTATTTGCTATCCGAGATAGGATAGATCACTCCAACATCTAGGAGCTTCAGTATCTCCTTTTTCACAACCTCCATCATAGGCGGATTCAATCTACGTTGTGTTTCTCTTGATGGTTTGGACCCTTCCTCTAACAAAATCCGGTGCATGCACATAGATGGACTTATTCCCTTGATATCGGTAATTGTCCAACCAATTGATGTCTTATGCTCTCTAAGCACCCGGATAAGTCTCTCTTCTTGCAAAGGTGTGAGCACTTTGGCAATTATGACCGGTAGTGTGTCCTTTTCACTGAAGAACACATATTTCAAGTGGTCCGATAATGGTTTCAACTCCAAAGTTGGTGCCTGCAAAATGGAAGGTATAAGTTTCTCATTAGATAAAGGCAATTCAATAAATGAAACATCAAACCTTGCATCTTTAGGTGGTAATGCTTGTAACGATGCTACTGCTTCTTCCATTTGTTCACTCAAGGCGAATTTCTCTTCTCCTTTAGAATTTTCCAAGCCAAGGTACTTGTTAATGGCTACTTCTAAACTATCTTCACAATCTAATTCAAAAACTTTCTGTACCAAAGAGTTAATTATATCAATAGTAAAAACAGAGTGCACATCACTAGGGTATCTCATGGCCTCAATAATATTAAAACGAATTATCTCGCTATCAAATTCCATAGTTAAAGTTCCATCATGCACATCTATTTTAGTCCTAGCTATTTTTAAGAATGGCCTCCCTAAAAGAATGGGTGTTGGATTATAAGACATCTCATCTTCCATCTCAAGAACATAGAAATCAACAGGAAAAACCAACTCATTAACTTGCACTAGGACATTTTCTATAACTCCTCTAAGATAAGTGTTAGTACGGTCAGCAAGTTGTATTATAACACCAGTTTCCTCTAATGGTCTTAGATTTAATGAAGCATAAATTGAATATTGCATTACATTAATGGATACTCCTAGATCTAGCATAGCACACTCAAACCTAGTGTTGCCTATCTTACAAGGAATGGTAAACATACCTGGATCCTTGCATTTAGGTGGGAGTTTCTTTTGAAGAACAGCTGACACATTCTCCCCATACTTACCTTTTCATTCCCTTTCAACTTTCGTTTAGAAGTGCACAACTCTTTTAGAAACTTGGCATATCTTTGCACTTGCTTGATAGCATCTAGTAAAGGAATGTTCACCTTTACTTTCCGAAAGGTTTCCAAAATTTCCTTCTCTTGCTCTTCCTTCTTGGATTTTGCTAACCTGCTAGGAAAAGGTAGAGGAGTTATATAAGAAGGAAAAGATGGTTTAGGAGTTATCTTTTGTAGTGGCTCATTGGGATGTGAAGATGATCCCATGGTGTTGTCCTCCCTTTGAGCACTATCCTTTTGTGGTGTCTCAAACTGTTTCCCACTTCTTAAAGTTATGGCATTATTCTCTGGGATTCAGTATGGTTTGGAAAGGTAATTTTCCGGAATCCTTTGCTTGGATTTAACTTATTGTTATTGCCATTTGTCCCATTTGAGTCTCTAATTGGCTCATCCTTGTTGCCATTTGTCTGTCTGTTTCCTTTATGTCCTGTTGCATTTGCAATTGGTTAGTAGTAAGGGATTTGACAAGATCTACTAGAGACTCACCTGAATTTTGTGGTGGTGGCACTTGCTCTCGGGTTTGATATGGTTGTTGCGTTCTTTGCTGAAAACTCGGTTGTCTATTATCAAAGGGTGGAGGAGCAACTTGTGATTGGTTCCCTCCATAATTAAAGTTTGGATGATCCCTTCATCTTGAATTGTAAGTGTTTGAGTATGGATCATACTTTCTTGGTTGGCCTGGAAATCCACCCATAGCATTAATATGTTCATTTAGATCATCCTGAAGTGTTGGACACATATCAGTTTGGTGCCCCATGTTTGAACATATACCACAAGCCTTAATTTGTTGTATTCGACCTACGACCATTTGTTCCACAAGAGAAGTCAGTTTATCAATTTTTTGTTCAAGGGATAATATACTTACCTCATTCACTTTCTTTGGTTGTGGTGGTAGTTCTTCTCTCATGGTGAACTGTTGTGAGTTGGTTGCCATGTTGGAGATGAGAAGTCTAGCAGCTTCGGGAGTTTTATCAACTAGTGCTCCCCCACTTGCTGCATCTATCATGCATCTCTCCATGGGCAAGATACCTTTATAGAAATATTGGATGAGCAGTTGTTCACGTATCTGATGGTGTGGATATGAGGCACAAAGTTTCTTGAACCTCTCCCAATATTCATACAAGGAGTCTCCGTTGTATTGTCGAATCCCACATAATTCCTTTCTAATGTTGGCAGCCTTAGATGCTGGGAAATATCTTTCCAAGAATGCTTTCTTCATCCCATTCCATGTAGTGATGGTCCCGGATAGTATATAGTAGAGTCATTCCTTTGCCGAATCAGCTAGAGAGAATGGGAAGGCTCTCAACTTAATTTGCTCTTCTGTGACCCCGGTTGGTCTCAAACTTGAGCAAACTATATGGAATTCCTTGAGGTGCTTATTTGGATCCTCTCCTACAAAACCATGAAAAGTTGGGAGAAGATGAATCAAACCAGATTTTAATTCAAAAGCTACCTCAAGATTAGCATATTCAATGCATAATGGTTGTTGATCCAATTCCAGATCATTTAGCTCCTTGAGAGTTCGGTTGTCAGCAGTCATCTCTTCTTTCTCCTCTTGGATAGTTTGAATCAACTCTTCGTTTGTTCTGTGGGAGAAATCTATGAAGTTCTGAATTCTCCTATGTCTTAAGTGAGGTTCTTCTTCTTTGGGAGATTGGGACATTCACTAAAAAAGAAAACAAGAAAATAAACTAATTAAAAGAGAAAATAAGAATAAACCAAATAACTAATAAACTAAATAAAGCAATCCCCGACAATGGCGTTAAAAACTTGATGCACCCAGAGAGTGTATTTTATTTAACCTTGCACTAAAAAGATCAATTATAAGTATAGTAGTTAGTAAGGGTCAAATCTACAGGGATTGGTGTTTAGTTTATAAATTCCTAGTTTAAAACTTAAATTCAAGAAAAACAAAATAAAAATGGGGTTTTTGAAATCAGTTTAAACTAAAGCAAACAATAAAAGTAAGAAAGCAAGTAAATAAGAAGTAATCAAATATGAGAAAAGTATGGTTAAGGTTTCGTTCTCCACCACTAGACATCATTAAGAATCAAATTCAGATCTATCAACATCAATTAGCTATCAAAGTTAACAACCGTAGATAACAACATCCCGTGTTACCCCAATCCTTCCTTAGTTCATCGTTAAGCAAGACGAACGCCACTACTTAATCTCTAACTATCAAATAACCTAAGATAAACATCTATATATTCAAAGTGATAGCAACCTTAAGATGAGAAAGATAGATTGATCTAAGCAATAAACACACAAACAAGGATTTATTCAACTTATGTTATGTTCCACTTCATAATTCCTGAAAACCCAACAAAATCATGAATTACAAATTGCTACTATTGAATAAGAAATCAAGACAAGCTACGTATCAAGTTTCTTAAACTAGCATTAGATAATTATCAATATATATCTAGTTCACGACCTAAACAAATCAAGACAACGATCATGAACAATTCTTGTAGAAAAACATAAACAACTTTGATAGAAAACTAATATA
This sequence comes from Fremontodendron californicum, assembly GCA_030761205.1. Taxonomy (NCBI): domain Eukaryota; kingdom Viridiplantae; phylum Streptophyta; class Magnoliopsida; order Malvales; family Malvaceae; genus Fremontodendron; species Fremontodendron californicum. Next base: position 8,746,340 of record JAULJL010000019.1, on the reverse strand, counting down.
TGATAGAATCTGAAAGTTAATTACATAACATGTCTAGGGCTTTGAAATCACCCTTAACCAAAGAGAAGTTTAGCTTAGCATAGGCATAGGCATAGGCATAGGCATAGTTAACACAAACATGAATATTAGAGAAAACTAATAAGAAAACTAAAATAAAACTAAGAGATTAAAGAAGAAGAAGAAGATTATTGATAAATAATCAAAAGCATGTCCTAGTTGGTGGCTCGAAAGATGGTATTTATAGAGTTTTAAAGCCTTGGAAACCCTTTTTTGCTGATCAAGGAAGCTAGGAGACAAATGAGTGCAATTTTGGCAAGTTTTTGAAATTTTCTAATTTTTCCCGGATTTCACAATTTTGGAGTCAGTAGGGTCGGCGCCGCGGTGCCAACTTTTCTGTCTTGTTGGTCCGTTGCTCACTGAACTCCCTGTCTTCGATTTCTTGACTGCTGCATCTTCTCGTACTTCGTCGGCTGATTTGGATGACAATTTCTTATCCTATTTGGGCGTGTAAACTATCATTGGAAAGGTATTCAAGTGACATTCAAAAGTCAAGAAAAAATTTTCTTCAAATAAAAATTTTAACATCATGATTTCTTAGCAAAAAGCTCCGGTGGTCAAATCTGTCTGATCGTTTTGCACTAAGAATTTGATCTTTTTGACTCCCAAGTCTTCTTTCATCTTATGATTGTGACTTTATAAGCTCTTTAACATCATATTTGACATGTTTTGACTTCATCTCTTCCAAAATACCTATAATTCACAAAATCATAATAAAATGTCAAGGAACTTAAAAATTAAAGCACAAAGTATAAGGAAATAATATATGAAAATGTATGGAATTAAGCACTTATCATTTAGCGAAAACTTTAACATAATCATTAATTACAAATTGTCACTTTTGAATAGAAATCAAGATAAGCTATGTATCAAAACTCCTAAACTAGCATTAGATAATTATCAAGATCTATCTAGTTGTGCACCTAAACAAATCAAGACAACATCATGAACAATTCTTATAGAAGAACATAAGCAACTTTGATAGAAAACTAATGATATATAGATTCTGAAAATCAATTACACAACATGTTCTAAGGCTTTGAAATCACCCTTAACCAAATAAAAGTTTAGCCTTGCATAGGCATAATTAACATAAACATAAAATTAAAGAGAAACTAAGAAGAAAACTAAGAGAATGGAGAAGAAGAAGAAGAAGAAGAAGAAGAAGAAGAAGAATATTGATAATGATCAACACATGTCTAGTTTATGGCTCAAAAGATGGAATTTATAGAGCTTTAAAACCCTAGGAAGAAGTCCTTGACGCACAAGTAAGTTAGGAGGCAGAAAATTGCATTTTTTTTAGGGTTTTCGGACTTTTTCCCGAATCTTGGGCGCCGCGGCGTCGAGCTTCTGCCGACACATTTTGCTGCTACACCATCTCGCACTTCTTTGGCTAATTTGGATGACCATTTCTTGTCCTATTTAGGCATATAAACTATCGTTGGAAAGGTATTCAAGTAAGATTCAAAAGTTAAGAAGGAAGTTTCTTGAAATAAAGAATTTATCATCATGTTTTCCTTGCAACAAGCTCCGGAGGTCAAATCTGCCTTCTTGCTTGGCAACAAGAAATTGATCTCTTTGACTCCCAAGTCTTCTTCCATCTTATGATTGTAATTTTGTAAGCTCTTTAATATCATAATTGACATTTTTTCACTTAATTCTCTTAAATATACCTAGAATTCAAAAACATAACATAAGTAATCAAGATAAAAATCGAAAACATAACTAAAACTAAGAATAGAAAGGGTATAAAATGTGTATTTTATGAGCTTATCAGTTTGGCATTGTTGTTGGCATAACTTTTAAAGTCAAAAATTGTGTTTCACCGCAAACGCAATACTAAACGAGTAAAAAGTTTTGGTTTTTGCATTTGAAATCATGGTTAGGCAATCCGAAACAAAAAACAAAGAAAATGGAGTTTTTGGATTTCAGAATCTGGCTTTTGGATAAAATGACTTTATTATCCTCACATCTCTAAATTTTTATTATTTTAAATATATATATTTTTGACATTTCAATTTCTCACAACAATGCTAAACACTTAAAAGTTCTTAAAACATATTTTTTTTATCACACTTTTTAAACACATTTTTTCAACCCAAACTTTTTTCTAATCCAAATTTTTTCTAACAATAATGCTAAATTAGCCTAAACAAAAGTGAGGCCTCAGCAAAATAGGCCCTCCAATAATTCTTTATTTCTTTCCACTATGATACAGGTACTTGATTCAACTCAAGTGGCTTTAACGCTCCTTGAATAATCCCTTGAACTGTTCGATTACGATGAGAAACATCAGATAACTCTTCAAATAATTCATTAAATACAATTTTTTTAAAATAATAATTAAATAATTTTTAATCAGTGTTTATAAATAATAGTTAGTCCGACTCAATTATCAATCCATGTTTAAGCAGAAAGTTGAGAAATGAAGAATGAATAAAAACAGCAAATACAGGATCAATTAATTCATTTTGGCTTAGGCTCATTTGGCGTTGTTGTTGGCACAGCTTTTAAAGTCAAAAGCTGTGTTTCACCTCAAACGCAATACTAAATAGGTAAAAAAAAATTGATTTTTGCGTTTGAAATTATGGTTTGACAATCCAAAACAAAAAGCAAAGAAAATAGAGTTTTTGGATTTTAGAATCTGACTTTTGGATAAAATGACTTTATTATCCTCACATCTCAATTCCTCACAGCAATGCTAAACACTTAAAAGTTTTTAAACTATGTTTTTTTATCGAACTTTTTAAACACATTTTTTTCAACCCAAACCTTTTATAATCCAAACTTTTTTCCAACAATAATGCTAAATTATCTAAACAAGAGTGAGGCCTCAGCAAAATAGGCCCTCCAATAATTGTTTATTTCTTTCCACTATGATACAAGGTACCTGATTCAACTCAAGTGACTTTAACGCTCCCTGAACAATCTCTTGAACTGTTCGATTACGACGAGAAACATCAGATAACTCTTCAACTGGGAACAGCCGGAGGCAGCATCTGATAATGCTTGCAAACATCTTGAGCGCTCCACCTCCTTGACGGCAGTCAATGGGATCAATGAAACACTTTCCTTAGCCTACTCCGGAGCTTGCATCCCATATACTCGAGCTATTGCTACAAGTGCTTATGCTACCTGGAGTAGCGAAAGCCCCCATGAAATTTATCATGGAAGATATTTAAGGCAATAAGTTTTAACTTATTCTACTAATCATTAATGTATCAATTTTAATGTGCATATAAGATGAAGAATACAACAAAGCAGTAGAAGCTACTGTTTCTGGTCGAGAATTTGGGAGTGCTCCGGTTAGGGCCGCCACCAAAACTCTAGTAATGGTAGTCTAAATTATTCGGATTTTTTATTTTTTTTTAAATATTCGTGTCTGAAATATGTGTCGGACACATATACAAACATGGGTATAGATATGATCTTTCAATTTAAAAAAAATTAAATATATTCATGTCAGATACGTACTTATATTCGTACTCATCCGAATCCGGATAATATAGATGATAGCACCTCGTGGAATAATGACACTATCCCTGATATATAGATAAAAAAATATTTGTTCTCACTTGCTAGACTTTGTAAGATCAAAAATTTTAAATTGAATATATCTATGTCAGATACATACTTATATCTATACTCATCCGAGTTCGGATAATAGATGGTAGCACCTCGCGGAATAATGACATTATCCCTAATATATAGATAAAAAAAAAAATGTTCTCACTTGCTAGACTTTGTAAGATCAAAGATATCAGACAAGAAGGTAAAATGGAATTGTTTCCTGGCAGGCAAAAATTATTCATGGCAAATTTGAAGCAAGTTCAACAAATATGCATATAGTTATAATTCCGAGAATGTAACTATTGAAAAGAAAAATGGAAGTGAAAAAAGGCAGCTATCAAAAGTTTTCGAGCAATTCATTGATCCTGATTTAAAACACTTATGGCCATGGAAATTGAGTCAAAAAATTAGACCTCACAATTAGGGTTTTCGTGTCGTATTTATATATTTTTTCGTATTATAATCGTGTTTAAGGTGTTTTATATTAATATAAATTTTGAGATATTAATAATTTGTGTTATATAGATTTTGACACATTCGTATATTCGTGTCGCATCCGTATTTTTTTTTTTATGTCGTGTCGTATTTTAATTATTTTTTTTCGTATCGTGTAATCGTTTTCGGGTCTCAAAAGCACCAGAGATGCCTGTGGAACTTCGCCAAAATTAGGAGATCAGGTCGCATATAGCACCAAGAAATATCTGGGTTGTTAGTATTAAATTCCTGAAAGCCTATTCTTACACCAGCAATGCTGTTGTTAGATTATTATTTTTTTGGCTTGACGGTCAATTAGACCTGCTCATAGGTTGGATCGGGTCGCGGTTCGATTTTTTTCATATTCTTTATTTAGGTCCGATCTTGGGTCGGGTCGGGCCAATCCGGTAGACTCGAATTCACTGTTCATAAGATTAAAAATATATTTTTTTTTTAATTTTTTTATATTTTTATAATTAAAATTAAATAAAATAATATTATTATAATAAAAAAAACACTGTTCCGGGCCGAGCCGGGCCAGCTCGAAACAAAAATATCCTGCTCAAACTCGACCCAATACGGGTCGGATCTGTCGGACCGAGCGAGCTGCTCGGCCATGAGCAGGTCTACGGTCAATTCTATGATGCTTATTTTTTGTTTTTTAATTTTTTTTAATTGTAATGCATACTTTTTATTTTCAGTATTCATTTGATTGTTATTAATTAATTCAGTGTGTATAAATCGTGATTGATTGCTTTTAATCAATTGAATTTTTTTTTTAGAAGATATATACTCATCAATATTATATTATTTGAATGAGAAATTAAATGATGATAAATTCTGATACAGATGAATGAATCAGATGAGATGCTGGTCAAGTCATCATTTCTGGCTGAACTACAGCCCCGAGTTTTTAAAGCTGAGGCTGCTAAAATGACATCTTCCACCAATGCCAAGTTCCTGCCACGATAAAGGTTAATTAGTATAATTGTAAAAATCTATTCCTTTTACTCTATAACTTAAAAACTTTTAGAACCTCTTAAAAAAATCTTAAATGGAAATGAGATTGACTTTTATTTATTCAATTCGTGTAAATTTTTTTATACTAAATTTTTTTTTTCTTCTTTTCTTTTTTTTAATTGCAAGAATTGAGTTCAAACATCTATTTTATAAATTATTTCATTTACTCGGGTAATGAATTATGTCATTGGACGAGTTCGTTTGCATCTTATTATGCAGTCATGATAGTTTTTTTTTTTTTTTTTCTCAAAGGGATTGAGACTCAAAATGCATTGATAGAAGTTTATGCTGACAAATGATTAATAAAAAGACTTTCTTGATTATGTAATTTGTAACCATTGAATGCTTTTTTTTAGATATTTGTTTTGGGCATTATTGAATACTGGTTCTCAATAAGAATCTTTCCACTTAACGAATGCATGGCAATTGACTAATAGATTTAGTAATTTGTGTATGCATATCATATTCATATATATATAATTTTTTTTTGTTATAATCGAATTTAATGTATTATATAATTTTTGACATATTCGTTTTTACATGCTATATAAATTTTAATATATTTGCGTATTCGTATTATATTCATATTATTTTGTATATTGTGTTATATATTTTATCAAATTTAATTATTTTTTTCGTATTATATAATCATATCGTTTTTAATATTATGAGGTCTAATTAAACATTACCACCTGTTGTCAGCTTTAACTTTATGTATTGGCCCAACCGATGGATGATCTTGCTTTTCTCTTATCATTTTCATATATGGAATTTGTTTTTAGATAATTGTTATTTAGAATTGGTTTTTTCAATAACTAATGCTTCTCAAGTGAATAAAAAATATAATTGTTGAATGAGGTCATATCTCAACTCATCAATAATAATAATAATTTATTATTTGATATATATATATATAAATAAAGAATTCACTTAAATTTATGTAAAATTAAATTAATTTTACACATTTTTATAATTTTTTATATGATTAATATTTTAACAAACCAATCATTGGATTTAATAATATAATTTTACTCGTCATGCACGTAAAGTTTCGAATAGGTCCGATATCTCTATCATATCGATTGAGAATACTGTTTTTTTCAATATATATTTTAACAATTTGAAAGTTTTTTATATCAAATAAACAATTAAACATTTTTACTTTACTTAAAACTTAACATACATAATTTACATAAATAAAATATTAAATATGATATATATATATATATATATATATATACACTAATCCAAAGATAGATATGCTTTTATATACATCCTCGGATATTGGATGATGACTATGAGTGACCCATTGATCCTTATCATTTTAAATGAGCTGCTTAAGTCATGGGGTATTTATTAATACTTGAATAAGATTTATGACGTAGTTGTATGAATTTGATGAGTGCTGCATCTATTTAAAAAAAATTTGTTGTATTGAAGTGCTTTTTTATTTAAAGAATTTATATTTGATGTATTGATTTTGTATAAATTTGTTAATAAATTAGATGATGTCACTTCATTAAAAATAAAGTTATCTATATTTATTTTTAAAAACTTTTAATAAAGTGGTATCATCTAGTTAACTGAAAATGTATAAATATATACACTATCAGTGCATCAAATTAAACCCACTTTTTGAAATGTTTAATATGTATTACTATAGGTTTTATTCTATTTTGAATGAAATAATTATTATAAGTTTTATTGTGTTAACAATTATTATAATTTATTTATGAATATGATCATTATTTCAAATCATGAATATGGTTATGATTTTATTTTATTTTAAACTATTTTTTATAAAGCTTCATTGGGTTGGATAAATTAGTAGTTTTTCATTTTAGATGCTTTTTTTTTTCAGTTGAATGAAAAATATTTAAATTAATTTTTAATGGGTAAATAGGCTATTAAATGTTTTTGTGCATTGATATAGTATATTAAATTATTGAATAGGCCGCGTGAGCTGCGGAAATGAATGTCATGTCAAAAATGAACTATTAATTAGTCAAACAAAAAAAAATAATGAGCTATTAGAGTCTTAAATATTATTGATTAATGAAATAGATAAAAATAGACTATTAATTTAGAAATAAAATATTAAATAAAATAGTTTTTCTTCCAATTCTCAAAATCTAGCAAAAGGCTTATTCAAAATAATAAAAGCCTCTAAAAATTGAATACTTATGACATTTCATTTTGAATCCTAATCAATCGTTGAACAATGAAAGTGGATCCAAATAATAATAATCAATATCAAATAGTACTTCTTATTTAAATATAAATTATGTACTTATATTGTAGAATTCAAAAAGTATGTTTACATGTCTAATAATTTAAATGTTGGTTAATATGTAATTAAATTTAAAAATAATTCTAAAAGACAAAAAAATTTAATAGCACGGTTTTATTTTCTAATTTACATGTTATAAAAATAATAACTAGCTAAAATTTGTATTTAATAATTAAATTTAAACAATGTAACATTATTTTTTGATACATGGAATTATTTGATGGAAGTTATATAAAAAAGATTATTCTTTTCCATTTAAAACATTCACATCATATTCTATTATTTTAACACTTAAGTATAGTATTTGAAAACATTAAATATTAAATGTTTACATCTCTTAAGAAAATAAAAAATAAAAAATAACCTTTATTTCAAAATATTAAAAAATCAATCCCGCATGACGGGGTTATATTCCTAATATATACTAATGTATACCATAAATATCTACCTATCCAATATTCTTCCCTTTTTTAGCATTAATTGTTGATTTACATCCTCTAACAAAATTGGTAAATTTCCATCTAGGAGGCCTTAAATTAAGCTATGTAATAATGTGATCCCACACTAAATCTCTCGGACAACCTAATAAGCAATGTGTTAATTTTACTTTAGCAATTGGTAGGGTTGGTTGGAAAGTACATGATAAACCGTTTTTTCAGGTCCAAGGTTGTCTTAACAACCTCAATTTTCTCATAAACACTGTCTCATTTATAGCCAAAAGGAAACTCACCACCCAAAATTTGAACGCTTAAACTGAACATAACCTTCATTTTCTTCCCTCTCCAGGCAAGAGAGAGAGGTCATGATCTTGGTTCATCCGGGTCATGATCTTCCATCTCACCATACCCTTTATGCACATTCATTTGATCTTCAATTCAATCCTTAATTAATTTAACAATCCCAAAACCACTTGAATTTGTTTCTTTGTATATTATCATTTGAAGAGATGGCAAAACGATCATTTAAGCAGTTTGTAGAACAAGAACTGGGAAAAATCCCAGAGTTTTTTATTTATGCAGTGCTTGAATGGCTGATGATATTTGTTCTGTTAATTGACGGGTTTCTTGGATTTTTCGCAAAAGAATATGCCAAGTTCTTTGAGTTGCCTATCCCTTGCTTGCTTTGCACCAGGTTTGATCAAGCCCTTTTCCGGCGAAATGCTGATTTGTATTACAACGATACCATATGTAACCATCATAAGAAGAATGTTTCATTTTTTGCATTTTGTCATTCTCACAAGAAGCTTTCTGACATAAGAACCATGTGTGAAAGCTGTCTTCTCTCATTCGCAACTGAGAAAGAATCTGATTGTGATACTTACAAGTCCCTTCTTGGGATCTTACACAAAGATATTGAATTGTTTGTTGATGAAGATCATGAAGTTCATCTGTCATTGCCTGCTGGGAAAAAGGATGAACAAGTTGTTCTTGAGAAGAGCAATGATCATCTGTGTTCATGTTGTGGGGAGCAATTGAAGGTGAAACCTTCTTATTCAAAAGGGAAGAATTCTTCCCAGCTGTCATTCCTAGCTCCTGCTCCATCTCCCAGGGCTCCAGCTAATCGAAATATGGATTTGTCACACATTAAATATATGGAGCTCAAGCTTAACTCGGATGAATCTGAGGTTCACGAGGATAATGATCGCTCAAGGGGAATAACCCTTGAAAAGCCATGTGAGTTTAAAGCTTTCATTTTGCTTTGTTGATTTTGACATTATTAATTGCGAAATTATCAATATGCATGCCTTTTAAGTTTTTCAGGGAATTTTCTTTCTATTCCTACGGTGTATTTTCCTATGTTACTCGCTTGAATGTCAGATACGAGTATGTGTCCGACATAGGTATATTCAGTTTTTTCCAAGTTTTTTCATGTATTTGAAGGGTCCTTTGAGGGTCATATCTCCATACTCATATCCGGATATGCACCGGACACAGATGTCGAACACGAATACTTCAAAAAAGAAATGACGAGTCGGAGCAATATAGATATTTTCAATTGAAAAACTCCAACAGAGTTATTTGTGATATGTTATGGTCATTTTACTGATTTTGGTCCTGGATGTTTCAACAGTCATGGAAGATAGCAAGGCTGCTACCGGACCATTGCTGATGGATGCTGATGATGAAGATAAGACCCCTAACTTTATCAGGGGAAACAAGTTTTTTGGAATCTCTCTATCGGATTCAGCAACAAACAGTCCTAGGTGGACAAAAATTCCAAGGAAATTACTGCTTGAGAAAGCAGATTTTGCTTCAGAATCTGGAGATCAGGGGCAAGTACCAAATGAAGCAGAAGGTGATATTTTGCATCATTTGAAGAGACAAGTTCGTATGGATCGCAAGTCACTGATGGCTTTGTACATGGAACTGGATGAAGAAAGAAATGCATCTGCTGTTGCAGCTAACAATGCAATGGCCATGATCACAAGGTTGCAAGATGAGAAAGCAGCTGTTCAGATGGAGGCCTTACAATACCAGAGAATGATGGAGGAACAGGCAGAATATGACCAAGAAGCCCTACAAGAAATGAATAATTTGCTGGCCAAAAGAGAGGAAGACATTAAGGATTTAGAGGATGAACTTGAGGCATATAGACAAAATTATGGAAGCTTAAAGGCAGTTGATTTTGAAGGACAATTGGGAGATGAGAGCAGCGACGAGGGCTACCAAGTCTTGGAACCACCATCTTACTCATCCTCCAATGGAAGAGCTGAATGTACCAGCCCTACTCGTAGCCTTAATGAAGGGTCCAATACTTTGGAAATAGCACAGAATCTTAACCAGTCCGATTCAATGCAGGATGAGGAGGGCGAAGGGGAAGGGGAAGCCATTGACAAACCAATAAATTTAAAGAAAGTCTCTAAAGGAGGCCGTCAATTGAGCCGGTTGAAAAATCTAGATAAGAAACCGCATATTTCATCAGATGGTGGGGGAAATTCCTCAAAGTCTAGCAGTGAATATGATGACGACATGGAAGAAGAGGCAGGTAATATGCCTACGAAGACACAAATATATATAGTACCTGATTTGCCATGCAGCTAGGATCGATGGCTTTGAAAAAATTTTAGCCTGATGAAATCATACAGTTAATTTATTCCCTTTTCAAATGAATATTCTTCCTTAATTAACAGTAAAGATCAGGCTTTGCTTTGCACGTATGGTCAAGCTTTTCCATCTTCATTGAAATCATTTCAAAATCAATTGTCTCTGCACTATATGCTGTTTGAAAGTAAATTAAAATTTAACTAATTGCTAATACGTTTTCTTTTTGTTCCTTTTTCTTGTTAGGATGGATATAAGATTCTTACTTGCCCGTTTTGGAGCATTTGGAGCTCCTCTTTTGGCCCCTTCTACAAAGGTAATTAACAAGTCTATTACTATCACTTATTGCATGGTGACTTGGTTAATCTTTGCATTTTTTAACCTTCCTTATGCTATGCTTGGTCGGACGGTGCAGTGAAAAGAAGGGATTGATTGGGAATTTGATAATTTTGAATATGACATGATTATACGACATGAAAAAATAATATGAACACGACATGACTACATGAACATATATAAATCTATATAACATGAATTATTAACGTATGACAAGCTATATAACACCTTAAATACGACATAACACGTGGGATGCAAACATGCAGTGTAGTGGTGAGCCCTACCCACTGCACCATACCGCTAGCTCATCCAAACATAGCCTTAATTGTGGATAATGCCTTGTTCTCCAACAAAGTGTTTTCTCATTGCTACAAGCTAAAAATAAAAAGTATTACTATTGCTTAAGTTGCCACATATATTATTGTCTTATCCAAGCACTAGTTGTGGTCGATCATTTGGCAGGAGTTTGTAGCAGCAATTTGAGCTTTGCAGCGATCGACTTGGCAAGCAAGCTTTTCACATGTGATGGAATCGGTCATCTAAGATTTTGGTTTAAACTTGAAACTAGTGGTAGGCAAATGCTAGGGAAAATGAAGAATAGTGCTTTGAATATATATATATATATATATATATATATATATATATATCAACTCATTTTGCATATTGTTGTTCAATCTTCAAAACAATTATTAGCACTTCTAGAAGATTGTTGGCTATGGGATCAGGGAAGATATAGAAAAAAATCTTCCTACAATTGCAAAGTGCTGTGTGTAACTGGATTGATAACAGTTTCTTTCCTTTTCTTTTCTTTTCTTTTTTCTGGTTTTATCATCAGTTTTCTTTTGAATAAGAGATTTGTGATTGTTAAAATGGAAATTATTGGAAAATTGAATAAAATTATACTTTGCTCGGAAATATTGGATAGACAAAAGGATTCTAACATCGTTTCCGAAAATAATCTCCCCCTCTTCAATTGTTTTTAAAAATACAGTTTGGCGTTAGTATGATGCATTTATTTATTTTTTTATATTTGAGATTTTCAAGAATTAAATTTTAATCATTAAAATTAAAAGTAATATTTTATGAAATAACATTTTACCAACATACCACATCATTATTAAAAATGCATTTAAAATTTTACTTTTTATAATGTTTGCATAAGAATCAAACTTTAGTTCCCAAGCAAAAACATTAAATATTGGTACATATGATTAAGAGAATAGTTTTCCATATTACAAATAGGAAAAATTTCTCCTCCTTTCATTTCCGAGTAATACTACAATGGATTTATAATTCATTCTCCAAAAACTCCATTAAATATTATATGTCGGCATTGCTGCTTCTTCAGCGCGTTTTTACTAGGAGACTTAAATAGCGATCATAATGCGATGTTACAGTCGTTATTTTGTGGTTTCTGTTCTTTCCATCGTTGATATTTACGGTCGATATTTATCACAATAGATTGTGATAACATTAATTACGTCTGCAACCGTAATAAACGCTACCCGATCAAAAACGCGACCGCAATTTAAAATCTCTTATTTCTACCACTATTGATATTTCAAACATCTTAACACCTAAAAACTTCCTACAATCAGCCATGCATGAAAATGCAATAGCCCACATTTCGAACATGCAGCACCATGGTTGCCCTATCCAACCAACTATTGTCAAAACTTGATGCATGGGAATGTTTCTACCCATCTACTCCACGCCAGGTGATACATGTTAGCAGCTTCCCCGGGTTACTATGGCCTCTATCCCCTAATCCACAGCCAATATATCCCCCAATTATCACGACAACTGTCTTTCCACCAGCCACATTAATATAGTTGTGACAATCCCAGAAAAGCTCTCGCCAGTCACTTCTTCCGTGAAACATGTACCACAGCCTGCCACCGAAGCAAATCAAATGGTTATGCGCCCAGCAAATTACCTGCCAAACATGTTTTCTTATTCTATGAACCAGTATAACCCATAGTTCTAAATCGCAGTCGCGGATGAAGTTGCAGTGTCGCGGTTACAGGTGTCGCGAGCGTTACGTAACGCGTTACGGTTGTCGCGGAAATGAATTGATAGTGTTTCAAGAAATTTAATAGTGTCACGGACGTTACGTAACGGAAAAAATGCGATGCGGATGATTGAATTTCCATTACGTTGCGACCGTTACACTGCATAACGGCCACATTTTAGTACTATGGTATAATCAATTCCTACTCGCCCAAATACAGGCCCTGAATACATAATTGATGAACCAGCAACAAACCCTCAAAGAAATCACCCAACAACTAAATGAATTACAATGAAATAACGGTCACCCGCGCGCGCGAGAAGCAAAGTTCGACCTCCGTAGCCAGGGAAATAGAGATGTCCATTTTACTATTTGAAAATATTAAAATATTAATATTAAAATATTTTATAATTAAATTTAATAAAAATATTTTTAATTAAACGAATATTAATACATGGTCAGGCTAGACTAACCCAGATTACAAAAATTCTTGTCCAAACCTGTTTTGCTATTTAAAAGTATTAAAATATTAAAAATTCATTTTTATATTATTATTTATATATTTTATATAATTAAATTTAAATAAAAAAATTATTAAATGAATAATAACTCGAGTCGGACCGGACCGGCTTGGATTATAAAAATTCTTATCCATGCCTTATTCGAATTGGGTAGCCCGGCTCGTGGACAAATTTACAAAGAAGTTCAAGAAATAGCTCGTCCAAGGCGATAACATCAAACCCGAGAGATTGTCCACCATACCAGCTATGCTGTTGAACAGGAATATATACATGAAGGGAGGTAAATTCAGAACTCGCGGTACAAGTGGACACCTTGATAGAATTCGGAACAGCATGTCTGTATGCGGTGATAAGAAGACAATAGTGCAGAGGATAATGCAACTGGAAGCAAAATACGGGACTTATTGATAGAATTCCCAGGTTTATGTTTCAGTCCTTGGCTGCAGGGGTCTTCAATCCAGTCCAGTCAGGAGGCCTTTCATTGTTTTTTTTTTTTTTTTATGCATCATTTACGCAATCTAAAGCAGGGGTTTTTGAAGAAGAGGAAGATTGGGAAGTTGTCAAAGGAAGCCAGACAACAACTGCTGGATTGATGGAGTTGACACTACAAATAGCATTACCCATTAGAGTTTGCAAAATTTGTCCTTGTTGTGCCAACTGGTCTGGATTAGTAGTTATTTAACAACTAGTTCATTAATCAAAGAAAAAAGCAATGGAAGCCATCGTAGATTGGCAGTTTGTGGATGATTTGGTTTTCCTGCTTATGATGAGGTTCTCCCATTCTAAATTGGAGGTTTTTGAGGTGCTTGATGGAGAAGGTAGGAGATACTAATGCTTCTATTGAATTTGAGAAAACATTAATGAATCAACAGAATTGCAACAGTGTTTTTTTTTTAATGATACCTGGCCTCTCCTGATGATTGTTGATTATTCACTCTACTGCAGCAGTGTTTTGTGGTGTCTGGTTTCTTTCAGTGTTGGCTTACAAGGGAATTATTCTTTTAACGACTTTTTCTTGCTTGGGTAATGGAAGCAAATGGATAGGTATATATTTGGTTCTTTATCTTTAGATGGAATCAAATGGCTGTTTACTTTGGTAATCTGAAGGTACAAAGGTTATGTTATTTTGTGCTAGGCGGTTATTTTTGGTTTTTGGTTTCTTTGTCAGGTTTTTTTAGATTTTTGATGACTGCTCTTAGCTTTGTAAGCATCTTTGATGCCTTGATTGGAGTCTCACGGACTCTTCTTCTCTCTTAATTAATAAAGGATTTATATTTGATGCACTGTCAGTGTATAGGTCTATAAACTGATAGTGTATCTTACGATGCCACTTGTTAAAAGTTAAGGGTTAGGATTAGGGTTAGAGTTAAGGTTAGGGGTTAGAGTTAAGGGTTAATTTTTTAATGAGGTGTTATTGTAAGATTCACTGTCAGTGTATAGACTTAACAGTGCATCAAATACAAACCCATTAAAAAAATGATTTTGGCTTGGCAAAAAGAAAAAAGTGAACACCTTGAAAAAAGAAATAAAAGACCTCAATAAAGTAAAAAATGACGATCTCACTAAATGGATGAAAAGCACAACCCCCTCTCCCTGGTGGTCCGTTAAGAGGAAGTCCCTCTGAATTTCAAACTCCCCAAAAAGACATTTGACGGCACAAAAGACCCCTCTTATCATTTGCTCCAATACTGCTCCTACATGGAATTGCACAAAGCAACGAGTGCCGTGAAATGCAGAGTTTTTCCCATGACATTGAGGAGACACGCAAGAACCTAGTATTACTCTCTGACTCCAATATCAATATGATAAGGACCTGTATACAGAGTGTAGAAAACCAATTTGCAGAGAAGAGAAAAGAGAATATTCAGAAAAAAAAGAGGAGAGAATGAGAGAATGTCACACACTATTCGTGTGCTCATCATTGCCTCAACATTTCTTATAACAACTTGCTGACGATAGCTTGCTGACTCAGCAAAGCTATGAACAAAAACAGAATAAAATAGAAATAGCTAGCTAACGGTAACTAGCATTCAAACATACAAAACGCAAAGCAAACTATATAAAACGTATGAAAACAGTAAAACTGATAAATGGCTCATAACAGATGCCCCCTCTCCAAAACATCCTTGTCCTCAAGGATTAAAGGATGGAAATTTCTGCTGCAGTTCAAACAAGCTCTCCCATGTGGCATCCTCAGGAAAAGTATTACTCTATTGAATCAAAACTTCAATCTGTGCTCTTCCTCTTTTCTTCACCATTCTTCTATCTAAAACAACAACAGGCTCCTTAACCAAGACTCCATTTCCATCCAGCAAGGGCAAGTGAAATTGTGTTGGCTCTTTTCCCACTTGTTTCTTCAATTGGGAAACGTGGAAAACAGGATGAATCTTTGCTTCCTCAGGTAATTCAAGCTTGTAAGAAACCTTACCAATTTGAGCTAGTACTCGATAAGGTCCAAAATACTTGGCTGCTAACTTCAAGGAAGACCTGTTGACAACTGAATTCTGACGGTAGGGTTGCAATTTAACATAGACAAAGTCACCAATCTTGAATTATCTATCTGTTCTATGCTTATTAGTCTGTTTCTGCATCCTGTGCTGAGCCCTCAACAAATGGAATTCAACAACTGAATTGCTGCCTCACGAGCCTGCAAACTCCTATTAATAACTTCCACTCTAGAATCACCAGAGAGGTATGGCACATGCACTGGTGCTGGTTGCCCATAAACTATTGCATATGGAGTCGACTTTGTGGCTATATGATAAGTGGTATTATACAACCACTCGGCCAGAGGCAACCATTTAACCCAATATTTAGGTTGTTCACCAGACATACATCGTAAATAAGTTTCAAGGCACCTGTTAACGACCTCAGTCTGCCCATCGGATTGGGGATGATAAGCAGAAGACATGTTCAATTTTGTACCCAGCAGCCTAAAGAGCTCCTTCCAAAATGAATTAAGAAAAATCTTATCCCTGTCTGATACGATATTCTTAGGAACCCCATGAAGCTTGTAGATATTATCAAGGAATACCTGAGCAACAGTGAGTGCAGTAAATGGGTGAGCCAAGGGCAAGAAGTATGCATATTTGCTCAGCCTATCTACTATTTCCAATATGACTGATTTCCCAAAGGAGTTAGGAAGTCCCTTTATAAAATCCATAGAGATATCAGACTAGATGTTATCAGGAATTGGTAAAGGTTGCAGCAGACCTGGATAGGCTGAGGTATCATATTTGTTTTGTTGATAGACAGAGCACTCCTGAATCCATTTTCTCACATCTTTCTTCATACCCTTCCAGTATACCACACCAGTAATACTTTTAAGGGTAGCTGATACCCCAGAATGACCTCCTACAACTGAATTATGGAAGTAATGCAGCAGATCATTTCGAAGATCATTAATCTTGCCCACAACCAACTTCTCATTTCTTCTTAGCTGACTATTCTGCCATGTATATTTCGAAACATAGGTGGGGCTGTTTTTGATCCGGTGGAGTATGTGAATGATGGTTGAGTCCTGCACCCATGAGTTCTTGATTCGATCTGCAAGATTGGTATCAAAGACAGAGAGAGCACATAAGGCAACTGGAGGCTGCCTCGATAGAGCATCAGCAATAGTATTATGGATTCCCTTCCTAAATAGCAACTTATAATCAAATCCCATCATTTTTATCACCCATTTTTGTTGAGCTGGAGTGTGAGCCTTGTTGTCCAACAGAAATTGAAGGCTACTGTGATAAGTTTTAATCTGAAAATGATGCCCCACCAAATAAGAACTCCACTTTTTTACAGCTGTTAAAACAGCTAGCATTTCCTTTTCATAAGCAAATAAGGCTTGATTTTTGAGAGATAAAGCTTTACTAAAGTAAGCAATAGGTTTACCCTGTTGGCTTAGTATAGCACCTATACCAGTATTGGAAGCATCTGACTCGACTACAAAAACTTTATTGAAGTCAGGTAAGCTCAGCACTAGAGCAGAAGTTAAAGCTGTCTTGAGTTGCTCAAAAGCAACTTGAGCTTCAGAGGACCATTAGAATGCATTCTTCTTAAGAAAATTAGTAAGAGGCTGAGCTATCGAACCATAGCCTTTTATAAACTTCCTGTAATACCCTGTGAGGCCTAGGAGCCCCCTAAGGTCATTGATAGTGCTAGGTACAGGCCATTGTTGCACACATGCCACCTTTGCAGGATCCATTTTCATACCTTGCTTACTAATAACATGTCCCAAATGTTCCACCTTATGAGCACCAAATACATATTTTGAGAGTTTCACATATAACTGATTGTTCAACAGGGTATCGAAAACCTAATGTAAGTGATCCAAGTGGGCCGACCAGCTAGAGGAATACACCAATATATCATCGAAGAATACCAAGACAAACCTTCTAAGGAAAGGTTGAAAAATATTGTTCATCAAGCTTTGAAATGTAGAGGGTGCATTAGTTAAACCAAAAGGCATCACCAAGAATTCAAATTGCCCTTGGTGAGTTCGAAAAGCAGTTTTGTGCATATCCTCCTCTGCCATTCGAATTTGGTGATATCCTGATCTGACATTAACTTAGAGAACCAGCAAGCACCAGATAAATTCATCTAGCAGTTCTTCTACTAGTGGAATTGGAAACCTGTCCTTAACAGTAAGCTTGTTGAGTTGTCGATAATCGATACACATCCTCCAGGACCCATCCTTCTTTCTGACTAACACCACTAGGGAAGCAAATGAACTTGTGTTATCCCGAATGATTCCTGATATCTTTATTTCAGCTACTAACTTCTCGATCTCATCTTTTTGAATGCAAGGGTACCTATAAGATCACATCTTAAAAGACTGAGATTCATTCACAAGAGGAATCCTGTGGTCCTGCAACTTTTTTGGTGGTAATTCTATGGGGGGGTTCAAAAGGCATTGAATACTACAAAATAAGTGTTCTGAGATCAGCTGGTAAGGAATCCATCAATGCCTTGGCAGTTTGAGACTGTGATGGTTCATTACAGATGCTGGTCAACAGCAATGTATAAGTTCCTTGAATGTGCACCTGCATCTTTGCTAACTGCCTATCAGTAGCTAACTTCACAACCCCAGTTGTCAATCCTTGAAAAACAACCCACTGATTGTCTATAGAAAACTGCATGGTGAGTTGTTGAAAATCCCAAACAATTGATCCGAGATGTTGTAGCCACTCCACTCCTAAAACCACATCACAACTTGTAAGAGGCAAGACTAGGAAGTCTGTCGCCTGACTCAACTCATGCGTCTTCCACTAGACCTTTTTACACAATCCCTGAACCTGCATCTATTCACCATTGGCTACAGTCACTCAATAGGTGCAATTTTGGAGTGGTCAATAAAGTTAGGTGTGCTGCCTAAATCAACTAAGATTATGACTCTCTGATTCTTGATCCTGCCTCTCCCCCTCATAGTTTGAGGCCCAGTAGTTCCCAGCAGAGCATGAAGTGATAAAACAAGGTTTCAGGCTCTTCTGCAACAGTGTCCTCCATGTTGTCTAAACAATCCAGAAATTCTTCTTGTTCATTAACTGTGCCACTACCATCATCCAACAACATATTATAAAGCTGTGATCTCACACATCTATGGCCAAATCCAAATTTAGCACCACACCATATGCATAATCCCTTTTTTCTCCGTTCATCCCTCTCCTCCCTAGTAGGCATTTTTGAAGATCTGAAAGTATTGGGTTCCTGTCTGGGGCTATTTGGTTTAAAGGAATAGGAAGGTTGAGGTTTAACTGGTTGAGGATAAGTGAGGAAGGAAGTCTTGGCATAGGTAACAATGGTGGAAGTTGTGATTTGGTAAGAGGTGGTGGTAAGGCTGTTTGGCTAGGTGAATCATGCCTTGTATTATATACTAGAGATTCCATCTGTTTAGCTAGATTGAAGGCATGGGTTAAGGTCTTAGGGTAAAACATACGGATAGGTTTAGAGATTTCTGTTTTCAAATTGCTAACAAAAATGCTCAAACTGTAATCATCAGACAATTGCAGCAAATTTAACAAACCCTCACTTCATAATATTTTTCAATAGTAGATGATTGTTTTAATGAAACCAATTCATACATGGGGTCAGTAAATTCATTCTCCCCAAACCTGGACCTTATTTCATCAATGTATAAAGACCAACTCACCTAAGTGAAGCTGCCCTGATTCTTCATAAACCTCTAATGCCACTGCAATGCTCTCGCATCCAAGTGCATCATGACGGTTCTCACCTTGTCCCTTTCCTTGGTTTGGTCAGCCTCAAAAAATTGTTCAATCTTGAGTAACCACCTCCTGAAATCAAACCCTTCAAAACGAGGGCATTCGAGCATGGAATATTTGGTTTGAAATCTGCCAGAATCACATAGAGGTAAAGTGAACTGTGGTTTTTAGAGAATGACTGGTTCATCAAAAGAAACATTCATCGTACCCGTCTGTTTACCATTAGATGACTCCGTCTCCATGGATGAGCCAGAAACTGCCTCTTTGGTAGTGCCAGTCATCTTGTGCATCATGGTTTCAAAACGGTTGCGCAACTCAGCTCCCATCATCTCCATCCCAGCCTCAAGTTCCATGCGAAATTCATTTCTTAACTTTTCTGCAGTAGCTCCCAGTTTACCATCAATCTTCCCAAACTCCTTTTGAAGTTGATTAAGCTCCGTTTGCATCCTGGTGGTAGTTGATAACTCGTATAATTATATAGTTCTTAGTTATGTTTTATTATTGTTTTGTGTCAAATACGAGTTATTATTGCTTAGTCTAATTGTGTTTATGATATTTTATATTTTTATGTAATTTGGTGTTTTTTACGAGTTTCTTTGAGTGATTTCAGATTACTAGGTTAAATCAACAATTAAGGGCAAATCCAGTTCAGTTCCAGTTCCGACACCTTTTGCCATATCCGCTATATCTGGAGTTTCACTGAAGCAATAAGGCTGAAGTTTTTACAGTGCAAAGTTAAGAGGCATATCTATCTTTTTCATGTTTTACACTTCTTGAAACGGAGTCGTTTTCCCTACCGAAATCAACCATCAAGTTGGCAGATGTGCAATGACGTCTGTTCTGCACCGTTTTGGTATTTTGACCATATCTTCCGATCCACATGAGAAAATGATCTGATTCCAACGGCTATGGATCCGTAACTGATAGGGGTATATTTTTCTAGAAGACCATTTGATCAGATCGAGCCTCCAACATTGACAAAATCGACCATCAAGCTGGCTGATCAGAATTGTCATACAACATGACGAAAATTGTTAGAAAAATGCACCCACCTATTATACCTACCTTTGAAATTTATAAAGCTTGTCTCTTGTCATTTAGCTCTCCAAAATGTGTATAAATAGAGGGCCTTGGATGAGACATTATACATTGGTAGGATATTAGCCATTTTAATAAAATTCTCTAAGTTTTCTTCTTCTTTCCTTTCTCTAGTTTTCTTTTTTATTTACTTATGCTTCTTACATTTCTTTTCATTTTATTCATATCTAGTATGTGTTGCTAATCATATTATTGAGGTGATGAGGTGAAGCTTTTGGTAAATGCTAAGGTTAGTCTCTTAAACATGAGCTAAAATGAATCATCATTTATAAACACTAGTATAGATAATATTTTCTTTTGGTTTAAAATCATACTTGCAAATTAGGGATCTTGATTCATTATTGACAAGGAAAATGGCACAGTAAATGCTTGGTTTCATAACCTTGATTTGTTGTAGACATATACCTTGGCATAAGGAATGCTTGGACTCTTTTTATGAGTTTTGAGGACACCAAATGAACATAATATCATATGCTATGGACGTTGGACAATTTGGACTGAATTGCTAAACCTTCCGATTGGAACCTCCCTTATGTGTGGATTTCAATTGTGTAATAAAACAAGATTAATCTTAGCATAACACCAAGAGTGGATTCTCTAACCTCAACATTTTTTCTTATTGTTTTTTATATCTTGTTTAATTTCTTTTATATTTTGTTTATTTTGTTCTCTAATATCTTGTTTATCTTATTTTGTTGTTGATTCCCTAATATCTTGTTTACTTTTTTTTTCTTATATATTTATAAACTTATA
Organism: Fremontodendron californicum; assembly: GCA_030761205.1. Taxonomy (NCBI): domain Eukaryota; kingdom Viridiplantae; phylum Streptophyta; class Magnoliopsida; order Malvales; family Malvaceae; genus Fremontodendron; species Fremontodendron californicum. Next base: position 8,724,954 of record JAULJL010000019.1, on the reverse strand, counting down.
CTTACTAATATGCTTCCCTGTGGTTCGACCTCGGACACCCGAGAATTTATTACTTGAACATAACCTGCACTTGGGTTTACGACTCTTAATTGAGTCTCCATCTAGTTTTTGGCGCCGTTGCCGGGGAGGCAATACTAAGTATATAAGTTTATAAGTATATTTATTTTTATTGGCTGGTTATACCGTCTAATTTTCTATATATTTATATTGTATATTAACTTTGTTTATTTTTATTGGCTGGTTATACCGCCTAATCTGTATATTAACTTTGTTTTATGCTTGTTTGGCGACGTGATTTTAGATCTCGTCGTTTAGTTAGATTTTATTGTGAAACTTTTTCAGGTAATCTTTCTAATACAACTCCTACCATGGTTGACAATGAAAGTGTTCATGCTGAAGATGAGAACAGACAAGTACGCACCATGCGTGACTACTTGCAACCAACTCGAAGCTCATCACCCTCTTGTTTTATTTTTCCTCTCAATGCAAACAACTTTCGTTTTAAACCAGGTATGATAGCTTTGCTTCCAAATTTCCATGGGTTAGAATTGGAAAGTGCTTACTCGTTTCTAAAAGACTTCGAAGATGTATGTGTCACCTTTAATGACCAACAATGTACAAATGAAATTGTCAAGCTAAAATTATTTCCTTTTTCTTTAAAAGATAAAGCAAAAATTTGGCTTCATAATTTAAAACCAAGGTCAATTGGCACATGGCAAGAATTACAAACTGAGTTTCTAAAGAAATTTTTCCCAGCACATAAAACTACTGCTTTGAAAAGACAGATTCAAAATTTCAATCAAAATCAAAATGAAGCATTTTTTCAGTGCTGGGAGCGTTTTAAAGATTTGTTAAGTTCTTGTCCACATCATGGTTTTGAAAAATGGCATCTTATTAGTTTCTTTTATGAAAGTTTAACTCCCGAAACTAAACAATTTGTTGAAACAATGTGTAACGGTGAGTTTCTAGAAAAAGAACCTGAAGAAGCCTTTGACTACCTAGACCATTTGGCAGATAACTCTCAAGCCTGGCACACAGATAATTCCTCTGAAAGTTCCAATAGATCTAATCTTGTTTCTAACAGAGGTAAATATCATTTTAGTCAAGAAGATGAGATAAAAGCTAAAGTAGCTAATTTGGCTAGAAAGATTGAAGCCATGGAACTTAGAGAAGTAAAAGAAGTCAAAACGGTTAAAAATGAAAAAAGTTGTGGAATTTGTGAAATCATGGGACACCCCACTTCTGAATGTCCAAACATTCCCATTCTTAAAGAAGCGTTGCATGATCAAGTAAATTCCATAAACACATTTAAAAAGCCTTTTCCTTCTCCTTACTCTGAAACGTATAACTCTGAATGGAGAAATCATCCCAACTTCAGTTGGCGGAATAATAATCATGTTCAGGTACCACAATCTCAAAAGCCGGGCAACACTTTTTCCTATCGACCTTCACGTGTACAAACCTTGGAAGAGACATTGCAAGCATTCATGCAAACACAAGCAAATGTGTATAACCAAACTTCACAGGACATCAATGAGATCAAAAACACCTTGTCCACATTGACAGCTTCATTACGCACTCAAGAAAAAAGTAAGTTTCCTGCTCAACCTCAGCCTAACCCTTCTACTCAATGTCTTGTTTCTTGCTCCAATGAAACTCAACAGGAAAATGCCAGTTCTATCACAACTCTTCGAAGTGGAAAGGCAATTGACAAAAACATTCCATCAAAAGACCAAGATCCTCCTTCCCCTCCGAAAAGTAATGGTAAGGATGATGGTAAGTCTGAACTTCTTGAAAATTTGGACAAAGAAAAAGGTATGCATCCTGCTCCTTTTCCTCAAAGGTTGCAAACAATAAAGAATTTGAATCAAAATGCAGAAATTTATGAACTTTTCAAACAAGTTAAGATTAACATTCCTTTATTGGATGCAATCAAACAAGTTCCATCTTATGCTAAATTTTTGAAGGACATGTGCACAGTTAAAAGGAAACATAATGTACAAAAGAAAGCATTTCTGACGGAAAGTGTGAGCTCAATCATTCAGCACCTTACTCCACCAAAATTCAAAGATCCTGGATGTCCAACAATCTCATGCATCATTGGAAACACTAGAATAGAACGTGCATTGCTTGATCTTGGTGCTAGTGTTAATCTTTTGCCTTTTTCTGTTTATCAACAGTTAGGTTTAGGTGAACTCAAGGAAACACCTGTTACACTTCAACTAGCTGATCGTTCTGTAAAAATTCCTCGAGGGATAGTTGAAGATGTTTTGGTTCAAATTGATAATTTTTACTTCCCTGTTGATTTTATTGTTTTGGACACACATCCTGTTTCAAATCCAAATGTTCAAATTCCTATTATATTAGGCCGTCCATTTCTTGCAACTTCTAATGCTTTGATAAATTGCAGGAATGGTATTTTGAACATTTCTTTTGGAAATATGACTTTAGAATTAAATGTGTTCAACATTTGCAAGCAACCTGGTGATGATTCAGAAGTACATGAAGTGGATTTCATTGAAGAACTTGTTCATGAACATCTCACCACTACCACATTCCATGATCCTTTAGAAGCTTATTTAATTGAATGTGAGTTTGATAATGCTTCAGAAATTTCACACACTGATTCTTTGTTAAATTCTTTTCAGGATAAGCATTGTTGGAAACAAAAGTTTGAGGAACTTCCATCACTCACAAATGTCACTGTATCATCAACTATTGAACCACCCAAGCTGGATTTAAAACCATTGCCATCCGAGCTAAAATATTCCTTTTTGGGTGAGAATGAAACTTTTCCAATCATAATTTCTTCACATCTTGATGAACTACAAGAAGGTAAGTTGTTACAACTTTTGAAAATGCACAAAAATGCATTAGGATGGACCTTAGCTGACATAAAGGGAATAAGCCCATTAATCTGCACACATAATATTTATTTAGAGGAAAATGCTAAACCCTCTAGACAAATGCAACGAAGGCTTAATCCTAATATGAAAGAAGTAGTGAGAAATGAAGTCATTAAACTTCTAGATAATGGAATCATTTATCCTATCTCTGATAGCAAATGGGTAAGTCCTACTCAAATCGTACCTAAGAAATCTGGAGTTACTGTAGTTAAAAATGAAAACAATGAATTAATTCCAACTAGGACTGTTACTGGTTGGCGCATGTGCATTGACTATAGGAAACTTAACTCAGTAACGAGGAAAGATCATTTCCCTTTGCCTTTCATGGATCAAATCTTAGAAAGAGTTGCAGGGCATGAGTTTTATTGTTTTCTAGATGGATATTCTGGGTATAATCAAATTGCCATTGCACTTGAGGACCAAGAGAAAACCACTTTTACATGTCCTTTTGGTACTTTTGCATATCGTAGAATGCCATTTGGATTATGTAACGCCCCTGCCACATTTCAAAGATGCATGCTTAGTATTTTTAGTGACATGATTGAACGTAATCTTGAGATTTTCATGGATGATTTTTCTGTTTCTGGTGATTCATTTGATGATTGCTTAGCCAATTTGAAAAATGTATTGATTAGGTGTGAAGAAAAAAATCTTGTTCTTAATTGGGAAAAATGTCATTTCATGGTCACTAAAGGTATTGTACTAGGTCACATTGTTTCTGCAAAAGGGATTGAGGTAGACAAGTCAAAAATTGAATTGATTGCTAATCTACCCACACCAAAGACAGTAAAGGACATTAGGTCATTCTTGGGACATGCAGGTTTTTATAGAAGATTCATAAAAGATTTTAGCACGATATCTAAACCTCTATGTAATCTTTTAATGAAAGACACTGCATTTGAATGGACTAAAGATTGTGAAGATGCTTTTGAAAAACTCAAAAATATGCTCACTACTGCTCCTATTATGAGATCTCCTGATTGGTCTTTACCATTTGAAATAATGTGTGATGCTAGTGACTATGCTGTTGGTGCTGTGTTAGGACAAAGGAAAGATAAGAAACCACATGTAATTTACTATGCAAGTAAAACTTTAAATAGAGCCCAAATGAATTATTCCACTACAGAAAAGGAATTACTTGCAGTTGTTTTTGCATTGGATAAATTCAGATCTTACCTTGTTGGATCATCAATTGTTGTCTTTAGTGATCATGCAGCTTTAAAATATCTTCTCTCTAAGAGGGATGCAAAACCTAGGTTGCTGAGGTGGATCCTTTTGCTGCAAGAATTTGACATCACCATTCGAGATAAAAAAGGAGTAGAAAATGTGGTGGCTGATCATTTATCAAGACTTGTTTGTGATGAATCTTTTGGAACCTCACCAATAAATGATATTTTTCCTGATGAACAACTTCTAATTGTCTCCACGACACCTTGGTTTGCTGACATTGCTAATTTTCTTGCTACAGGAAAAATTCCTTCTCAATGGAGCCCCCAAGATAAAAGGAAGTTACTGAATGAGGTAAAGAGGTTCTACTGGGATGACCCTTACTTGTTCAAATATTGTCCTGATCAGATTTTTCGAAGATGTATTCCCGACAATGAGGTAAGTAGTGTAATTAAGTTTTGTCATTCCGAGGCATGTGGTGGTCATTTTTCATCAAAGAAAACTGCTGCAAAAATTTTACAGTGTGGATTTTACTGGCCAACTTTATTCAAAGATGCATATAATTTTTGCAAGACATGTGAAAGTTGTCAAAAATTAGGTTCTATTTCGAAAAGAAACATGATGCCTTTGAACCCAATTCTTGTAATTGAAATTTTTGACTGTTGGGGTATTGATTTCATGGGACCATTTCCACCATCTTTTGGTTTCTTATACATTTTAGTTGCAATAGATTATGTTTCAAAGTGGATAGAGGCAATTCCATGTCGAAATAATGATCACAAAACAGTGATTAAATTTTTAAAAGAAAATATTTTGAGTCGATTTGGAATTCCTCGATCTATCATAAGTGATGGGGGAACACATTTTTGCAACAAGGTTTTTGAAACATTAATGAAGAAATATGCCATTACACACAAAGTTGCAACCCCTTATCACCCGCAGACAAATGGACAGGTAGAATTAGCAAATAGGGAGATTAAACAAATTTTGGAAAAGACGGTTAATCCAAATCGCAAAGATTGGTCTTTTAGACTTAACGATGCATTATGGGCTTATCGAACAGCTTTTAAAACAACATTGGGCATGTCTCCTTATAGGCTAGTTTATGGAAAACCTTGTCATTTACCTGTGGAACTTGAGCATAAAGCATATTGGGCCATTAAAATGTTCAACTCAAACCTTGATGACGCTTCTAATTTACGGAAATTACAAATAAATGAACTTGAGGAACTCAGAAATGATGCATATGAGAATTCTAAAATTCATAAAGAAAGAACTAAAGTCTTTCATGATAAGTTAATTTCAAGAAAAACATTTGATGTTGGGCAAAAAGTTCTACTTTATAATTCTAGACTTCACATATTTCCTGGTAAATTGAGATCAAGATGGACTGGCCCATTTGTGGTTAAGCATGTGTATCATTATGGAGCAGTTGACATTGAGAATCCTCAAAATGGTAACGTATTCAAGGTAAATGGACAAAGACTCAAACTCTTTTTGGAAAATCATGTTACTCAAGAAGAGGTTGTTTTTCTTTCTGATCCTTGTTTTGAAAATAACTAGATGTAAATATAATTTTTACTAATCTTCAAAAAAAAAAAAAGTTTGTTGTGTTTTAAGCAATTTAGAAGTATTCATTCTGAACAAGGTCTGAGTAAGGGAGACTTGAGACATACCTTGTCAGTTTGATTTTAATCTTTTTATGTTTACTTGTTAATTTTTGTTTAGTATTTTAGGATTAATTAGGTTGCATGAGTTTGTTTTGTTTTGAGTCTTAGTTATTCCTATTCTTATGTTATTAGTTCTTTTCTCTTACACATGATTCTTTCATTTGGGTTAATAGATTTACATTGAGGACAATGTAAGAATTAAGTGTGGGGGGAACGATTTAGGATTTCTTTTATTTTTGTCTACTATTTTTTTTTATGAGTCTTTATTATTATTATTATTATTTTAATGTGTTCTAGTTCCTTTTTAATACAATGATGAGATATGAATTGCATAAGTCTAAAACAGATTTATTAGTGAGAAGATTTTCATGAGAATTGAGCTTGATGTCAACCTTTTTATGAGCCAATGTTAATATGATATGTTGATTGAGAAAGAAGCATGTTTAGACTTAATCTGACTTGTATAATCATCCTTGTGAGTTTTTGAGCCTATAATGATTGATGCATTATACAAATCAATCTAATTTCTTTCTTGAGTGCTCTTATGATTACATGATTCTCTAGAACTTGCTTTAAACCGTTTGAGACTATATTGATACATGTGACAACATGAATATGATAGAGGCATTAGGATTATAACCAGAGCCAAACAGCTATCCATTATTAATGTTCTAAGAGAACATCCCCACTAGTGAGCCAATTTGAGCCTTCATTAAATATGCTATTTTATTGGTAACCAGAACTTACACCTAGCCTAAATATACTTATATCCTTACCCTTGTTCTAAAGATGGATTATATATTTTGAGACATATTGCAAAAACAAGGGATACTTTTTGAAAATCTGGGTTAGAACGAAAGATAAGTGTGGGGGAGGAGAGAGGCAAAAGTCAAGAGAAAAAGAAAGGGATCATTGTCAAATACATTCCCATATTAAAAAAAAAAAAATCTTCTCTTGAACTTCTAGTTAAAGTAAAGAAAAAGATGTTACAAAGTTGGTTAGAATGAAGCAAAGGCTCAACATGAATATTTAGCCTATGTTATTATGTGCTTTATAAGAGTTTTGAGAAGTTTTATTCGTATGATCTTATTATGTCTCTAAACGCTATGAACTCTTTGGAACCTTTGTGATATCTTTATCCTTTTGTTCTTTAACCACATTATAACCCTTTGGCCCCATTACAACCTTGAAAAAAGACCTCTTAATTTATGAAGTTGTATGATCTAAATAGTGGAGAATAGGTGGACAAGCAAGCATATGGTAGAACTGTTTTCATGAGATTGATTGAGTGTAAACACTTTACCACTACTTTAAAGAGTGAAAATCATGAGAGTATAGTGAGAAGTTGAGATTAAGTTGAATATGCACTATTTTGATTGAAATATGTTATGTTAATATTGGCTTAACTCATTTATTTACATTCAAGCATGAATTTTTGTGAAATTCTTTGAGCTATTGATTAGTTTATAAGACTTGTTCAAAGATTGTCTCTAATTTATATTGAAAGGATTAGGAGTAAATATTTTTAGTGTATGTAGTTTACTTATATTTTAGTTTTTCAATGTTTGTGGGTATCGTTCTAGCAAACCCTCACGAGACTAAACTCGTCCACTAGGGACACCTAGGGGTTTAAAGGCTTGTGTCACATGCTAAGTGCCACCGTGATTTCCTACGAAAATGGATTAGATTAGATTTTCTTATTTTATTTTTATTGAGGCGTTGCTAGGGACTAGCAACAATCTAAGTGTGGGGGTGTGATAACTCGTATAATTATATAGTTCTTAGTTATGTTTTATTATTGTTTTGTGTCAAATACGAGTTATTATTGCTTAGTCTAATTGTGTTTATGATATTTTATATTTTTATGTAATTTGGTTTTTTTACGAGTTTCTTTGAGTGATTTCAGATTACTAGGTTAAATCAACAATTAAGGGCAAATCCAGTTCAGTTCCAGTTCCGACACTTTTTGCCATATCCGCTATATCTGGAGTTTCACTGAAGCAATAAGGCTGAATTTTTTACAGTGCAAAGTTCAGAGGCATATCTATCTTTTTCATGTTTTACACTTCTTGAAACGGAGTCGTTTTCCCTACCGAAATCAACCATCAAGTTGGCTGATGTGCAATAACGTCTGTTCTGCACCGTTTTGGTATTTTGACCATATCTTCCGATCCACATGAGCAAATGATCTGATTCCAACGGCTATGGATCCGTAACTGATAGGGGTATATTTTTCTAGAAGACCATTTGATCAGATCGAGCCTCCAACATTGACAAAATCGACCATCAAGCTGGCTGATCAGAATTGTCATACAACATGACGAAAATTGTTAGAAAAATGCACCCACCTATTATACCTACCTTTGAAATTTATAAAGCTTGTCTCTTGTCATTTAGCTCTCCAAAATGTGTATAAATAGAGGGCCTTGGATGAGACATTATACATTGGTAGGATATTAGCCATTGTAATAAAATTCTCTAAGTTTTCTTCTTCTTTCCTTTCTCTAGTTTTCTTTTTTATTTACTTATGCTTCTTACATTTCTTTTCATTTTATTCATATCTAGTATGTGTTGCTAATCATATTATTGAGGTGATGAGGTGAAGCTTTTGGTAAATGCTAAGGTTAGTCTCTTAAACATGAGCTAAAATGAATCATCATTTATAAACACTAGTATAGATAATATTTTCTTTTGGTTTAAAATCATACTTGCAAAGTAGGGATCTTGATTCATTATTGACAAGGAAAATGGCACAGTAAATGCTTGGTTTCATAACCTTGATTTGTTGTAGACATATACCTTGGCATAAGGAATGCTTGGACTCTTTTTATGAGTTTTGAGGACACCAAATGAACATAATATCATATGCTATGGACGTTGGACAATTTGGACTGAATTGCTAAACCTTCCGATTAGAACCTCCCTTATGTGTGGATTTCAATTGTGTAATAAAACAAGATTAATCTTAGCATAACACCAAGAGTGGATTCTCTAACCTCAACATTTTTTCTTATTGTTTTTTATATCTTGTTTAATTTCTTTTATATTTTGTTTGTTTTGTTCTCTAATATCTTGTTTATCTTATTTTGTTGTTGATTCCCTAATATCTTGTTTACTTTTTTTTTCTTATATATTTATAAACTTATACTTACTAATACGCTTCCCTGTGGTTCGACCTCGGACACCCGAGAATTTATTACTTGAACATAACCTGCACTTGGCTTTACGACTCTTAATTGAGTCTCCATCAGTAGTCCCTTCAACCATGATCGGATCAGTAGGCTCTAATACCAATGATAAGGACCTGTATTCAGAGTGTAGAAAACCAATTTGCAGAGAAGAGAAAAGAGAAATTCAGAGAAAGAGAAGAGAGAAAATGAGAGAATGTCACACACTATTCGTGTGCTCATCATTGCCTCAACATTTCTTATAACAACCTACTGACTCAGCAAAGCTATGAACAAAAACATAATTAAATAGAAATAGCTAGCTAACGGTAACTAGCATTCAAACATACAAAATGCAAAGCAAACTATATAAAACGCATGAAAACAGTAAAACTGATAAATGGCTCATAACACAATCGTGAACTTTGATCAGCTAAGCAAGCAACTTATGGTAAATTTCCTCACAAACCTAATAGCCACCAAGACGCCATCTATCCTTATGGCCCTTAAACAAAACCAGGGAGAGACCTTAAGAGTATATTCGTTTCTTCAACACCACCACTCTCGAGATACAAGACTTGACAGATACTGAGCGGTCCAAGCTTTCATCTCGGAGTTCGTCATGAACACCTCAGATATGCCCTCGCGATAACAGAACCTTTAAGATGAAGCGTCTCCAAGAAGTCAACCAATTTAAAAATCAAATTTTAAAGTTCCAAATTTTAAGAAAGCAAACATTAAATTGAAGCCACTGAAATTATGGTACAAAAATGCGTGTGGCACACGCGTACACTTAACAGACACAAGATACAAGAAGTATGCATACTCAACTAAATCAAATCAGAAAAATGCCAAGTACAAGTTTAGGGTCCATAATCGTAAAGAGACCTGTCAAAGCTCCATAATTGTCAAGCAACCTGTCAAAGCTACAAAAACCTGAATTTAGACCATAAAGATAAAACGACTTGTCAAATCTACAAAAACCTGAATCTAAGACCATAATGATAAGGCGAGCTGTCAAATCTATAAAAGCTTGAATCCTAAGATAGCTACTACTAGCTCAACAGCTTGAAAAGCCTAAAAATCTCAGGGCGACCAACAAAATCGTCAACATCTTAGATCTAAGACAACCTCCAGATGCTTCAAAAGTCTACACCATGATCAAACGGCTCATCAGAAACCAATTCCAAACGCTTGCCACAAGCAACCACCATTCTGTCAGCAAACAACTTGCAACAGGCTCGAATGTGGTCGCTTTATGATCACATTCTCGTCTGAGGAGCAATTGTTATACCCAGCATTACCTGGAACACTATAAGCTAGACACTTGTCACCCTTATTTCAACACCCTTGTCTTACATCTGTCGAGCCCATAACTGCATAGCAGTCATGTATAAAAGGGTAGGTAAACGCAATCCCAAACAAGTTTACCAAATTAAGTTCTCCAAGTTTCCAAAGTTTTTAAACTCTTTGACATTCTCCTTCTCATTCCCTCTACTCCTCTAAAAATTCCTTAAACTTTTATTGACTTAGGCATCTGAACGAGTCTCGGAACTCAATTTTCGACGCCCCTCTAGCCTCTTTTGTGTCTGTAGGTTAAACATAGTCTTTCCTTGTCAATTTCACGAACTCATTAACTCTATCACCAAGAAGACATCAACAAGAAAATGGTTTCTTTTAGCTCAAGTAGGGTTGTAGACTTGTAGTAAGGTCTAATAGCTGTATGCATTTTTAGATAAATTTTTTTTCTTTAAATATCAAATCTTAAAAAAAATATAACCCGAGAACCAATTTGCATATTAACCCTTCCAATAAATCTCTTCGCTTCTTTGATTCCAAATGAAGTGTTAACCATGACCTTCCAAGTTGATGATGTTATCAATACCATAAGATCCAAGTTCAAGTCGTAAAAAATTTGAGGACCCTACCCTGCTACCCGAAATTGCCTAGTTATGTGGCTCTTATCGTATGCCATGAACCCATTTCTTTTCTTCTTTTTTTTCTCTTTACAGTGATTATTGAATAATACAACAAGGATAATTCCACCCAAACCTCTTAAATATAGATATCAAGGTGCAATAACATATGTGTAAACGAGAAATCTGTACTAGCAAGCTATTCAATTTTGATTCGAAAAAAACTCGAATTCGATTTTATCATTGTTGATTCGAATTTGAGCTCGAGCAACTCAAGCTATCAAGCAAGTCGAGTTCAAATATCTAATGCCTGACTCAAGTAACCTGCGAGCCTAATCAAGTTTTTTTATTTTTAATATATATTTTTTATTGTTAATTTATATTAAAAAAATCTCAATTCAAACTTAAATTTGAGTACAGATAATCGAGTTTAAAGTTGAGTATGAGAATCGAGTTTTTTTTTTTACTAAGTAAACAAACTTAATTGAGAAACTCGAATAATTCGATTTTATCTCGAATCAAACTCAAATTTTAAAAATAAAACTCAATCAAACTTGAATCAATCAAACTTCTTATTGCTTGAGTTCTTGAGTTTGGCTCAGCTTAATTACACTCTAATACCATATACAGGCCAGGTTTGATTTGGCTTCGTGCTGATGAATAAGTTCACTCACCAATCACCATCTAAATTATCAGGTCTTTTTTCAGAATTTTCACCAAAAGCCAAATCAAAATAAAGGAAAAGCATCTTCAGGAAGGGATTGGAAACATATCCTAGCAGGAGCAACATAATAGGATCTCCAAATAGATATATTTAAGATGGCACAACCCTAAGCTAAGAACCAGAATTCACTCCAGAATATTTTGGTTAGGAACTGAGACAATGGAGTTGTCTGTATCTAGTCAGATGAAACATGTAAAAGATTAGATGCATACAGATTTAAGAACAACAGATGTAACCAATGAAAAATTTCCCCTTTGGGATCTAAACTTTTGCTGCTTTGAATGCCAACAAGCTTCTCCAAATTATATGGCCCTTTCAAAATTTCCACCAACATTCATCTGCAGCCACTCAGGTAATTGTGATCCTTGAGCATACTCCTTGCTGTTTGTGAGCCAAATATCATTCCAGCAGCATCAAATGGCTGTGAACCAAGCTAAAAGACCAGATTTATGTGTTAAGATATCATATCCATAGCTCCAGTCATTTTACCTTTTGGTTTTGGAACCGTTTAACCGGTGCCTATAGACATTAGTTAAAAATTATTTATTTACCATTTCGGTAAAGTTCTTTGCATTTAATATATTATTTTTACTGAATTAAAGAAAAAATGATGCATTAATTATACTTTTCTTTCTCTCTATATATATATATATATCACGTTACCCAGTGCCACTAAGCACAGGTTAACATTTCCCTTTGTTTTTATATGCAAAAGGTCATATCTTTGCTAAAATAAACTTCTTCATTAACCACTAGAACAAGTCTCACATCCAGACACTGCTGGCAATCCTGAAGGTGCATTTTCTAAGAGGAAGTAATTAATTAGAGGTCATGTAACATCTACTATTGGAATTCATCTAAAGAAAATAATCAACATGATGAATAGCAGCATTTATGACATGGTGATAGCACCGATGAATGACATGGTGACATGTTGACAAAAAGATGCAGAAAAGTTGATAAAGATAACACTGAATTTGAAACTTGGACAAGGCTTGGACAAAGGCAAAGCATAAACAAAATTTTAGGTCAAAGTTTTAGTCCTACTACTATCTCAATTCAGCCGTTTCAGCCTTTTACCACAATTTTAATAAATTTCATCCCTACATTTCATTAAAAGTCGATTTAAGAACAAGTGATAACGTGTTAACATTTTACCATTAATTTGGATGATGTGACATTTTGGTGATGACATGGCATAATGAAGTGGATTAATTTTTGGCCACGTGCCACATATCAATAAAAAATAAATTTTAATTAAATGATGATTAATATTTTTAAGATTCTAAAAAAAACAATTAGTATGTTTTATTAAGAACAAAGTTTTCTTTTTTGCTAATGTGCGCTACAAAAATCAACAAAAAATCCATGTGACTGAAGTTAACAGCAAAATTTTAACACTGTTACCAATTATCCTTAAATCGACTTTTAATAAAAATGTAAGATTAAATTCATTAAAATTGAGATAGAGAGACTAAAACCGCCAAGTTGAGATAGTAAGCAGGACAAAATTAAGACTTCAACCAAAATTGTAAGAACTCAAATGTTATCATGAAGCATGTTGAAATTTTCATATGCTGAATATTGCATTCTAGGTAATATAAGGTCATGCATACATACATATGTGTGTGCGTACATCTCTTGGGCTAAATTCGTATCAAAGCATTAACTGAGAACTAACAGAAGCATCTAGGATGCCAAACTGTTTGGTAAAGGAATAATTTCACTTACCAACTCAACAGGTTTCCTTGTTGGTATGATTGATTTGGTTACTGTTATTTTCAAAAGGTCATGGATGTCATTCAATTTCTAGAAACTAAGAGAAATAAAAGGCAAACAAGACTAACCATCATATGGCCAAAAAAAAAAAAAACTTTTGAAAGGTTAGAAGGATTTTGGCTAAATAACAACAAAAAAACCCTAAACTTTACTACTTTACCTAGATAAACTCCTATACTATTATTGCACCCAATAAGCCCTTAAGCCTTAACCTTTAATTTGCACCCAAATAAACCCTTATCTTTCATTTGTATCCAAATGAGCCCTTAACTATTAATTTGTACCCAAATAAACCCTTAATATAAATCAATCTTCCGTTTGAAATAAGAGCTTATTTAGATACAAATCAAAAGATAATAAGGGCTTATTTGAGTACAATAATAGTGTAAAAGCTTACTTCAGAAAATTTGGAATAGTTCAGGGGGATTTTAGTATTTTAGCCAAGGATTTTTATTAACAAGGGATAAATACAGAGGATGCATCAATCAAAATGATGACACATAACCCATAACAATATTCCAACCCAAATCAAAAAATGTCTAAAGATTGATTTAGTATTTTAGGCCATTTCTTATTAGCTAAAGCTTTTGGGATGATTCATTGTCTGAGAGTGTACAAAACCATCTTTCCTCCGGGCAGTTCTATGGTAAAATGCTAGGACCACATCTATCTAGTAATACCAGAGCACAGGCTGAAAAGATCTGCATATTTCAATATATGTATATTGCATTTCCTTTCCTTTCAGCTTAAGTTTTGGGATAAATTGTCGTCTTACCTAAACCACCAATCAACAAGTGGGAAAAACAAAGAAAAAGGTGCTGAAACATTAGATATATGCAACATAAACTTAGGGTTCATAACTGTTTGTTGGTTGATAAACTAGGATCAGATTCAAAGAGACCATTGGATTAAAGGGAGCTCATACTTCCAGAATTTTCTTGCCTTGTGCTTATGTTAGAGGAAACATGATACTCTTCCCTTTTTAAAGTTGAAGAGTCCAAAAGAAACCATTAAAAAGTAAGTGCTTAATTTTAGCTTACTAGTTTCCTCTATATTTCTTATAATGGTAGGATCCACAAGAGGGAAGATCCTTCACATTGTAGTTAGTACTTATGCGGCTGAATCCAAAGGAGAAAATTACTAACTTCTGAGTTTTGAATATAACTTTTCTGCCCAACAAAATGTTTTAAAAGAATTTCAGCTTTCAGGCTTGGTTGAAAATTGCTTTACATTGAAATATTGCAGATCTTTTAACCCAAAAAAAGAAAAGATTCAGATCTGGTATTTAAGAATATATGCATAAAACCAGTGGATAGAGGATCTCAGTTATTCAATATACAGTAGTACAAATAACTGAAACTACATCTGTGCAAAGTTGAACTCTTTGTCTAATTATAATCACCAATCAAATTTGGTGAAAAGTTTTCCTTCTGAATAACTTTCTATTTACTCAAAATGGAGCAGCAGTTTTAATCTCACACCAGGCTTCAATTAGATGCTAGTCATGCTAAAAGCTTATATGATGACAAATATTAAGTGATCGTTCAACATAAGCAGACTTACATCCTTTGAATGAAAGCCTTCGATGCTAGGATTCATGTTCATCCTTGAATTAACTGCTTCTAGCTTCATTGACAGGAACTACAAAATTGCATTAAGATCACGGATTCAGGCTTGAAGGGATAGCCTAAAAAGTCAGAAATTGGCACATTAAAACAGCAAGATGTGAAAGATTCATACCTCGACCTGCCGCTGCAGCGACTGGATATAATTAATTATCTCATCAAGGGCAAGTGCTTTTCCGATGACCTGATTGACAAGTTTGTATTAAGGTTTAATATAATAAGAAAATATTAATAACACCATGGAAGAGACACTGAAACAATCACAATTTTTCCTCAGGCTGAGTGGTGTGGAACTGACCACAATATACAAAGGATATAGGACTGATACAACACAACTACACAATAGTAAATACCTTATTACACCCAGGGACTAAATCTTGAAGAATCTTCATCTTCTCACTAATCTTCTCTCTCCTGGCCTGCAGGGGAAAAACTTATTCTAAGAACATGTCTCAGAAGGGGCTCAAACCACTGTCTTATCACTCATGTTATGACAAGAAGTAGCAAGACCCAAGAATCTGGATCCACAGTTTGTTTTAACAGTATGAAAGTTAAATTTCTCAGTTTTCAAGTTGAAAATTGCAAATTCAATAAGATTAAAGTGAATTACTCTCTCAGCCAGACTATGACTATCAGTAGCTTGACCCCTTCTGGCTTTAACATGAATATAGTCTTGCTTAGGCAGTCCAGCAGGTTTACTATTCTGTTCTGGCTTGCTACCGTCTACCAAACTCGCTTCCACCTCAGCTTTAGAACCCGCATTTCCATTCTTTGCCCCCAATGTTTTCATCCGTTTTCCATTTGAATCATTCTGTTAAAGACTAAACTATAAGCTATCCTGATACCAAAATAAAAACCAACATTAACTAATATGAATCTATACCAGGTCCAATTTAAACCATTTATCATATCTTAACCTCTTAAAACTTGGTTTTCTTGTGAACTAAAACATCTACAACTAAACTAAAAACCAAAAGAAACGCAAACTTTGAATCTTAAAAAATTTTCTTTCATCCTCACTGAACTGAAGCAAAGCAAAGCCCACAACCTGGCTTAAGCTAGAATGAGTAAATCAAAGGAAGAACTGAATTTGAGTAAAACAGGCTAACAGTCAAAAAAATCCACATCCAATTCAATCCAAAATCCTTAAATTAAAGGGAAAAAGAAAAAACTAAATTTTTTTCATTAATTGACCTTAAATTCCAAAACTTTCCTACCATTGCCTACTCTACCAAGCAATTCAAAATCTAACAAATAAAAAGAGCAAAAAAAAAAAAAAACCCATACAACAAAACCAAGCAAGAAAAAAAAAAAAGCCCACCAATTCATTTGCACTAGTAGTAGTAGTAGTAAAAACAATCTTGGAAGACTCATCTTCGGAGCTCAAATCCTTCCTTTTTGTCCCCACCTCCACATCCAACACTCTGCTCAGTCACAGTAGATTCCTCCATAGACCCATCTCTGTGACCCGAAATCTCCCCAAAGCCGCCCAAATTACCCATTCGGAACCCCAATCCCCCTGCAGTTGCCACATTTGGGTCAACGCCAGGGTTGATTGGAAAAGGCCAAATCTCAGCAAGGCTGTAAGCTGAAGGATTGACTGCAGACAAAGATGACTCATTGATCAATGGAGGATCCATTTCGAAGTACCCGTTTTCACGAAAAATGGGGTGAGTTTGGA
Source organism: Fremontodendron californicum (assembly GCA_030761205.1). Lineage (NCBI taxonomy): Eukaryota > Viridiplantae > Streptophyta > Magnoliopsida > Malvales > Malvaceae > Fremontodendron > Fremontodendron californicum. The sequence goes on along the minus strand of JAULJL010000019.1, from coordinate 8,708,319 downwards.
TTTGGGATTCGGATCCAAATTTTGGGCTTCCTTAAAAGAAAAAAGAAAAAAAAGTGTTCTCTTTTTGGTTAAAGTTTGGGTTTTGGGGGGATTACCGTGGGGTGGGAGAGTGGAGTAAAGGGTTTAAGTTTTTAAAGTAAGTTGATGGATTTGGGGGCCTATTTAACGAGTTGACAAAAGGAAGAAGAAGAAGAGAAACTTCAACAGCTGATTAAGAGAGATTGGGGTAGTAGCTGATTAACATTTCCCATACATTAACGGGAAATGTTATTGCAAATGATAAAAAAGTAAATAAACAAAAGGGGGTTGGGGGGGAAATGTTGCAACTTATGATCAAGAATTCACTTGTTTGCTGTGAGATTTTAAGCTCCATCCATTTGTCAAATACCAATGGTGTGATGAAAGAATGCTGCTGCAACATACAGCAGCACATCTTCTTAGACTGCTACTACTATTAAAAAACATGAAAAAGATTCTTCTGACTAAGAAAATCTTGAATGGCACAGACCTCTAAAGGACTAAGCATAATGCTAAAACTCATACGATATTCCAATAGGCCGGGATCAAAGATAAGAGTGTATCAGTTGCCAAATAATTAGGAAATTGTTAGCTGTACCTGTCTGTATCAATCAGTGATGGCGAAGCAAATGCAAACAAGGAAATATATGAGCAGCAGAAGAAACAAAACCTGTTATTTTCTCTTTAAAATGGAGAATATATTTACAAACAACATTATTAGCCTTCCCTGAAGTAATAAGAAAAATATCATCAACAATAACTACAAACTATCAAACCACCTTGGAAGATCTTGAATTATACAAATTGATCATGGAACCATGGATTCCATTAAGTTTCAGTTATTTTAATAAATTCAACTCTCACCAGGCCTCACAATTAAAAAAAAAAATTGAAAAGAAAAAGAAAAATCTACACCTTCAATACATGGCAATCTTCTACATTCTAAAAATTTACAGCTCCAAGATGAGCAAGACACGTATTAGTAGCATCTCAGCAGTGATATAGGAAGATAGAAGACGGCAAACCCCTTGGACCTGATAATCTGACATGAAATTGAGAACCAATATTCTAATTTTGCTTAAGCAAGAAGAACCAAAAAGGACCTGAATGTTGCTAAGCTCACAATACACATCTTAAAGCCTCGGTCACATAAAGAGTTCGATGGGCTATAGACTCTAATTCCATGGACTTGGCTGCCGAGCCTCTCTAAAAACTGAAGTGCCACCAGATGCTGCAGGGGAAGGAGATGATGCAACACAATTTGTTCCTGACACAGATATAGCGGGAGGAATCCCAGGATGACCTTGATTTCCAGCAGGAGCAAAGCGTGATGGGCTGCCTGTGACTCCCATGCTTACTCGAGAGGGGTGAGGGACCTAAATATAAGAGTAACAACTGAATATCATTAGCATACATGACATAGTCATATATGCCATCAATCATACTTCACATAAACCAAAACTTCGCTTAACGGATTTTGTGCACTAATCTGAAGTATACACATCATCTGATATACCAGGACACAAGATAATTCAATTTTAGTACACCTAAATGAATATCAACCAATCAAATAACATAATTTTTTTGGATGTTAGCTCCAAACAATGTGTTCCTTGGTTAGTAATAAAATAATACTTTATTTCTCTAAAGTAGCCATATAAATAACTGAAACAGAACATCTTGTGGTTGATGCTTATTATCTTCTTCTATGAGGTCCCAATTTTACAGCTATGCTTACGTGGTGCATTGATTTCTTCAAAAAAAGGTGACAACGCATGAGGAAAAACTCTAGTCTACATAAAGAGGCTATTATCTAGCCAGGACCAGATCAGGGTGATTAATCTTACAATTGAAAGGCAGCTCGTGTGGTTGTTACAAGCACTAAGGGCTAGTTTAGCATTGCTGTTGGAAAAAGCTTGAGTTGGAAAAAGTGTGGTTTAAAAACTTTTTAAGTGTTTGACATTGCAATGAAAAATGTTGTGGGAAATTGAAATATAAAAAAAAAATGTTTAAAATAATAAAAGTGTAGAGATATAGGATAATAAAGTCATTTTATCCAAAAGCCAACTTTTAAAGCCCAAAAACTATATTTTTTGGCTTTTCAGATTGGCTTTTCAAACCATGGTTTCAACAGCAAAAGCCAATTTTTTTTACCTGTTTAGCATTACGTTTGCGGTGAAAAGCAGCTTTTGACCTCAAAAGCTGTTCCAAAAGCAATGCTAAACAAGGCCTAAGACTACTTGATTGTTATCATTTATCCACCGTCGGTGCTGATAATGTCACCTCTAAAAAGAATCCATAAAACAACTTAAAAGGACTGACTTTACAAGGAAGAAGGGTCGTATATTTTTTTCCCAGTAGCCTTTCATATGCCTCACTGAGAGAATATCCATAGAGATTTTCTGTAATTTATGCTCATCCCATCAAAAGGAAAGCTCCATCCAAGAGGCTTTTTAAATGAAGAAGTGAAGCATTGATGACAAAACATGGAAAAAGAAACAGGTGAAGGACATATGAATGCTAAATGAACTGAGACACTAGCTCTAAAAAAATAGCCAACTAAATGGTGCATGATTCACCTTTTGACAATGACACTACTGTAAAAGTAACTAATAAAGACTAACAGATATTCCTGAGATGCTAACTATCAGGCTGTGGCCAGCATGGATAGAGAAACCAGAGATGAAGACGCTAGCCTTACACTAACCTCAGTGTCCACCCAAAACAAATTTAGAGCATTTGATAAAACAGCAAATCATGCGAGGAAAGAAGCTTGAGTGATTCATAATATATGCAATTGGTAATTTCCTAAAATGGGAAAGAGGAGAAATAGGATTTAGGGAAAATTTTAGGTTCAGATCTTTACCAAAATGCATATTGGCGTACAATTAAGGGGGGGGGGGGGGGGGGGGAGATCAAAATGCACATTCATGTAAACTTTAGGTTCCTACTTCTTAGCTCAGGCCATCCACTTTAACACTACAAGAGAATAATGTTATAAAGTTGAAAAAAAAAATATATGGAAGTTCATTTATCGAATTCGATGCTTTATTAGAAAAATAAATAAATAAATTTAGCTACTGATAAATGTTACCACATTATGTTGAATGTAGGTAGGTCTTCTAAGAGGAGATTCTGAAGATGGTGATGTACTGCTCATCCGAAACACATGACGAGAATATATGTTAGCATTTGAAACATCATCAGCTTCACCTCCTTCATTTTCACCAGCAAGATTAACCTCCAAGCCAATCCTGGGAGTGACAAGCCTAGTCATTGACCCAGAGTCATTCGTGGTTTCCACTTGAAGTGTAACAGATGGACGAATCGCCATACCTTGCGGGCTATTTCTTCTCTTCAATTCCTCCTCCGTATTCAAGATCTATCAAACATCACCAATTAATATCTGGAATTTATTTATCCAAAACACGGTCTTGATAGGAAAGGAATTAGAATTGAGAGTTTACCTGCTTTAGTACTTTTACTAAATTATGCTTCTTTGCATTCAAAACTTGTAACTTCTCCTCAACATCCCTTTTCCTTTTTTCTTTTCCATTCAACTCATTTACTTTTTCGCTTACCTAGCAATAGAAAATAAATAAAGAACATTTCAACAAACAAGAATGAAACTTTTGCATAAACACAGATAAGGAAAAAGCAATTGGGACTTGTTAGAACTTCTAAATTAACTAATGTTCATCCTTTTCTCTACCTTCTACACTTAAGCATTAAAAAATTTAAGCTAACAAAATAACAACTCAAAAGAAAAAAAATAAACTATAATACCTCTACATTTGCTTTAGTCTCCTCAGGCGGTTTCTCATCCACTTGTAAATTTCCATCTTTCTCGGGCTGCTCAACTTCCGGCTTAAACGAACAATCTCCTCCATCGCCATCGGATCCTCCAACCACCCCCACCTTGACCTCCGCGGGAGGTGGTCCAGTTTTCAAATCCTCGGGCGGTTCCGGCTCCACTTGAGCCTCCAATTTGGGCTGAATAAGAAGCCCATTGGGCATGGGAGATTGAACTTGAGGCTTTAAATTGGGATTAGGGTTAGGGTTATGGTTATGGTTAGAGGAGGAAGAAGTGGAACGGAGACAACAGAGAGCTTTGTTGCGGCGGTGCAAGAGGGATTTGAAGTCTTTGAGAGAGATTTTGGGAGTGGGCATTAGCCATCGGCGAGGTACGTCCGGTACTCTGTGGAGGTTCCCTCTGTACAAAGAAATCGCCACCATTTATTTTTTCTCTTTTTTGGGGGGTTTCCTCAGTTTTCTCCGTTTTCCACTGTTTTTCTGGTAAAGTTACGTTATTAACTGATTTATGTGGCAAAATCAAAAAGTTTTGGGTAAATATGAAAATAAATAAATAATTGTTAAATAGTTTAATTAATAAAAATTATTTGAAAAAAATGAATAATTAAAAATTATTATAAAAGATATTGTAAAGATAAAATTATTTTTTGATTAAAAAAAAAAAATTATTTTTTTTTCTCTTATTTTTTATTTAATTTTTAATTAAAAAATAAAACTTTTTGAAAATAAAATTTTTTTAATTTTAAAAAATAAATTTTAAATTTTTTTTTAGTTAAAAATTTTAAATAATAAAAATAATATTTCTAAAATTATTTTTTCTTTATTTTTTAAATTTAAAAAAATAAATATTTAAATATTTTATTTTTTAAATTTATTTTCATTTAAAATTTTTAAAAAATAATATTTTCTTAATGAAAGAAAAAGAAAACGTAAGTTTTTTATTAAGAGTAATTTTATCTTTATTTTATAACAATTTTTAATTATTTATTTTTATTTTTAAATAATATTTATCTATTAAATTATTTAACAATTACTTATTTATTGAATATATATTTTTCATATTTACGTAAAAAAAATTCTGTTACATCATGCATGGGCCTACCTTTTTGAGATAGTAAATGGATTAGCCCAGCATGAGGACGGGAATAGAACGGGACAGGCCAAAGATTATTTTATTTATTTTTATTTTATTTTTATATGAGTATTAAAAATATTTATTTTTATAGATATCGATTATATTATAATTGTTTTACATTATTCCACTTCATTTTTTTATTAATTATTTTTAATTTAATATTATAAAAATATATATTATAATTTATTCATGAACATAATTTTAATATAATATATAATTTTAGTATACATATATCTAATATATTAAAAATATATAAAAATATTTTAAGAGGTAAAATAATAATTTTAAAAGACGGACGAAACAGAACAAGCATTTACCAAAATCGTCTCACTCCACCCGCCCCACTTAAAAAAAAAAGGCTAAAATAATAAAAAATCTTTAAACTATAACACTTTTCTTAAATAAACCCTTATACTTTTATTTTACCTAAATAAGTTCTTATTTTTTTATTTGCACCTAAATAAGCCCTTATTTCAAATGAAATGTTGATTTATGTTAGACCTGCTTATAGACCGGGTAGCCTGCCCAGCCCGGTAGGCCCGGTTCATATTTGATCGCGATTGGGTATGATTTTTGGTGATCTGAGTCTGTATGGCCTAGCTCAGATCACTGTTCATGCATTAAAAATTTAATTTTTTATTTAAATTAAATTATAAAAATTTTAATATAAAAATATATATTTTTTAATAGTGATCCAAGCCTCGATAAGGTAGAAAAAAATACGGGCCGCGACCCGATCCATGAGCAGGTATAATTATGTTAAGGATTTAATTTAGGTATAAATTAAAGGTTAAGAGTTTATTTAGGTACATATTAAATGTTAAGGGCTTCGTTGGGTACAAATTAAAGATTAAGGACTTATTTGAGTGTAATAAAAATATAAGATCTTATCTAAATAAAATGATAAAGTTCAAAAAAATATTAAAAAAAAAAAAAAAAAAAGAACTTACTCATTTAAAACGGATTAATACGAAATTAATAAAGCGGTTCGAATTTTGCTACTCGTAACCGATTATGTTATGAACAATGCTGAATCTGGCTTGGTTAAGCCCATCCAATAATTTTTTTAGTATCATTTTTTTTAATTATTAATTTTCTATGTATTTATTTATATTTATTATAAAATCCCTCATTTGAAGAATTTACCTAAAAACTAAATTATAAAATAAAAAGAATATATATTAATAGATTATATTAATAAAAAAAATTGAAAAAGTCAAAAAACCAATTTTACTTACTTTTTTCCATGTGAAAAATCAATACATATAATTACCTAATTATTTCATTTTTTTTGTTTTTCTATTTATTTTTTCACTCACAAAGTTAATCCATAACCTATTTACTTTAAAACCAAATTACATGTAGAGTCAACGTCAAGTCATTTTAATTTAAAGTACTTACTTTTTCTTATTTGAAAAACCAATACATATAGTTATTTAACTATTTATTTTTTATTTAATTTTTCACCCACAAAATGTGTCATAACATAATTATTTTAAGGATTAATATTTGATGCATTTAGCTCTATACACTGTTAGTATATTCTATGATATCACCTATCGGATTAAGGGTTAGTGGTTAGGATTAGTGATTAGGGTTTAAGAGTTAGAGTTAGGAGTTAGTAGTTAGGTCTAAGGGTTAACTTTTTAATAAAGTGTCAGTGTAGGATTCACTATTAATGTATAAAATCTATACACTGACAATGCATAAAAAATAAACTCTTATTTTAAAACCAAATCACAAGTGAAATCACCGCTACATCATTTTTAATTTAAACTACTTACTTCTTTTTTATTTGAAAAAAGTTACTTAACTACTTCATTTTTGTTTTTATTTATTTTTTCACTCTCAAAGTGGGTTTGTTATAACCTATTTATTTTAAAATCAAATTACACGTAGAGTTACTGTCACATCATTTTTAATTTAAACAAACTAAAATTTCACACACTCACAATATAAGCAATTGAATCATTCTCTTTATATATAATATAGATTTAAAATGTTGAAAAAAAAATAATCTAAAAATTTGGATATTCAAAAATTAAAAAAGAAAAAAAAAAAAAAAAGAGAAAAAATGGAAAAAAATTGGGGAGAGAAAAAGTAGGAATATATGTAGGACTAGGAGAGAGTCAGAATTTCACACACTCACATGTCCATATTCATGCAGAAACAGTAGAAATATATGTAGGACTAGGAGAGAGTCAGAATTGAAATCCAGTGCTACTAGCTGTCCCATCCATGTTATTACAGCAAGGAATTTTTCTGAATAATCCATGGAAATGAACAACTTGAAACTTATCCTGCATTTGAGGCTTGATTTGTGAGTCATGACAATAATAATGGAAGAATCCCCCTTGAAAACATCCCTTAAGAAATTAAATGAACAAGAACAACAAATTATATAGCTATGTTGTTTCGACTATTCATTGCTTTTGAAGTATTCGTATTCGACATTCGTGTTCGACGCATATCCGGACATGGGTATGAGAATATGATCCTCTAAAAACCCTCCAAATACATAAAAATCTTAAAAAATTGAACATATTCGTGTCGGACAAATATCCATGTCCGACGTGTATCCAAACATAGATATGAGAATATGATCTCCAAGGACCTTCCAAATACATAAAAATCTTAGAAAATTGAACATATTCGTATCGGACACATACCCATGTCCTACACTCACACCCGTATCCGAGTAACATAACTATATAATCACTGTAAAATACATTAGAAGTCAAGAACTTCTGCGAGAATAAAGCACGACATAGAGGTCAGATTTAGACTATGGAGATTCTGTCTATGACCAATTTAAAGTAGATTTGGTTATTCTTAACAACAATCAACGCAGCCATTTCTAGTAGTTGCTTGTCCAAATCCATGATTGAATCTCTTTCCTGTCAAGCTTCTGCCTTTAAAACAGAAATATTAAGCTTAAATGCAACTCTGCATTTTTCATGCCTCTCAGGATTGGAAAGCTGACCAAGTCTGCTAGATCCTTGTATCATATGAACTTTCTTCCAGGAGTCAGGATTGAGTTACAAGGAAGAGTAAATGTTAAAGAAATTTCCAATTGGGAGGGATCGGCTGGGAGAAGTTTCCAAAGAAGTAGATAAATATGTAGTGCAGCTTCTGTCAAGCGATTTCGATTGCGTCACGTTTATCGCGGTTATGAACGTACCGAATGCTATCACGATCAGTTGCGGTGAATATAAACGATAACAAAAAAAAACCGAAACCGTAAAATAACAACTATAACATCGTGTAACGATCGCTATTTAAATCCCGCCTCTCCCAAAACCAGTCAGTTTCAATGATTTGGTATCATCAACTTCTTGGATTTAATTACCAAAAGGGAAAGAATAATTTCTAGGGATCTCAGAAGATCTATGGCTGCATTGAGTTCGCATGAAAACAACAAGAATTAATCATGGACTGGACCTACTTAGCCAGAGATTCATTAGAAGAAAGTTGTTCTGGATACAGTTGTTAAAAGGCAAATGATGATTGATTATAAGACATTCAAGAACAGATCTAAAACAATTCATGAATTTGCCAAAATGATTTGTCGACAATCTTGTAAGCAATTAGCAATATTTCATTACTATTAAAAATAAATTAAAAGATAAAGAATAGATTACTTATTTGTAATTTCGGCAGAATAGCATATAAAAAATACGAACAATTCAGAATGGAAAATTGACAACACTTACAGGTTAATCCAAATACAGAAAAAAGGATAATCGAGTCAAGGTTGGACCTCTGACCTTAAGACGATTATTGCCTGTCTCTCAGGTGCTAACAGTATGTCGCAATTCGTCTCTCAGGCCTCCTCGATTACGTTGCAATCAAAAGCACACTTTTAGCAACACGGCGAACCAGAAAAATGTCGGTCTCTCTCATAGAAGACATAGGAAAAGACAAGAGTAGTATAGAAAAATTAGGAGAAATTTTCGGTACTTTTAAAAGACAAGCACTGCTCAGGTTTATATAAAAAAACATATGATTTTTCGGAACGGACACATCATTTGGAACAAAACCTGTTCGGCCAAACAGGCAGCTTTTGAAAATAAAAAGGTTCTTAGTTTAAACCGAACAGACAAAACTTTTAACAAACAAAAAGGTTCGGTCCGAAAAGATACTTCTTAAACAGACAAGTCTCTTGGTTGGAGAATACTGAACCGGTTCGGTTTGAACTGAATAAAAATATCGGTTGGGCAGTAAAAAATTAATTACTATCCAAACCCAACCCGACCCAACCCGGCTCAGCGGTGCGCGTGTGGTCCAGCTCAAGTTGTGTAGGTCTTCATCCACCACAAAACTTGGGTGCCCCTTGGGGCCCAACCCCACATGGAAACAAGGCTTATAAATACCATAAACTTATGCCTTTGTTCATCCTATGTAGGGTTCCACACCAATCACTAACATCAACCAACTTTCTTCCTCTTCAAGTGGGTATAAAGAGATTAATTTCTCATTCAAACATGATATCAATTGTGTACATAAGTTATGCACCGTGTATCTACTTACAACAACCTACGTATTAGAATACGTATTTCGTATTTATACACCAAATAATATATTGATATCCAACAATCCCCACATGAATGGAAATTGTCTGATTAAAACGACGAACTGACTCGGAATATGAGAGAGTTAAACCTTGAAGAGTTATTGTATCAAAATAGGTAGCTTTTGGCTTTGAACCTTCCATAGTGAATAACTATCGGATTTACTCGGCTAAGTAGTGAACATGATGTCTTGAACTATTCAGCCTTTCGTGTAAACTAAGACAATAGATATCACACAATTCCCCTTCGAACATCTTCGATTCTCACGATTGTGTCCATTTTGGCCCCGGACACTGCCTGGTTTCTTATAGTACTCTAGAGAATTTAGCCTGATCAATTCTCATAGAAGTGGCCACGTTTCTTACTCATAATAGGTGATTGCTCATTAAGAGTATCCTGCAATACCCCACTTGATTTTATCAAGCTATAAGAATCATTAAAAACATAGCTTATCCTAACTCCTTTGCAGGCAGCACTAAATCATCATAGGAATGAATAAGAGTGTTTAACTCTTTTAGTGCTCACACTCAGTTAACATAATTTAGTTGTCCCTTTTAAACCTAGATCTTGGGATCTCCAGTTAGCTAGGTTGGATTTCCACTATGTAACTTTAATTTATAGACTTAAGACTCATTCCCCTCGATGATATACTTGCTCTCTTGTTAAAACATTTCGTAAGCGCGCTTCATTATCCTTTGAGTTTTCAAAATCAACAGTGATAATTTCATTTGAGAGCAACTGTCTAACGGTATTATGTCTTCGACGAATGTGTCGAGATTTACCGTTATACAAACAACTATGTGCCTTACCAATTGCAGATTGGTTATCACAATGTATACAAATTGCAGGCACAAGTTTCAGCCATCTTGGAATATCTTCTAAACTTTCGAAGCCATTCCGCTTCTTCTTCAGCTTTATCTAAAGCTATAACTTCAGATACCATGGTAAATCTGGCTATTCACGTTTGTTTAGAAGATTTTCAAAACACTGCAGCTTCTCCTATAATAAAGATAAATCCATTAGTGGATTTGAAATCTTTTGTATTGAATATCCATTTTGCATCTGGATATCTTGTATAGTGCAGTCCATAACTTGAGGTGTATCTTAAATATCTAACTACCCCCACAATGGCCTTCCAGTATCCTTTTCAGGAATACTTGTAAATCTACTCAGTTTGCTAACTGAGTACGTTATGTCTTTACATTCATTTACAACCTAATGGTTTACTTTCAAGGTCCGTGCCACTCTTGGCACCATCAGGTATCACCGATCCCATGGACAAAGTCTCATCCTCCGCTTCACAACGAGGTAGTCATGGTAGCACCAAGGCATGCCGATACTATACCATGAAACTCTTACCCACTTACTATGTCGATACCCTTATTGATACCAAGATCACACCCGAGTACCCTTGTTGCATAAAGTTGACATATTCTCACATGTCCTTCTCTTGCCCTCAAGGACTGGGTCATGATCCTTCGAATGAGACACCAAACATAGTTTTAAGTCCTATTATGACCTTTTAAGCCGGAGAAACTGATACCTTCGCAAGACACCTCCACACTTTCGTGTATTTATAGGATGGTCCTTAACCTTTTCATAATTCATACGGTGTCTTGTCTTATTTCTTGTGGGGTGTATTTATTTAAAATGTAAATAGCTATTAAAATAGCTCCCCCTACAAGTTCTGAGGTAACCCTGAACTAATCAACAAAGCATTCATCATTTCTTTCAACGTTCAATTCTTGCATTTCGCAAAACTGTATTGTTTGAGGTGAATAAGGAGAAGTGGTTTGAATGTTGATTCCATATTTTAAATAAAATTCATAAAATATTGAATCATATTTACTACCCCTATCACTCCTTATTTTCTTACTTAGTTGATTTTCGGCCTTAATTTTTAAAGAGTTTAAAAAACTTCCAAGGCCTCGTCTTTGCTTCTTAGCAAATAGACATAACAGTATCTTTTTACCACCTCTAGTTTGCACAAACTTTAAGTCACATATATTAGTGTGAATTAAATCTAGAGGTTTACTACTTCTTTCTACTAAATAGAAAAAAGCCTTAGCCAATTTGGATTCCACACAAATTTCTCATTTGTGATTTTTATCAATAACAATTTGCGGAAGCAAATCCAAATCCAAATTGTTGATTCTATGCAAGGTCTTGTCCCACACATGACCTAATCTACCATGCCATAATTAGAGGACACCACCAAATAATGAGAAGAAATAATTTAATTATTATTCTTGTTCTTTGGCATAACATCCATAATATTGAGCTTAAAAAGCTCATCACATAGATATTCTCTACCCACAAACATGCCACATTTAGTGAGTACACATTTATTCGACTCAATTACAAGTCTAAACCCGTTATTGCTCAACATAGAGTCGGAAACCAAATTCTTACGAATTTCAAGAGCATGAACCACATTGTTCAAAGTTAGTTCTCTAACAGATGTCATCTTGAGCACCACCTTATTCATGGCCTCATACCGAAGAGTTTCTCATAAATATTTGTTTCTTTATACTCGGAGAAACTCTTTCTATCAGAACAAATGTGACAAGTGACATCGGTATAAACCCACCATGTCTTAGGGTTTTCTACCATGTTCACTTGTGACACTACAACAACGAGCTCAATCTCATTAGCATCAACTAAGTTGACTTGAGCTCTTTTCTTGTTCTGACGGTAGTCCTTTGCTCAATGACCGGGCTTGTTACATATGAAACAAGTTCCCGTGAACTTTTTGAAATCCATTCCCTTATTAGCTTGGGAAGAGCTAGAACCAACAAATTTTCTCTTGTTGGTCTTGTGCGAATGTTCTACAATATTTGCCTTGGCTTCCATGGTCTAAGCTTTAACCCTCTTTTCTGAACCACAATTATCCTCCTCAATTATTAACCGAATAATCAAGTCCTCTAAAGTCATCTCCTTTCTCTTGTGCTTTAGATAATACTTGAAATTCTTCTAAGAATGAGGCAATTTCTCTATCAAAGCCGCCGTTTTCAAATGATTCACTAAGAATCATTCCTTCGGTATTAATCTCATGGAGGATCAACTGATACTCTTAGACTTGACTAATCACGGTTTTTTGTGTCCACTATTTTGAAATCCAGAAACCGGCCAACCACAAATTTCTTTGTACCGGCATCCTCGGTTCTATATTTTCTTTCTAAGGACTCCTACAGCTCTCTCACTGTTTTGATTGGGCTAAACACGTTGTATAACGTGTTGTCCAATCCATTGAGGATATAGTTTTTGCATAGGAAGTCAGAATGCTTCCATGCTTGCACCAAAACTACAGCTGTAGGATCAATCTCTTCCTCTTTCGGAACCGGGGCCTCTTCCAAAAAAAACCGAGCTAGGTTTAGAGTGGTCAGATAGAGCAGCATTTTATGCTGTCATCATTTGAAGTCCAAACTACTGAACTTCTCGGGTCTCTCACCATGTGTAACATGTAGAGGTTGTGGCGCTACACGCGCACTAGCATTACCGGTAGATATTTCAGCCATCTGTTATTTAAAAATAACAGGATCAACTATATATATATATATATATATATTACAAACATGACTATGTAATACATGCTGCCAATATATATTCACAACAACAAATATATATAAATGTTGTACAAATGATCACAAAATATATATTTCTCAATATATATATATATGTATTATACAAATAAAATATATATATATATATATAAATTACTAACAGCAAGTAACTATATATACAATTAAGAATTCCATCAACACGATTCGGATGATCAGGACCGAATTCATGATTTACCATCAAGTAAGAATCATAAATATATATAACAAACATAATATATATATATATATATTACACACACATATATATATATAAATTATAAATAAATAAAAAAAGTCTAGAACATGATAATCTATATATATATATATATAAAATATATATTACACAACAACAATATATATATATATATATAACAAATTTATATTAATATATATATATATATACCCACGATATATATAGAAATCCATTAAGACTTTTTATAAAAAGACATGGTGGGTTGGTTACTTAACAGAACCAACACACCCAGCATTAAGCGACGGCTCCCACAATTGTTTATAACCGAAACAAAGCAGGAAAAATAACTAGGCAAATACACTAGCATGAAAGCGGCGGCCCTTAATAAAAATATTATCCAAGACCGAAACATCACAAAGTAATGTTTCCTTTAAGCCTTTCTCATCTAAATGGTCAGTCACAAAGTTTCATGCATGAATAATTTTACCAAATAAAAGTCACCAACACCACCTTTTATAAAACAATCAAGAAATACATATAACTTCTAATTTTGTTCTATACGGCAGCCATCATTGATATTCTACCAATTCTTGATTGAATGGCAAAGCAAAGAAAGCAATTTATGAAAAGCAAAGAAAGTAAATATTGGTTATGAGAGGCGTCTGTAACCACCGTAAACAATAAAGAATTCATTCTTATACCTTTCAGCGAAATATGCTAAAACCACAAATTTAACAATATAAAAATTCACGACAGACAGTAATGAAACAAACCAAATAAAATAATTGTCTTAAGATTGTTGACAATCTTGTAAGCAATTCGCAATATTTCATTACTATTAAAAATAAATTAAAAGATTAAAGAATAGATTACTTATCTGTAATTTCGGCAGAACAACATATAAAAAATACGAACAATCCAGAATGAAAAATTGACAACACTTACAGGTTAATCCAAATACAGAAAAAAGGATAATCAAGTCAAGGTTGGACCTTTGACCTTAAGACGATTATTGCCTGTCTCTCAGGTGCTAACAGTATGTCGCAATTCGTCTCTCAGGCCTCCTCGATTACGTTGCAATCAAGAGCACACTTTTAGCAACATGGCGAACCAGAAAAATGTCGGTCTCTCTCACAGAAGACACAGGAAAAGAAAAGAGCAATATAGAAAAATTAGGAAAAATTTTCGGTACTTTTAAAAGACAAGCATTGCTCAGGTTTATATAGAAAAACATATGACTTTTCGGAACGGACACATCATTTGGAACAAAACTTGTTCGGCCAAACAGGCAGCTTTTGAAAATAAAAAGGTTCTTAGTTTAAACCGAACAAACAAAACTTTTAACAAACAAAAAGGTTCGGTCCGAAAAGATACTTCTTAAACAGACAAGTCTCTTGGTTGGAGAATACTGAACCGGTTTGATTTGGACTGAATAAAAATATCGGTTGGGTAGTAAAAAATTAATTACTGCCCAAACCCAACCCGACCCAACCCGGCTTGGCGATGCGCGTGTGATCCAGCTCAAGTTGTGTAGGTCTTCATCCACCACAAAACTTGGGTGCCCCTTGGGGCCCAACCCCACATGGAAACAAGGCTTATAAATACCATAAGCTTATGCCTTTGTTCATCCTATGTGGGGTTCCACATCAATCACTAACATCAACCAACTTTCTTCCTCTTCAAGTGGGTATGAAGAGATTAATTTCTTATTCAAACATAATATCAATTGTGTACATAAGTTATGCACCGTGTATCTACTTACGACAACTTACGTATTAAAATAGTATTTTGTATTTATACACTAAATAATATATTGATATCCAACATGGTCTGTCAAAATCCATTTCTAAACAAGATTCTAGCAACAACAAAAAGGTTGAAATTTAGAAGATATCCCTCTGTTAAACACCATTAATGAGACAGATCAAGATATTCCAAATGCTAAAGATGGATATGATTTCCAGCATAAATCTATAGGAAAAAATGCAGATAATTCAGAGCAGAATAATAATAATAAATATTTTTTTTATGTAACTGAGAATAAAAATCAGGGATATGTTTATTTATTCCTTTATTGGTCTTTAATGGAGAGGCCATAAAAACATGTGACTCACAGCTAATACCAACTTTTTTCCGGGGAAAGAATGTTCCAAGAAGAAAACTTTCCAGGATAAGAAAATTGGGAGGCAAATCCGACCAAAATATGATTCCTTTCCTTGACTCTGAGTGTACATGATCGGATCGGGTCTAAATATAGTATCAACATCATATATATTTGTTTAAATTCAACCCAATACGAAATATTGATCTTAAATTCTGTCCAAACCCGTCCATATTTGTAAATGGATAGTCTAAGTCCGCTCATATTATTTTTTTAAAAAAAATTTAAACAAATATGTTATTTTTTATTTAATTTTTAGTAATTTAATTTTTTATTAAGTTCTAAAATATAAATAACTAAACATATTTTTAAATATTTACACCATAATATTATATTTTTTATATGATATAAATTAAATAATATATTTTATAAATGCAAAACGGGTCGGGCTAGGCTCGAGCTTTAATTGTTGGAGTTAATGCCTGACCCATTTTTTAAACGGGATTCATTAATTATATTTATATTTTATTTTATTTTTTATAACTGATAAGATTTGAATTTTGAATTTTTTAATTTTATATTAAAGATCATATTATTAAATCAAATGCAAATTTTTATTAATTATTTACGATATTTATTACTTATTTAATATTTAAAATTTTCATTAAATTAATCGATTCAATCAATAAAATTGATTAGACCAATAACTAAAAATCTTATCGATTTAACTTTCGATTCGATTTTTTCAAATTTAATTAAGCTTACCACATTGTGGCTCAAAAATTTTCTTGACCAACAATGAGATGAAAATGACAAAAAATTGAAGACAACCCATTCCTTTATATGGTGATAATATTATAGGCTATAGCTTTACCAAGTTTCTCTAGCTAAGAAATAAATTTTGTGGGATATATAAAGCTTTTAAATCAATGTCCACCAAATTTGACTTGGATTATTATAAAGCTATTAGTACATTATGGCTGCTTTTAGCATGTCTTGTCTTCATCACCAGTGTGGGTCACAAACTCTGGCTGTGAATTCTCAAAGCTAAAATGGTTGCTTTGACTTCTTCTCTTTAATTTTTATTAAGTTCTTTCTATCTATCTATTTTATCCTACTACAAATATTTTGTTCAACTATATTTTTAAGTAGATTTAATAATGTGAATAGAAATATAGGATACAAAAATATGATATAAAATAACAAGTTTAATAAATATTAAAATAATATAATAAATATGGCATGATATATTTTAACACGACACGTTTATAAATACTTTATTTATTTTTTTGGTTCAAAAAAATCATTGAAAAAAAACACAATTAATACAAAAAAAAAAAAACACAAAACACGATCGCATAGACTTTCAGTCTACTTTTAATTAATTTTTTTACAAAAAGATTGAGAGAACCTTCGTATAATAAAATAGCAACACTTGTTTGAGAGTTGATATTTTGAATTGCATATTTATCAACTATGTACAATAATAAAAAGATTATACGTTAATTAATTTACACTGAATTAAACTACTAGGTGATATTTGAATTTTGTGTTTTTTTGAGAACTTGAATTTCTGTTATTTAAGTTTTAAGAAAAATACAACAGCCCTTGCTCTTTTTTCTTCTTCTTGTTTTCATTGTTTTTATTAACATGAAAATTCAAGAAATTACTCAAATTCTTAAATCACAGATATTACTTATGCATTAGATTTACATGAAATCCTTAAAATAAGATTCATAATAATTGTAAGGGCTGTCACGCGACAATAATGAATATATATATATATATTTTTATTTTAAGTTATATGAATTTAGTTATTCATGAATTTGGTCATTCATTAATATATGGTATCTGTGGATTCAATTAATCGTGGATGAATTAATGTGCTTAATTTTTAATGCCATTTTAGTTAAATATTTTGATTTTTGATACATTCATATCTATTAAGTAGTATAAATATAATTAATCAAATTCAGATTGATCATATCAATATATACTCATTTAGTGTATTTATTTAAACTCTTCAAATATAAATAACAATTATAATTGTGATTTTTGTATATATAAAAGTTTTTATTTCAGTTTGATCTTTTTCCTTTTGTTTTAATACGTTGTAAAAATATAATTTATTGATTTTGAATCATTAGAAATTAAATTTTTTTTTTTAGTTCATACTCGAATCAAATGAATTTGTTGACATAAATATTATTTTTATTCATTTTTTACATATTTTTTATTAAAAATTATAAATTCATCTTTTAAAGAAGTATGTATTATTTATTCATACTGACAATAAAATTGTTATATGTCTTAATCAAATATCTTCCTCAAATAACTTCTTTTTTTATTCAAATAAAAGTATGTAAACCAAAGTGGCCATCATTTTTGCCAAATCAGTTTACCAATTAAATTTGAAAGGGCTAAGTATACATGCCCCTATAATTTAAGAAAAATACATTTATTTTTTTTTAGTTTGAAAAGCACCCTTTTGTCCTTTTGAATTTTGATAAAAAATACACTAATTACATGAGGTTTATTTGAATTTTAAATAAAATAAATAAATGTACCTTTTATTAATTAATTATTT
This sequence comes from Fremontodendron californicum, assembly GCA_030761205.1. NCBI lineage: Eukaryota > Viridiplantae > Streptophyta > Magnoliopsida > Malvales > Malvaceae > Fremontodendron > Fremontodendron californicum. The sequence goes on along the minus strand of JAULJL010000019.1, from coordinate 8,690,299 downwards.
ATTTTACTATTTATTTATTTCATTTTTTTATCTAAAACCTTTTTAACTACAAAATAATAAAAATTTAATTAGTTTTAAAATTAGTTTTAATTAATATTCAATTAAATTTTAATTAAATTATATTCTAATGCAAGTACAAGTTAAATATTTAAAATTTATCTTTAATTCAATTATGTATTAACTTCAAGATGAATGTATTATGTTATTTTTATTTAAAATAAATAAAAATTATTTTATAAATTTAATGATAAAGAAATTGATTAAAAAATGGAAAAATGACAGAAATAAGAAAAAATAAATGAATGAAGTTATTTAATATTTCAAATAAAATTTTAAAAAATAATAGTTTTATTAATGGAATCCTAATATTAGTTATTTTTTTAGAGAGATAAAATATGTTTTTCAAACTAACAGATGTAAGTTTATTTTCAATAAAATATCAAAAATGATAATTATATTTTTCTTTTTTCTTCTCTCTCTTTTTTTTAATAAATTTCTATGCAAGTATATGTTAAATATTTTAAACCATATTTAATTCAATTATATATTAACTTTGAGATGAATTCATTAATTTATTTTATTTTAAATTAATTAATTAATTGAATCTATTTTCACAAATTTAATGATAAAGAAATTGATTACAGAAAAAATAAGAAAAAAATAAAATAAGAGTATTTTTAATATTTAAAGTAAAATCTGAACAAATATTAGTTTGATTAATAAAATCCTAACATTAATTATTTTTTTGAGAGATAAAATAGGTTTTTTAAATTAATTGAGGTAAGTTTATTTTCAATAAAATCTCATTAATGATAATTATATTTTTTTATTTTTTTATTTTCCTTTATTTCAGTCAATTTCCTTTTCCTTTTATATTTTAATCAATTTCATTATCATTAATTTTTTTTTAAATAATGGTAATTAATTTATTTAAAATAAAAATATTTAAGGAATTCATCTCAAAATTAATATATAATTGAACTAAAAAAATTTAAAATATTTAACATGTACTTGAATTAGAATATAATATAATTAAAATTTAATTTTATAATAATTAAAAATAATTTTAAAACTAATTAAATTCTTATTAATTTTTAATTGAAAAAAGTTTTGAATACAAAATAAATAGAGAAATACATATTAATAAAAGTTTTTTTTTATTTAAAATTCACTTAATAAATAAATCTCAAAAAGATTAGTGTGGGCATTTTTTAAAGTAAAGGGAGTAATTGTATTTTTTTTTTTTCTTAAACCTTAGAATTAGGGATGATTCGTTTTGCGGATTTCGCATCGATCTGCTTCGAATGGGAGATTTTTTTTTTTTTTAAGGGGGTGAGTAGAGCAGGGCAGTTTTGGTAAATTCTTACTTCGCCACCTGATCCCGCCTTTTAAAATTACTATTTTATTTTTTAAAATATACTATATATCATTTTTGTATTTTTAGTATATATATATTAGATATATATACTAAAATCATATATATACTAATATTACATATATACTTTATATATATATATATGTATGTATATATATATATATACTAAAATTATATTCATGAATAAATTATAAATATATTTTTTTACAACATTAAATTAAAAATAATTAGTAAAAAAATGGGATGAAGCACCGTGAAACAGTTATGGATGTAATCAACATCCATGGAGACAGATATTTTCAACATCCATATAAGAGTGGAGCTAGACCTGTCTAAGGGTTGGATTATCTGTTCAAGCCCGAAGGCCCGCCCAAATTTGAGAGGGTTTTGATAAAAATATTAGGCCCGGAAAGGGGACTTAGGCAAAAAAAAATAGGCTCGTTTAAAAAATAAATCTGGCTTTGGCTTCAACATTTCGAGCCAGGCCCGACCCGTTTTCCAATTAAATAATATATTATTTTTATTTATATATATATTATATAATTTATATCATATAAACATTAAATATATATAATATTATAGTGTAAATATTAAAAATATGTTAAGTTTTTTATGTTTAAGAACTTAATAAAAAAAAATATAAAATTATTAAAGATTAAATAAAAATATGAACACTTTTAAATAAAACGGAGATGAATAAATTAAATACGCGTCCCGCTTCATTAACCATTTTAGAATGTGTGTATTTTATCCAATTTAAAAAAAAAATGATAAAAAAGAATTCTACTAAAAATAAATAAATTAAAAAATGAAATATATAAAATAAAAGAATAAAAAAGAAAAGTATATGAAAGATAAGAAACAGACACACCTGGCTGCTACAGTAAACCAGTTGATGGACACCTAACATTGACTGCCGGAAATTTAAAGCTGCGACATGACGACCTCTTCCATGAAGAATCCCCATTTCCTTTTCATTGGTCTTCAAATCAAAATCAAAATTCGAATTAAAAGACGTTATTTTAGACTTTCCCCCCCCCTCAAACTAAATAAATAAATAAATTTTATTAACAAATACTTAAATACATTTATTATACATAATAATATTTTTACTCAATATATTAAAAATAATTATCAATTATATGTTTAATATAATATTATAAGAGTTTGTTTGTAATACGTTGATAGTGTAAATTTTTGAATTAAAAAATTATAACACATCTCACTTTTTTTAATTAATTTTTATTTATTTATTATATTTTAAAAATATGTATCATCGATGAAATTTAAAAACTCTACTAAAAATATATGAAAGAATAATCCCTATTATAATTATAATTTATATATTAATTAATTTTAAAAATTATTTTAAAACACTTATTAACATAACCCATAAATAATTAATAGGAATAGCAAATTATTTCGATTTACGCGTTTGCTTGATATATCTCTCCTCTCTTTGAAGCAATCTATAAAATTTATCTTCATTTTTTCAGTCTCCGTCTCTTGATCCTCTGTTTTTTTTTTTTTTTTTGGGTGGGGAGGGGATTAAGAAATGAAGAAATCAAAATTATCGAAGCTAGACAAATCAGACAGATTCTACGTGTTCATTTCCTTAACAAAACAACGATCGGTTCAGATTCTATTCATCGTTGGTTTCTTGTACATAGTTTTGGTTACTGTCGAGATCCCATTCGTGTTCCAAACCGGGTTCAGTACTTTGTCTCAAGAACAGTTAACTCGGCTTCCCAGACTCGCCAGCGAGGTCGATGTTCGAGAAAAAGACGCCCCGAGTCGTCCCTTGAATTGGGTTTCTAAAAACTCGCCTTCCCCAACTCAGTTTCAACATCATCATCAACTCACAAATCAGTCTGGGGTCGTTTCCACTTTGTCTTTCGATGCCATTACCTTCGATCCGAGTACCAAAGACGGGTCCTTGGAGCTCCATAAGTCCGCAAAATTGGCTTGGGAACTTGGGAGAAAGCTATGGGAAGAAATCGAATCAGGGAAAGTTAAAATTGACTCGATAAACAAGCCCAAAAATCCCAAGAATGAATCCGAACTGTGTACGCCGTCGATTTCTTTATCGGAATCGGAGTTTTTGGGCCATGGCAAGGTCATGGTGCTTCCCTGCGGGCTTACTTTGGGGTCTCACATAACGGTGGTGGGGAAACCGAGAGCAGCCCATGCGGAAACAAATCCGAGGATTGCGTTGCTAAAGGATGGGGAAGATTCTGTTATGGTTTCGCAGTTTATGATGGAATTACAGGGGTTGAGGACGGTGGATGGGGAGGAGCCACCGCGGGTTCTTCATTTTAATCCGAGATTGAAAGGGGATTGGAGTAGGAAGCCGGTGATTGAGCAGAACACTTGTTATAGGATGCAATGGGGATCTGCTATGCGGTGTGAAGGGTGGAAGTCTAAGGCTGACGATGAGACTGGTGAGTTTGATTTTTCTTTTTCTTTCTTTTTTTTTTTTTTGTAGCTTTTGTTTTATTGAATCTGTGAAAAGGATGTGATTTTTTTTAAGCTTTCGGTGGCTTGCTTAGAGGTGAAGTATTTAATGTTTAGCTTAGTAGATTGTTGTGTTCTATATGCAACTTATAGGAAACTGAGTTGATGCACATACTAATTGGAGGTGGATTCTTTTTGGTGATAAAAAGTTTTTTGTTGGATTTGCATTCGAACATTTGAATCTTAATTTGTTGATAGTTTTTACCTTCTTCAAACTAGGAAATAATTGTGTTTCTAACTGATTTTTTCTTAGCATCTTATGGATAGGAGAAATATTTGGCTGTGGGCTTAAGACCTGTCAGATATGTTTGTCTTTGATGTATGTTAAGTCTAGACTCTAGAACTAGGGTGTTTTAGAATACAAATTTTATTATTCTTAGTGAATTTATTCATCAGCATTACATGAAGAAAGGATAAGTTGCTATGTGGATTTGTAAATGCAATTTGCTGCCGTTTTGTTTGTGTTCTTTGGTTTTTCTTCCTCGTTGGTGATATTTGAGCTTTGCTTTTGCTTTTGGTTCTGACTTGTGATTTTATAGTTAGCATGTTGGATTTTGTCTGCAGCAAGGAAAATGCTACTGTTGCTGGGATTTGCTTCTTCAAAATCTTCTTTCTAAATTTGATGGGTTGCCATTTTAACTTGGGTTTCATCAAAATATTGGCTACTAATATATGTAACTTGGAAGCAGATAGGAGAATCTTTAAATTTGAATTAAATATTGAGGACTTGTAGCTTGAATAGAAATTGGAGTGTATCTAGACTCTTATGTCAGGTGGAGCTATAGATTGCCCCCAATTTTTTTTTAAAACCTATTAGATTTGTTTTGCAGTTTAATCATATTGTAATAGAGCTCCCTCTTTTGCCCCAGAAAAGGAGATAAAATAAGAAAGAAAGTTTTCTTCTCACATTTCGGAAACTCCCATAGCCATAGGTCTCCCTCTCTTTTCTTCCACTTTCCTTGCAGTCCTTGCTTTGCCCCTGTATGAAAGCCAGCAAAATAACAATATGTTGTTTTGAATTGTTGCGTTGGTCTTCTTTATTTTCATCCCTGATTCTCATGCCCACAAAAATGTCTACTTCTTTATACCTGCAGTTGATGGTCAGGTCAAGTGTGAGAAGTGGATACGGGATGATAACGATCACTCTGAGGAGTCTAAGGCAACATGGTGGTTGAAAAGGTTAATAGGCCGAACAAAAAAGGTGACTGTTGACTGGCCCTTCCCGTTTGCTGAGGGCAAGCTTTTTGTCCTGACTCTTATTGCTGGCTTGGATGGATATCATGTTAATGTTGATGGGAGGCATATTACTTCTTTTCCTTATCGAACTGTAAGTAATATAATACGGACTTAATATTATCATCATGTTGTATCTTGATTCGTTCTTGATATGATTTTATAATGTTGACAGGGGTATACCCTTGAGGATGCCACTGGACTAACTTTGAATGGGGACATTGATGTCCACTCTGTATTTGCGGCATCTTTGCCTACATCACATCCTAGTTTTGCTCCTCAAAGGCATCTTGAGATGTCCAATAGATGGAAGGCTCCACGACTTTCTGAGCAGCCTGTGGATCTGTTTATTGGTATACTTTCGGCTGGCAATCATTTTGCTGAGCGGATGGCTGTAAGGAAGTCTTGGATGCAGCATAAACTTGTCAAATCTTCAAATGTGATTGCTCGTTTCTTTGTGGCAATGGTAAGTTAATACTATCCTTGCACTTAAAGTTTGATAGCTTCAGGACTAAAGTTCTGTTTTTAACAACCGTCTCCATATGTTTTGGGACAGCATGCAAGAAAGGAAGTGAATGTAGAATTGAAGAGAGAAGCAGAATTTTTTGGAGATATTGTCATTGTGCCGTATATGGACAACTACGACCTTGTCGTGTTAAAAACTGTTGCCATCTGTGAACATGGGGTGAGTAAAATTTTTTCCCAGTTTGAAGAAATGAATATTTAAACTTTTTCTTGAGATTGTTTAAGGGGGGTTTGTTTGTTACAGGCTCGTGTGGTGGCTGCCAAGTATATAATGAAGTGTGATGATGACACATTTGTGAGAGTAGATGCAGTTATTAATGAAGCAAAGAAAGTACATGAAGATAGGAGCTTCTATATTGGTAACATCAACTATTATCACAAGCCCCTACGCTCTGGTAAATGGGCAGTAACATATGAGGTATGCATGGTCTATGCCATTGTTTATTTCAGTTCTTGACCCACTTATTCATGTTAATCTAAAATTGCTGTGATATACATTTGTATCCTATGTTACTTGGACTCGGGTGTGAGTGTTGGATACGGGTATATGTCTGATACGTATATGTTCAATTTTTTTTTTTTAATGTATTTAGAGGGTCTTTGAAGGGTCATATTCTCATACCCATATTCGGATATGCGTCGAACACGAGTACTTCAAGAAAACTGAAGAGTCGGAGTAACATAGTTTGTATTGGTTCTAACTTCTAACCCGAATATTCATGGCTTCAGGAGTGGCCCGAGGAAGCTTATCCGCCATATGCAAATGGGCCAGGATACATATTGTCATCTGACATTGCTCTCTTCATCGTGTCTGAGTTTGAAAAACACAATTTAAGAGTAAGTTAACAATTTCCTCTCTCTCTCTCTCTCTCTCTCTCTCTGTGAAGATAAGATCATGGTGTTTAGCATGTTGTTCTTAATAATTTAAAGAATTGCTACCATCTGCTGCCTGCAGTTGTTCAAGATGGAAGATGTGAGTATGGGAATGTGGGTGGAGAAATTCAACAGCTTAAAACCGGTGGATTATCTACACAGCTTGAAGTTCTGCCAGTATGGATGCATAGAAGATTATTATACAGCTCACTACCAGTCACCAAGACAGATGATGTGCATGTGGGACAAGTTGCAAAAGCAGACAAGGCCTCAATGTTGCAATATGAGATAGTGTTTTGTGTAATATTTGCCTTTGGCTGCCATTCTTGGCATGTACACAGATTTTGCAGTCATAGCCTCTATTGTATATTTTCTGGGGTTAGTTGTATTTAGGTTCTCTTAATTCAAATTTATTCTTTTTTTTTTTCCGAGTTCTTTTTTCTTCCCATTTTTTTAAAAAATTTCTTGATAAGAAACGGGGGAATTTTAGAGGCAAAAGAGGGTGGTGAATGGTTCAGTCTAGTGATTTGATATGATTGGACTATTTTGTGGTGTAATTTGAAAAGGTGAAAGTGACCAAGTCAGATCAAACTGGTTTCCATGTTGGGGTTGTCATTTACTTTGTCTTTGCCTTTCTCTTGGTGGAGAGTTTACCCCTTCTCTCTGAGTGCAAACAAAGAGTATACTCCCTAGGGATGGCAATGGAGCGGGGCGGGGTAGATATTGTCTTATTCACCTCCATCCCACTCTTACATGGATGTTGGAAACATTCATATCCATGGATGTCGGTTACATCCATAACCGCTTCACGGTGCTCCACTCCGTTACACCCTAATTTATATTAATTATTTTTAACTTAATATTGTAAAAATTATATTATAATTTATTCATGAACATAATTTTAGTATATAAAAATCTTTAATATAATATATATAATACATATATACTAAAAGTATAGATATAAAATATTAGTATATATATGATTTTAGTATATATATCTAATATATATTAAAAATATAAGAAAAATATAAAATATTTTAAAGGATAAAATAGTAATTTCAAAAGTCGAGGCGGGGCGGAGTGGAGCAAGCATTTACCAAAACCGCTCCACTCCACCCCGCTCCAAAAAAAAAACCTCTTCATTCGGAGCAGATCGGTGCGAAATCCATCGGTCGGATCGGGTTTTGCCATCCCTAGTACTGCCTGCCCCTTAGCCCCTTAGGGGACCATACCCATTGCCCTGTGACTGTGATACGACTATAAGTCGAGTATAAAAATTAGACTTGTTTTTTACCAAGTAAATCAGCATAATCAAGCTTAATTGAAGGAGTTCGAATAGGATTTTTATATTGAATCGAGTTCGAGTTTAAAAAATGAAACTCGATCGAGTTCGAGTCGAATTTAGAATCATGAATTTTAAGTTAAATTCGAATTTTTTACTACTTAAGCTCGGTTCAGTTCGATTAATAGTATTATAGGCTTACATTTCACAAACGGTACATGGATATGATATGTGGGGCTTACTTGGGACATGTGGCTTACTTGGGACATGTGGTGAAGGAAGGGAAGGAAATCAGGGTGAGAAACAGGCAGAAGAAGCTTTATACCAAATAGTCCTGGATATAAGTTGTCAAGCTATAAGCAGACTATGTGGAATCATATTGTGTTTGAGCATCCGGCAACATTCGAGACAAATGGCGTTGGAGCCAGATAGGAAGAAAGAGATTATTGAAGATTTTGTGAGTTTTAGCAAGAGTAAAGAATATTATGCAAGGATTGGGAAGGCCTGGAAAATAGGGTTTCTTCTTTATGGGACTGGGAAATCGACTATGATTGCTGCAATGGGCTAATTTGTTGAAATTATGATGTTTATGATATTGAACTGACTGCTGTAAAGGATGACACAGAGCTGAGGAAGCTGTTGATTGAGACAACCAGTAAGTCCATTATAGTACTTGAAGATAATTATAGACTGCTCGCTTGACCTTACAGGTCAAAGGAAGAAGAAAGCAGAGAAACCTTTGGAAGATGGATAAAGAGAGGATAGAAATAGACGTGTCAATTAGGAGGGTCGAATTGGTTTCGGGGCCGGTCAGGTTATTTTCAGATTCGGGTGAATTGATTAAATTTTTCGAGTTTGAGGCAGAATTGACAAGTCTAGATAAAACCAAACGAAGAAGGCAGCAGCAAAGTGACTCTTTCAGGGCTATTGAATTTCATAGATGGATTCTGGAGTCTGGTCTGCTTGTGGAGGAGAGAGGTTGATTGTTTTCACCACCAATTATGTGGAGAAGCTCGATCTGACTGTCGTTTTGAGGGATTCAAAGTGCTTGCAAAGAATTACCTGAATCTGGAAAGCCATCAAATGTTTGATACAGTTCATGGTTTGATGAAGGAGACCAACATCACACCTGCAGATGTTGCAGAGAACCTGATGCCCAAGTCTCCATTAGACAATGCTGAGAAATGTCTATTTAGGTGACAGAGAAGCCTTTGTGCCAATAATGATGTAACCAGGTTCCAGATTGATTTTAGAACAAAAATTTACTGATTCCAGATTCATCCAGTGATTTTTAGAAGCAATTCTATTTAGAAGCATCAGATTTAGAATGAAATCAACTATCTTAATGCCTAAAAGATCATATTTCATGAAATTCCTTTCACATTTAAATTAGCATTTCGAAGGAGATAACCCTACTAAGAAATATACAGATAATAACAATGGCAGTTTCAAATTAAGGTGAAAAATGCTGAATACAACCCTCAGGTGCAATAGGTCTTATACTACTGATACAAACTCCATTCAAGTAACTAATATATAAGCAAAACAAAAGCAATACAAAAAAAAAAAAAAAAAAAGAGGGGGGGGGGGGTTTGTTAGAATTCCTAATATGAAATGAGTGAAAAACAAAGGAATATTACATAGCTATTCGAAAAAGGAAACTCTAAACACCTTTGTGGGAGGATGGTTCCATTACAATGAAGAGAAAACCAAATCATACTCTTGGTGAAGACCCAACCAACCCAGAAGCATGAGGGTTATAAAAGATTAAAACTACAGAGCTTGACATCAAAAGCCATTTTTTCCCAGTTACAATATATATTAGTTAAAAGGTTATTGTACATTACTTGGATAGGCTAAAGAATTCCTAAACGAATTCCCAAATCCGAATCGACCTGCCTGCCTGCCGTAGGTTTCTTTCAATGTAGACATGCTAAAAAATGATTACCTAATCTACAGAACTCTGATCATGTTGCTTCCCTGCTGCAAACCCTGAATGACTTGTATCAAGGTAGAATGAATCCGCGGAGGAATGCCGACCATGACTTCCTCTATAGGCTTATCGCAAAATTTATAAGTTTTACTATCATACACTTTGCTTCCCCAAGAGAAAATTACAACCCTTGCTCTTCAGCAGAGATGGAAGCTCTAGAAATCATTTCTGTCATCTTTCATTATTGTATTTGGACCATCATCAAAACCAGAACCAGGAGCAAGCTCATTTAGGTCAAGGAAGCGTCTTTTTCGTGCACCATCCGCTTCTTCATCTTGCCCAAGGCCATTTGATTGCTCAGGTGGCTGGCTTTGCTCTTTCTCTACTATCTCGGCGATACCTTCCACAGGTGGATCAACTTTCATTTCCTGGTCATCATCACTGCCATTTGAATCTTGACTTCCTTCTGAATACTCATTCTCACTTGCATCTGAGTGTTCATTAGATGGATTGGACTTTTCAGCTTTCGACTCTGTTTCAGATTCCAACAGCTCGTATTGTGTATAATCAATACGATTTCTAGTGGCTCTTTTACTACGTCTTAGACCTGACTGAAGCTCGTCAACTGACCTTAATTTAGTTACTCTCCGGGTGCGGCCTGGCATTTTCTTGAATTTTGGGGCCTCATCACTGTCCTCACTGATACTTAACGAATCCTCTTCTTCTTCCTCCTCTTCTTCAGCATTTTCCTCTTCCCAACGGTATTCCTCATCTCCTTCTGAGCTGCTAGATTGCCTTCTCTGTTTTCGTTTTCTCATGTATTCCTCATCATATATAGCTTCTCCAACTATATCATCATCACTGTCAAAGTCTGCCTCGTTATCTGAAACAACTTTGAATTCCTTTGTTGAATATCGTTGAGGTCTCTGCCTCCGCCGATTGCTACAAAATGATTATATAAAAATTAGATCAAAGTTTTACAGCGACAATAGCCTTACAGCAATTCGAAATTTATCATACCTACGATCCAATTCCCCAGATTTATTATCATCAAAATCATCATATTCAGATGATTTGGGAGACAGTAGATTGTAATTGTCCTGTTCAGAGGCATGTGAAGGACCACTCAATTTACCGTTTGCAGAAGATTCAGGCTTGGCATCATCTCTTCTATTGAGAGGATCTGGCGATGGTGGTTTCCACCTGACCACATGGTCAACAGTATCAAGGGCAGAAAATACAAGTACAGATGATCGCAAGGAAATTTATATATATATATGTATATAATCTAAGGGTTCTGGAATATGTCTATGTTATACATACTTGGTAATCTTAATAGCCTCATTTATTGACCGATCATAATCATCTGCAAAATCATAAGAAACTATATCAGTTCTGATAAAAGCATTCAGCCAGCCAGAATCTGAATGTTATGGTCCCAAGATAAGTCGGTTTAAATTTACTTCATATCATGGAGTTGATATTAATTCGGCCCGTATTTTATTGCTAGGAACAACAAACCAGTGGAAAACTTGGATATCATGTAATTAAAACAGCAAAAATCCAGTAAAAAAGGGCCTGTTGGACTTTAAAGTTCCTTACCAAATGTGTAAGTGACAGGTTTTCTGTCACGAAGTGAGCGTCCCGGAGCAAGCCCATCAACAGCCAAGAAGTTATCAAGAAGAAGAGCTTGTCTATGTTGTTTTTTCAGTAACTTTTCCTTCCTCTGAGCAAAAGAAAGAATTGGATTGAGAAACAGTTTTTACCTCAAGAGAGAGTAACCAAACTGCTGCTTAATGACAACAATCAACTTTTAGGTACCTTGTGTTCTTTTTCAATCTCAGGAAGCATGTCATTCTTTAACTTCTTCCCCAGCGAAGCCTCCGTTCTATTTGTACTGGCAAAGAGTTTCTCCTGCGGCAGCAGATGAACAAGATAATATGAATCATAGGATAAAATAAAAGCTATAAAAACTTTGCATTTCTAGCAAATAGAAACCAACTTTTAAGTCCTATACACAAAAATCAGTCAGTTCATCACCAATTAGGTGGATGGAATATCTTCTTCATCTAAAGTTCCATATGACAATAAATTTTACATGAATGACCACATCATAATAAACGCCACTAAAGTTTTTGCTAATGACAATAATTTAAGTATTTATCATTATAACTTGAAGGTCTAGAGAAAGTGATGGGCAATGCAAGCTGTAGATGGGATTAATTGTTTCAATCAGAACCATTTTGTTATGATCCCCCCTCCAAAAGAAAAAAAAAACAGCAAAGGTAAAATGCTGGGAACTTCAGCACTGCTGACATGCATGGATCAAAGCTGGACAACAGCATCTGTAATTCTATAATATATACCCTAATAATAATCGTCACCTAGTACATAAACGAAGAATGAAACTTCCCAGCAATTTTAGACAAGTAGGCAGGGTAGGTATTTAACTCATCAAGTTAAATTTATTGTAGATCAGAACACTACCATCATTATGTTTGTTATTGCCTTAAAATAAGGCAACAAGAGATAACGGGAGAACAAGGAGCCATAGTAAACATGCCTGAAAACAGCATCCAGTAAAATGATATGTGGCCTGCTTCCTACCTCATTTCTAACTTCGGAAGTACGAAGAATCACAGACATACTCTTATGAAGCCCATGCAATCAACCGAACACCTAATGCCCTGCTCCATATTGTTAATGCCATAGTTTAAAGCATCATCCATCTCTACTCTCTAGTGGCTATTTCTTAGCTCTACTAAACTCCAAATCACTTCAAGGTTAGTAGGTTAAAACTTCAATAACATAGCTCCTCAATTTCAAAATCTTTTCTCACTGTCAGCAGGAATTCCCTTATCCATTTCTCACAAAATGCCATTGCAATGTTACTCCAAAAACCAGTTTTCATAAACCTGCTCATGGAGGTTGCCGCCATATTGAATAGTTTGGCTTTCACTAGATGATAGGGATAGCATGACATCATTGTGGAGGGTGATGTTTTGAGTGTTCCTACCTTAAACGAACAACATTATGATTTGCATACAGGGTACAGCCTGCCTACTCTGAAGGTTGAGTGGCTACAAAGACATGTACTAGTTCCAGATTCTGCTCTTTGAGCCACGTTAAAGGAAAGAGCAACAATATGGTCTAATGTACATGCTTCATTTAAGTTTGCCTTGAGGATAGACGTTAATGGTGCATGAATCTGTTTGGCCTTTTTTCTATTAAGAATCCAGACAGAATTTTCAACATACCGTAACTTTTAAGGAGCATCGGATGTAATGAACCATGCAAACTCAAAAAAACACTGCTGAAAAGCAAGCTCTCCAATTTTCAACATTATGAAGCATTATATGAACTGCACAATAAACCCATGTGTACATAAAAAGAATTTTAAAACACACATTTATATTACACCATATATATGTTATACGGTTTTATTAGCAGTTTATCTAATGCACCATAACTCTAGGGTTTTTATACATATATATATATATATATATATATATACATGTATGTATGTATCAGAGCTCCATTTCAGAACAAGGCAGACAGGCAGACTTTTATATCCCAGTTTGAAACATCATAGACACTTTAATGACTACTGCTATAACTTGTCTTGATATTATAAATTCATATTCATCATTTTACATTTCTGTGTTTATATATAAAATTATGTCTAAATGCCAAACATTGGAAAAGGATTTACTAGGAATATGTTAAGACAATGAGTACTAAAGGTGAAGATTATCCCACAGACAGAAAGCATACACAAGGACGGACCATTATAGCAACTTACAGAAACATCTTGAAATTCTTCCAAATTTGTTGCAACTGTTTCCCACAGATATGTTGCACTATTAGGGACACGGGAACCTTTCATCTTTGCTTTCTTCAACTCAACTTTCCTTATTTCCCGGTATAAGTGATGACCAACGACTGGATCATCTTCATACCTGTGCAAACAACAAACAAATAGCTTACACAAATATGCCAAGCGGAAAAATCTTCACAACAAAGAACTATTATAAATTCTCTACCAAGTGCAACACTCAACCAAGCAAGCAACAAGGAGGAAACACATCGAAGCTTAGTTGAAGCATTTCAATAAGCCCAGAGACATTACCAGTAATTAATTCCCTGAAAATCACCTCCAATCCGTTCTTTACGAAACGCTGAAAGTTGAACACCATGTTTAAGTGAGTTGTCAATGTAGTTCCGGATGTCTTCTTGCTGCAAAAGATCACTTGGATTCAACTCCATCACTAATCGAAACAATAGACTTACACAAAAAAGCATACACACAGAATAACAGATATCACATCTCTTAGCAAGCTCCAAAGATATTATATTAGTTTGAAAATATGACCCATGATCACACAGAATTGGAAAAGAAAGAAAATATCTCCAATTAACCAACCATTCATTAGAGGAAAAGCTGCATAACTTATCTATAATGAGCCTGTTAGAATAACATAGAAGATTACAGAAGACATTTAGATCTAAAAATCATTGTAAGGATGAGCTATTTACTTGCTTAGTTTGATAGCAAAAAAATTTCAAAGGAGGTTTTAAAAGAGAAGGAAGCCTTCATATACATGACAACTAGTGTGAAAAACGTAAAGAAAAAACCGTATAGACCAGTATGTTAGTGCATCAATGGTTAATAAAATGCAACTGTACTGCAGGTCCCAGTAAGGTCAACTGGTGTCCAACCATCCAAGTATCCAATCCTAAGCTACAGGACTTCTGCCATTCAGGACTTATTTGAAATAATTGCAAACTTAAATATTAGTTCCACCAATATTACATGAATAGACTTGATGCTACCCTCAAAATTATAATATAATATTAATGGGAAATCAAAGTCAAGATCAAGATAAGAGAAGCATCAAGCATTTACGGTCGAGAGTTAAAAGACAATTTACTGATGATGATCATACCTCAACACGAATGTCACATAGTGCTTTCAAGATCACAACACGAACTCCAGGATCAAGTGACTTATATACTTCAACCTCCACCCTAACAAATTAGTATTCATTTAGAAACACTAAAAGCATTATATGTTAAAGTACTTCAAAGATGCATGTCAACTCACCCGTGTGAAGCAACAATGGGAAGATCCCCATCTGCAACCTGCAAACATGAAGAATTTACATGAACTAGAAAAAGGAGCCACGCTACGCTGCGGGTGAAACGATTCGCTTTCTATTTTTGTAATAGTAATGATAACAATGTTATGAACACATAAATTAATAACGTATAAAATTAGTTATTAATATGAAAATTTTTGTATAAATTTATAATATTTTGGGAAATAGAAAAAAATAACACGAACGCGTTATGAAAACACAAATTTTTCTTTAAATTGAATCACTGACAAATTATGCAAAATATGTCATGAATTGAGACACGATACGAATACACAATTTTTAAAAAAAATTAAATCAAAATGACAAAATATGTAAAATATGAGATGATTGAGACATGACATGAACACAACATAGAAAAATAATTAAAACACAACACGAAAAATAACATGAGCATGACACGAATATGTGAACGTGTAAAAATTTATATAAATTTATAATACTCTATATAAATTATTAACGTGTACAAATTTATTTAAATTTTAATACTTTAAAAATGCAAAAAAAAAAAAAATTACACGAACATGAACACAAATTTTTCTCTAAATTGAATAACTATGACAAATTATGTAACATATGTCATGAATTTAGACATGACACGAACACAACATAAGAAAAATAATTAAAATACAGCACGAAAAATAACATGAACACGACACGAATACACGAACGTGTGAAAATATACATAAAACAAATTATTAACGTGTAAACATTTATATAAATATATAATACTTTGAAAACAAAAAAAAAATACGAACACGTTACGAACACAATTTTTTCATTAAATTAAATAACTATAATAAATTATGCAAAATATGTCATAAATTGAGATACGATATGAACGCACAAATTTTTCTCTAAATTTAATCACAATGACAAATTATGTAAAATATGAGATGAATTAAGATACGACACGAACACAAAATTGAAAAAATAATTAAAACACAACACGAAAAATAACATGAACACGACACGAATGTACGAACGTGTAAAAATATACATAAAACGAATTATTAACGTGTAAAAATTTATATAAATTTATAATATTTTGAAAAAAAAAATGAACACGAACACGTCACGAACACAACATAGGAAAAATTATTAAAACACAACACAAAGAATAACACAAACACGATACGGATACACGAACGTTTAAAAGTATACATAAAATAAATTATTAACGTGTAAAAATTTATATAAATTTATAATACTTTAAACACAAAAAAGTAATACGAACACACAAATCACACAAATTTTTCTCATTTTTTTTTCTCTTTCTCTTTCCTTCCTACCATCTCTTTTTTTTTTTTCCCTTTCTCTACCCTCAACAACCCCAAAAAAATGGAGGGGCCAACCCAACAAAAAAAAAAGTGACGTGGCCACCATTGAAGGGGGCAACGTGGCCACACAAAATTTGAGCAAAAAATCTAAAATTTATCTTATGGATGTTGTCTAGATGTATTTATAGGCTATGTATTCTGCAATATTGTTGAACATATATAAAAGGAATAGAGAGGTCAAGTTACCCAATGCCACCAGTCTCTTAATTTTCTGCAAAGAACAGTAACCCAGGTATCCTGTGTAAGGGCCATCCTAGTAATTGGAGGGATTGCCTGCAATAGATAAATAATATTATCAAGCCATCGCAGTTGCAAAAACAAGTGACAATACTTTTAATGTAATAGGTTTTCAAGCAAGCCATTGAAATTAACAAATTCAGCGTCCTATTTATAATCATAAATACTTCTTAGCAACAAGTACATAGACAATTAGCATTAAAAGTACCAACCTACAATTCCTTTCTCTAATCACAAACAAGTGTAAACAGCCATAATGCTTTAGGATTCATTTTCTTTCTGAGAGCAAAGTATCTCCTTTTAATGCTTGAATTGCACAAACTACATACAAATTTCTGATGCACATTTTGCCACAAAAAAAACTGTCTTATACACAGATGGAAGACACAAGGGCTATAGGCAACCAAGCCCAGGCAGCTGGCAGCCAGGAACTACAGATACGATATACATTAGAATTTAGAACCACATGTGATTAGATTCCAATAATTACACAACCTACCACCACTTATAAACAATTTTCGTCCAACTACAAAGATGAACACAGTAGGATTTGGAATTTTATTATTGGCAATTTTAATTCAGTTACTAACAATAGTGCCTACCTAACAACTACTTAGCGTCACTGAAGGTCTTTACTTCTCATACATGAAGCAATCCACAAACCTTTCGAGAAAACTCTATAGTGTATCAGTGAAGCCATCAGACCTATGGCAAACCTTGGATTAGAATATAAAACTCATAGAAGCTCCTTGCACCCACTTATTAACCTCTGATATTATTCTTCGAAGCAATGATACATTCATTATGTTTGCTTCCATAAAAGTATGACATCTTATTTACAAACATCCAATATGTCATCTACCCATACTTAAATCCAGCTCTTTCATTTCAAAAAAAAAAAAAAATCTAAATTAGTTAGCTAAATAAATCTTTCTTCATACTCTAGGTAAAACCAAGATATAAACTACTATAAGCAAATAAATCTTTCTTCATACTCTAGGTGAAACCAAGATATAAACTACTCTAAGCAAATACCATTCTTAGCATCTGCCAGAAAGCCCCAGAACAGCAGCTGATTTGGAGTAGAAGTGGTACCAAAATGCCATAAGTATAAGATGAGTTACCAAATTTAATCATTACTAATTATTGTACAAAAAGACTGACGGAGTCAATGCCTGAAGGCTCTCTATATACACTGATGCTCAGAACCATATAAGAGTTTAATAGTACAACAAAAGTCTGATTGTGAATCATTTCAGGTCTAACTACGGAAAAGAAAGAAGTTGTCAAAAGCATATGATACAAAAAACTCAAGACTCCCTTTTTCTTGTCAGTTTGTAGATCATTGAAAAGTTTACCCAAAAATTCAACCAAGAAAGCACAAATCTTAATGCATTAGATTGTTTTCTCAATCATAACTCAAGAAAATAAACACTTCAATTCTTTAACTTAATGCTCCGGTAAAGATACAACATCTTGTGTTCAAGCGTTTCAATTGATAACACATTCAAAATTCAACCTTTTTGACTAAAAAATCAAGTTTTTCTCATGTGAGAACATATATAGCCACCTGAATTATAAATATCCGAAAGTAGACAACTTATCCATTTAACTGTTTTCCATGTTCTTTTTTAACTTCATTCAGCAAAATATAAGAAATCAGAGACCTAAGAAGATGAAGATCACCCTCAAGGAGAAGAAAGTTGATTTATAAGTTATACAACGATTCCTGGGATTCATCAATAGCTACCTCTCAAAGAGCCCAACCATAGCACTTGAATATAAAAGAAAAAAAAAGCTCCTATAACTGCATCCCATGAAAAGACTTGCATACCAATAGCTTCATAAAGACATTAAATTATTAACTGAAGAAAGCCATAATTTAGATTCTATAATCGTCCAACTATTGCGCTACCACATTTAAAGTACTTAGTAAAATTCTATACTTTTATACAGCATTCAAACTAATAATCGTATTGCTAAAAGAAAATTCAGACTCTAAAAAGAACACATTGCCTCAATAAGGACTAAAGTAATGCCAACACCATGAAAAAAAACACATACAGGAAAGGAGTATGTTTTAAAGCACCCAAAAATAAAATCAAACTTTTTAAGAGTTGAAGAGAAAAAGAAGCAACCTTTAACAATGGAATATGAATATCTCCCAAAGTTTCATTAGGTGTAATCAACGCTGTTTCGAACTCCTCCGCCGAGAACTCCACAGCTATATTCAAAAGCGGCCTGAAAACCTATTACACTCAAAACCCATAAGTTCCCAACAAAAATCAAAGCTTCATAATGCATAAATAAAAAGAAAACAACACAAGGAATTGAGCTTACATGCAAGAAATTAAGTACTGAAGCTAACTCCCACATAGACCGAATGCTCCACCTAGGCAACTGCGATGGCTCCGGCGGCCCCACTAATGGAGTAACAATCTTGCTACTACCGCTGCATTGCTGCTGCGGCGACTTCTCGTCCATGTGTTGCTTCTGCTTCTGCTGCTGGTGGTGGTTGTGTTGCTGCTCTTTCTTTGCCGGTTTCTGCCGCCGCTCAATCGCGGCTTGCTGTTGCTGCGCGTAGAGCCGTTGGGCGGCTCGGATTGTACAAGCCCGCGAGGGACGATTGCTCCTCGCTAAGGGTGGGGTCGGCGTTAGCGTTGCGTTTGCGTCAGTGGTGGTTTCTGGGGTTTGGGTAGTGGGGGTGTCGTTTTGGCCAGGAAGGCTGCCGTTTTGAGGTGGGTCGGAAGGGATCGGAAGGGAAAGGGAAGAATCGAGGGACATGGTGGAAAAGGGAGAGATCAGGGTGAGGGTTTTAGGTGAGCTACAGTGAAATTAAGTGTAGGAGATTTGCATTGTGGAGAAAGATTGAGAGAAAGGAATTATTATTATTATTATTAATTATTAATATTACAATCAAAACAAAGTTTAAAAAATAAAAAAGATTAAGAAAAAGAAGGGAAAAAAATTAGGGTGCTATTATTGATGGAGGTTTGTTTGGATTAAGAGAAGCGAAGAAGAAAGGAGAATCAAAGCTCCAAACCATCCTTCATTCATTTGCTTCTATTTTTCATTCATCATATATTAATATTAATTAACAGAATAATTTTTTTAAATTGGGGGAGTTTTCAGTTTGGTTGGATGGAAAGGAAGGAGGAAGCCGAGAAAGAAAGAGGAAAGGATGAGGGAATTGGGGAAGGAAAGCAAAGGGAGAACAATACCTGGGAATTTGGTAGGGATTTTGGGAGGGGAGGGGGGCTTCATTGCCGGGCCAGGTTCGAGTCGGACTACGAGATATTAATATTACATATATTTATTTAAATTTGACTCGATTTAAAATATGAGATTCAAATTTTATTCAAATTAATCTATATTTATAAATAAATAATTTAAATCCGTTTAAATTTGTCCAAATTATTTTTTTATAAAAAAATTAAACAAATATGTTATTTTTCAATTAATTTTTAATAATTTTATGTTTTTATTAAATTCTAAAATATGATAATTTAAAATATTTTTAAATGTTTATAATATAATATTATATATATTTATTTTTTATATGATATAATATATAAATATAATTATATATTATATAAATAAAAAACAGGTTGAGTCGGGTTCGGGTCTTGATTGTTGAAACCAATGCATGGTCCATTTTTTAAACGGGTCTCATTTTTTGCCCAACTCATATTTCGAGTTTAATATTTTTGTACAAACCTTTTTAAATATCGAACGGACCTTCGAACTTAAATGGATAACTTGGTTTACTATTTTTATTTTAACCTTGTGTAATTTCGTTTTTTAATTTGTGTTTTTATAGTTTTTTTTAGGGTTTTTCTTCTTTAATTTTTGGGAACCGGCAAGTTCTATTTCTTTTTATTTTGCTTGATTTTGTTGGGTTTGCTTTTGATTTTTCCTTTCTGGGTAAGTTGGTAATTTTGGATACGATACAATTACACAGTATAAATACAACATCAAAAAAATAATTAAAACACGATATAAAACACAATACGATATGAAAAAATAACATGAACACGATATAAATATACGAATGTGTCAATATTTATATAACACGAATTATTAACGTGTCAAAATTTATATAAATATATAATACCTTAAATGCGATTATAACAAGTAAAAATAATACAAATATGATACGAATACACGAATTATGATGTCTACTTTTGCGTTTGGTGTGTGTAATTGGTGATTAACATAATTTTCTGATGACAATTTTAATAATCTAAGGTTTTGTCTTTCACAAAGCTCATGCTAAAGTGAAAGCTGAAAGGGGAAACTACTGTCGCAGGCCGGTAGAGAGGTTCTCCTCAAAGCAGTTGCTATCGCAATCCCTGTGTATGTGATGCAATGCTTCAAACTTCTTCTCAGCTTTTGTTATGAGCTGAATTCTCTTCTGAATAGGTTCTAGTGGGTTGGCTAAAAAATAGGAGAAGAACAAAATCCATTGGTTACAGTGGAATAATATTGCTGTGGAAAAAACCAGAGAAAGGATAGGGTTCAGATTTTCAAAATTTTAACAAAGCTCTACTTGCTAAACAAGCGTGGAGACTGCTGAAAAATCTGAATGCTCTATGGGCACTTATTATGAAAGGAATCTATTTCCCTTCTTCTTCCTTACTTGAAGCTTAAAAGGGCAGGGCCGTTTCGTGACATAAGGTAGCATCTATGAAGGAATTGAAGTCCTGAAAAGAGGAATGCGATGGAATGTGTGCAGTGGAAATGATATCCTCATCTGGCATGATCAATGGGTGCTTTCGCTCCCATCCTTCAAAGTTTCTTCCTCGCCACTAGGGACCAACACTGGTTAAGCATTTTATTGATCCTGTTAGAAGGACATGGAATTCCAGATTGTTGGGAGAGAGTTTCAATGAAGAGGAAATCAAGGCCATTTGCAAGATCCCAATTGGTCCCCCGCGTAGTGAGGACTCTCTTATTTGGCACTTCTCCAAGGATGGCTCTTACTCAGTGAAGTCAGGCTACAGCTTGCTAATGAACCAAGACCTGTCTCCCATTCTTTCGAGGCCTAGTGACAGGACTTTCTTTGATGAAGGACAATGGAAATGTGTGTGGGAACTCTCGGTGCCTCCAAAAGTTAAAAATTTTGTTTGGAGAGTCTGCCACAATGTTCTTGCTACTAATGAAAATTTGCACAGGTGCCATAGATCGACTTTTTCACTCTGCATTCGGTGTGAAAACGATGTTGAATCCTTTGAATACATTTTGCTCTTTTGCCCGTTTGCTAATGCTATGTGGGGGGGCTTTAAATTTCAATTATCGCCAACGAAGAGAAAGGTTTGTGGGGTTCTTTAAATGGTGGAGCGAGGTTGTCATTCTTCTTCCTGATTCTGGGTTGTTCAGTTCCAAAGGGCTTATTGCATGGTTTTGTTGGCATTCGTGGAAAGCTAGTAAAGAGTGGGTCTTTGAAGGTACCAAGGGTGACCCAGTTTAGGTGTGGCATGCTGTTGTCCGAGATTTTCAAAAATTTGAAGAAAGGGTTGCTCAACCTCAGTCCCCCTCTCGTCCTTTTAGAAACTAGAGTGGTTGGCTCAGACCACCTCAGGATGTGATTAAAATTAATTGTGATGCCTCTTTTGTTCCAGGATTCATGAAAGCAGGAATTGCTGTTATTGCAAGAGACTGCTATGGTGCTCTTGTTGATTAAACCAACGCACTGGTGCAGACTGGTTCTGCATTGGTGGCTGAAGCCTTGGCAATCAGGCTTGGTTCTACTCTTGTTGTGAGAAGGGGTTGGCATAGAGTTATTATTGAATCGGATAATGAGGAGCTCATAAAGATATTATCCTCAAATTCCTTATCATGTTGGGAAACATCCGCTATTGAAATGGATGTGAGTCAAATGCTGGCACGAACTCATGAGCTGTGCTTTTCTCATGTCAAAAGGGAAGCCAGTGGTATAGCTGATTGGGTGGCGAGGAAAACTAGAACAAGATGTTGTCCTCCCGATTAGGTTGAACACCCATCTTTTGAACTGTTTAATCTTCTTTATCATAGTGGATCGGATGTAGGCTAATGGCCATTATATTGAACCCAAAAAAAACTAGTATGTTATCTTAGGTTGTTTTACACTTATGGACGCTTTTTGTGTGTGGATATTTCAATGATTTTTTTATTTGATTAGTTGTGGTTAAATTTTTTCATTGTATATTTTCATTGAGCCAATATATACAATCTAAATTTAGGACTATATTTCATCATATCAAATTTCACCAACTTCACTATCCATTGAAATATACAACATTTTTCATACAAAACAAAACAAAACAATATATATATATATATATATATTACTTGTTACTTGTTATCGACTAATCTTATACAAATTACAAACTTATGATTGGAAATATAGATGGAGGAAAGAGAATTAGTATTTTTCTCTTGGAAGATTTTACTCTCACATTCATGTATAAATCAAGTTAAATAATGTTTTGTTGATGGAAATTACAATGTTTCCTTCTTTTATGTCTAATATATATATATATATATATATATATATATATATATATATATATATATATATATATATATAGAGAGAGAGAGAGAGAGAGAGAGAGAGAGAGGAGAGATTCACTTATATTAGTGTAAAATTATATTAGTTTTGTATATTTTCATAATTTTTTCTACGATTTATATTTTAACAAACAGACTGTTGGATTTAACAATATAATTGTACTCGTCGTGCACGTAAAATTTCAAATCGATCCTATATCTCTATCATATCGATCGAGAATATTATCTTTTTTAATATATATTTAACTTTCGAAAGTTTTTTACATCGAAAAAATAGTTAGACATTTTTAATTTATTTGAAACCCGACGTGCATGATCTACGTGAATAAAACATGAAATACGACGGTCGGTTTGTTAGGAAGTGTGATGCACTCAAAAGAGTATATCTTATTTAACCTTGCACTAAAAAAATGAATTGTAGAGTATAGTGATTAGCAAGGGTCGAATCCACAAAGATTGGGTTTTAGTTTATAAATTATTAGTTTAAAACTTAAATTCAAAGAAAACAAAAGTTAAAAATGGTTTTGAAATCAGTTTAAACTTAAGCAAACAATAAAAATAAGAAAACAAGTAAATAAGGAGTAATCAGATATGAAAAATATGGCTAAAGGTTCATTCTCCACCACTAGACATCATTAAGAATCAAATTCAGACATATCAATATCAATTATCTATCAAAGCTAACAACCGTAGATAACAACCTCCCGTGTTACCCCAATCCTTCCTTAGTTTGTAGTTAAATAGGACAAACGCCATTACTTAATCTCTAACTATCAAATAACCTAAGATAAACATCTATAGATTCAAAGCGATAACAGCCTTAAGATGAGAAAGATAGGTTGATCTAAGCAATAAACACAAACATGGATTTATTCAACTTATTTTATGTTCCACTTCATAATTTCTGAAAACCCAACATAATCATGAATTACAAATTGCTACCATTGAATAAGAAATCAAGACAAGTTACGTTTCAAGTTTCTTAAAAACTAGCATTAGATAATTATCAAGATATATCTAATATGCATCCTAAACAAATCAAGACAAAAATCATAAACAATTATTGTAGAAGAACATAAACAACTTTGATAGAAAACTAATACATGATAGAATCTGAAAATTAATTACATAACATTTTCAGGGCTTTGAAATCATCCTTAACCAAAGAAAAGTTTAGTCTTGCATAGGCATTGTTATCATAAACTAAAGAAGAACTAAGAAGAAAACTAGAAGAAAGAAGAAGAAAATCAGAATACAAGAGTAGAAGAAGTGTAGAGATCAGCTCCCCCTTGTGTCTCTATTTATAGGCAGCCTCTAGGTCTTGAGCATTTAATGAGCATTTAATGTTGAGTGGCAGTCAAGGCATGTAGAAATAAGGAAAGTCATAACTGATTTAAATTTCCTACTTTGACTAGGTTTGTGTATTATGTAAAATAAGGCAGATTCTTGCAATTAATGCAGATTTTATCACATGGGAAATCAAGCAGATTCTTGCAATTAATGCAAGTTGACAGTCACTAATCCTTCTTTGACAAGGATAAACGTAAATGTCAGCTAGGGTATTAAGAAAAAAAGGTGATTTGTGGTTAGGGTTTTTTTTGCCGCTAGGGTTGTTTGGGAGATATTCCAACGCGATTTGGATGACCATTTCTTATCCGATTTAGGCCCATGACCTACTATTGGAAAGGTAATCAAGTCAGCTTCAAAAGTCAAGAGAAAGTTTCTTCGAATAAAGACTCTAACGTCATGTTTTCTTAGCAACAAGCTCCGGAGATCAAATCTGCCTTCTTGCTTTGCACCAAGAGTTTGATCTTTTTTACTCCCAAGTCTTTTTTCATCTTGTGATTGTGATTTTGTAAGCTCTTTAACATCCTAATTGACATATTTTGACTCCATCTCTTCCAAAATACTTACAAAGCATAAAAACCTAGTAAAATGTCAAGGAACTTAAGAATCAAAGCACAAAGTATAAGGAAATTAAATAGGAAAATGTATGAAATTAAGCACTTATCAAAGTGTGTAAAGCTAATATAGTTTTACACTAGTATAAATAGATCCCTCCATATATATATATATATATTTTTTTCAAACACAAGAATGCTGCATATGATTGTGTTATAAGCATGAAATGTTTTATTTTATGCATTTTGATTGATATATTCAATATATTGCATCTCGATTAATGATTTATTGATCACCTAAAGCTGCCAACTCATCTGCATCTCTTTAGATGCATGCGTCACAGCACGGAATAAATTGTTCATAAACTGTATGATATTGGGATTTAAATGGTGAGATATACTATTTGATTCAAAAGTATGAAAAAATTTAGTTTGAAGTGAAAATGTAAACGTTGAATTTGTATCAAGAGAAATTTGGAGCTTTGATTACTCCAATATTTTGTACCTGGCTATGGAATTGAACCAATACACAAAATGAGGCAAAAATTAATCTTCATTACTCATTTTGAGAGAAAATGATAGATGCAAAAATATTGATTTTGAAGAAAAAAAGTTAAGAGTTAAAGCCTTGAGGTAGCTGATGTTTATATTAACTTTTTAAAGAAAACCCTAAATTAAACAGAATTTATATATTTTTTAGAGAATGATATTAATATATAAAAACATATACAAATAAAATAAAAAAATATTTATATAAATATATGTATGTATCATTGGATTATTTATTTTTAATTTTGTTTTTAGTTTGGATTGGTTTCAAAATAATACGAAATCAAAATTTTAATTTAATTTGGTTTTGAAACCCAATCGAAATTTTTTAGCTTTTAAACTAAATCAATCCAAATCAAACCAGTCTGATTTTTTTTTTTTAATTAAATAATGTTCAGTCTAGTAAAATGTGTAAGTTGAAATTTAATAAAATATTTTCTTGAAAAGTAAACATTATTTACACTTTTCTTTTATAACCCACATAAAAAGTAGGAGCTTAATTAAGACAGTTATCCCTCGAAACAAAATTAACTTTTTTTTTTTAAAAATTCAAAGGTTTTTTTTTTTTTTATTTTATTTAAAACATAGAGATATATTGATCCTCTTTTACATAAAAAATAAAAAAAAAGTTATCTCTCTCTTTAATAATGATGTAAATGAGGTCACATTTTCATTTTAGAATTGGAACTTAATACCTCAAAATTAGAATCTCAAATTACATCAAGATAAAATGTTTTTTTCTTTCTTCATTTCTTTTTGAAGTATCTTTCCATCATTTCTCTTCTTTAGGTCCGTTTATTTCATGAAAAATTGTGTTCGGAAAATAATTTTGAAGAATAGATTTGTTTTCTAGAAAAATTGATTTTATATAAAATATATTTTTGTTGTTTGGCAATTTTCTAAAAAAATCTGCATTGGTATAAAATATTATGAATCAATCCCTTTTTTAATTTACTTCCGCTAAAAGAGATCAATCCCTAAACTTAGAGATCGATCCTTTTAGTTTTGCTTCATTTTTCAAAACATATCTTACGTTTTTTAAAAATGCAAGACATATTTTGAAAAAATGAGTTAATTTTTCATTGACTTGAAATTCATTTTTCGTTGATCAAGTAAATTTTCATGAAACAAACATTGAAAAATGCAAAAAAAAAATTTGGAAAATCACAAACTAACAATTTGTTCTACCAATAAAATACAGATATAAATAGAACAAGCCTGAAAGCAACTTCTGATTGCGGAATCTCAAAAACAATTTTAAAGCAACTAATACATCTTTTTTATTAAGCCAAAAAATGACAAGAGAAAAAATAACCCAAAAAAGAAAAAAGACAGAAGATAAGAAGGTTTTATAGTACAATAATCTGGTCACTGGATCATAAAACTCTCTCTCTACACAACAACAATACATAAAGCCGTTAGGAAATGTTAGGCAACACTTAGCAAAAGCAGCAACAAAGCAGATAATAGGATCTTTGTCGGACTCAACTGGTTTGCATGCGATGGTGGCGGTGAAGTAGTAGTAGGACTTGGACTTGCAACTGCGGTAACATTTTCCTTTGAGCATGTGTAATTGCATCGACTTGGCGGCACAACTCTATAAACTCCGCTGCTGGTTAGCAAGTAGATGTCTTTGCTATTGTCTTGCCCGAATGAGAAAACGTAACCCAATGCTGCAAGTTCACTTTCTGGCACAGTGCTGCATTGTATAGGAGAGTCTCTTGCACAACCAAAAGGAATCGTGCTAGTCGAAAAGTTGCCACTGTTTTCTGGATCTTCAGTTGCTGCCCATATTGCACCAGAATACAAATCTGCATACAAGTACCTGAAAAACACACAAGCGTTCTATGTTACTCGGATTCGGGTGTGAGTATCGGACACAGATATGTTTGATTTATTCTAAGTTTTTTCCATGTATTTGGAGTGTCCTTGGTGGATCATATCCCCATACCCATGTCCGGATATGTGTCAGACACGGATACTTCAAGAAAAATGAAGAGTCGAAGCAACATAGCAGGCGTTAGCAAGAATTAATCAGATATAATGAAGAGAATTCGGTCGGCTCAGCTGCCTAAGATAACAAACGAAAAGAATCTTAATGTTTCAAGAGAACTGTGACAGGAAAATACTGTCTTGCCACAATGTCATCTGTGTGCAAACACCTAGTTCTTTTTCTAGTAGGTCAATCAGTAAAAGTTACCTACCTTCCGTACATACAAGGATCGGTGTTGGACCGGTAAAAGTAGCCTCCTATAATTGAGGCTGATCCTATTTTCTTGTTTACTTCAGAGTGATTGTATCCCATAACTGGGAAAATGGGGTTTATGGAATTTAAAGATGTATTCCCTCCAGGTGATGATGTAGGATTGAAAGGATATGGACCCTCATAAACACGCCAACCATAATTTCCTCCCTTGCTGATGATGTCAACCTCTTCGTACAAATCCTGTAGGGTTATAAACTTAGGATTATCAAAACTGGCAAAAACTTTCTCAATTCAGAATTTGATCATACATACTACACACCCTGGATTTTAGTTTTATCTCATTGAAACAAAAACATTGGTGATACTGATGGTAATCAAATACCACATGAAATCCTAACCTATGTTGCTCCGCCTCTTCATTTTTCTTGAAGCACTCGTGTCTGACACCCATATCCGATGCATATCCGGACATAGATATAGGGATATGATCTTCCAATGACCCTCCAAATAAATGAAAATCTTGAAAAAAAGTGAATATACTCATGTCGGACACATACCCGTGTCCGAGTACACTCACACTCGAGTTTGAATTACATAGATCCTAACCACTACAACAGATTAAAGTCAAAGGCATTGTTGGAACTTCAAAATGTTCAAACATTAAACAATTTGTAAGAAAATCCCACCAGGCAGGATTGACTAATTATTTTCTCATGATGTGATGCTTAAGACAAAAGGCCAGGAAATAAAAAATTTAAGAGGATTGCTAGATGTCTCCTTTATGGAGCATTCTCTAGCAAATTGAAAAATAATGAAAATGAAAACCCAGTGCAGGGTTTAGGGGAATGTAGATTTAACCTGCAGAGTCTCATTCCTAAACTTAATGAAAATGAAAAGTGGGAGCAGAGAGGGCCTATATGTTTTAAAGCAAATACACTATTTTTATTGACTGATACATTAATTGCCTGTCTATAGTCAGAAGAAAAAAGTCAAACCTCGCCAACATCCCCACACATAAAATAGGAAGGCCTCTCCGAATCAAAACTGCAGCGCCAAGGATTTCTTAATCCAAAAGCCCATATTTCAGGCAGCAACTCTTCATCTTGGCTAAATGGATTGTCTTTGGGGATAGTGTAGTTTCCCCATAGATCAAGTCTATTAATTTCTGCTGCACCTGGAACCACATATTGAGTGTCAGTTGAAATGAATGACAAGCACCTGAATTATGCAAGTTTAATAATGCTGATCTGGTGACAGAAATAACTATATATGTGATTATCATGAATGTCATATAAACAGAGTTTTTGAAACTTTTTAATTGCATTAATTTTCAAAATAAATGGAGATCAAAAGGTTTCCACAAGACTTGTACATAGGCAGGAGTGTAAAATTGGCACAACTTGATTTATGGAAGGTGCAGTCCTATGTTGCTCCGACTCTTTTTTTTTTTTGAAGTACCCGTATTCAACACTCATATCCGACACATATTCGGACATAGGTATGGTGATATGACCCTTCAAGGACCCTCCAAATACATGAAAAAACTAAGAAAAAATTGAACATACCCGTATCGGACACATACCCGTATTTGACACTCACATCCGAGCCCGAGTATCATAGGTGTAGTCTAACCAAAAAAAAGGGTTGGAGAACATATAAAAAGAATATCTGCAATAGGCAGCAGAAAATGCCAACTAGCAAGAAGAATGTTAGCAACTAATTGAAGGTATAAACCACTCAAAACCGGCACTCACTTGGTATATTATCTACATCAAGCCTCATGATTTTGCCAAGCACTGATTTCTTGTTTTGGGCAAAATTGTATGGATCACCATCACCGCCCCCATCCCCCATCATAAAATATAGATGCCCATCTGTAGGTCCAAAAAGTATCTGTCCACCATGTTGAGAAGTAAAAGGAAGGCCCATAGTGAATATCCTTCTCACTTCAGATGGCTTAGCATTTTCTGCCTGAAAATGGAATAATTCAATTAGAATCTTGGATCTAAAAAGAAGAAGTTTTTAAATGCATAAAGATGTATTACCGAGGAAGGCTGGGTTGCGGAATCGTTGGCAGTATATTCTGCAATAACACTTTGATACTGGCATGGCTGGGCACCATTGTCTGTACCTAGTTTAGAGGGATCACAGTTGACATCTGAGTTACATGAACATCTTCCAGTACATCCTGGTGATTTACCCTTGTCACAATTGAATGAGGCAAAGAATCGGCCATTTTGTGCGAAGTTTGGATGAAATGCAATACCCATCATCCCAAATGCAGTATCAAAATGAACTTCATCAGTAAGATCTATGAAAGGGTTGGATTCATCAAGCTCCAATGTTCCTCTTGATCCCACTTCAGGAATAGTGGCCAACCAAATCTTACCTTGTTGATTGGAGAAGAATGCACGGTTTGATCCATCAGGGTGAGCAACCATATCCAAGTAACTTCCATTCCCAATTTTCTCAAGGCATAAGCCATGTGGAGCACTAGGAGTTCCAGTCTCGTTTAGTGTAACGGGTTCGCCATCATAGCAAACTGATCCATCAGTAGATGCTCCACCAAAGGCATTGCAGAAATCAGTTTTTGACTGCCAAAGTTCGGTCAATTTGGTGAAATTCGAATTGACAGGTGCTGCTCCAGTTTGCCCTTGTAATGAAGGTGCAAAGGGGGAATTTAATATAGATAAATTTTGACATGTATCCCATACTTTAGAGCAGAAATCATTTGTTGCTTGGTTAGACTGAGATGAATTTGTTGAAACAGTAGAGTTGCAAAGGAGAGGCACTGGTCGGGGCACAGAATCTATTGTGAATAACTTTGCTGAAAATGGATCACATCTCTGAAAATCATAATAAAAGGATGTAAACTTGGTAAAACCTTGTCTGAGGACTGATTAGAGAGAGAGAGAGAGAATAATAAGTCACAACTCACAACAGAAGAGCTTAGTCAAGCTCATTTAGGAGGTTTTTTTACTCATAAATTTCAGGAAATATTTGTGCGAGTCATCTGCACAGGGTGCAAATTCATCCCAGTCATGAGGAAACAGAACAAGTTAGGTCAAAGTACTTGTTAGTCTCTTTACTATATCATTTATGTAAATTAATTTTATCTATTATAAATTATTTAATTTTTATACTTTTAAAAATAAAATCATTAATTAATGTAACAAAAATTATTAAAAAAATTAACGTGATATTTACTTTATATTTATTTGATAATATAAAATCAATAAAATATATTATTTTAAGTTGATGTGGATAAAATAACAAACTAAGTTCGCAAAAAATAATTTAATGTGGAGTTTGTTATTTTGTCCACGTTAGCTTAAAATAATATATTTTATTGATGTCAAATCAATATTTGACATCCATGTCATCAAATAAACACAAGATTAAATGTCACGTCAGTTTTTTTAACAGTTTCTGTTACACTAATAAATGATTTTACTTTTTTGCTTCAATTTTAAAAGTATAAAAATTAAATTACACAATTTTATAATAAAAAAATTAATTTACATTAGATGATATAATATAAAAACTTCTTAGATATTTTGAAGTTACTAATTCAGCTATCATAGTATTCTTTTTCAGTAACATTCCACTCAAGGATCATCTATTCTTCAGAGTCTAATGGTTGCCAAGGGGATTTGTTTTTGCACTTCAAGATTTTCTCATCTTTCACATCATCAGAGACCAAGTGCCAGTAATCATCTATTATTCCAATTCGAATGTGAGTATCAGACACGGGTATGTGTCCGACATAAGTATGTTCAATTTTTTTTTAAAGATTTTTATGTATTTGAAAGGTTCTTGGAAGATCATTTCTCTATACCTATATCCGAATATATATCAGATAAAGATATTTTAAGAAAAATAAAAAGTCGGAATAACAAGTAATCATCACTCATCAAGAGGGGAAAAATTTGAAGAATCTGATAACCTTTTGACAAATATTCTAGCTACCTGAATTATTACCCCAGCAAAATATGAATAGTTTTATAAGTAATTGAAGTAACTATTGAGGCAACTGAATTCCTTTATGAAGTTACAAACACATGCAGGCTATCCGAAACTTAACAGGAAAACACAACATGAAAATTTTCATTTCTGTTGTGCATGAAGGATCAAGCAAATAATTGGAAAGGAGATTTCAAGTCTAGATCTACAGCCATATACTGGCAAATAATGCAATCTTCATATTCCAATTTTCCTCCAGAGTACTCACTGTTTCTTTAAGGAAATAAAAAAAAAATCATCACAATATGCAGAATAATTGCTTCATTTTAGATGACTACAACAAAATCTCATGAATCAAGGCGTTAAACCAGTGCAAGGTTTGAAATTGACTCAAAACTAACAAGTTCTTTGTTTCAATAAATCATGGAAGAAATGAAGTCTTACTGCACAGAGGACTGATTGCAGAAGTGAGGCACAGATAGGATTAGAGATATTCATAGCTTGAAATTGCTTCTGCAATTGTGAATCTTCTGTGGAGTTGCAGCAGCTGCTTCCATTGTAGGAACAAAATTTCAGCGTGGTCTTCAAGGTAAGAGGTGCCTCTACACCAAAGAAAGAAAACCCAGGAAGCAAAATTGGGAATTCATTCAGATAGAAATATAAAAACAAATAACAATGGTTAATCACTTCATGAAACTGAAACAAATAACTTCCAGTTTTAGGTGCATAACTTACTGGAATTTGTGCACAAAGGAAAAGAAGTGGAGGGATAAGGAAGCAACAGCAAGTTGGAGAAAATGAACATAAGAGCAAAAACACCTTCCATTACACCAAATTGGTAGAGAATTTTAGCCATTGCTATGACAACCTTTATTTTATCTACACTTCAGAGCATCTTTATCCCTTAGAGAAATGCTACTGAGTTGACTTAAGCTACAAAATATGTTAATATACAATAAAGGGTTTTCCTTTCTGGCTTCTGAACATTCTTCCCACTTCCCATCTACTCTATCTTTCAGCATCCCCACCACTTCATCTCTTTCTCTCTCTCTCTCTCTCTCTCTCTCTCTCTCTATATATATATATATATATATATATATGTCAAAATCTACTTAACTCAGCTTCCAGAAAGATATTCATTTTCAAATATCATTTCAAAATCTTTTATTTTACATCAATTGAACTCCTTTTCTTAACATCACCCTTTATTTTTATTTTTTAAACTACCCTTCCAGAAGGAAGCCAGATTTCAACTTTCTCTCTTTCTTTCCCGTCCCTTTTGAACACAAGCTTTTGACATTTTCTGTTTCAACTTCATGAGTTGAATATCATCAATTCATCATCAGTAGCTTTCAATCAGATATGGAGACATCAATTGGCCGGTATGCATTAGTTGACTTTTCCTGAGCTTTTTTATTACAGATCAAAGAGGGTGGGTGAGACTTAAAAAAGTAAAAAAAGTTAAAAAAGAAAAAAGAAAAAGAGCCACTTGTTTTTCCCCCCCGCAGAATAGACATGTAAATTGAAAGGGTGAATTGAGTTTAGATCGGATTATTTTGGGTTAGAATAATCTGAATCTTAAAAAATTTAGATTAATTTTGGGTTTTGATCATTTTGGGTTCGAATCATTTTTTTATTTGGTCGCTTCTGATTCGGATCACTTCGAATACGAGTTATTTCAAACTCGATTCATTTCGGATTCAATTTATTAATTTTAAAAATCAAATCAAATTAAATTTAAAATAAATAATTGATCGAGTTAAATTTTATTAGAACTTTATTTAAAGATAAAAAATATTTAAAAATAAATTAATATTATCATGTATCTTAAAAAATGAAATCGTTACCCGAATTTATTTTCATATATGTAAAATTTATATTTGTATAGGTGTTTGAACCATGACAAATAACCCAATACTAAATATTTTATCAAATGAATCAATCTTAAAACTTGACATCACTTGCTACAACAATTAAATTATATTTAAGAACTTTACTTAAAAAATTTAATTGTTATTAGTAATGAAATATAATAATAAATGTTTATCCAAAATAAAGATAGAATAATAAATTAATTATAAAATTAAATTAGTTAATTATGTTTAATATTTTTAAATTTTAAACATAATGTAGGCAATTAAATTAATAAAAAATTTATATTAAGTAAAAATGCAATTCTTAACATATTAACATACATGGTACTTCTGTATAATATATAAATCGTATCGTATTAATATATACATATATGATTATATGTATATATATATTTTTTGTAATTCTTTACAATAAAATAAAAATATTATCTATTTTTTATGAATTTAGTTGTAAGTATCGTATAGCGAACAAACATTATGGTCATTGATCAAACTAATCTAAATCATAAAATATTATAAATTTGAAATTAAAACAACACATTTTTTTAAATAACATATATAACGGTAAGAGATTAATTTAATATATATCATACGACAAGGTATTATTATAATGTAAGATACAAATCATTGTAATAAGATATACATATCTAGTTTTTACTTAATTTATAGTTTGAAGTCTTGAAAGTTGAAATATTTTGATTATGTATAACTACAAATATGTATGATTATGTTTACAATCTAATTTTTACTTTGATTTTTAGGTTGAGTTTTTTTAGCTATTTTTAAAAGTAATAATTTTGTTATATGAAGTTTATAGTAAATGTTTAAAAGTAAGTGTTATAATTAGTTTTATTGAATTATTGTTATTATTTTTTGTTTTAAAATAATTATTATCGATCTATTTAAATATTTTATCAAAATAAAAAAAATAAAAACTTTATTTATAATATATACTAATAAACATAAAAATTAAAATTCAATTATGATAATAAAATTTTTTTATTTTTTTATTTTTCAATCATAATTAAAAAAGATAATATTAAAAATATATAAAATTGTAATAGTAAAGAAAAAATTTAAAGTTATAAAATTAAAATAAATTAATAATTTATGTTATATTTATTATATTTATTAAATTAATATTTTTAAAAATAAATTATACTTAATTTAAATTCAAATCATTTCGGGTTAATTTTTTGGGTCATTCGAATTCGAGTCAGGTCATTTATGTTATATTTATTGTTTTTATTAAATCAATATTTTTAAAAATAAATTATACTTAATTTAAGTTCGGATCATTTTAAATTTTTTTGGGTCATTCGCATTTGAGTCGGATCATTTCAGGTTCGATCAATTCAGATTCGAATCTTTTCTGGTTCAAATCATTTCGAGTACGAGTTATTTTTAGGTTCGGATTGAAAGGATTTGAATTGTTGACTTTATATGATCACATCGACTTGAGTCAAATTCTGATTTAAATAAATTAAATTAGTTATTCGAATTCGGATCAAAATTTACATACACAAAACCAAGTTGGAAACTTTGGGATAGATAATGGTTGGTTCAAAGTATTTTGTGCCCACATTAATTGCACCTTTCTAAGTTGATTTGTGTTTAATAACCCCAACACCAACAAAAAAAAAAGCCAAAAAGCATGGTCATTATTCAAACATGAATAGTACAACAACTTGCCAATATCTTTTATTCATATTAGCATTAAAAAAGGTCTAAAAAAGAAAGAAAAGAAAAGGGAAACGGCAGGGATGACATCAAAACTAGAAGAAGAAAAAAAAACAGACAAAGAAACGACGAGAAACATGAGACTTTTGTATCTAAATATAGATAGATAAAAAGAGAGAGACGTTTTAGATAATAAACAAAAAACGGGGATGCATGATCCATCACATGATGTTCGGTCTAAAAGTATAGAATAATGTAAGGAATAAATGAAGGAATGGGTCTTACATTTTTGTCAAATGTGTGACTTTTGAATGTGGAGAGAGGGAAAAATGTAGCTAAAGCAGCTTCTTTTAGTTTGATAGTGGGCATAGGCAACTCTTTTGAGTTTGACCAATGGAAGGAAAGGTGTTTGAAACAATGTTGAAAACACCGGATTAAATCGATTTAATCAAAAATCGAAAGTATAAAACTGATTCAATCGATAAAATCGATAAAAAAATTAGATTAAACTGATAAAAATTGGTTTTATGTTATTAAAAATCATATCATTCGGTCAAATGCATATTTTATTAAATATTTACTATATTTAATATTTATTTAAAATTAAAATCATTTATTTAATTGAGTTTAAATGTTTATGAATAGCATTTATTAAGTTATTCAGTTACAACTATTCTAAATTCTTAAGTTTTTTTAAGTTGATTATTATTTTTTATAAATTATTTTTCTATACTAGCTGATATTAATTTAATAGAAAAATATAAAACTAAATCACATTATATTTTAGTCACTCAACAATATTTCTCTCTATTTTGCCAACAGTTGTATAGTTTGTTAATAGAGTATTGGATTTTTAGTTTCGTTTATCAGAGTTCAATTATAATTATAATACACATTTATATTGGATAAAAAGTTTTTAAATTCATACAACTTATTTTTTTTCATTGAAAGAAAATTATTGAAATTAATTTTCGATGGATCAATGAGTTATTAAATTATTGAATAAGAAATGGATGATTAAAGGAATGTCATGTCAACAATGAGTTGTTATAGAATCTTAAATATTTATTAATTGATGAAATAAATAAAAAAACAGAGTCAAAGATCTTTAGTTTTCATTTTTTTAGAGTCCAAGATCTCCAATTTGCTTATAAGATAGTGAATTTTATATTTCGATGCAAGATGCTAGAATAGTTGTGTTATAAAAAATATTTGCAATAAATTTACACACTTTTATTGCAACATAAGAACTTTTATGTTACAAAAAAATAATGAACAAGATGATGCCACCTCATTAGAAATAAAATAATTTATATTTATTTTTAAATTTTTTTTAATGAGATGGCATCATCTTGTTTACTGACAGTGTATGAAGTTATACACTGTCAATGCATCAAATACAAACCCATTGTAAAAGGATTAATATTTGATACACTGACAGTATATAACTTCATACGCTGTCAATGAACAAGATGATGCCACCTCATTAGAAATAAAATAATTTATATTTATTTTTAAATTTTTTTAATAAGATGGCATCATCTTGTTTACTGACAGTGTATGAAGTTATACATTGTCAGTGCATCAAATACAAATCCTATTGTAAAAGGATTAATATTTGATACACTGACAGTGTATAATTTCATACACTGTCAATAAACAAGATGATGCCACCTCATTAGAAATAAAATAATTTATATTTATTTTTAAATTTTTTTAATGAGATGGCATTATCTTATTTATTTGCAACAATTTTATATATATTCTTAATAGAAAATGTAATTTTTAGTAACCAATCTAAAAGCAACACTCTTTTTGCTGCAAAAAAATGTAACCCTTTTACAATATTTATACAAACCACTGCAAACAAAATTTTGTTACTGTAAGAAACCTGGGATATTTTAACAAATTCTGACTTGTCTCCATGTTTGTCATTTGGACTTGTCTTGCTCTGCTGCCCCTCCAACACTTCATGTCATCCATCTTCTCTTTAATTGATTTTGGCTAATGTTTAAAATAATGATTGACCAAATGAATTAGATTTAGCCTCTCAATTATATCTAATAAACTAGTTTGATTTGTTCTTCTCTTTCTTTCCTTTTCAATCTTACGAATGAAAAATGATGGTAATTACTTGCACTAATCTGCATCTTTTCAGTGCTTTGACAAAGTAAATGTAACACTTTCCAACTGTTCCATGGCATTAATGTACATGTTATTGCTACCTAGCATTTACATGATAAACCATTTTATCCTCAAGCTGCAAATGCTGGATCCAGGACAACTACCCCAGTTTTCATGCAAAAACAAATTAAGTTAGTGACCAATTATACTAAAAGTTTAAGTTTATAGAAAAGGGTTTCAACACGTCCCTCAACGTGTAAATCGGATGAATGATTAATGGGTTTACACGTGAACCAATTGTAGAAAAAAGGTGTAAGCTGAAAAAAGATTAGAGCAGCAACAAACAGCTCGATGGACAACAAGACACTGGATTAAGAAATATTAAAGAAGGAAAGCGGTTTTCAAGCTTCGAACTTGAAAGTTCTGATATCATATAAGTTGGATGATCAATTATCTCAAAAACTTAAACTTATAAAAAAAATATCCAACTATTATACATTTCCTGCCACTGCAGTTTGTTAGATGCTTTTAAGCAGCTTGTACGACAGATAGTAGAAAGAAGACAAGGAGAGCTGTAAATCTGCAACCTCTCGAGACATTGATAGATAAGGAAGATGAAGAGTGTGATCTTGAAGTCACATTAGCAACAATTTCTTTAGAACATGTTGTGAGGTTACAACGGCTTGGTCTTGCAACTCTGTAAACACCTGTGCTTGTTAGAATATAAAGATCTTTCCTGTTATCTTCAGCAAATGAGAAGAGAAATCCGAGGGAAGGGGAAGAACTTCCTGTTATAATGGTACATGGGATTGGAGAATCATTAGCACATCTTAATGGAATCCTTGAACTGCTGAAGTTGCCACTGTTTAAAGGATACTCCTTCCCTGCCCATATAGCTTCCCCATACAAATCCATGTATATGTACCTGGAATTTATATTAGGATTATGATGGTTATTGATGGTGGAAAAGGGGGAGGAAGAAGAACACAAGTAAAAAATGAAACTTCTTAGAACCTTAAGATTAGTTCAGTTGGTTCATGCAACTATCCTTAAGAGGTGACATTTAGGTCTGGAGTTCGAATCCTAATATTTGCAAATGCATAAGGGAGAAATAAATTTTTGTTAAAAGATATGTGACACGTAGATTTGACAATCTGTCTATTCATGTTATTTTCGTGTCATAAATTTTGATACGTTAATAATTTGTGTTTTAGATTTTGACATGTTCGTGTTTTCATGTTGTGTTCGTATCGTGTTCAAAATTGTGAGATCTAGAACATGATTGCTTAAAAGACCAAGTTACTAACCTTCCATACATGCATGGATCAGCCAATGACCGATAGAAAAAACCACCTATTATTGAGGCTGAGCCAATGTTATTATCTATTTCAGAGTGACTATAACCCATTACTGGAAAGATAGGATTTATTGAAGTAGGAGAAGTATTTCCTCCTGGAGATTGTTCTGGATGGAAAAGAAGGGGACCCTCATATACCCGCCAGCCGTAATTTCCTCCCTTTGTGACAATATCAACTTCTTCATATTGATCCTGTTAGGAACATCAGCAATTGGGAGGTAAATCAGCCACAAATTGAAGTCTTTGGTAATAGGTAAATAAGAGAAATAAAGGAGTCTGAGTGGACCAGGTCGGATTAGGCCGTGACATGGATTTTTTTCACATTTTTTTATCCAAGCTCGGTCCGTAGGTTCGAATTACTATTCACAAAATATTAAAAAATTATTTTTATATTAATTTTTATATATTTTTTATAATTAAATTTAAATAAAATTATTTTTTATTAATAAATAATAATTCAAATCGAACCGGACTGAACCGAATTAAAAAAATATTTATTCAAATCCGATCCAATACGGGTCGGACTTGTCGGGTCATGTGGGTAGCTTGATGTCAATGCTGAAATAATTTATTTCACACAATCTATAGAATGATCAATCTGTAGGAAGTAACTGAACAATTGACATTATTCTAGATTTTGGAAGTCATAATATTACATCTTATTATTATTTCAAAAGTTCTTTATATTACTTTCAAGAGCAAATATCAATGCTACTGCTTTCAGAAGCAACCAAGAATAGCATTGTAACTCTCAAGTAGTTTCATCAATAACTTCAAATATAATTCTAAGGCTTGTTAAAAAGGAACAAGAGGAAAAGAAAAAGCCAACAGATGAACACTTATACAAGATAACCATCTAAACAAGAAAAAAGGTTAATGTGTAAATTGGCTCCCAACTATACATCTTTTAACCTAAAGAAAAGAAATTCTTAATGAGGTATTTAAATTTATATTCCGTCAGCAAAGTACTTCAATAGACTAACGCCGTTACATAAAATGTTGACGTGGCATGGTTGATCAATACTAAATTGTCACGTGTTAGGTCAAATATTTTTCTAAATGTTGATATAGCATTGACCTGACAAGTGACAACTTAGTATTGATCAATTAAGCCACGTCAGTATTATATGTGACGATGTTAGTCCATTGGATTAACTTGCTTGACGGAAATAAAATTTAGATATCCAATTGTAAATATTTTTTCTTTAAATATCAAATCGTTAAAAAATATATAATTTCGAGACCAATTTACATAATAACCTTAAGAAAAATATATGAAGTAGATAATCTATAATCTCCAAACCTGTCCAGTATCTCCGCAGAGGAAGTAGGAAGGCCTTTCTGAATCAAAACTACAGCGCCAAGGATTTCTGAATCCAAAGGCCCAGATCTCAGGCCCCAGTTCCTTGTCTTCTACATATGGATTATCTCTTGGTATAGAGTAATTTCCCCACAGACCAAGCTCGTTTATTTCTCTTTCACCTGCTCATATTGCCAAGTTAGTTTAAGATTATTTTAGCACTATCACTACTTGCCTTATGCTGGATTTTCTCAACTCTCTAATGTAAATTATATATGAAGCAACAACATTTATTGCCTAGCTCCCACATGGTAAAAACAAGATATTCTTTCAGATGTTAGGATCATAGTAAAGCAGAAATTCAGATATTTTGTTAGGATAATATGTAAATCGATTCTTGAACTACATACTTTTTAATGATTTGGTATTTAAAAAAAAAAATCAATATTTGAACTTATATTCTATCAGTAGATTACTCCCAGTGGATTAACGCTGTTACATAAAATACTGAGGTAACATGGCTGAACAATATTAAGTCGTCATGTGTCAAGTCAAATATTTTTTTTAAATGTTTACGTGGCATTGACTTGACATATGGTGACTTAATATTAACCAATTATGTCACATCAATATTTTATATAACGACGTTAATCCATTAGATTAACTTGCTAGACCAAAATAAAGTTTAAGTATACAATTATGAATTTTTTTTTTAGGTACCAAATCGTTAAAAGATGTATTAACTCGTATTGTTATCTACATACATAACTAACTTAATGCATAGGGCTAGAGAGTAGAGACGAACAGCAAAAGCATCAATAGTAGATATAAAGAGTATGAAAATTTCCGTTGAATAACGGTTATTCCTTGACAAACATCATAATTTTCATTGACGTTCAAATCTTGATTGGAAAACATACCAAGGTATGCACTTGTCACCATGAACTTCTCACTAAGTTAAATTTACAAATTGAAGAACGAAATTGAATCGCATAGACTTATCCATAAGTCGGGCTGCGACCCGAATTTTTTTTATTCAAACTCATTTCAAGTCGAAATATTAATATTTATATATTTTATAATTAAATTTAAATATTTTTATTTAATGAATAATTATTCGGGTCGGACCGGTCCAAATTACGAAAATTTTTATCCCGACTCAATCCTTGGACAAATCTAGAACCGCATTGGTACACTCATTTATTATGAATTTTCTTTGAGGGTTTTTTTTTTTTTTTTTTTTGATTTGATCATAGAAAATAAATATCTTCTTTTGGAAACCAGAGTTGCAAGCATATAAATATACTCATGTATACATTTAGATGTCTCTGCATAGGCTGCACCAAGGACAAGGAAAGATAATCAAACAGTTGATGGCTCAAAATAGCAAAAAACAAGTTTTGGTACACAAAAACTTACTAGGAATGTTATCTATGTCAAATCTCAAGATCTTTCCAAGCAAGGATTTCTTATTCTGTGCAAAATTGTAAGGATCATCTTTGCGTGCACCATCTCCCATTGTCAAGTAGAGATATCCATCGGCAGGACCAAAAAGAAGCTGTCCTGCATGACCTCCCCGATATGGCAGACCCATTGTCAATATCCTTCTCACTTCCAATGGATTTGCTCTTTTTGCCTTGCAAAAATAAATCATGAATGTAATTTCATTAGAATCATATGGTGAGTGGTTTTAGACTATGTTACTCGTATTCAGGGGTGAGTGTCGGATACGGATATGTGTCCGACACGGATATGCTCAATATTTTTCAAGTTTTTTCATATGAGGATCATACTCCCCTACCCATGTCCGAAAATGTGTTGGACATGGGTATCGAGCACCAGTGCGTTAGGGAAATGAAGAGTCGGAGTAATGTGTGAACAAGTGTACCGTGGAAGGTTGTGATGCGGTACCATTGACGGTGAATTCTGCAATGACACTATGGTACTGGCATGGCTGGATACCATTATCAGCATCAAGATTTGAGGGATCACAATTCACATCTGTATTGCACAAACATCTTGCAAAACATCCTTGTTGTTTCATCTTATCACAATTGAATGACAAAAAGAAGCGACCATTGTTTGCAAAGTTTGGGTGAAACGCCATACCCATTAAACCAAACTCAGTATCAAAGAGCACTTGATCACTTATGTCTAGAAATGGTTGGGACTCAACAATCCCCAAAATCTTACTTGAACCAACATCAGGAACATTTGCCAACCAAATCTTGCCTTTTTGGCTGGACAAGAAGACACGATCAGAGCCATCAGGATGTGGTATCAAATTAAGATAAGCCTCATTTTCAATTTTCTCAAGGCACAGGCCTTGTGAATGTTGAGGAGCTTCCTCATTCTTAAATGAAACAGTTTCTCCATTGAAACACACTGTACCTTCATCTGAAGGCCCACCAAATGCTTCACAAAAATCTTTCCTGGACCGCCATTGATCCGTTAATTTCAATGGCGAGGAACTTAAGTCGATGCTAGCTTTGCCTTCTTTTGATGGCACAAATGGAGAATTCAATATGGATACATTCCCACAGATATCCCACACTTTTTTACAGAAGTCAGTTGAAGCACCAGTGCTGAAGTGAGCTGATTTTTGAGTTCCAATGGAGTTGCATAAAACTGGAACATCTCCAAGGCCTGAGTTAACTTCAAATAGCTGAGCAGAAAATTGATTACATGCCTGCAAATGGCAAACACAAAACTATTAAGGAGTAAACCAGCTAAGCATGGTTTCACATTTGTTGAAAGCAGAGTAAATAAGGAGTTTTTTTTTTTTCCTTTCAAAAGAATCAAAATTATCAGTTGTAATTTCTTCTTTCCCTTCAGCCATTCATAACAGTGAGTCTTGTTATGCATAAGAAAATGTGAAGATATATACAGCTCTCTGGTATCAAGATACCAAATTTGTTTGCTTAAATCAACATATTATATGGGTTGTGACATAAACATTTGAAGCACAATCTGGAGTTCAGAGTAAAAAGATAATTTTGGTTGCCAACTTTGTTGCTCCTGACTCTTATTTTTTTTGAAGTATCTGTGTCCGACGGATATCCAGACATGGGTATATGGATATGACCTTTCAAGAACCTTGCAAATACATGGAAAAACTTTTAAAAAAAATTGAACATACTTTGTCGGACACACACCCGAATCCGAATCCGAGTATGCCGATACCTCATAATCTTAGTATTTAGGTAAGTTTCTCCTCGCTTACATTACATCTTTTTCAGTTCAGATCATTGAATAAGAAATTTCCATCTGTCATCTTTACCTTACAGAAAACCTGAGTTAGGGAATATTTACAAATGATGATTTACAAAACAGATAAGCTACTA
This sequence comes from Fremontodendron californicum, assembly GCA_030761205.1. NCBI lineage: Eukaryota > Viridiplantae > Streptophyta > Magnoliopsida > Malvales > Malvaceae > Fremontodendron > Fremontodendron californicum. Next base: position 8,646,984 of record JAULJL010000019.1, on the reverse strand, counting down.
CTAAAGAACCAGCATAGTTCAGAAAACTGGGGATTCCAAATTCATTTGTCAACTGATGTGGGCTTACCGAGCATAAAATAGATTTTACGATAGAAGCACATGCTGTATCTGAAACATTCAATGCTTGAAAATGTTTTTGCAACTGCAAATCTTTAGCAGAGTCACAGCAGGCACTTCCAGTGTAAGAACAAAAGTTGAGCGGCTTCCCCAGCTTAATGGGAGCTTCTGCATCAAAACACATAGTATTAAAATTGTAGAACAAAAAGATAAGCAACAGAAAGACAAAACAAATAGATAGAAGAGAGAGAGAGACTTGAATCAGTGCACAATGGATATGAGGAAGAATGACTGGAAAACAATGTAAAAAGTAAGAAGAAAACAACAAGATCTGCCATCTCTCTGGTGGTATCCAATTGACTATAGAACAAATAAGTAAACATGCATTGCAGGCCAATCTCTCTTACATCTTCCCTGTCAATTATAATGAGTAGTTTATTTCATTTCCATAGAATCTCTCAAACAGTGTATTGAAGAAACAATTTTTCTTTACAAAACTCTTTTTTTTTTTCCTTTATCCCAAGAAAGGGTTAGTTTTGTCAAAATGAAATAGGAAGTATTTCTTTTTGCTATCTATGCGAATTTCAAGAAGAAAGTTCAGTGAATCATTACAACGTTAACACTTTGGAAGATTCAACTGTCCATGAAAGCACAGAAATTCAGCATCCCAACACAGGTACCAGGTGAATAACTACAAGGCAAAAGAATATGAGGAGCAAATCTTAATTAATCTGCCATATTCCCAGTTTGATTCTACCAAAATCGCACTTTTTAAATTGCAGATAAACGTTCAAAGCATTTCAACTGCACCTTTGACCTCAAATTCTATGCCTTTTTTTTTTTGCAAAATTTTAATGCAGATCATAAAACGTTCCAATGAAATTGACTGAAGGGTAGTTCTATTTCATGCTTCAAGGAATAAAGTGACCGTAACAAGAAAAAGAAGAAGATGGAGAACTTCAAAATAAAAATAAAAAATAAAAAGAGAGAAGTCTGTTTAACTGTTTTATTAATTGGTTAATCTGTAAATTTGCCCCTGAAAAATATTTTTTTTTATGATTTGATATCTAAAAAAAAAAAATTTACAATTAGGTACTTGAATTTGTATTTCGTCAATCAAGTTCTCCAAAGTGGCTAATGCCGTTACATAAATCTAACATGGCCTGACCGACCAATAAAAAATCGACACATGTCAATCAATATCACATCAACATTTTTCACGTCAACAATTTATTTTATTTTTTCATTTTTTTAGATTTGTTTTAAAAATTCAAAATAATTCAAAATTTTTAATTCAAAAAATATATTTTTATTTAAAAAATTTTAATTCAAAAAAATAAAAAATTTATTTTTTTCTTGAAATGATAACATGGCATTGCTGATGTGTACAAACTGCCACATGTCGCGTTTTTATTGATAAAAAAAGTGACATGTCATCAGACTGTTAGTTATGGACTAACGTAAGTGATGTAAGTAAAATTTAGATATCTAATCGTGAATTATTTTCCTTTAAATATTAAATCGTGAAAATAAATATAATTCGAAGGTCAATTTATATATTAACCCTTTATTAATTAAGGATATCTGTCAGCTAACAGAGCAACACTGAATCAATAATATACAAACAATCAGAATGTGTCCAAAATCAGAAGAGGGGTAAATAGTAGGAAAATACAATTTCCAAACGCAAAATGCAAGTAAAATTTCTATGTTGCTCGGAGCAGATATATATTTATCATTCACTTAGAGCAAAATTGCCTTGAATTGCACAATCTCATGAACTGAGAATTAAGGTTTGAAAGTTGGCAATAGAAAAATGTGGCACTAGTATGAAAAGTGATCCCTTGACAATACAGCAACATGGAAACACTGGCCCTAAAGAAATCGCTCAAGCCACATAATCCTAAATATAGCTTGTAAATGCTTCCTTCTAATTGCAAAAGAGCCACTTTTCCTTGACATCTCAACAGCCACAGCAATATCAGCTATCAAGTGCACCAAGTGCCTTCATATCCTCCAAGAATGCTGTGTACGAGTCATCAATACTCTGTGCCTTTGGAGCTGATGATGAGCTGGTTGATTTTGGCTTCACAATGGTAGAAGACTAAGTTACTCGGATTTGGGTGTGAGTGTCGGACACGGGTATGTGTCCGACATGGGTATGTTTGATTTATTCTAAGTCTTTCCATGTATTTAGAAGTTCTTTGAGGATCATATCCCCGTACCCATGTCCGGAAATGTATCAGACACGGGTGCTTCAAGAAAAATGAAGAATCGGAGCAACATAGGTAGAAGATACAGGCTTGGTGGTCGCCGTCATGGTTGAGAGTAAAGGCTTTGGTTGCAGTCTCCCTCCTTACTTGAACCGATGCAGGAACCTAAAACCCATAAAAGCTTAAATCAGGAAAATGTATGCAGCCCTTTTCTAGAATTTTGGCAATATATCGATGTAGCACTTGGTCTTTAGGAAGTTAATAGCATTCACATAAGTAGTATTTATTTCTCTGAAATAGTTTTCAAGTTTAGAGAACAAAGTTGGCTAAGATCAGTTATCATATATGGCAGAAATATATAGAGACAGTGCATACTTAACCATATCTGACAGCAAAGAATTCTTCACACATCTAATCCTGACTTTTAGGTTTGCATATTCCTTAAAGATCATCTAAAAGAAATGCTATTAGCAAGAGGGGAGCTGCTTACCCAATTCAACATCCCAAATCTAAATTAATGGGAACAACTCACTCAATGTTGATGTAGACATATCAAGGAGAGACGATGTATTTACAATAAAATTCCTATAAAATAATACTAATGAGATTAAGAAAAAAAAATATTATTTTAAAAAAATTATTTAATTATCAATAAATGAATAAATTATTCATTTATTGATAAATTAATATTTATTAATTATAAAGAATTTTACGTATTCAATCTTTCTACATGAATATTATTATTTTCTTTTACTAAGATGTATAAATGACTTATAAATGAAAAATATTAAATGCAATGACGGAATCACCTATAATGAAAAAATTATTCAATCGGTCATGAATATGCCTACTGATGATGATCAAGATCTAGATGATAATTGTCCTTTACTAACTGTTTCTCCAAAAGAGGCATTTCAAGCAATAATCACTTTAAATAGCTACTTACTACAACATGAAAAGAATGTATCGAATGTGAAGTGTACATTGTAAAAAATTAAAGATGAAGTTCAGTTAGGTTAGGTTAGGTACCCAAAAAAAAAACAACAACTTTAGAGGTATATTTTGGCTTAAATGAGAAGATAAAAGTTAAAAATTTCTTTACAGTATTATAAGAACTTATATATATATATATATTAAAACAAAAAATAATGAAAGACTTAAAAATAAATATTAATGAGGTGTCTTGTTTTTTCTATATCTGTTCTATATTTATTTATAGGCCCTTTATTATTTTTTGTTTTACTCATTAATTAGACCTCTTGTTGTGGTTCACTAAAAATGTATAAAACTTATACATTATCAGTGTATCAAATACAAACTCATAATTAAAAGTGTTGTCTGCAGTTTTCTCAACAAAAAAAAATGTTGTGTGTAGTGTTATTTAGTTTATTATATTTTTTTTGATTGATGTCTTATATATCGATGATATATGCCCAGGTTTTGTTTTAGATTATTATTCTTTTCCTCTTATGTTTTATATGGTGAAATACAAAATATTTTGTTCATGTTTTTTTTTTTTTTTGTGTTTGAGCTTTGTTTTCATTTTTACATTTTTTTTTATATGTTGATATAGATAATATGTTATGCATGTCTATAATTGTTTCACCGATATTCGACAAATGTCAAAGTTTGCTTAGGACAGATACATCGTACCATATAGATAACTTTGAGTGATATAAGATAATATGTTGTGCTTGTCTATATTTGCCTCACAGATATTATACAAGTGACAAAGTTTACTTGAGTCATATCATATTGATAATTAAGTTAGCAGCTTGTAACCGTTTAGATGAATGGCAGGTAAAAAGAGAAAAACATATATAATGCACAACTAATGAGTATTCCTCTATTCAATTACAATATATTTTCTATCTCTTTTTTTTCTCTTTTTTCTTCTGCTATGTTATTCATTCCTCTCTAATTCCAGTATCCGGAATAATTCATACAATACTATTCTCTTATTTTGATTTCCAATAATAGATCTCTATTGAGTCAGCATCAAATTTATATTAAATTTTCAATTATAATAAGTATCAATATGTAAATATCAAATAAATCAATTTAAAATATTAAACAAAAATATCAAACAAAATAATATTTATGTATTGCCATCATCCACTTACCAGCACTTACCTTGCCTGCATCAGAAGGGCCTTTTCAGCACCAGATTGTGTTAGCGGCAGTTGTCCTTTCAGCTCCAGTAGCTATCTTATGAACATCAACAATTGCCTTGTCACACACACCATTGTTTTTGTTCAGTGTTTTGCTGCCAGTAACAAGAACATGACAAACACTTTCTTTTTCTTGGTCAAAGGTTTGCGGGTGGTAATTCTTTAGCTTATTTGGATTAGCAATTACAGTTGTATGATTCTGTTTATTATGGATCTCCATGACTTAAATAACATCAATTTCAACAAGCATTTGAAATAGCGAAATGACAATTCGTTTTCTAAACAAGAGAATTTCTTAATTCCAATATATTATTTCAGAAGTATCAAACAAATCAATAGAAATTTATATTATAAAATAATAATTAAAATAATGAAAATAAATTCAAGATTTTATAATTAGGATTTATATTATATTTTTAATCATTATGATTATCAGTACATAAATGTCAATCAAACAAATCAATTAATATGTAAAGTATAGAATAATATTTTAAAAAATAAATTTAAAAATTCAAAGATTTATTTCTCAATTAAGGTTTATGTCAGTTTCAATCATATTGATTATTAATACATAAATATCAAAAGTTTCAATCATGTTGATTATCAGTATATCAATATCAACCGAAATGTAGTGTAAAATAATGGAAATAAATCCAAGTGTCTCTTAAGTTGTACCTAATTTTGGTTTTTTCGAACTTTTATTCTTGAAAAAATCGATGAATTGCTCGTGAATCATGATTTCTCTTCGAATTTTTTTACACTACGAGAGTTTTTAAGAGTTAAAAGAAATGCTTTTTTTTTTTTTAAGTAAGCCTTACTTAACCTTAAGCTCTCTAGACCCATTAAAAAAAAGACCATATAATTGGGGGCATTTTATAACATTTACAGCTTCATTAGTGAATTTCACACTGTAATCTTACTTGATTATAAGTTATCAAGACAATTTTTATATACATAACCTTATTTAACATAATAATATATAGGATTAAAGGGTTAATTTGTTACTATACTATATGTGGATATTGAAATTTGCCATTATATTTTATTTGATTGATATTTGCAATTATATTTTGAGATTAAGGGCAAATTTGTCACTCTATTTTTATTTAAATGAATTTTGCAACAAAACTTTGATTTTCGATTGAATTTTGCTACTAAATTTTGATTTTTGATTGAAATTTTTCACTCAACATTGATTTTGGATGATTTGAAGACAAAATTTAACAAAAAAATTACTTTAAATATTTCATTTTAATAATTAACAACAATAAATTAATTTATAAAAATTATTAAAAAAAAAATAACATAGAATTTTTATTTTATAAATGAAAGACTTGAAAAAAAAATAAAGAAAGACCACAAAAAAGAAAAAAAAATAAATTTAGTTTTTTTATAAAATAAATTCTATGTTAAATTTTAAATTTTTTAAATTTTTATTAATTATTATTAATTATTAAAAATATAATATTTGAAAGAATATTCTTTTTTTATTAAATTTTTTCCTTCCAACCATTCAAAATTAAAGTTGATAAGCAAAATTCAATCAAAATTAAAAATTTAGTAGCAAAATTCAATCAAACAAACGTAAAGTAGCAAAATTCAATATTCAGTTAAAATATAATGGTAAATTTAAAGTTAAAATTATATTTCAAAATCTTAAAATGTTAATTATTCTTAATTTAAATAAATATAATCATTTAATAAATATTCAAATGTCAAATATAAATAAAAAGTACATTCATGTTAAATATTCAAATGTCAAATATAAATAAAAAGCACATTCATAATAAGTAAAAAACTTCAACCACAAATTTTAGAATAACTAATAACTAATAAAAATTAAAAATATAATGTTATATCTATTTCAAGTAATTTAGTTAATTAAATTATTTTTGAATTTCAAATCGAACCAATCGGAAACTCAAATTTTTAAAAGTCTTATAACGACAGTTTATTAGTTATGTTATATTAATACTTGTGGAATTCAATTAATTTAGTATCCAAAAATAAACATAAGTCCATTATTTAAGATTAAATTTGCCACGTGGATGCATATTATATATAAATATATATCCTCTTCCTCAATGAGTCACATTGAATCTTTTTTCTTCCAATTTTTTGTTAATTATTTAGAAAAATAGATTTTTTTTTCTGTTTGTTATTCTTCTACATAATATAAAGTATATATATTTTAATTGATATATTAAAAATTAAAATTTTAAAATTTTGTTATTAAGAGGTTTTTGTGACTTGTGAGGGTAACTGCACATCACCACTCCTCTAAATAGTCCAATAATATAAAGTTCAAATCTCACATTTCTAAACTATTATAAACCAAAACTAACACAAAGAAAATTGAGTAATAAGTTTAAAAAACAAAATACCTAAAGATTTTATTAGTAATTGTCGCAACCTAAAAAAAAAAATAACGACGAGTCTCATCGCAAGACTTTATTATTCGTTAGGCGTGACATTAAAAAAAATCGAGGAAAAGTCGACTTAATTCCTCTAGAAAAATGAAGGTTTTGAAAATGACCTTAAAAAAGACATGGAGTCGCCACCAATCTTTTTTAGCTAGGTGTGATCGGCCACCTATTAAAACCGGTTTTATAAAATATTTTAAAAATTAATTAAAACATTTTAAAAACCAATTTCAAGTCTGCGTTTTAAACCAGAGAAATCAAAGAAGCGGGTTCGGGAGTCGGTTACGTGTGGGGAAGGATTAGCACCCCCACAACGCCCGTATAAATCGGTACCTTATTAATCGTGTGTTATCTCAAATCTCGGTAAAAAGTTGATTTTAAATTTAGTATTTCAAGTTAATTCCCAATTTAAAGAAAAATAATTTCATTTTTTTTATTGAAAATGATCCAGAATTTATAAATTCAAAATTTTCCTATATTCCCCAACAAACGTGGCAAAATATAGAAATTTTTATTAGTTTTGGAAAACTTTCCGAATCATTCTCTTTTTTGAAAGAAAGATATTCCTTTATTAATGATAATTGATGATATTCCCTCCAGCAAACCCGGTAGAGAACTCATGAATTATTTTAACTTGGGAATATCTTTATTTTTATTGAAAACCATTATCTTTTGAAAACATTTAAAATAAATGAATACGTATATGCTAAATAAAGATAACTAAATAAAAGCATAGGATATCATGAAATATTCGAAACCATATAATAAACCATGTAACATCAAAAAATATAAATCAAAATAACAACAATATCATAGAAATTATTATAGCAAGAATCACATATTATATAAAATGCATGAATATAAAAATGCAATGCATGAAATGTATTTTTTTCCTTTAATTAAGGAAATCCGTATATCTAAAAAGATATCCGGCTACCTTAGGAAAATATGTCAAATTAAATATTCTAAAACCAAAATACTTTGTGATTGTTTGAAAATAATTTTGAAAAGCTTGAATTAAAAATAAAAACTGGGCTAATTTCTTTAAAATGGCTCTAATTTCCTAAGTTTAAAAAATCCGGACTTGACTACCCTTAACCCGGGACTTGAAAAACCATTTTTAGAGTTTGAAAAGGCTTAGAAATTACCCTAAGTCAGTAGCTAACCCTTCTAATCAGCCCACTCTAAGTAAATTAACCAAAACAGAAAATTGTTTTTTTTTTTAAATTCAATTCTGACTCCACTGTCCAGTTTTAATCCACGAATTTTTATCCTATTTTTAAAAATTCCAAAAATTCTAAAAAAAATACTGGAAACTCAGAACATGTAAAACTACACGAAAAAAAATCGGCTTAATTTTCGAATCAAAGATGAATTCCCAAAAAAATCAGAGATGTACGAGTTTTTGGAGAAGAAAAAACTGCTTTGTTTTTCTTTAAATTCAATTCTGACTCCACTGTCCAGTTTTAATCCACGATGTTTTACCCTATTTTAAAAAATTCCAAAAATTCTGAAAAAAATACTGGAGACTCACGACATTTAAAACTACACGAGAAAAAATCGGCTTAATTTTTTGATCAAAGATGAATTCCCAGAAAAATCAGAGATGTACGAGTTTTTGGAGGAGAAAAAACTGCTTTGTTTTTCTTTAAATTCAATCCTGACTCCACTGTCCAGTTTTAATCCACGATTTTTTACCCTATTTTTAAAAATTCCAAAAATTCTAAAAAAAATACTGGAGACTCAGGACATATAAAACTACATGAGAAAAAATTGGCTTAATTTTCTGATCAAAGATGAATTCCCAGAAAAATCGGAGATGTACGAGTTTTGGGTGGAAAAAAAACTGCTTTGCCAACACATTTTTTTTGTCTTTGATAAAATCATTTAAAAATAAAAATAAAAATATTTGAAACTCATAAAATGACTTGAAAGCAGTAGCTAGGACTTTTTGAAAGTTAGATAAAAATTGGCTAAGTAAAAAAAATCACAAAGGTAGAATAATCAATTTGACAAACTTAATTTTCCACAAGTGTGCTCAAGAGAGCATGACTTTGAACCATTAATTGGCTCAAGTCATTATTCAAGTGGCATGAACATGAAATGCATGAAACAATGCAGAAAACATAATGCATGAAATGCATGGATCTAAACCTAAATGTAAGGAAAATGCATGACATAAATAATATGGCCTAGACCTAACATGAACTTGCATGGCATTTAATGTAACCTAGACCTAAGACATGCATGGCATTTTCACAAACACAAGGCATGCTTAATTCAAAAATCCAACCAAATATCATGCAAATGCAAAAACCTAACAACTAGCATGACAAAAAATACAACACACAATGCAAAACACATGGAGTAGCCAAATGGCCCCAAGCTCCAACAAGCATGGCATTTTCACAAACACTTGGTATGCTAGCATGAAAAACTAAGTCATAACACAAAAATCACACAAGCATTTCCACAAACACCTAATATACCAAATCTAAAACATGCTCACTAAGATATAAAACAAGAATCATGCAAAGAATCACACAAGCATTTTCACAAACACTTAATATGCTAACTCTAAAACATGCTCAAATTTAAACAACATGAAAACAGAAAATTAAAAATGCAAAAACATGATATCTAAGACATAAATGGCAACAAACAAAGCAACCAAATTAAATATAACTTAAGAACATGAAATAACATAACACTTAAAACATCAAAAACAAAGAAAATAGCATAAACAATATGGTAAAATGAATTGAAACAACAACTTAAAATAAATAATGTAGGCCATTTGGCCATGGTGAGTTTATTGTAAAAACAAAATGTAAAAAAAAATATACTTAAGAAAGGAAATGAAGGAAGAACAAGAAACATTATTTTAAAATAAAAACTCACCAAGTAGAGATTAAAATAGCAAAAAACAAGAATAGAAAATGAAAGTGCAAGAGTTGGTGCTCAAGAGCAACCTCAAGAAGCTAATATTTCAAGCTTTTCTCTTCAAACTTTCCTTTATTTCTAAACTTTTCTTTTTTTGCTCTCAACCAAGAAAATAAAAACTAAGAAAAACTAAGAGAAATCAGCCAAAATGGAAAAGAAGAAACCAAAATCTGCCTCCCTCCCCCTTAGGGCTAGCCTTAATGCATGGTTATATAGCCTCCAAGATGTTGTCATTTTTGTGTAACCTAATTTCCATCAAATGGCCAATAATTCAAGATGAAAAGTCATGAAATTACCACCTTTAGATTAGCATCTCAGCCCTCTCAAATTACAGCTATGCAAAAATAATGTTGACATCTTTCTTAACCTATGTGGTTTAATCACCATGGCTTGATCAAAGAGAATGGTTAACTAACTCTTGATTTTTAACCACTTGATTAAAAAAAAAATTAGAAGCTTCCTCCTTTCTTTGGGCTTGGGTATGCCAGCACATCTCTTTTTCAGCCCAACTCTGATTTTTTGAAGGGCCAAAAAAAGCCCTTTTCGGTTGCTTGGGTGAAATGACCATTTTGCCCCCCGGATGCAAGTAAATATCAAACGGACTCCAAATTCAATTTTTATTTTTTTAATACTTCCAAAATAATAAAATATTGAGTTCTGGAAGTTTTCAAAATTATCCGAGTCCGTTTTCTATTTATTTGGATTTTTTCTTCCCAAAAATGCCCTTTTATGCCCCTACATTTTACCATTTTTTAAACGAGCTCCAAATCAAGATTTTTCTTCACCAATATCTTCAAAATAATTAAAAAGTGTGATCTGGAAGTTTTCATAATTTTTGGAGCTCATTTGGTATTTTTTCGGGATTTATCGGCTTGAATTACTGCATAGGAGGCCCGGGATTTGGCCATTTTGCAAACGAACTCGGAATCAAGATTTTCTTTCGCCAATCTCTTCCAAATAATTTAAAAATGAGATTTGCCAAATTTCAGAATTTTTGGAGTCTATTTGCTATTTTTCCGGGATTTTCCTTTTTGAATTACTGCATAAGAAGCCCGGGATTTGGCCATTTTGCAAACGAACTCGGAATCAAGATTTTCTTTCGCCAATCTCCTTCAAATGATTTAAGAATGAGATTGACAAATTTTCCATAATTTTCGGAGTCCATTTGCTATTTTTCCCAAATTTTTCCAATTTTGCCCTTTTACCTCCGAAACCCGGTTTTGCTCAAAACAAATCCGATTTTCAGATTTTCTTCAATCTGAGCCTTGGGCCATCCTTTTTAACCATTCTTCATCCATTGGGGGCTTTGGTCTTAACAAGTCGGGCCATTTCTGTGATTCTTCCCGATTTCACCGAAATCCACTAAAAACCCTAATTCTCGGTTTTCTCCCGGATTGACTTTTTTTCGGTTTTTCTTGCAAGTGACTTCTCCATTACCCGTAGTCAGTGCTTATCTTTCATTTGGAACCTTCAATTTCGACCAGTTTGATCGTTTAAGCACTTTTCCCCAAATTTCTCGGATTAGGGTTTCCTTTCTACTGAATCTCCAAATCCCAACTTCCGAACTCCATATCTTTCAATGTAGACCTCGGATTATCAAAATTCTTTCGTCATTTTTCAATTGAACATAAAATCTTGATTTTGAAAGTGGGTTGACTTTTTCAGTAGTTGACTTTCTGGGGTTGACTTTTTCGGGGTTGACTTTTTTTCAAGTTTGACTTTTTGTGCTCGCCCTCTTAAACTAAGTCTCGGAGTACCACCTGCAGGATGAAAAAAGTCTTTTTACACTTGGGAACATCAATATGGGAAGAAAACATACCTGTTTAGTGGTCCGGACAAAATTAGGTGTCTACAGCTGCCCCTCTTTGGCTATTGCTGAGAATCAGGAATCAGGCAAAGATAAACCGACACTAATTTTGTACGGTCAGTGACATCACATGTGAAGGACAGGGAAAGGGGTTTCTTTTTCATTTTAATTTTTTTCATTTTCTATTTTTCATTTTCTATTTTTCATTTTTTTTCTTCTTTCTTCTTTTTTTCTTTTTTCTTTTTTCCTTTTTTTTATTTTATTTTTATTTTATTTTTATTTTTATTTTATTTTATTTTTTTTCTATTTTCTCTTTTTTCATTTTTTTTAAAAACAATAAATTGAAGATTTTGTCCTTAAATTGAATTCCCTGCCTAAACAAGGCTCGATTCGTCTTAAGGGAATGAATTCGATTTCAAAAGAAAAATTTATGCTCGAAGGGCTTTAAAATTGGTGCCCGAAGGTCTTAAAATGGTGCCCGGAGATCTTAAAAATTGGTGCCCGGAGGTCTTAAAAATTGGTGCCCGGAGGTCTTACCCCTGAAAAAAGTTATGCCCGGAGGTCTTAAAGATGTTGCCCGGAGGTCTTACCTGTGATTTGAAAAATTATGCCCGGAGGTCTTAAAAATTGGTGCCCGGAGGTCTTACCCCTGAAAAAAGTTATGCCCGGAGGTCTTAAAGATGTTGCCCAGAGGTCTTACCTATGATTTGAAAAAAATTATGCGCGGAGGTCTTAAAAATTAATGCCCGAAGGTCTTACCCCTAAAAAAAAATAATGCCCGGAGGTCTTAAAGATGTTGCCCGGAGGTCTTACCTGTGATTTGAAAAATTATGCCCGGAGGTCTTAAAAATGGTGCCCATAGGCCTTACCCCTGAAAAAAAGAGTTATGCCCGGAGGTCTTAAAGATGTTGCCCGGAGGTCTTACCTGTGATTTGAAAACTTATGCCCGGAGGTCTTAAAATGGTGCCCGGAGGTCTTACCTGTGATTTGAAAAAAATGCGCTGTATGCGACTTTAAAAATGATGCCCGGAGGTTTTAAGAATGGTGCCCGGAGGCCTTACCCGTGATTTGGAAGAAATGCGCTGTATGCGACTTTAAAAATGATGCCCGGAGGTCTTAAGAATGGTGCCCGGAGGCCTTACCCATAATTTGGAAGAAATGCGCTGTATGCGACTTTAAAAATGATGCCCGGAGGTCTTAAGAATGGTGCCCGGAGGCCTTGCCCATAATTTGGAAGAAATGCGCTGTACGCGACTTTAAAAATGATGCCCGGAGGTCTTAAGAATGGTGCCTGGAGGCCTTACCCGTGATTTGGAAGAAATGCGCTGTATGCGACTTTAAAAATGATGCCCGGAGGTCTTAAGAATGGTGCCCGGAGGCCTTACCCATAATTTGGAAGAAATGCGCTATATGCGACTTTAAAAATGATGCCCGGAGGTCTTAAGAATGGTGCCCGGAGGCCTTACCCCTGAAAAAAAGTTATGCCCGGAGGTCTTAAAGATGTTCTTTGAAGAATTGTTGAAAATTACCCTAACGATTTTGAGAAGATGCGAATGCTTTTTGATGCAGATGCAGGTGTTGAATAAGACACGAAATGACTTAAACTGGTGCAAATGTCTTTAATGCAAATGTAAATGACTTGGATTGATGCCCATGTTTCATGATGCAGATGCCCCTACTAATTGTGTTCATGTAACTGGTTTATGAATGGTGTAACTACAATTACCACACAGTAATGAAAATGCAATGATTCTAGAAATGATGCAATTGCTTGAGATGACACAAATACGAATTCCATGAAGAATGTAAATGTAAAGGTAAAATACAGATGCTTATGGAATAATGCCAATGCAAATACCCATGAATGATGCAAATGCTTGCCGACACTGTGCAGATGCAAAAGCTCGATAAAGAGATGAGTGCTCATGAGTGATGCAAGTGCCCCCGGCTGTTTTTCTAGACTTTGGCTTAGCCTTTCAAATTCATTTTTCCTCTTCAAATCAGAGTATATCTTCAATTCATTTTGGCTATTCTCTTTGCCCCAACAGTTTTTCAAACTTTCCTCAACAGAGATCTGAACCGGGTTCTATTTCTTCTTCTCATATCTGGAAGTCAAGACCTATCCTGGCAGTTCTACACCTTTGAGTTAGAAAAATCCTTGTCTCATGCCAACATCAAAATGGGTATTTCAAAAAAATCTTTTTATTTGTTTTCGCATTTTGAAAACTTCTGAACAAAAAATATTAACCCCACAATGTGTGATGTACAAATCTTTTGAAGACTGATGATCATTGTTAGAAATTTCTCTAAGTATCAATCTGGGTTTTTTCAACTGGATTGGCAAGGCTTGGTATAACAAGATTCTGGCTTTTCCAGGAAAACTTCATGACAAAAATGTATATCCCTTCTAGGCTCACAAATGGAACAGGTTTTATAAATCATGAATTCATTGAGAACCAAACAAATTCAACATTCTTTTAGTTTCCATATCAAGGCATTTTGTCAAGCATCAAGATTGGCTGGGATGTTTAAACCGGAAAGTTTAATCTTGGGAACAAAGTTTCAGTTTTTGAAGACAATCCTCCGAATGAGAGCTGACAATTTGGGGGGTTCAGGAATTCCTAGATGTTCCTCGATGACCACTCCTTTAATAAGATCTTTTCTTTTGGGGTATCGGCACAGATGGCATCGAAAATTTCCAAATTTACTCTAGACCGCCCGTTTTTGGGTTTTCGCCCTAGAGTCCCATTCTTTCCATTTTTTTTCATTTTTACCATACACTTGAGAATTCTAAATTCTTCCTTAGTGAAATGATAATTCGATGAAATGGGATAAAATCTGAGAAAAAACCTTTCAAATTAAATATTCATGCTTGATCAAAATGGACTTTTAAAGCACGTAACGTAGGCCATGGCTCAGGATTCAGAAAGAAAGGATAAATAGGCCCAAAATATGTGTTTGAGGGTAATCAGATCAAGGATCATTTCCTGAGGAGGATTATCTTTGAAGCATTTGTCCCTTCTTGAACATTTCTTTCCTTTTGACTTTTGTGTCTTTTTCTTCCTTGCTTTTGGCTTTCAATTTGCCATGTCTTTCACATATTTTGTTTTCTTTTTTCATTGGCTTTCATTTTGCCATCTTTTCCTCTTCTTTTTCAACGGAGTGAGCCCGTCTTTATTCGGGGCTCCATTTGCTTTGCATCTGTCTTTGAGCTAGGATTTTTTTCTCAATGATCTTTTAAAAAGATTTTTCCTCGCATTTGTCCCCCAGTGTAGAGGGTGATCCTTGATTAGGGTTCAAAGAAGAAAAATTTCTTTTGGCTCAAAAGGGGTGACTATGGATAATTTCTTATTGTGTGAAAGGGACATGAAAGATGGCCATTTCTCATGTCAAGCACAAATATTCACATTGAAAAGCAATCCCCAGGGGAAATAGATAATCAAAATTTCATTTTGCACTTTGGAATCATCCGAATTCTCATATGCATGATATCACAATTTTTTTTTTCGTCGCATGCCCCTATGATTCATGCATTTAGTCCATCCTTATTCACCATGTATCCATCATTTCCACCTATGATGCCTTAATTTGATTAACCATGAGAATCTGTATCAACGAGGAACATAGCAAGTCCAGGTCTATTTTGAAAAGGCTGAGTTTCCAATCTGAGTTTTTTTGAGGAGATAAGGAAAATATGACCCAAAAACGGATTTTCTCTGGGACAAGGGATAATCTAGTTTAATCATTGTGCCCCAGGATGTCAATCATGAAGTGATGTTTGGGCAATTAGTGTTTTGTGGTTATTGGGAAAGGTCATGAATGATTTTAGCACAATCTTGACACACACCAAATTATCGAAATCTAGACTCTTGAAAGAATGTCTCATTTGTTTGATTTTCAAGGAATTCGAAAAATTTCAAAAAGTTCGTTCCTTTGTTCATAGCCTAGACTAGGATTTACATCTTTGTTTATTTTGCAATGACAATACTTCTCTTTTTTCATTCATTTTTCCTTGAAGCATTAGGTCTTTCAAGGGTTATTGATTCAAGGTTTAGGTATAGAGAAGCCCAAAAAGGAGGGGGATGGTGTTGGGTCATTTCTAACACTGATCATCAATCTTCTTGAGACTATCCATTTTTAAAACTTCCTTAATGCTTGTTTTTGTAAATTCACGTTTATTTAAAACACAACAAACACAAAGCATTTAAAATTCATTTAATTCATGTAGATGTTAACATGAGACAAGTGCTTTCATCATCACAGTGTATAAAACTACATGCGTCAAAAATGCTCCTATTGACATCCTTCAAAGGTAGTAATTCTCCCCCTAAAACCCTGAAAGAAACTGATTTAGGGCTAAACGGCCTTTCATTGATTGATAAGCTCCGGTGTCAAAATACCATTACGGATAAGACTTTCAATCCTTTCCTTCAGTTGTCTGCATTTTTCAGTTGAATGCCCAACTACCCCTAGGTGATAATCACACTTGCTGTCAGGGTCATAACTCCTTGCTGATGGATTCAGAGCTATTTTCAAAGGTACCGGGGTAAGGTACTGATTCTTTATTAGTAATGGCAGTAAGTCAGGGATGGGGATTGGAATTCTTTCTTGATTTTCCCGCGATCGTTTTCTGGAAGTAGGCCTTGTTGCAAGGGCTGGTATAGGATTAGATGTTTGGGTAGGTAGGTAAGGATAAAGGCTTGGAGATACCTCAGTAGGGTAACATGATTGGTATGAGGGAAATTGGGAATATGGGATGAAATCTCCCATAGTTTGGACATCTTCCTCTTTCTTTCTTGGTGCCTTATTTCTCTCGGTATTGGATGTTCTTTCTCTTTCAAGTTTCCCACTCTTGATAGCATTCTCAATCATCTCCCCTGAAATTACCATGTCCGCAAAATTCTTCGAAGCATTGCCGACGAGTCTGTCATAGTACGGGGCCTGCAGTGTATTCACAAAAAGGATAGTGATTTCCTTTTGTGTCAAGGGCGGTTGTACTTGGGCAGCTAGGCTCATCCACCGTTGTGCATATTCTTTGAAGCTCTCAGTAGCTTTTTTCTCCATATTTTGCAAAGTGAGACGATCAAGTGTCCTGTCGGTCATATGGTTGTACTGGTTTAGAAAAGCCCTAGCCAAGTCATTCCAAGAGCGAATCTGATCCTTGCTCAACTGACTATACCACCTAATTGCGGACCCACTGAGGCTATCCTGAAAGCAGTGAATCAAAAGCTTATCATTATCTATCTGACTTGTCATCTTTCGGCAGAACATAGTGATGTGGGCTGATGGATCGGTCGTCCCGTCATATTTCACAAAGTCAGGGATCTTGAACTTAGGAGGAATGACTAAATCGAGGACCAAGCATCGTTCTTTCGCCTCCACACTCCCGAATACATCTTTTCTTTCTATTGCCCGGAGCCTTTCATCTAACAACTGATATTTCCCTTGGGAATCTGCCAACTCAACCTCATTTACTGCAACCCTTTTCAACTTTGCCTGTTCAGCCGGATCATCTGATTTTAGGACATTGACGGGGTTAACAGTGTTCTGGGCATCACTTATTGCTACCTCATCTTGGCCCTTTTGTACCTCTAACCCTTCTCCGGCGACAAAGTTTTCGGTGTATCCTTTTCCCTTCATTACAGCAGACATTAGCTCCATCAGTTTAGTCATCTGATCCTTAGATTCTGCTTGAGATTTTACTAGCTGTTCTCGCAATTCTCTCTGTTCCCTTTCCATTTTTTCCATTCGGGCAACTTGTTCATCCTCCATAGCACCGGCCTGTATTAAAAGTGTACTCAGTACTTCTTCTGATTTGAAATGGAAATTCTTTCAAAGACTCCTAAAGCCAAGCCAACTTCTATTTTATTTCCCCCAAATGTATGTCATGATGAATGAGCCATGAATGCAATTTCATGCATGTGAAGCCTAAACAATATGATGTATGGATATGTACAATGGAAACATGCTGACCATATATGTGATAAATGCAATCACAATGCCAACATGTTGCAAACAAAGAATAAACAAATCAACACATGGATATATGCAATGACTGATCATGTGCATTTTAGCATGTTTCCCAATGAATGATCATATATCCTATGAATGCAACACGGTGTCAATTATGATACATGCAAACAATGAATGATTGATATAGAGTATATACAAAGAAAATCATGCTAACCATGTGTGTCATGAATGCGACCTAATGCTAACATGATGTATGTAATAAGCAAATTAATGCATGAACATATACAAAGAAATTATGCTGACTATGTTTGTTATGAATGCAACCTGACAAATAATTGATGGGATGCAAAATGCAAAGGGGAAGATATCACGGAGGAAATAAGAATCGGAGGAACTTAATCATCAACATCTTATAAATTTGAAGCATACTCAATTCATTCCCATATCAATGTTCACAATGGTATAAACCATGTTTTACAAAATTTGAGCAGTAGTTAAAACTGTCTTTACAAGCACTTTATTCTTCCTAGCATCCTAAGGCTATAAGAGCCGGCTACTGAAAAAGTGAAATCCTATTACATCATATAAGACCGAAGTCTTTCCACTTCAATGCTGTAAATCTCCCAATCCCAATGGCGTTTTCCCAGTCCTTTATCAATCAGTGTCGTTGGATCCAACCACTTGGCATCTATGAGAGCTTGCACTTTCCTTTTGACTGCTATACAATCTTCGATGCTATGGCCAACAATTCCACAGTGATAATCACATCTTTCATTTGGATTATACCACATTGGATATGGTGGTAACAGGGGTTTCAATGGGACACAGGCAACCATGTGATTTTGGATCAGTATAGGGAGGAGCTCTTGGTAGCTGATTGGAATGGGATCAAAATGCATTTGGGTCTTATTCTGGGATCGTTTCTTAGTCACACATGGCCTAGGAGTTGGGGCACTTGGTGGTAGCATTAAGGTTCGAACCGGAGTGTTTACATGGGGATGTGACGGAACAGCATGGTAAGGGTATGGATTTGGACACGGGGCCTTTGGAGGTTGTACATAGCTCGAGGTTCCTATCTCAGGTACTGGATAAGGTGATTGATGAGGGAAATAGTATGAACTGGTAGTTGGTAACGATGGAGTCGGATTCAGGAATCCCGTAGTGGTCGTCCCAATGGACGATTGGACCATAGTAGGGTGGGGATACTGGTTTGGACCTAGAACAGTTTGCAGGTATGGTACTGGATTCGAGGTTTCTGTCTTTGGTATCAGGCTTTCAGGTTTAATTATTTTCATGATTTTGTCCACAATTTCATCAGGATTGCAACCTTTGTGGCATTGACAAGTGCAGGATCCAGCAAGGATTGTATGTTCTGGACCTAATGGTTTTGGTTGATCCGAAGATGATGCGAAGCCCTGAGAAAGTTCACCTTTACTGTTACCCATATCCTCAACCATTTTCAGCAATTTGGCAAGTTGTTCCTTCACCTCTCGGATTTCATGTCCATATTCATCTTGATTGCGTTCCAAAGCACCTAATCGTTCCTCCGATTCATTCCTCATATCTCGAACCCCTTTCATGCAAATGAAAATGTCATGAGATTAAGATTATGAATGTACACGCTCTATTCCTATGTGCATGAATAAATTGATGATTAATGCATGAACATATACAGAGAAATTATGATGACTATGTATGCTATGGATGCAATTTAATGCCAGGTATATACAGATAATGACTATGCATGTCATAAACGTGTCCTACAATGAATGACCATGCATGCTATGATGTCAAAATGATACATGCTAAGAATAAATGAATTAATACAAAGGTAGGTACAAAGAATGACCATGTATATCACAAATGTATTCTACAATGAATAATCATGCATGTTATGACTGTAACACGATGTCAAAATGACACAAATAAATTAACCAATGATTACACGAAATTGGTGGGACCTAAATCTTGATTATTCAAAAATCTCATTATGCAAGATTTGCCTCCTAATTTATGATTTTTTTTTAACAAGCTTTTTTTTTGTGTTTTTTTTTTATTTATGAAAAACCAATCACATTATTTTCAAAAGAATTTCAGGGTGGATCCCACTATGGTACCATATGCAAATGTTCATGTGACACTACCGGTTTTATGAAATCATCAAATGAAATTACCAACTGTTTATTGCAAAGAATGAGATCAATAACACAACCAAAAATGTACATGCTCTATTCACACATGTATGAAATGTGCAACATGCAAAATGCTTGAAAAAAGATTTTTTTTTTTTTTTTTAAAAAAAAAAAAAAAACAGCTAATGAACATCTGCCCCAGCAATATCTGCTTATTTAGGCATCACGATGTCTTCGAGGCGGAGTATCACATTTATTACGGGCGATGTACGTACATCGTTGCCCGATCTACCACACTTATTCGGAGTGTAAAATAGGTAACAAAAGGTTTAGAACTGTCCCTCTATGTGTTCCTATTTTCGGTATATCTAACGGAAATCCGGCATGGCTTCGCCTAGGTTCACTATATGAGGGTGAATCGGTTCTAAGGCTCTGAATTGTTCCTCACTGTCGCCGGTGAAGGCTAGTAAGGCACCCCGATAAAAGCGGGTTCAATTCGTTAGAGTATATTTTCCTATGCCCATGCGGAGGATCATCACGAAGGCATTAGGTACTTTATACTCCGAAAGTGTTTCACTAGCCCATACGGAGGATCAATCACGAAGGCGTAGTTACTTTACTCCCACTTAAAAGGACGGAACCCGGGTATAGGATTCATGTTATGCAAATGCACGTGTAGTGTGTGTGGAGGAATAATAAACCTTTCACCACCTATTCTACAAACCTTATTCTAAATGCCCTAGCAATTAAAACATTCAAGAATAGTGTAACGCATTAACCAACAAGCAATTATAATATACAACCTTAAATAACTAGAGAACAAAAATAAAATGCATGCACATGAGTATGAACATATTTAAAAATAATTTATTATTTTCAAAATTCTCCTTATTAAAAAAATGTGGGAATTAAAATCAAATACCAATTAAACCAACAAAACCGAGACTTTGATAACACACGACTAATTCTAGGCCTGACTCTCTAATATGTCCCCAGTGGAGTCGCCAAGCTGTCGCAACCTAAAAAAAAAAATAACGACGAGTCTCATCGCAAGACTTTATTATTCGTTAGGCGTGACATTAAAAAAAATCGAGGAAAAGTCGACTTAATTCCTCTAGAAAAATGAAGGTTTTGAAAATGACCTTAAAAAAGACATGGAGTCGCCACCAATCTTTTTTAGCTAGGTGTGATCGGCCACCTATTAAAACCGGTTTTATAAAATATTTTAAAACTTAATTAAAACATTTTAAAAACCAATTTCAAGTCTGCGTTTTAAACCAGAGAAATCAAAGAAGCGGGTTCGGGAGTCGGTTACGTGTGGGGAAGGATTAGCACCCCCACAACGCCCGTATAAATCGGTACCTTATTAATCGTGTGTTATCTCAAGTCTCGGTAAAAAGTTGGTTTTAAATTTAGTATTTCAAGTTAATTCCCAATTTAAAGAAAAATAATTTCATTTTTTTTATTGAAAATGATCCAGAATTTATAAATTCAAAATTTTCCTATATTCCCCAACAAACGTGGCAAAATATAGAAATTTTTATTAGTTTTGGAAAACTTTCCGAATCATTCTCTTTTTTGAAAGAAAGATATTCCTTTATTAATGATAATTGATGATATTCCCTCCAGCAAACCCGGTAGAGAACTCATGAATTATTTTAACTTGGGAATATCTTTATTTTTATTGAAAACCATTATCTTTTGAAAACATTTAAAATAAATGAATACGTATATGCTAAATAAAGATAACTAAATAAAAGCATAGGATATCATGAAATATTCGAAACCATATAATAAACCATGTAACATCAAAAAATATAAATCAAAATAACAACAATATCATAGAAATTATTATAGCAAGAATCACATATTATATAAAATGCATGAATATAAAAATGCAATGCATGAAATGTATTTTTTTCCTTTAATTAAGGAAATCCGTATATCTAAAAAGATATCCGGCTACCTTAGGAAAATATGTCAAATTAAATATTCTAAAACCAAAATACTTTGTGATTGTTTGAAAATAATTTTGAAAAGCTTGAATTAAAAATAAAAACTGGGCTAATTTCTTTAAAATGGCTCTAATTTCCTAAGTTTAAAAAATCCGGACTTGACTACCCTTAACCCGGGACTTGAAAAACCATTTTTAGAGTTTGAAAAGGCTTAGAAATTACCCTAAGTCAGTAGCTAACCCTTCTAATCAGCCCACTCTAAGTAAATTAACCAAAACAGAAAATTGTTTTTTTTTTTAAATTCAATTCTGACTCCACTGTCCAGTTTTAATCCACGAATTTTTATCCTATTTTTAAAAATTCCAAAAATTCTAAAAAAAATACTGGAAACTCAGAACATGTAAAACTACACGAAAAAAAATCGGCTTAATTTTCGAATCAAAGATGAATTCCCAAAAAAATCAGAGATGTACGAGTTTTTGGAGAAGAAAAAACTGCTTTGTTTTTCTTTAAATTCAATTCTGACTCCACTGTCCAGTTTTAATCCACGATTTTTTACCCTATTTTAAAAAATTCCAAAAATTCTGAAAAAAATACTGGAGACTCACGACATTTAAAACTACACGAGAAAAAATCGGCTTAATTTTTTGATCAAAGATGAATTCCCAGAAAAATCAGAGATGTACGAGTTTTTGGAGGAGAAAAAACTGCTTTGTTTTTCTTTAAATTCAATCCTGACTCCACTGTCCAGTTTTAATCCACGATTTTTTACCCTATTTTTAAAAATTCCAAAAATTCTAAAAAAAATACTGGAGACTCAGGACATATAAAACTACATGAGAAAAAATTGGCTTAATTTTCTGATCAAAGATGAATTCCCAGAAAAATCGGAGATGTACGAGTTTTGGGTGGAAAAAAAACTGCTTTGCCAACACATTTTTTTTGTCTTTGATAAAATCATTTAAAAATAAAAATAAAAATATTTGAAACTCATAAAATGACTTGAAAGCAGTAGCTAGGACTTTTTGAAAGTTAGATAAAAATTGGCTAAGTAAAAAAAATCACAAAGGTAGAATAATCAATTTGACAAACTTAATTTTCCACAAGTGTGCTCAAGAGAGCATGACTTTGAACCATTAATTGGCTCAAGTCATTATTCAAGTGGCATGAACATGAAATGCATGAAACAATGCAGAAAACATAATGCATGAAATGCATGGATCTAAACCTAAATGTAAGGAAAATGCATGACATAAATAATATGGCCTAGACCTAACATGAACTTGCATGGCATTTAATGTAACCTAGACCTAAGACATGCATGGCATTTTCACAAACACAAGGCATGCTTAATTCAAAAATCCAACCAAATATCATGCAAATGCAAAAACCTAACAACTAGCATGACAAAAAATACAACACACAATGCAAAACACATGGAGTAGCCAAATGGCCCCAAGCTCCAACAAGCATGGCATTTTCACAAACACTTGGTATGCTAGCATGAAAAACTAAGTCATAACACAAAAATCACACAAGCATTTCCACAAACACCTAATATACCAAATCTAAAACATGCTCACTAAGATATAAAACAAGAATCATGCAAAGAATCACACAAGCATTTTCACAAACACTTAATATGCTAACTCTAAAACATGCTCAAATTTAAACAACATGAAAACAGAAAATAAAAAATGCAAAAACATGATATCTAAGACATAAATGGCAACAAACAAAGCAACCAAATTAAATATAACTTAAGAACATGAAATAACATAACACTTAAAACATCAAAAACAAAGAAAATAGCATAAACAATATGGTAAAATGAATTGAAACAACAACTTAAAATAAATAATGTAGGCCATTTGGCCATGGTGAGTTTATTGTAAAAACAAAATGTAAAAAAAAATATACTTAAGAAAGGAAATGAAGGAAGAACAAGAAACATTATTTTAAAATGAAAACTCACCAAGTAGAGATTAAAATAGCAAAAAACAAGAATAGAAAATGAAAGTGCAAGAGTTGGTGCTCAAGAGCAATCTCAAGAAGCTAATATTTCAAGCTTTTCTCTTCAAACTTTCCTTTATTTCTAAACTTTTCTTTTTTTGCTCTCAACCAAGAAAATAAAAACTAAGAAAAACTAAGAGAAATCAGCCAAAATGGAAAAGAAGAAACCAAAATCTGCCTCCCTCCCCCTTAGGGCTAGCCTTAATGCATGGTTATATAGCCTCCAAGATGTTGTCATTTTTGTGTAACCTAATTTCCATCAAATGGCCAATAATTCAAGATGAAAAGTCATGAAATTACCACCTTTAGATTAGCATCTCAGCCCTCTCAAATTACAGCTATGCAAAAATAATGTTGACATCTTTCTTAACCTATGTGGTTTAATCACCATGGCTTGATCAAAGAGAATGGTTAACTAACTCTTGATTTTTAACCACTTGATTAAAAAAAAAATTAGAAGCTTCCTCCTTTCTTTGGGCTTGGGTATGCCAGCACATCTCTTTTCCAGCCCAACTCTGATTTTTTGAAGGGCCAAAAAAAGCCCTTTTCGGTTGCTTGGGTGAAATGACCATTTTGCCCCCCGGATGCAAGTAAATATCAAACGGACTCCAAATTCAATTTTTATTTTTTTAATACTTCCAAAATAATAAAATATTGAGTTCTGGAAGTTTTCAAAATTATCCGAGTCCGTTTTCTATTTATTTGGATTTTTTCTTCCCAAAAATGCCCTTTTATGCCCCTACATTTTACCATTTTTTAAACGAGCTCCAAATCAAGATTTTTCTTCACCAATATCTTCAAAATAATTAAAAAGTGTGATCTGGAAGTTTTCATAATTTTTGGAGCTCATTTGGTATTTTTTCGGGATTTATCGGCTTGAATTACTGCATAGGAGGCCCGGGATTTGGCCATTTTGCAAACGAACTCGGAATCAAGATTTTCTTTCGCCAATCTCTTCCAAATAATTTAAAAATGAGATTTGCCAAATTTCAGAATTTTTGGAGTCTATTTGCTATTTTTCCGGGATTTTCCTTTTTGAATTACTGCATAAGAAGCCCGGGATTTGGCCATTTTGCAAACGAACTCGGAATCAAGATTTTCTTTCGCCAATCTCCTTCAAATGATTTAAGAATGAGATTGACAAATTTTCCATAATTTTCGGAGTCCATTTGCTATTTTTCCCAAATTTTTCCAATTTTGCCCTTTTACCTCCGAAACCCGGTTTTGCTCAAAACAAATCCGATTTTCAGATTTTCTTCAATCTGAGCCTTGGGCCATCCTTTTTAACCATTCTTCATCCATTGGGGGCTTTGGTCTTAACAAGTCGGGCCATTTCTGTGATTCTTCCCGATTTCACCGAAATCCACTAAAAACCCTAATTCTCGGTTTTCTCCCGGATTGACTTTTTTTCGGTTTTTCTTGCAAGTGACTTCTCCATTACCCGTAGTCAGTGCTTATCTTTCATTTGGAACCTTCAATTTCGACCAGTTTGATCGTTTAAGCACTTTTCCCCAAATTTCTCGGATTAGGGTTTCCTTTCTACTGAATCTCCAAATCCCAACTTCCGAACTCCATATCTTTCAATGTAGACCTCGGATTATCAAAATTCTTTCGTCATTTTTCAATTGAACATAAAATCTTGATTTTGAAAGTGGGTTGACTTTTTCAGTAGTTGACTTTCTGGGGTTGACTTTTTCGGGGTTGACTTTTTTTCAAGTTTGACTTTTTGTGCTCGCCCTCTTAAACTAAGTCTCGGAGTACCACCTGCAGGATGAAAAAAGTCTTTTTACACTTGGGAACATCAATATGGGAAGAAAACATACCTGTTTAGTGGTCCGGACAAAATTAGGTGTCTACAGTAATCATGTGTCCTGACATTTATTTGTATAATTCAAGAGATTTCACAATTTAAAATATATTTGTTTGATTAATGAATAGAGATCGTTTCTGAGATATATTGTTGAAACTATTGTTTCATTCTCCGGTGGCTTACTCATATTTAGTAACCATCTTTGGATGCAGCTTCTATCAGTTTGGAATATATATATATATATATATATATATATATATATATATAAAAAGTATATGAAAGTGATGTTGGGGATGAGAGGAAATTGAAACAAATATTTTAAATCTTATTTATTTGACTTTTTGAAAAGAAAAAAATTGTTATACATAAATTTTTAATATAAATATTAAAATACACAAATTTAAAAATTAAAATAAAATAAAATAAATTACTAACCTTGGTATCTTGCCATGTTTTCTTCTTAAGGAATTTTCAAGTCTTAAAATAATAAACTTGCTATATAACACCTATACAATTCATAATGATTTTATTTTCACCATTAATAGTAATAATATAAATATAAATTTTACATGAATGAATATAACTTTAGTATAAATACAGTAAAAAAAAAAAAAAGATGATACCAATGAATTGTTCCTCACCTTAAAAATTTTTATTAAGAATGACTGTCTTCCTTCGATTGATAATTCATAATTCTGTCGTCAGTGATACTCACGAGGATTTGATTAATGGAAAGGGTTTTATAAAGGACTATTCTTTTATTTTAGATTCATTGGCATTTCACACCCTTTGGTCCTATAATTCTGTTGAGTGTCCCAATGTCCCTTAAAAAAACCAATTCTTCGTGCTCCAAATTCGGTTGATTGTGAACAATCTAAAGCTTAAAGCACGAAGCAAGAAAAGCTACATAATACAAAATTTTAAAATTTAACAATAAAATAATATAAATTACTAAAAGATTAATGCAAATTCATGCCATGCTTACAGAGAAAAATATAGATGCACTAATTAGTGAGATTCTTATTGATGGCATTAACCGGCGATGTTCTTAATTGATGTTTTTAGGATGCGCTAAATAAACTTTTAATTCATTGTTAAAGCATAAGAGATAGTATTTGAGTAAGGACGGGAAATAATAAGTCATAAATTATGTTTAGGAGTCTAATAATTAAAAAATTAAAATTTTAATACGGAAGTATTTTCTAATAACAAAAAGAAAAAATATTTTTAATTAATTTAATATTTAATAAGGATATTTTGGTCAATCACTTCTAGCATTTTTTGAGTTCACACTTTTATAAAAAAATAAAAAATATATCTAATATATATAGATAGATAGATGATATATTATTTTTTAGAAATTATTAATTTATATTTGTTGGGCTCTAAAGAATTATAAAAAATAAAAAAAAAACTATTGCCTTATGCATTTAAGAAGATTATTATTTTAATACATTGATCTAAGTCGGGATTGTGAGATTTTATTATTTAATTGAGATTATTAATTTACCGAACATTCGAGATTTTACTATTAGTGAATGTATCTTAACCTTAAAACTATCTGGTGAGGAAATACCCAGGTGTTCAGTCAAGATAAGCATAAACCAAAAAGGACCATCTTAGTACCAGAATGCCACACCTTCATATGCTAAGTGTCACGGTCCACACCAACTTGCAAGGTATTGTCCGCTTCAGCCCATTGGGTCTCACGGTTTTGTCTACAAAAGGCGCCTCACAGGTTGAAGATGGTGTGAACACTTATATACCTAGTCGAACTCTAGTACACAGCCGATGTGGGATTCATGGCTCCTCTCTAGGACCATGACATCCTCCCCCACTCCAACGAGGGCCCACTGTCCTCAGTGGCACATCGCTAGTACCCCCAGAGCCGACTCTGATACCAAATGTCACGGTCAATACCAACTTGCAAGGTATTGTCCGCTTTGCCTTGCCTCATCAGAGTTGCGCAGTGCACGAATTTGTCCCCCGGTGCCCCCTCAGGGGTCCGTAAGGCGCCTCACAGGTTGAAGATGGTGTGAACACTTATATACCCAGTCAAACTCTAGTACACAGTCGATGTGGGATTCATGGCACCTCTCTAGGACCATGACACTAAGCCTGACCAGAGATCAGCTGGAAATATGTTAACCACTCAGAGTCAGCAACGTTGTTCACTAACCTCCAATTATTCTAGTCTCATGCATTCACGAATATATCAAACCATATTCATGGCGACAATTAAATACTAAAGCAACATAAAAACTAGTAAAGGGGAGTGGACTTACCATAGCCGTAAGTTCTGGTTGGTGCTGAGCCAGTGGTCGCTTAACAACAGTAGATGCAACAGATTTAACATATGAGGGCTTCACTCGATTTGCATAATTATAATCATCCAGTGCAGTAGGAGGAGGAGGTGGAAGTGGAAGTGGCGGTCTCATCATTGGTGGAGGGCCCAAAAAGTGGTCTTGGAATTAGTGGGACCATCATTCCAGAAGGAGCAGCTTGACCAGGAATTCCACTAGCAGATAGGGGTGCCCACATGTCTGGAGGTGGTGGTGAAAGGAAACGTGATATTCCAGGGGATAATACATCTGGCCTATATTGCTCCGACTCTTCATTTTTTTTTTAAATATCCGTATCCGACATTCATTTCATATCCGATACATATCCGGATTCATTTTTTTTTGAAATATCTGTGTCCGACATTCATTTCATATCCGATACATATCCGGACATGGGTATGAAGATATGATCCTCCAAATACATGAAAATCTTGGAAAAAATTGATCATACCCGTGTCGGACACATGCGGCCCGTATCTGATACTCACACCCGAATCCGAATAACATAGCATCAGGCTGTAAAACCGGGATCATGGCAGATCCAAGCACTGGGAAAAGTCTTTTGAGGACAATTGTCATATTTGCCATGAACACATCTTCACTTCCACTGATCCAGTAAAGTCACTTTCATGTGGACATATGATGCATTCAATTTGTTTTCAGGTACTTGATTCTGAAGTTCTCTCTTTTTCCTCTCTAACTTTCACCAATATTCAGCCAAATTTATCTGCTTCTCATGCTGTCGCTAGAACTATAGCAAGTCACTTGGGGACATGCAGGTTAATTACTAATAAATTTTTTCTCCTTTTCTAATGTCAATGAATGTTTATGGTAATCTCTGTTACATGGACTCGCCAGTTATGGCCGCCGTACCAGTGTCGACACGACACGACACCGGTACCGACACGAAATACGCGTCCGAGTTATCATCGAAAATATGGACACTTGTGGTTGGCTACAATTGTTGCTGCAGTTGGAGGGAAAAAAAGAAGAGAGAACGAAAGTTCTGAAAAAAGAGGAAGAAGAAAAAGAAACAAGGAGAAGAAGAAGAAGAAGAAGAAGAAGAAGAAGAAAAGACAATGAACTTTCACGAAAAAGAAGATGCAAGGAGAAGAAGAAACAAAACCCAGACAAATTATCAGGCTTTCATTTAACTTTCATAAGAGTTGGGCTTATTGTCTGGACCCAAAATAGTCATGAATAAAGTTTAATCATAATCCAAATCCAAATTATATTGGGCTATATTTTTGGCCCTTGCCTAATTAATGGACCAAAAATCCAAAATTATTGAAATTAATAATAATTAAAAATGAATTTGGTAAATAATTTTTAAAAAAAAGATACTTTTAAAAAAAATTATAATGAAAAATAATATTTATATATTGTATTACATTATTTGTATTTATATATATTTATTTAAGATATTGTTATAAAACATATCTATGTACCCTATCTAATTTTTGGATCCTTTTTAGCCGACTCCGCGTATCTAAAATTTTAACCAAAAGACGAGTCAGACACACGGATACATACCAATATCGAATACCTGTATCTGAGTCCATGTAACTTAGATGGTAATAGTGCTGACCTGACTATGTAACACTAATCATGTCAGTATGAAGCTATTCTTTTATCTGACATTGCCTTTGTATTTGATACCATTTTTGGGGAGGAATACTTATGGTTTCTCATACTTGTGCTTCATTGATGAAAGCAATATAAGATATGGTGATTCTTCCCTAAAGTGAACCTGTTTGTGATCTTCCACACCAATTGGTTCATCAAAAAAGTGAACCTGTTTGGCACCAAAATCATCTCCTTTATGCTTAAAACAAATTGTTTAGAGTTAAATCATTTATGTGGTTACAAATTATTTATGCTTACCGTTCATGCAGGGATCGTTGGACTGCGCCCACTATGAGATATTGTCATAGTATAAAATCGCGATCGCGGATTTTGTCGCGGACGCGATCGTGGTGTCGCGGTTGCGGGTGTTGCGGATGTTACGTAACGCATAATGGTTGTCGCAGACGTGATTTTTTTTTATATCATATTTTCTTACAAAACAATATATTTATACATTTTGATATCATATTTTATTATTCTAATATTCATAATAATTTTTTATAAGTTTTATTTAATTTATAAAAATAAGAACTCTAATTTTATATATAAAATTTTCTTAAAAACGCAATATGGATGATAATACCATTCAAACATTATCAAACTAAATCATACAAATAAAATCATGGACAATAACAACCATAAGTTCAATAAGTAGCATCCAAATAATTCCATAATTTCAAATGTAAAGTTAATCGAATATCAATTTTAAAAAAACACAAACAAATATAAAAACTTCATCTTATAATTTACCACCAAACTGAATGATGTGGAGGATCCAAAGCACCTCTACTTTCATCACTTCCTTGGTTTTGATCATCTTCCCATCCAGTTGAAAAAATAAAAGTAGAATTCATGGTTGTAGTGTCTCTTGAAAGTGATGGAGGCATGAGATTGTATGCAAAATGTGGAGAAATGGAACCATAAGGTGTATCATTGGTGGGAAGCATGGAATGTGGTAAATGGTAAGCATAAGGTCCATAACTAGAATTTTGTCCAAAGTAAGGTGGATACAATGCCTTTGGTTGGTAAGAATGACTAGTTTGAGATGGCGACTCACTGATTTCACGTGACGATGAACCTTTAAATGAATCATGAGAGTGTTCTTTCAACCTCCCTTGAGTACTACCATCCCTACCTCTTTTATTTTGTATACTAGTAGATGCATTTATTCCAAACAAACTTGGATCAACATCATCAAGAAATCCACTCATACCTAGGTCTCCATGGTAAGGACTAGAATGCCTCTGTTCAGGTTCGATTTGATACGCACCTCCATTATTGCCACCAGAATCATCACCATCATTGTCACCACTTGATGTAGATAAATGAATACTTTCCTCATTAGATGAAGTAGGTGAAATATTGTCCATATCTACACCTTGAGCTTCTCCTGCAAGATTTTCATTATCACTTTCATTGAGTAACTCTTCAGGCAACCATGCAAAATTCTGTAAATCATCAAGCATAGCATCTTGTTTTTCTTCAATCCATGCATTTAAGGGATCTTCCTCTTCAAATATATTGTCGAGATTGATCGGATTAAATCTCATTTCTAATTCTTTTACACTTTTTTTTTGCATGTGCCTTAGCTTCAACCTCATATTATAATGAACATAAACCAATTTTTGAAGATTTTTTGTGCTTTAGCCTGTTTCTCTTCTTGGTGTGAATTAGGCTAAATGTACTCCAATTGTGCCTGCAATTTGAAGACGAAATTGTTTGACTCAAAACTCTAACAGCAATGCGTTGAAGTTGAGGTGCACAACTTACATAATGAATCCATCATTCAGCTACATGAAAAACATTAATAATAAGATGCAATTTGTAAATTATCTATAAACATGTCCTCATTATGCACATAGTTATAAATGTCAAAAAACAAATTACCAGGATTAGCCTTTCGAATTGCAGCTTGAGCTAATAATGTGCCAAAAATATCCATTTTATCTCGATATAGCAACAACTAAAACACAATAAATTAGTAATTATACAAAAAGTATGATAATTTATAAATTTCTTTAAGACTTAAAGTATATAAATATATACTTGATTCATTGCCAAAATTTGATTATTCAAGCTAGGCTCTAACTTTTGTATAACATGTCTAATCCTTCCATGGTTTCATTAATCACATGGCTTGAAGAATTGCCTCCATATTGAAATTGTGGATTTAAGAAATATCCTATATAATAAATAAAAATTATAGTAAGTATTTAAATAGAATACTTTATGATTTAAAATATTTGAAAGTTTTACAACATACCAGCAGAATGCAAATCATTATGAAGTTGAGAAGTCCATCTTCTATCAATGATTTCCCAATATCTCTGATAATAGCGACAATCTTTTTTAATTGCCAACTTTGCTCTATCCATAGCTTCGTAAATAAAACCCATAGTTGGCTTTTCATCGCCATCACACATTCTCAACACTTTAAGCAATGGTTTTTGCACATGTAGAATCTCAATAGTCTTTTTCCAAAACTCTTTGGAGTCAATGACTTTCATCATGTCTAATCCAGCTAGTTTTCTTGCATGCTTGGACCTTTTCCATTCTAAAGATGTCACCATTTCCTTTAATGCTTGTTTATTTCTAACAATACTCTCCACAGGAATAAAATTGGTAGCAAACCTAGTGATACCAGGACGTAAGAGTTCTTTACCCTTGGTAAATTTTTTCATGTAGTCAATTGTCCAAGTATGATTGTATATGAAGCTAGTTATCTTTTTTGCCTTATCTAACACCTTTTTCACACTTTTTTTTGTTGCCAATTTCTTCAATAATAAGATCCAAACAATGAGCAGAACATGCAACCCAATACAAATGCTTTCTTTTTTGCATCAACATATAACCTCCAGCTTTGATAGCTGCTTCATTATCTTTAACCACTTGAAGAACAAAAATTTCACCGATTTCATCCACCATTTTGTCCATTAAGCCAAAATAATACTCAGCATTGCGACAGCTAACATTGCTAGCATCAATTGATTTTCTAAAAATAGTACCTCTAGAACTATAAATCAAGAAATTTATGATATGTTGATTAGTAGTCCCTTTTCACCCATCACACATAATGGTCACTCCTCTTTCTTCCCATATTGGTTTAAAGCTATCTACCCATTCTTGTATCTCCTTGTATTCCTCATCCAAATACACTCCTGTCACCTCATGAGCAAAAGGACCCCTAACTGATTTTCCAACTTCCGCTGCAACTTGAAGTACAGGTTGTAGAAATGGTGACTCAGCAATTCGTGCAGGTAAAGCCTCATGCAAGATCAATTTTGACATTGCTTTTTCTAGCTTAGCTTTTGCATTTTTCAAAAAGTTTGCAGTAAGTTTTGATTGCTTTGAACCTTTTGATTTTTGGAGAACAGGATCTATGTTAGCTAAACTAGCTTCAAGAGAGTCAAGATTAATCCATTGATGTTCACTTCCACTTCTTTCAGAAGTATGAACACTAAATGATCTTCTAAATTCACGAGCAGCTTTAGCGTTTGCATGTGATCCAGAACTACTACCTCAAACTTCATAAATTGCATCCTGACCAGTTTGTGCTCTTTGACGTTGCCTTTCCTCCCATTCAGCTTGAGATCTTATACTTTCACGTCTTGCAACAGTTAGTTCATCATCATCTGCACTATCTCTATAGTCTCTATCGTCTCCTAATCTTATTCTTTCCTCTAATTCATCTCTCCTCCTATGCTCCGCAGCTTTTTCATTATGAAATTCTTCAAGCTGTTGGGCAATACTTTTTCTCACTTCTACTGAGACATTTTGACAAGGTGCTACATTTCCTTTCTTTGCAGCCAAATGCTCTTTCAATCGTGTTATTCCTCCTTTCATAACCTTATCACAAAATTTTCATCTAATATGACTATGATTACCTTCAATAGCGTCTCCCCACTTCCAACCAAAATCATCACTAAGAGGTGCACCTTCTTTATTTTTTTGACTTAACATTTTTACTTGTAACTGCATGTGAAATTATTGCATATATTAATTGGATTTTTAATTAATCATAAATATATAAAATTTAAACCCAATTCAAAAAAAATGAACTAAAAACTGAATATGGATTTTACGGTTTACCTTAGGCTTAAAGTTAGACTTAAAAAAGTTAAGAGGATCAACTTCGATCTTCAAGAGAAAGGAAGAGATTCTAAGAATCCTTGCAACAAAATACCATTAGTCTTAAATTTCACTCAAATATTAAAATCAAAATTTTAAGTTGTAAGACTTATAACCAACATTAAAAAAAAATGATTTCATAGAAATAAAAAATAAGTCAAATAATAAAACCAAAAATGCAACTAATCAAATATTTAAAGATAATCTTTACATAAAAGATCCAAACTTAACTAATAAAACAGATCTTTTTTTAAACTAAGTAATTAATAAAATATTAATATTAATAAAGAAAAGACTTAACTAAAACTTACAAATTGATGAGAATGTTAGAGGTTGGATGCTGGACACTATGAGTTGAAGAGAATACAAGGATCAGCACTCTAAGTTGAAGAACAATAAGAGTCTTACTATGAGTTGAAGAAGAATAAGAAGTTAAGAACAAAGCTAAAAAGAAAAATGAAAGTCCTGTGAAAAACGGTGAAATGAAAGTAAAAGAAGCTAAATATGGTACTTTGCAATTTTTTTATATTATTAAAAGAAACCTGACTATGAGCCCGTGACTTCTTACTCATATACAAGAAAGTATGTTATTTAAAGAGAGTTTGTGATAGAAAGTTACTTACCATCAAGGACCGCTAGTATGCTACTCCAAGTTCCAACACAATAAAGCACTCTCCACTTTTGCTTCCGTCCTTATCTCAATATATCCTTTTACTTCAAAGTTCATCTTTATAAAGGAAAAATAAGTAAAAATATAGAGGAAAGAGAATCTAATTAGTAGGATACTAGGATTGTTGTTTGATTATTGACTATAAACCTATAGCAGTGTTAGTTTTTAGTCTTTTTGTTGACAAAATCTATATTTCAAGTTAGTATATTCCAAGCTTTTGAATTATTCAAAGGGTAGGGTTAGAGTACCTTGATAAGCTCAGTCGGCCAAAATCCACCAATCCACATGAAGCATCGCTCAGCTGGAGTCTTCCAATGGGCAGCAATCAAGGAGGAGCTGCCACCAGACAACAGCCTCAAGAGGGGGTTGTTTCCGCCACCACGAGCACAGAAGCATTAACCAGGCCATCACTATTGGCCATTGAATATAATTCGTCGATGTCAAATGGAGATAGTTTTGGAACTGATCCTGGTATTTCAAACAAGTTCCACATGCCAGAGCCAGACACAAGGTGAAAGACAAAACAGAACAAAGCAGGGTGTCGTAGGCCGTTACACAGCTTTTAAATCGCTGTCATGTTAAGTAACATGTTTCGTCCGTTTCAGTCGTGATTCGTTTTCTCCAACGCGTAACGCCGATATCACAGTTCGATAACCTCATTTGCTGTTATAATACGGCCGTTACGTAATGTAATGGTCGTATTTTAATACGATGGGTATTGTCCGCTTTAGAGGTCTAATGACCGTCCTCATAGTTTTGTCCTTTGAGAAAAGGTGCCTCATAGGGGGAGAGTTGCTCTTGCTTTATAAAGCCACAGTCCAATCCTTGGCTAGTTAATTTGGGATTGTTTTCCCCTTCAACACTAGCCTTTTTAGTCAAGAGTGTGGATTGTGTTTTTGCCGAGGGCTGGTACGGATTCAGAACAAGTTTCCACAAACGGTGCCATTGTTGATGCAAGGATTGTTGGACTGTGCCCGCTATGAGGTATTGTCCGCTTTGAAGGTCTAAAGACCGTCTTCACGATTTTATCCTTTGAAAAAAGACGCCTAATAGGAGCTTTTACTTTATAAAGCCACAATCCAATCTTAACTAATTAAGGTGGATCATTTTCCCACTCAACACTTACAACCCTCCTTGCTGGTCTTAATTGCTTGGGATGCTTGGAAAATGAAAGATTATCTAAAAGAATTTTTCCTTTCTGGAGTTTATGTTAAGGGACGAAAAGAGAAAATACCACTTCACATCATTATGCTGTAATATCTAAGTAGCCGAACTTTTCACACCATGATGGTGGGCTTTAGAATCAGCTATCAGGCCCTGCTTTTGGAGATATAAAGTCTACAAACTGACAAATAAAGAAAACTATTAGATTAAAAACGCCTTTTATATGTATCCGATTGATCTCAAGTTTGAATTTCAGTTAGTCTTCCCTGGGACTATGTCAGTGTTATTGACAGAGATGAACAACATGCTAACCGCTAATATACTTGAGTTTATTCGATTTTGTCACCTTGTATTCCCCTTGACTTCAACTTTTATCTTCTTTTTTTATTTAATTTTCATGATAACAACAATGACATTGGAGATTCAGTTTACCTGCTTGTTTGATTTGATTAATATCAAGTGCATTGGAACTGTCTTTAGTTGATGATAATCTATGTTAAATGGATTCGGTAGTTTCAAACCATTGTACCGTGTCGACACGACAAGGATATGGACACGATATATGGACGCCGTAGTTGCAATAGGGACTCGTCTTCTTCTCAGACAAATCAAATATAAAATATATATATAAATTTTACAGTAGATAGGTGGTTTGAAGATGGAAAGAAAATTTTGTTTTCCTTGATATTTACAGTTTTAAAGCTACTGATGCAAGCTAGGTTTCAGCACTTAGCTCAAAAAAAGACGATGGAAAGTTCAATGGAGTTTATTTTCATAAACAGAGAGGGAGAGAAGGGCTTGCGTGTTGTACGGCTAGAGAAGTTTGAAGAAGAAAAAAAATGTATAGCAAAAACGATGGGCTTTCTTTTTATTTAATTTGGGCTCAAAATCTTCAAGCCCACTATGTATTTCAAAAGTGTTTTTATACTTTGATTTAACAAGTGATTAGTCTAACCCAACAAAAGCAAAAGGATTAAGTCTTGGGTTTTTAATATTTTTGAGTTCTTACATAATTTTATGGTATCTATAAGTGATGTGTGTGTTTGGGCCCTTAAAGTTATTAAAAGTAAAGAAAAAAAATGAAATTTTTTTTATAAGGGTAAAATATAAAATAAATGTAATAAAATTATCTTATAAAATTTTATAAGACGTATCCACATTTCCTATCTTATTTTTGAACACTTTTAGCCGACTCCGCAAGTCCAAAAGTCTAAACAAATGGCGAGTCTGACATTTAGACACATACGAGTATTGGATACAAATGACAATGACTTGATGCTTTAGGAGTTCAATTATCCTTAAACCTTAATGTTAAATTAATAAATGTAATTAGATATATTAATGATTATGATATGATATATTAAAGATTATGATATGATATGATATTCTTGCTTGATTCTTTCCTAAATTAGTGATAACCTTCCATATAAATAAGGTACTCTTGTACAAACTTATAAATAATTGAGAATATCAATAATATAATCCTTTGAGTCTTTTTTCCATGAATATAGGCAACCATGATCGAACCATGTATTCCTTTGTATTCTTCTAATCTTGCTTTTTCTTTTACTTTTTTTTATAGACATATAATTGAGAATATAAGAACACATTTCTTGTAACATTATATCAGAACTAAAGTTTGTTACGTTCTCCTACCTATGTTTGTTCTGTTGTTTTTGTTTTATACCCCATTCCGAGTCTGTACATGCTACGCCACGACAGATTTTTGCAACGTCTTACGCCACGTCTTCCTGTCACGTCTTACGCCACGCAAATTTTTCTACAACGTGTTACGTCGTGTTCCTGCTATGTGTTTTGTCATATCAGATTTTTCTACAATTGTTATGCTCAGTGTAGTCGGTATGTATCGATTTTAAGGTAAATCGAAACGATACTAGTATTGTATCGTTTCGATTTTTGTACCGATCTTTACCGGCTTGTATCGGTCTGTACCGGTCAACACCGATCAATACTGGTATGTACCGATTCGTATCGGTTAGTGCAAAATTATGTTTTTTTATAAAAAAAAATTCACTTATTTTATTTTTTAAAAACCAATTTATAATACTTTTTATATCATGATTATTTTTGTTTTTTTTTCATAATTACATTTAAAAATAAAATATGTTCATTAAACTAGGCTATCGAACATAATTAATAATTATTTATTTTTATTTTTATTTTATTTATTTGATATTTAAAATTTTAGATATTAAAATTGTATATTTACATATAAATATATATATGTAATTGAGGTATATTTGCATGTGTATATAATATATATAATATTAAGGAACTTGAAAATAGATTATATATATGAAAAAATATTTGAAAAATACCGATAAACCCGAAACGGTATGTCGAAACACACTGGTGCAGGTACGTACCAGTATAGAACAAAAACTATACGCCTATGGTACAGTACTGACTACCTTGGTTACGCCACATTCCTGCTACATGTTCCGCCATGTCAAGTTTTCTTGCAACGTGTTACGCTACGCCTTCATGTCACGTGTTATGCCACATCAGATTTTCTTGCAACGTGCTATGTCACGTCAAATTTTTCTGCGTAACGATTTTCCCGCAACGTGTTACGCCACATTCCTGTAACGTGTTACGCCATATTCCTGCTACGTGTTCTGTCAAGTCAGATTTTCTTGTAATGTGTTAGGCCACATATTCTTGTCACATGGTACGCCATGTCACGTCTTTTATCACGTTAGATTCTCCTATTACGTTTTACGCCATATCATATTCTTCTCTCATGTGTTCCGACACATGTTCATTTGCTAATTAACAAACTCAAGTTGTTATCTACAATACCACCTTGAGTTTGAGGGAATGTAGGGATTATGATATCATATATTAGTAATTACGATACGATATATTAGAGATTACGATATGATATTATTGCTTAATTCTTTCCTAAATTGGTGAAAACCTTTTATATATATATATATATATATGACACTCTTGTACAAACTTATAAACAATTAATGTAATCATTTGGGCCTTTTACCTGTGGATATAGGTCACCATGATCGAACCATGTATTCTTTTAAATTCTTGTGATCTTACTTTCTCTTTTACTCTAGTCTATACGCATAATTGAAAAATACAATAACTCATTTTCTTGTAACACTAACAATGTTTTGCAGCACTATTTTAGAATGTTGGATGCATTATTGGCTGAAGAGAAAATTCCAAATGAATATCATAGCCGAACTCAGGTTCATCATGCTCTTTGTCCCAATTTATCATACTCACTACTCTTCTTCTAATGTTAAGAACTTTGTGTTTTGACTAAGGGTCCATTTGGATGGGCGGTAAGATTGATTTTGATAAGATTAAAAACAATAGTGAAGGTGAGATTAATTACTATAGATGTGAGATTGAGTACTGTGTGGTGAGATTAACATCAATGGTGTGATATGTGTTTGGATTTAAAAGCAACGGTGGCGGTGAGATTAATTGTAGTGAGAAAAGAAAATGACTATTAAGGACATTAGATAAAAATGTGTATATGTATAATAAATTTTTTAGTTTATTTGATATTTATAAAATTAATAAATAATTAAAATTATATTTATATCAAATAATAATTTTATTAATAAAAATTACAAATAATATTTTTATATGTATTTTTTATTATTCATGTAATTATTTATTTTCATTTAATTCTTATTAATTTTATAATAATAAAATTTATATATTTATTAAATAATTATATAAAAATAAAATATATATTATATATTTATTATATTAAAAATAAAAAAAAATAACCAATCGCGTCGAAACAAAGCTCCCTTTGAAAGAATCAAAGGGAGCCTAAATGGAAACTATTCCAAGTCATACTATGCAATGATTGAGAAAAACGGAACTGCTCCCTTTCCTTGGTTATATCACCAATGCTCAAACTATGGCTCGTATAACATTAAAATTAGATTTGATAATATTAAATACGATATAATTATATTATATGAAAAAATAATTAAAAAATATTATGATATAAAAAAATCACGAAGATAACATGAATACTCGAACATATCAAAATTTATATAATATAAATTATTAACACGTCAAAATTTATATAAATATGAAACATTTTAAATACGATTATGACAAAAAAAATATAATTTAAAAGTTCTATGATTCTGTTTCTGTTAGTATAGGAAGATGACTTAGATTGTGGCTAGTTTTGATAAAAGTGCCAATTTTTTTAGTTGTATCCCTAGCTGGCTCATATGATGATATCTAGCTCTAGGGTCTGTCTTCTTTCATCTTCTTGTTGTATATCCATTTGAAAATTCTACCACGCTCACCTCACACATTCTAAAATAAAAACCAAGAAACTGGTTCTTTTCTTGCTATCCAACTGTTTATTCAAGTGATGTTTCCGACCAACTCTATTAAAAGATTCTGCCCATAAAAGAACCCACACCATTCTGGTGAACATGATGTTTTGTTTTCTGTTGTATAAAATTCATGGAGGTAGTTATCAATCGAATCGTGACTCGAAATTTTTTTATTTAAATTTGAATTGAATCAGATTTGATTTGATAAAAAAACTCATATCATTGTTCAAAAAAATAATAAAATATTTTTATATTAATATTTATCATTAAATTTAAATTTTAAAAAATATTTTTTTAATTGATAAATAGTAATTCAAACCACTCAAATTAAAAAAAAAAAATCATGTTTAAATCGGATCCAATACGGGCTGACCCTTGGACAGGTTATCGGGTGTGTGTTTTTGTTCTTGTTCTTTTATGAGAATACAATCTTCTAAACTTCAAAAAAAAAGTTATTAACATCTAGAGAAATTGGATTCATCAAAGACAAGAAATTAACTCTTATTTCAGCAGTGTGAATACTGAATATAAAATCAATTACCCAAAAAAAAAAATATTGAAACTTTACCATAAAGCAAGGGAAAAAAAAATAAAATAATACCACCCAAATAAAACCTCAAAATTGTGGAATGCACCGTATATAAATCTAATTGAGCAAAAAAAGAAAAACAAAAGAATGGAAGTTGCAGTACTAGTTTTTGGTCTGGGCTGCTGGTTGTTCAGTTGATACTGGTGAGACTGAAGCAAGCAGCAGCACTCTTCAATTCATTGTCTGCAACATATTCCATTGATTGTGTCGTCTCTTTCAGTGATTCTTCAGAGCTGCATGCTCCATTAATCCTTGAATCACAAACTATGTACAAATCTTTTTTTTTTATAACTCAAACAAGTTAATAATTATCTATAAACATATACTATTAATTACCTGGAGTCGTAAGCCTCTTTGGAATCAATATAAGAATGTCTGTCATCAATGGTATCAAAGAAGGGATGAAGTTCATCGTAATCTTGAACAACTTCCTGTTGGACATCCGACTGTGAGTTGGTAACCAGCAGCTGAGATTGAATTGTAGTCATTGGACTGTCATTATTGCTGTTGTTATTGTTTGTGTCTGTAGCAAGAAAAGGATGTTGGATCCACAAAAAATTATTTTCCACATTGTCCTTATCCATGTATGAAGAGTTATAACCAACATTATTATTTGTAGAGTAAGAGTGCTGCATTGAAACCGGCATGGCAGACACAGTAGTAGTGTAAGATTGAGAAACTTGATTGAACAGAGGGAGAGCATTGGTAGGCGGGGCCATGCCTAGTTCTAGCTGGGAAGGCACGTCCTCAGATATGCAAGAAATCTGATGTTGTTGTTGGTGATGTTGTCTATACATCTCAAGCTGTGCAAGCACCGCATGAAATTCTTCTTCAAGCAACTGAATTTGATAATACAGCTGACGGATGACACCCAAACATCCGTAAACAGGAAACCTGTCTCGAACATTGGCTTGATATTTGATAGAACGCATGGCCTCAGCATGTTGGGAAGGATCTAAGCTCTTTAAGATCTTAACAATGTTGCTTACACCAAATAATTTGTGAGCATTTTGGAAAACTTTGGTTTGGTCAGCTGGGAAATAAGGAGCAAGAAGACATTCAGGGATGCACTTTCGCCTTTGGTACTTGCAAGCAGCGCAGGCACTGGTGGTGCCACCCTTAAGGGTCATGATTGCATATCAGTATCACCCAATAGATTAACAGTATGGGAAATACTGCTAGTGGATTTTACAAAGTAAAAAAGAGAAATCAAATGGTCAGACTCAGATGAGAAGAAGAAGAAGAAGAAGAAGCATAAAAAAAAGAAAAGAAATGTGAGGAAATGGTAGGAAGAGAGAGAGAGAGGAGATTGATGAAACTGAAATGGGTAGCATTTTGAGCTGAACAGGTCTGATATCAGCGGATTTGCTGGATGCAAAAAAGACCGAGTAAAAGAGGGAAATAGCTAAGCAAAAAATAAATAAATATATTTATATATTTATATATTTATAAAAGGAGAGAGAGAGAGATGAGAAAACCGGATTTTTGGGGAAGTTTCCTTCCAAGTGTATGACCGTTGGGGACAAATATTGGAAATCTAGGACTTGGACCTGGAAAGTTTTAATTTTAAGGGGCAACCCCAACCTGAACTTGTTGATCAAGGATCGTACCAATTAGGGTGTAATCGAGTGGCTCAAAATTCGAGATTTAAGTTGGATCGAATTTTATTTTTAAAGTTCGAATTTGATTAAAGATAAAAATCGAATTGTTCAAACTCGCTCGATTATATTCGATTAAATTTGTTTACCTAATAAAAAATGGATTTGATTCTCATGCTCGACTTCAAATTCAATTATTTATGCTCGAGCTCTGAATCCAAGTTTGAATTGAGATTTTTCAATACTAATTAAAAATAAAAACTCGATTAGGCTCTCTAGCTACTCGAGTCAAGTATTAGAATACTCGAATTCGGCTCACTTGATAACTCGAACTGCTCAAGCTCGACAATGACCGAACAGAATTTAAATTTTATTTTTTTAACCAAATCTAAATAACTTGTGAATACATATTCTCGTTTACACCTTAATACCAACTGCACACTCTAACCTGTATGGCTGTATGTATCTATCGTACGTAGCTTCAAAACTTGTTGAATCCTAAGTTTCGGAGATTGAATTAGATCTGGGTTGCTGCTCACCAAAGCCAAGGATCCTTGTTTTTATTTTGTTTTTGTTTTTTGAAGTTAGGATCCTTCATTGTATTATTAATGCTTGTTGGACTGTGTAAGTCTACAGTTGCCTATGCTATGCTATGCTATTATTATTAATACTTTCATATAATATTTGATTGGTACAACATTATAACTTATAAGTACCCCTTATTAGTCCCCGTCTTTGAGCTCCCGATTTTCATCTAACTTAATCCATGTACTTAGATGTATTAAATCAAAGATAATCGATAATCTTAATTGTTATGACACGGTGTTGACTAAAGCTGGCAAATGGACAGGTTGTGTATGAGTTCGAGTTATTTTGAATTAGAATTTTTTTGAATTTAAATTTTTTTAATTTTGGATCTTTATTTAAATCTTTTCGAATTCAAGTTAATTAGATCACTTTTAGATTTTATAAAAGATATAACTATTTTAACAAACTTTTGGAGTTTGAATTTGAATTTTTTAAGTTTTTTTTTTAAATTCAGATCATTTTAAATTAAATTTTTTTTCAAATTCAGATATTTGAATTTTTTTTTAATCAAATCAAAGTTTAAATGAGTTCAATTTCAAAATTTTTACAAACAGATTTTTGAATTCAGGTTCATTATGTCATTTGTAATGTTAACATGTGAAATTTTATTAATTTTATATTAACATAAATTTTTAATTTTTTTTTATTGATGTTAAATTTAAAAATAAAAATAAGATTACTATTTAATTACGAATAACCAACATGGGAAAATAGAAAATAATATTGTGAAAGAAAAAAAAATAGAGAAATAATATTGTGAAAGAAAATACTGGATTTGGTGTCTAACATTAAACTAATATTAAAACATCACTCTCAACTGATGCCATCACCAAAATTTAGTAACAAAATTTAATTTAATTAAAATAAAATAAAATATCAAAATTTAATATTAAAATATAGTAATAAAATTACCTTTAATCTTTAAAATTTTATAACAACAAAAAATATTTTAAAAAATTTATATCACGTCAACGCAATATTAGTTAAAATTAACATGTAAATTCCACGTCATCATCGTTAATAGTTCATCTTCCCGAGGCTACTGGTTATCCTTGATTTAACGTACATTTGATTTAAGAGTAGAAAGAGTAAATTAAGATAGAAAGACTAAAATGAAGATATCACATTCACTCCAACACAACACAAATAAACATGCCCAAGCCAAGCAAGCCCAACCATTTTCATTTTATAGACAAAGGGTCACATTACTCCATTTTCATTGTTTTCAGTTCACACAGTTTCCCTCAAACATTTTCTGCTTATCCATGCCCAACCCAACCCAACCATGTTAGCCATTGAATGCGTTATGATCATTCTTTTTTCTTTTTTATACAAAAAAAGACCGCAATCCGAGAATAGAAGAAAAAAATTATAAATACTAAAATTCGAACCTCAAACTTACTAAATGTCATTTTTTAAGAGTGATTGTATGAATCAACTGGACTAAATTAGATTCCGGATTTGATAATTCCTACTCTCGAAACACAAATAAACAGTACTGAAATTATATAAGCATAGAAAATGAAAGAGATGAGACATCTGCCTGCCATACTTTCTCACAGGGAGAAGAGAAGTGAACCAGCCAGTGCATGTTTCCCTTCCCTGGTCAGCAGTCACTGTTATCATTTTCTAATCCTAATTGATGCAATTTCTTTAGCACCATATTTGTATCCATACACAGCTCCCATTCAATGCTTTACTCCAGATTTATATATCAAATAACTTCAACATAAATGCAAAATGCATATGGGAGGAAAATATTGGGATTTGGAAAAGACAGAGAGGATGTTAGCTAGTAATTGGTAATGATTGTCCAGACAAAAAAATTCATATAAACTCACTATGTAAAGTAACCCATCAGCATCAGGATGACAACAAATTTTACTATAAGCTGGACTATGAAGAGTTGAATGAAAGACCCTAGGGACCCTGATATTGATCTATACAGAATCTCTTTCAACTATTGGGGGAAATAAATCTTGGAAAGAAAGAAAAACATCTATCTAAGCACAGTTTCTGAATCTAATAAATTCCCCCCACTAACAATTGATATATCCTCCTCCAAAAAACTGGCAATGATCTTTGCAGCATTATATGCTTCTCCTTCAGTGCATTCATGGTCATCCAATCTTATAATTTTTCTTTTTCTTGTTTTGGTTTTTTCTCAACCAAAGCCACCTTATTCGGAAGTTCCAAGAAGAAAAAGTATTTGGAGGCAGGTATACCAAAAAAAAACTAACTTCATGCTCTTCCATTATCCGATTACCTTAATTTTCAAGAAAATCTCTTTGTTACATCGTTTCTTCCCTCGAAACACCACTTTCTCCTACAAAAACTCATTGTATCCCAAAACTCTTCATTTTATATCACATCTCTGGATT
This sequence comes from Fremontodendron californicum, assembly GCA_030761205.1. Taxonomy (NCBI): domain Eukaryota; kingdom Viridiplantae; phylum Streptophyta; class Magnoliopsida; order Malvales; family Malvaceae; genus Fremontodendron; species Fremontodendron californicum. The sequence goes on along the minus strand of JAULJL010000019.1, from coordinate 8,602,046 downwards.
TTGTAACAAAACCAAAACTTCTCAAACTTCCTTTGGAACCAATTTTGCATGTTTTTACTGTATAAACTGCATGGGTGTATGTAAGCTGCAATATGACTATGAACAACACCTCACCGACAGCAATCGGATGCTAAACCCATGTTAAGCTCAATGCTATCTGGTGTATCAAAAATAATGTGCCAAGATTCAACCAAAATTTTTTAATTTACAGCTTCAAAGAATAGAACCTGTGGTTGCAAGTGCCCCCGTTCACACATTGTAACAACATCAGCCCAGCCACCAATTACCTGGGCATCAAAAATCAGATTGTAACACCAGAAATAAGGGAATACATTGGATGACATACTTCAGAATAGAACACAAACTTACCTTCACAGTTTTGTCATCATACATAATCCATCTTTCACGATCATGACTATAGGCAAAACAGTGATAATGTTGCCCATAATAGCAAACCTGAGAGTTTCAGAAGAAATATGAAAAACACAACAAAATCAAACCTTACAAACAATGTTCAAAATTCACCTCTTTTTGCATTTTAAATTTTGTATTAAAAAATAAAACTCAAACACATAGATAGAGAGAGAGATAGAGAGAATGCACATACATACCACTGAGACTAAATTATGCTTATTTTTCGGATCTAGACCACGATAAAGGACACTAATATCTATTTCAGTGTTTAAGGCAGCCAGCGTTGCTGCTATGTCATCAGCACTTTCACATGTATTCTGCCAACCTAGAACTGCAAGACCAAAAATGATAATGATTTTACAAGTATAAACCACTGAGTGGCCAAGTATAAATCCATTTAACAACTCCAAGTACAACCTGTTGCGAAAACATGTGGTGGATTTGAGAGAATGTGGTGGATATAGTTGAGCTTCCCACAGCCACCAGCCTCTGGATCACAAGCTAACTGATGGTTCATCTCCACAAAATTTAAAAGCTCGTCAAAGGAGCTTTCTGCACACATAACCTGAATAACAAACAAAAGTTTGTTAGGAAGAACCAAGAAAAGAAAACTGTTCAACAGGAATTCTAGAACTAATTTGTTTTGTAAAGGATGATACCTTCATTGTTCGCAGTGCACTGGCATTTATATTATGAAAGAAAGTAGTGTATTTCAAATGTCTGGACTCCAGACCACAACTGTAGCAATTCATTCGTTCAAAGATATTCATTCCAAAAAGAGAATGCACTATACAAGCACTGTTTGCACAATCCCAAGAGCCCGTGCAGTTGCTGTCCACAGAATCAGCATCGGAAACACTTGAACCAGAAGTAAAAGACTGATGAAGGCAATCAAATATTACAGCCAATACTTCAGAAGCATCGTTCATCTGAGCCTGTAAATTGCTACTATTTATGTCAAAACTTTCCAACATAGGCATCCATCTAAAACCATAATTAGGGGTAATGATGAGATATCTAACAATTAGGAAAGCCAAGTTGTACAGTAAAAACTGAACCTACCTCTTGGAAAAAGTTACTATCTGGATACAAGTTGCTAAGACCTATTCTAAGTGATGTAGGGGCAACTGGTTCTCTCCGTGCATCAGTAGATGCAATGTTCAGGGCAGTGAAAATTTCATATAGTGCACAGACAACACATGGATCTCCCACATGAACATGATCTGATGTCGATCTCCGCAAGAATTCATCACGAAACCGTCTCAAGTGCCACAACGACTGAGGTTACAATTTAGCAAGAGAAGATTACATATAATGCCAAGTTCAAGGACAGTAGGCCAAAATAGAGCATAAATCACTCATACGAGAAAAAACCAACCTGTATTATAACATTCAGAAAGCAATTGTATTCACCAACTTCATTCTGGAGGCCTGTACCAAACACATCAGTTTCATTCAAACCTTCACTGGAGACGTCATTTGGTGAGACGCCATGGTTGTTTACTTGCAAAGGTACCCTTTGTGCTGTTCTCAAACTTGAAGCCAAGGGCAATTTCTGTTGTGCTTGGTATGTGTCTGAAAAATGAGATAAACACAAGGTTAGAAAGCTGCTAAAGTAGCCAAGCTACTCAATGAAAGTGAAAACTAGGAACTTAAAACCAAGTACATACTTAAACAATTTGCCCATTTTCCCAGCCAAGCTGCAATAAATCCTAAAGAAGAATGCTATAGAACTGAACATAGAAACTACAGTAGTGAATACGTACATGACAAAATTGCAATATTTAGGCAAAACTTATATGAGTCCAATTGTTATAAGTGAAACTTATTTCAGCATGTACTGAATCAATGTGAAAAATATATGTGCAACTACGCAATAGGCTACCAAATACACTGATATATACACTCACTAGGGTTGAGCCAAAACTACCAAGTTAAATACTGATGCACAACTAGACAGTTCATCATCCAAAAAAATTCGTGCATTAGCCAATCAGATAGAGGACTCCAATACTTAACCCTTGTAACAAATACCCAGCAAAAGAACTTTCGCCCAAGTTAGTCTCAACATAAACTGCAGAAGAGCAGTACATAATGATGCAAAATATTCCTTAAATAGATGAAACCAAAATCTTTTTTGCCACTAAAAAATTCATAGGTGAAATTATTTTAAAGTTTGTTCATAATCTGAGAAGATGGGTGCCCAAGACAAATTATCGGAATACACTACAATAGTTCTTTTACGTTCACCAAGTACAACTGACTTGTTTCAAGACACCCAATGCCAAGCATAATGCTTGTAAGAGTAGCATAACAATAAGAAGCATGCATAAGTAAATGCAGTAAGAACATTACCAAGGCTTTGGCGAACAGCCTTCTTAAGGTCAGCTTGGAACCTTTCTTCATCGTCTTCCTCAGCTTGCAGTTGTCTTAAAGTCTTTGTACCGCCTTCTCCAGAGATAGGAGCAACTGGTTTTACAGAAGTACCCACGTCAACTTAGTTCCCAAAACATGGACAAAAAATCTGAAAAACAACTTACCACGTAAAAACTAATAATACAAATAATAGTAATACAAATTCACACTGACATATGATCAATGGAGGAATCAAATACAAATCCTAAGGGCAAACTGCAAAAAGTGATACAAATAATACAATTTATTCCTTGTATTCTAAAGCTTACATATGCTTTTCCCCTTTATTGTATAGATAATAAGAAAATGTAAGTGGAATGGGTTAACAAAATTAAGCAGGAAATTCTACTTCTCCAAAATAAAATATGGTAAGTGTAATTCCAATACAACCTCATGCTGAATTTTGTTGTTTACCTAATACTAATACACGGTAGTCGGAACAACATTTTGAGTAATCAAAATATAGAAAGGAGATTGAACAAGGACATATTACACACATGCAGACACAAAGAACATCAGAAGAGAAACTTCGTAGAAAATAAACCAATACTATATGAAGAATAGCATCAGACTGTGGGTGCATGAGCACATACATGTAGACCTGATAATGATATCCAGTAAATTAAAAAGCTCCAGCTCAAGCACTATTGGTTAAACCATAGATTTACTGCAGTATCAAAATATCAGTTGCTTCAATATGACATCATGCAGCAGGTGACACAACAGTACATGCAAAAACAAAGAAAGCACTTAAAAGATGTCTAGTTTACTTTTCAAATATTAATTTCACATGCGACAGCAATTTCTCGGATGCCAAAGTTTTCATGAGCATTGATTTAAACAAGAATCAAGTGGTATGTTACTGAAAAATATGATTCCAGTGCACACATAAACGCATTAAATAACATGAACAGTTCATCATCAAGACATTATCATGAAAATCCAGTCATTTGTTTCTATTTTTAAGACATCCATGTAAAAGTCATACAGAAGAAAGTAAACTAAATCTCTCCCTTTTTTTCTTGTCACTATAAATGAAGTGAGAAAGGGAGTATAACTGACTGCTTCCACAGTTTAAATCTGAACCCTCTTTCAATTACCATAGAACCATTTGTCTATTTTCACACTCTTCTTGGAACCACGTAAAACATCAGTATGGAGCTAAGCAATGTAAAATATAATATTCTAGCACCAAAAAAATGTACAAAGTAACTTTACCACTGTCCACAGGGACACCATCAACAAATCTAACTTGCTCTTCCACATTGAAATGAGAGCTTCCAACTTGAATTTTTTCCTTTTCAGATGGCACGACTTGATACTTTCCGTCAAGAAATTTGTTGGAACTCTTATGTCGTCTACCCTTTCTTCCTGTCCTTCGGTCACTAGGAAAAAGACCATCCTCTGGGACTGCACCATTAGATAGTCCTGCATAATATGAAAAGATGATGATCTCCCAAGTACTAGCACACATTAGCCTCATTCACAAACCTTGTTATATTGCTAACCTTGTTTAAGTTTAGTATGAGTGCCAGAAGTATTAAAAGTTACTGGCACAGCTGAACCATTGGCAGTGCTCATTGGTATGCTATCCAAATTGTTTGTGACCCTGTTCCTTAGTGACAAATGTTCCTGAAAAGAAAGTTTATATGGTTTTCTAAATATCTCATTATGGTTCCTCTAAAAATAACGGCATAAAGCACATCTCAACATAACAGCATTGACCAATTTCCTATCTCATCATGTATAAAGGAAAGAGTCAAGTTTCTACAACAGAATGTTTACCTGAATATCTAGATCACCGGCTTCCAAGTAAGCATCATGCAATCCATCTGCTGTTTTCTCTGCATATGCTTCATTAGTTTTTTTATTTTGCTCAGCAAGGTGCTTCTGTTTAGCCTCATTCTCAATCCTTCTTTGATACTCCAAAGTCTCTTCAAGCTTTCTTTCCTCTGCTTCAAGCTCGATTTTTCGTCTAAATTCCTCTTCTTGTTGTTTCAAGTCATCACTATTCACAGAAACAACTTCAGAATCTAGATGATCACCATCTGAAGCAACTGCCAAAGAACTGCAAGAAAACACGCATGGAAATGCACATTAATATTAGACTACGCCAAAAAGTATTACTAGCACTTATGTGAAGGCAGAATACTTTAAAATCATAAATGAGAATCTGCAAATACAGCACAGGAGGAAAACATACACTTGCTCAGCAGTCTCATCATTAAGCATATGCTGCTCATCTCCACCAGAAGCCTGAAACAGTAAAAAAAAAACATTAGACCTGCACAACGGAATATGTACCTCAAGAAACTACCAGCTGAATATTATATATATATATATATATATATATATAAACAAGTAAAACATACCTTTGAATCCTTGGATTTTCTGAACTCCTTGTTCTTTTTCTTATCCTTGCTTTTCTCCTGTGAATGTCTGGAATTATCATTTCCCCCTCGAGCACCCTTCTTAGAGTCACGTGCAAGCTCTGCTAAAAAAGCTTCTCTTGCAGCATCAGACTTCTCAGTGGCATCTTTCTCGGCCAGATCCTCCAAGTGTACCTGAATTTAAAAATAATAAATAAATAAAGTATAAGAAATATCAAAATATATACATTTTGTCTAGAAGAAATAGAACATCACACAAAATTCAACTGGTTTATTACATACCCTCAAGTATGATTTCACTAAAGGCAACAATATTGATCGATAATCATGTGCAGACACAGGCTCAAGTTTGACTTCCAACTGCTGCATCCCAGTAACATTTCGCATAATTCGTGCATCAATTTTGCTTAGCTGCTTGACAAAACAAAACAGTTAAGAATGGCAGGTTAAGAATCAATTCTTTATATTGAAAGTTGCACCTATAGTAAAAGACAGACCTCAACTGATAATTGTTCCTTCTGTCTCTGAATGGCAACTTCTATGCAGGTGTCCACTTGATGCAGATAATCCTTAGCTCCCCAGTCATCATTTTCACCAGATTCCAAGTCACATAACTGAGAAGTCACACCAGCATAAGTATCCTCATAGCCAAATTGATTGACATTCAGTGCTTCTGCTTCTTTTAAAACATTTGATATAGCATCTAACTCAAATCTACTGCTGAGGAACATAACATCATTTTCACTCTCAACAAGTTCTTCTCTTCGCTTCCTAAGGACAGATTCATAGCTTCGATGAACAAATTCAATGGCAGTCTCCCTCTTCTTACCTTGTTCAAGACAGAGATCCTCCACAGCCTGCAATGCTTCCTCATAGCTTATATGGTCACATTTTTTCTCACAGAGACTCTGTAGGTGATAAAACTCCTTCTCCAGCATCTGGAGAATTTCCACTCCTTGCTGTGTTTTCTCTTCTTTCATGCGTATCCATGATGCCAATTGATCCCCACTTGAGGGGCCTGCAAAGATCCAGGACAGTAGAGCATCAGCATCCTGTACAACCCCATTTACGTTGCTACCATTAGCATTTCCCTGGGCAGCATCTTCTATTGCTGCATCAGGCAATAAATGTTCATCCAGGAGGAGACACGAAGCATCTGCAATAAGAATAATCTTCTCTTTAACCTCAAGAATCTGAGTGGCATCATTCACATCATCCATAGGAGCAGTCTTCTCAGAATATCTAGCCAGACCACAAGAATGAGATATGTCCTGCAATAATTTGAGGATTTTTCTAAGTTGTGTAGCTCCGAGAAAACAGATGCACACGGGAGTTTGATCTACACCATGATTCAGAAGCTGAGAACCAGAAACCATACTCTGCAACTCATCCATTGTGAATTGTATAACCTTGTTAAGATGGCCTGCAGCAAGGTAGTTATGTCTAATAAGCATTTCAAATGTAGCACGAATTCTTTCAAGCAACTTTGCACGCTCAGCATCATCCACTGTTGGCCAACTATCCACAAGGGGATATGCTACAGAACCCTGGTTTCCATCACATTCTTTGCATTCAATGCTGGAAACTTTGTCACAATCATTGCCCTCTACACTACCACAATTGTAGCGGTCCCCAAAATTTTCCTTCTCAAGAGATGAATCCCTCACATCTTTGAGGCAATCATCACACTCCTCATTATGGTTCCCTGGGGAAAAATCCTCCGAAAACTCCGAGTCACGAAATTTAGACTGGTTTTCAATCATTTTAACTGCAGCAGAAATATCCAAAGGATTCCAAGAACAGTTAAGGAGCATCTCTATCCACTCATTTTCAATACTCTGTGGCAAAACAGTCTGCATTTTAGGCATGAGGTTCCCCATATGTTCCTGAACAACATGCTGCATATGAGACTCTGAATCCGCAAACTTCTCGCTACACCTACAACAAACCCAAAACTTCCAAGTCTTATTAACCTCAGCAAATGCTAAAGCCTCCGATAAGACCTCACTCGCCAATCCATCTTTCAACAAACCAAAACATGCCTTGAGATCACTAACCCTAATCCTAAGCAAATCTTTCTTCAAATCAACACTCATTGAATTCCAAAACGATCGAACCCAATCTTTCCTTTCAGCTGTAGAACCAGTCTTCCTCCTCCTATCCGCTCCTCCTCTTTGTCCACTTCCAGAAGTCAAATCCAGTCCATTCCTCTCTCCCTCGCTTTGCAACAGTGGCGAAGAAGAAGCTGCGTCAGATTTCTGCTGCTGCAACAACCTAGCAGCAGCAACTCTAACCTCAATCTCTTTCCTTCTTTCTTCTGGCGTCTTTGTAGCTTTCTTAATCTCATTAGGTCTTCTCGCTTGCACTAACCTAACCTCCATTGGATCCTCGGTTACTCTCCGAATCGGAATTAACCTAAACTTCTCTTCTCCATTCCCTAAATTCTTCATCCAAGTAGAAATTGAAGCGATATTCGATTTCTGTATCAACGACCTAAGCTCACTTTGCACGTGCAAAATTCTTGCCTCCGCGGTTGATATTTTCTGTTGACTCTCTTCCTGTAAGCTTTCTTTGGCGGGATCCACCGGATTCTCAATGGCCAATGCGCGTTCGCATTCTTGAACCACTTCTTCATACTCTTTTCCATCGTTGGCCGCTTCATACAGTAAATTAGCATAGAAATGAGAAAATTCGATCGAGTTCGGAGATAATTCCACGGCTTTTTTGGCCGAATCAATTGAGTTTTTTAAATGCCGTTGTTTGGCGTTAGGGTCATCGATGATGGACGCTACTTTCACGCAGACCGTGCCTTGAACGCGGTGGATTAGCGCCGCGTGAGCTGAGTTCTCGTGACGAGCACACGATTCTTTCATCAACCGAAGCGCTTTGGTATGGTTGCCACGTCGGAGTGCCGTTAGGGCTCGCTCGCACTCTACCTTAACCGCCGCATACGACGACGACGACGAACCATCATCGGATTCAACGGGAACCGCCAATACCTCGATCTTCCCATTATTGCCACTCAGCTCGGCCGGCTGTTTTGAGCGTGGAGCAACGTTTTTCTTTTTGTGCCCCATCTATTTTTATCTCAATCGAATTAACATGCATAAATCTCTTTCTTTTTTGTCCCTTTTTTTAGCAGTTTATTTGGAGAGAAAGAGATTGGAAGAGAAGGAGGGGAGATGGGAAGAAAACGGAAAAGGATCGCCGGAAATCGAAGCGACGAACGATCAGAGTCTGAGAGTAGGGGAAGAATGGCTTCCTTCTTCTTGCTGCCTCTTGTTGTTTTGGTGTGTGCGCGTGTGACACAAACAGGCCGAGGCTTTTGATTTGTGAGAAACTAAAAAATGGATCTGGACTTGAATCTCGGTATCTAATACGTATTTATTTTATCTTTGTAGTTTTGGGATTAAAAATAAATAAGAAATGTTAATCGTCGGCCGATGGTGGCGATGCTAATGGTACATATAAAATTAAAAATTAAAAAAAAAATCTAATTAATTTTTTTTTTTGAATTTAATAAATAAATATTGAATATAAAAACATTTTAAATAATAATTAAATAATCTTTAATTAATATCTATAAATACTAATTAAAAAAATTCAAAATAAATTTATTATTATATTTTAATTTAATATTAAATTTAATTTTTTATTAAATTTTATCACTCAACTTTACTCAATGATTTAAAAATAAAGTTTAACTAAAAAATATATTCCTTCAAATACCCTTTGAGACTTCAACACATTATCAACAATAAGTTATTATTAAATATAAACGTAAACGTATCTAAAATTGCCAGGTCAATCACCTGAAATGAAGATATTAATTTGTTTCCCCGTTCAAGCATGTGATTTTAAAAATAAACGTGTCAAAGGGAGCTATTAATTAGGCTTCACTTTAAGGAAGAAAAAATCGGATTTTATCATCGTTTTATAGTTCTAATTGGTGGGCAAAATCTCATCAGAATATGGGTTTGAAATTGCCTGTTATTTGGACAATGTATTAACAGTGATGGCAAATGAGACAGTACACCTGCCAGTCAATACCAGTCAAAACCTAAACATTGTGAAAATTAAACAATTTTAACCCATGGTCAGATGAGCACTTGTATCGTATTTCAGCTGCATTCATAACCTACAATCAGCAAGCTAGATAGCATCTAAATCAGAGAACTTGGAAGGGCTTAAAATCATAGATTGGAATAGAAAAGGGAAAATTTTTTTGGAAAAGCTATTTCCAATGACCTGTTAAGCTGGATCATGTAAAAGATAAACATAAACCAAAATCAAAGTAAGCTAAATATATGTGACCATGAACAACTAACTGCTCCAATCTCTTTCTTAACAAGTTCAAGTTTTGAAGGTTATGGTTGTGGAAAGTTGCTTACAGCCAAAATAAAGACAACAAGGTAGGATAACAAACTACACAGCTAAAACTTTTTGCCATTAACATTATAAATATCTTCAATTGACCACCTATGTTATTCGAACTCTTTATTTTTCTTAAAATATCCATGTCCGACACTTGTCTCAAACATATATTAAGATATGGGTATAGAGGTATGATCTTCCAACTATAAGAACAAACTTGGAAAACTTTTAATATACTCAATACTCATATCATTCCAACTATAAGAACAAACTTGGAAAACTTTTAATATACTCAATACTCATATCAGACACTTGCTCTGAATCCAAGTAACATAGTTGACCACCAATAATTCGTAGCATGTCGATCCAATATCAAGGTAGGGGCCGCAAAAAAGAGGAAAAAAGAGATTTTTACAGGATCAAAGGCACACATCTCAGATTCTTAGTGCACCAGTAATAGAGATCAGAAATTTCAATCAAAGGCTAATCTAAACAGTAACACAATCAAAAGCAGGCATCAGCTTCCCATATAACTTAAAACTTTAAACGGCTGCAAATAATTTAAATATACACAAAACCTCTTTTACTTCTCGCAACAAAATTCTGTTTATACTACAATGATGGCAAGCTAAAGTAAATGCATCCGCTCCACATATGATTGAAGTAGCCATCTGTTAAGAGGCTCTCCACACCCTACAAAACACCCAGAATTGCCATTCTCGGTGAAAAATGGAAAGCTAAAAATACTGAGAAGATCCTGAACAGCTTGTCTCACAAGTGATGATCCTGTAACCCTGCTCCGCCTGCCCCATCCGGTCACTATATCAATCCTGCTGGGACCGATTCCAGACACTAGCATTTTCTGGCGAAACCAGGCAAGTGTCCTAGACAGTGCAGTTACAGCAGTACCATCTGACATCACATGAAGATTGATCAGCCAATAACAGGAGCTTTTCTCTCTAACAGCATCTGGATACACGTTCTTCTGCACAGCTACCTCCCAAACAGATCCAGCCTCCTCCTTGAGCCCTGATTTGTGAAGAAAATCCACCACAGCATCCACCAGTCCCCTCTTGCTCTCTCTGTCCTCACTGTGCATCATATCCAAGAACTTGTCCACATGATCCCGCACATTTTGACCATCAGGTCCTGCTGAAGGCATAGACAGCAGAAACATATGTGCAGGATGACCTGTGACTGCCATGAGCTGGCAACAAAACCCCATATCATACGGCGACCTGGCTTCTGTACAACAACTCAGGAGCAAGGTATAGGTTTGCAAAGAAGGATTTAAACCCAAAGCCAGCATGCTTTGCAGCAAGTTATAAGCATCTGATAACCTGTGCACTCTAAGGAAAGCACTGAGCAAAGAATTGCAAGTAGGAACATTAGGGAGCATCCCTGCTTGTAGCATGGCCTGATACCACTGCCAAGCCTTTTCCATATTACCAGCCTTTCCCCATAAGTCAACCAGCAGGCCATAAACGGGTTCATCAGGCACCCAGTTTTTCCTTTTCATCTCGGCAACAATTGCTTCTGCTTCATCCAGATATCCAGAGTGTCCAAACACCTCCATTACTATGCTGTATGTGACCTTGTCAGGTTCAAATCCAGCATTCTGCATGTCACGATAAAGCTTTAATGCACTCTCATAATTCCTTGCCTTTGCTTGTAAAGCAATCATGATGTTGTAGGTGACTAGATTTGGAACACAACCCTGATCAACCATCTCACAAAACAGCCTGTGGGCAGCAGGTAAGTGCCCAGCCTTTCCAAGGCAATTGATTATCACACTATAAGTGAATGTATCAGGAGAAAGGCCAACTGCTTGCATTCTTTGGTACAAGTCCATAGCAACATCAAGAAACCCAGCTTTGGCATGGATATCAATAAGAGTACAATACGTGACACGATCAGGTTCACAACCTGCTTCCTGCATTTGATTGAACACATTGATAGCTTCATTCAAGTAGTTTGCTCGTCCATAACTATGAATAAGACGATTGTATGTCACAACATTTGGCTGGCATCCATCCTTCACCATCTGATCAAGTAATCTATTTATTACGCCAAACTGCTTTGCACGACCAAGGATACCCACCATGGTGGTGTATGTATGACCATCATGCTTGAATCTAGCCTGCCGTTTTAACCAATAAAAAAACCCAAGAGCAACTGTGTGATCTTGTATTTGCTTTAGAACTTGGTTCGCTTGATATGCATCCACTGAAAAGTTGAGATTTTCAAGAGCCTGTTCAGCAGCAGGGCCCCACTTCAGCTGTCGCAGTATCTGGGATACACTTTCCACGACATGCCCAGTGCCACCTAAAGGTCTGGTCATAGGAACAACTCCTGTTGGCACTTTCATGTCTCTAAAGGATTTTTTGAAAACTTCTGTGACAGAATCTGAAGCCTTTGCATCTGAAGGTAGTACATTGGAATTAAAATTTGAAATGAAGCGATGAGAATGAGCTTTAACTCTCTGTGGTATAGGCTTCCTCTTATCATAAGTATTTGCAGAATTACTATGAGTTTCTGATGAATCCACTGGTGCAGCATTTGAAACTCGCTTGTGACCTCTAACAAAATTGGATTTGCTACCTCTATCTTTTGTACCATGGTAGCCAACTGTTGATTTTGCCCCCACTGCTATTTCAGATGACGGTTTAGGACAGACTTTGGCAAAGTTCTCTCTTTTGACAGGTTTGACAGCTGGAGGTTTTATATTTGAAAGTGGCCTCGTCGATTCAACCACACAGTGTTTAGGTGAGTTTAATATTACACCCCCATCTGATAAAGGAAGCTTATAATTCATCAGATCAGAGTGTTAAATTGTCCAATACCAGCCCAAGGAAAAATAAAAGCCTAACAATGTGTGGTTGCAATTGTGTGGTTTAATGTGTGGTTGCAATTGTGTGGTTTAATGTGTGGTTGTAATTGTGTGGTTTAATGTGTGGTTGTAATTGTGTGGTTTAATATGTGGTTGTAATTGTGTGGTTTAATGTGTGGTTGTAGTTGTGTGGTTTAATGTGTGGTTGTAGTTGTGTGGTTTAATGTGTGGTTGTAGTTGTGTGATTTAAATGTGTGGTTGTTATTAAACAACAATGGGTGGTTGTAATTTATTTAGATTTTATATTTGTGTGGCTTGTGTTTGTCTTGGTATTGTATAAATACCCCCCTCCCTTGCATTTGTAAATCATCAAGTAGTAAGCTTCAATAAGCAATAAAAGTTCTAAGTTTTCCTAAAGAGTTCTTCTCTAAAGAGTGTAGTCTAGAGTGAAGTGTGAGCATTTGTGAGTTTTCCTAAAATCTAAACTTTCTTCTTTGAGTGGTAAAATTAGAGTTATCTACTCTAAGCTTTTCTCAACAATTGGTATCAGAGCCATTGGTTCGTGGTCCTTATTCCGCTGCAGTGAAAGTGTTGGTTCTTAGTATGCTCTGTGGTTGCAGTATTGTCTGATCTTCCACATCAGAAAAGAATTATTCTTGTTGCTGGAAATAAAGTGTGGTAGTGTGAAAGTGTCTAGGGAAGTTCTGGCTAGGAAAGACTTGGTATTTAAGTGTGTCTATCAGTGACCCACCTCTCTTTCCTGGGAACCTACCTGGTGCACTATTCACGGGCTACGGCACTGTTCCAGTATACGGTCACTATTCACAGATACGGTTACTATTCATACGTGTGGTTGTATACTTTTGCAGTAATTGTTAACGTATACTGGATTTGTTCTAGTGTACGACATACGTACAATACTGTTCACGTATACGGTACTATTCACGGTGAAATAGTTATTCAGGTACTATTTTTGGTTTGAGCGTTCTTGAGTTGTGAGGAGTTTGTACTCTACAAGTTTGTGTCTCAAAATCAAGCTTGTTCGGTATTGTTAGTCTTGCCGACACGATGGGTGATCTTCAAGTAGTTGGAGGAATCAAGAAGCTCAATCACAAAAATTACAACACGTGGAAGACGTGTATGATGTCTTACCTACAAGGTCAAGACCTTTGGGAAGTCGTTGGTGGTAGTGAAGTTACGAAGCCCGAGCAAGAAGATGCTCAAGGAACCTTGCGCAAATGGAAGATTAAAGTGGGTAAAGCCATGTTTGCCCTTAAGACCACAGTTGAAGAAGAAATGTTGGAACACATACAAAAGCTAGAAACGCCAAAAGAAGCGTGGGATACTTTAGATGCACTCTTTTCGAGAAAGAATGACACAAGACTTCAACTTCTTGAGAATGAATTGTTATCAGTTGCACAACGAGATATACCGATTGCTCAATACTTTCACAAGGTAAAAACGTTATGCCGTGAAATTTCTGATTTAGATCCTACAGCTGCTATTGGAGATACCAGGGTAAAAAGAATAATTATCCATGGTTTGAGGCCCGAATATCGCAGCTTCGTTGCCGCTATACAAGGATGGCCAACTCAACCATCACTTGTAGAGTTTGAAAATTTGCTTGTTGGTCAAGAATCTATGGCCAAGCAAATGGGAGGGGTCTCGTTGAAAAGTGAAGAGGAAGCACTCTACACCAACAAAAGCAAAGGCAAATTCAAACAGCACGTCGGTGGTGGATCTAAAAAGTATGGTGACAAGACAAAAAGTCATCAAGGAGAAGGGAGCTCTCGTCCAGGGGGAGCTTCAAAGAATCGTAGCAACAATAAAAGATTTGAAGGTAACTGTTACAACTGTGACAAGAAAGGTCACATGGCAAAAGATTGTTGGTTTAACAAAAGGCCCGCTGAGAGCAATGCTGCTACTTCTAGTACAAAGGAGAAAAGCGAAGATGATTGGGACGCTGAAGCATTTTTTGCTATGGAAGAGGAAGAGTTAGCTCTCACAGTAACAACGGCTGACCGAATTGACTATGAGAATGACTGGATTGTCGATTCAGGTTGCTCAAATCACATGACAGGCGATAAACAGAAGTTGCAGAACCTGTCAGAATACAAGGGAAATCGCATTGTTGTGACAGCTGATAATTCAAGATTACCGATTACTCACATCGGTAAGACGGTAGTAGCACCTCGATATAGTCATAATCAGGTACCACTACAAGATGTTTACCATGTCCAAGGCATGAAGAAAAATTTGCTTTCAGTGGCACAATTAACATCGTCAGGTCACCATATTCTGTTTGGTCCAAGGGATGTGAAGGTATATCGTGATCTCAAAATCTCAGGACAGCCGATGATGGAAGGACGACGTCTGGAGTCAGTCTACGTGATGTCAGCAGAGTCAGCATATGTAGACAAGACAAGAAGGAGCGATACAGCAGATTTATGGCACATGCGGTTAGGTCATGTTAGTTATTCCAAGCTAAGTATGATGATGAAGAAGTCGATGCTTAAGGGACTTCCTCAGCTTGACATAAGAACAGACACAGTCTGTGCAGGATGCCAATATGGTAAAGCACATCAATTGCCATACGAAGAGTCAAAGTTTAAAGCAAAAGAACCATTAGAGTTAGTTCACTCTGATGTATTTGGGCCCGTTAAGCAACCATCAATTAGTGGAATGCGGTACATGGTGACGTTTATTGATGATTTCTCCAGGTATGTGTGGGTTTTCTTTATGAAAGAAAAGTCTGACACTTTCTCAAAGTTTAAAGAGTTCAAAGAGATAGTTGAAGGAGAAGTGGAAAAGAAGATATGTTGCTTGCGCACAGACAATGGAGGAGAATATAGCTCAGGCGAATTCTCTCAATACCTACGAGAATGCAACATACGTCATCAGTATACTTGTGTCAATACACCACAACAGAATGGTGTAGCAGAGAGAAAGAATCGGCATCTTGCAGAAATTTGTCGGAGTATGCTGCATGCAAAGAATGTACCCGGAAGATTTTGGGCCGAAGCTATGAGAACCGCAGCCCATGTGATCAACAAACTTCCTCAACCAAGGTTAGAGTTTGTTTCCCCCTTTGAGAAATTGTGGAAAATGAAACCTTCAGTCAGCTACTTTCGAGTATTTGGTTGTGTATGTTATGTATTTGTTCCTGATCATTTACGTAGCAAGTTTGATAAGAAAGCAACTAGGTGTATCTTTGTGGGATACGACAACCAAAGGAAAGGATGGAAATGTTGTGATCCTACGAGTGGAAGATGTTACACTTCACGCAATGTGGTATTCGATGAAGCATCTTCTTGGTGGTCCTCGGAAAAGGAGGTGTTGTCAGATTCAAAAGAATTTGAAGACATGTTACAACAGAAAATGGGAGAGTATATTGTCCAACTTCAATCAACTTCAGATGAAGTAGAAGACCTATGTGATGATAACGATGACGAGCAAGTGTTAGTCCAGAGTCCTTGGCAAACTGGTGTGTATCAACCAGATGTTAGATCGAGTGAAGTGGAAGAACCATCTCCACAATCACAAATCCGAAGGACAACAAGAGCACGGAAGCCAAATCCCAAATATGCTAATGCAGCCATAGTGGAAGAACCAATTGCAACAGAACCTGAGACGTTTGAAGAAGCATCACAGAGTTCTGAGTGGATTATGGCTATGAAAGAAGAGATCACTGCGCTTGAGCAGAATCAGACTTGGGATCTAGTGCCAAAACCAAGAGATGTGAAACCCATATCCTGCAAGTGGGTTTACAAGATAAAACATCGTCCAGATGGGTCGATTGAAAGGTACAAGGCACGGTTGGTGGCTCGTGGTTTCTCTCAGAAGTATGAGCTAGACTATGATGAAACGTTTAGTCCGGTGGCAAGACTTACAACCGTACGAGTCCTACTTGCCCTTGCAGCCAACAAAGACTGGAACTTGTGGCAGATGGATGTGAAGAATGCATTCCTTCATGGAGAGCTAGATCGGGAAATCTACATGATTCAACCATTGGGATTTCAAAACCAAAATCATCCTGAGCATGTGTGTAAACTGCGAAAGGCACTTTACGGATTGAAACAAGCACCTAGAGCATGGTATGGTAAGATTGCTGAATTTTTAACTCATAGTGGTTATTCAGTGACACCTGCAGATTCCAGCTTGTTTGTCAAAGCTAATGGAGGAAAGCTAGCTATCGTATTGATATATGTGGATGATTTAATCATAACTGGTGATTATGAGGCAGAAATTCTTCAAACCAAGGAGAATTTATCAGTTCGTTTCCAAATGAAAGAACTTGGACAACTCAAGCACTTTCTTGGTCTAGAGGTTGATCACAGACAAGAAGGAATATTTCTCTGTCAACAAAAATATTCTAAAGATTTGCTAAAAAGGTTTGGAATGCTCGAGAGCAAGCCAATTTCAACACCGATGGAACCAAATGGCAAGATGTGTGCACTTGAAGGCAAAGACTTGGAAGATGCAACTATGTATCGACAATTGGTAGGTAGCCTGATCTACTTAACCTTGACTCGACCTGACATTTCTTATACAGTTGGTGTGATGAGTCGGTATATGCAAAATCCGAAGAAGCCTCATTTAGAAGCAGTTCGACGAATACTGAGATATGTGAAAAGTACAATAGATTATGGTCTTTTGTACAAGAAAGGTGAAAACTGTAAGTTAGTTGGTTATTGTGATGCTGACTATGCAGGAGATCATGACACCAGGAGATCAACAACTGGGTACATGTTTAAACTTGGTTCTGGAACAATTTCTTGGTGCAGTAAGAGACAACCAACGGTATCATTGTCAACTACCGAAGCTGAGTATCGAGCAGCAGCAATGGCAGCTCAAGAGTGTACGTGGCTGATACAACTAATGAGTGATCTACATCAACCAGTAGATTATGCAGTTCCGTTGTATTGCGACAACCAGTCAGCAATTCGTTTGGCAGAAAATCCAGTCTTTCACGCAAGAACCAAACATATAGAAGTGCATTATCACTTTATCAGAGAAAAGGTTCTACAAGAAGAGATTGAAATGAAGCAGATCAAGACAGATGATCAAATGGCAGATTTATTCACAAAAGGTTTGAGTATCAACAAATTTGAAATGTTTCGTCGTCAACTCAACATGGTGCAAAGAGGAAGAGCTGGTATTGAGGGGGAGTGTTAAATTGTCCAATACCAGCCCAAGGAAAAATAAAAGCCTAACAATGTGTGGTTGCAATTGTGTGGTTTAATGTGTGGTTGCAATTGTGTGGTTTAATGTGTGGTTGTAATTGTGTGGTTTAATGTGTGGTTGTAATTGTGTGGTTTAATATGTGGTTGTAATTGTGTGGTTTAATGTGTGGTTGTAGTTGTGTGGTTTAATGTGTGGTTGTAGTTGTGTGGTTTAATGTGTGGTTGTAGTTGTGTGATTTAAATGTGTGGTTGTTATTAAACAACAATGGGTGGTTGTAATTTATTTAGATTTTATATTTGTGTGGCTTGTGTTTGTCTTGGTATTGTATAAATACCCCCCTCCCTTGCATTTGTAAATCATCAAGTAGTAAGCTTCAATAAGCAATAAAAGTTCTAAGTTTTCCTAAAGAGTTCTTCTCTAAAGAGTGTAGTCTAGAGTGAAGTGTGAGCATTTGTGAGTTTTCCTAAAATCTAAACTTTCTTCTTTGAGTGGTAAAATTAGAGTTATCTACTCTAAGCTTTTCTCAACACAGAGAAGAATGACACAGCTGCAATGCCAACTTTAATAAATTGGTCAGAAATGGGAGCTGATGCATGTCCATCATGTTGATCAGCATCTGCACTGCCAGCATAATTTACACTGCTAGATCTACGCGAAGGAATAGAATTAGAGACAAGTTGTGGTGCTCTCTCAGCTTCATGAGAAACAACAGCTTTGGATGTAGTCCCCAATGTCAGGGCTCCCATAGCTGAGGATTTGGACAGAACTTCATTTCTTATGTTCTGGCTTCTCGAAACACAGGACTCATCTTCAGGGCATGAGCATGAAGAATTTCCGTCTGCAGCACTACATCGTGATCCATTAAATAAAAATGACCTCGCACTGCTGGAGAGGTTACCAATTTGCTTTGCTCGTAACATGATCTGCACAAACTAGAAAATTTTCAAGGAAGAGAAAAAGTTTAATACCACATATATGAATCAATAAGAAAAACATCTGCAACACAAAGACATGGAACTTAAACACACCAAAGGCAAAAGGGATAATCTACATCCTTGCTATAAAAAATGAGAATCAAGGATAACAATACATGCCACCAGATGCCAACTAATTATATTTTGAGACAGAAGAATATCATATGTAAATTCTACTTCAAGCAATGCCCTTCATATCTTCATTAACAGCTGGAAAACCAATAGAACATAGTATACATCACAGATGATGAGATTTAATTACAATTCCATAGAAACAGTTCAAAATCCACTGAAAACCAAATAGACAGTGCTCTACCTTGAAAAACTCCAAAAGCAGTAGAAAAGTAAAATGAAATGCTCCAATCAATGAAAAATAGGAAAATTTCTTGAATGAGATCTCAAAATTATATAATTTGACAGTCCTTTCCCTTCTTTCATCAGGCAACTATCCATGCATTTCAGCTTCATACTAAGGAAAGGTACACTCCAAATGCCAACAAAATCACAGTCACCAGCAAATAGACCAATCAAGTACTGCAAATGACTTCAATTAACAGCAAACTGCTCTCTTTTGCACAACAGATCAATAAGAATAACAGAAAACAGCCAACCTCAACACCCCCTTAGTATAGCAGTCTTATTCCAGGTGCTTTCTATTCCTTTGAGTAATCTCCTAATGCCTTTTACACATCAAGTTTCTTTTTCTTTTTTCTTTTTTCTTTTTTTCTTTTTACCCCAAAAATACCCACTTTAAATCCAAAATACATTTACCACAATATAATGAAAACAAAGGCATAAAAGAATTTCAATTGCCTCCACATCTGAAAATGAACCAGCAAAGCCTATGTATTTAATCATCAAAATAAAAAAAAAGAATAAAATACCCATTAGTCAAAAAAAATGGTGGAATATAAAAGCATAACAGCTAAAACCCAGTAAACAAACAGATTAATATAATGCAAAAAAAAAAAAAAAAAAAAAGATCATGGTTTATGGGAAGAGGAGTACCTGAAAAAGGAGTTAAAACTTCTGGGTCTGTTCCAGAGAGAAGGAAAGTGAAAGTGAAAATCTTTTTAAAGAAATGGGAACTCTTTATATAAAAAAAAAAAAAAAAATTTAGACAGAGAAACAGAGGCGGCTCTCTTCTTTCCTTTCTCTATGTTGTCAACCCTGGTTTTTTCCAAGCAAGTTGGGAGAGGCTGTGATGGTAGTTGTGTATCACAGCATCTGTCCCTTTTTTTTGGTTCTTTTGACCTGCTTTGCTTTTTTACCACGGAAAAAAATTCGCCATCTAAATTTTTTTTAATTTTTTTTTGTTTAGATTTGACTTTGAGTGGGTCCGGAACAATCTACGGATTCAAATTACTTTTCATTTTATATTAAATTTTATTTTTATTTTTTATATATTTTTATAATTAAATTTTTAAAAATATTATTATTTTAATATATATATATAAACAATAATTTAAATCGGGTCGGATCGGATCGGATTATAAATATTTTTATTCAAGCTCGATCTAATACAGGTCGGATGGATTGACCGACCTATGAACAGATCTAATTTGAAGTCAATTTTATTTTATAAAAATGGATTTTTTATGGAAAAAATAAGATTATTGTTGAAAATGGTATATAAATCTAAAAAACTGAGATTAAGTGAAAGTCAAAAAATTTAAAATTTATTTGATTGTTACTTTTATTTACTTTCAAAAAAATGTAACATTTGGATATAAAGATTAATAGTAATATTTTTTCAATAATTAAATTTTGAATTTATCATGGAGAACAAAGATCATTATCACCTGTATTACGCACGAATACTCTTGGTTTATTCATTATTTAATATACAATTATATATTTTATAAATAAAAATTAATTACATTAATATGAAATTTTTTTATATGCAAATTTTAATTTATCTCAAATATAATAGTGTTTTTATAATTAAAAAGAAAAATAAAAAAATAATACTACTATTTTTTTTTAAAATTGTGTTTCCTTTTACAAAATATACTATTTTATTAGATTGATTAAGTCATCAAATACGACACAATTGGGCGACTTAGCAATTAATAAAATTCTTTGCCAATATGAAATTTGTATTGCTCTTAGTAAAATTCTATTTTATTAGGCAAATTAAGTCATCAAATATGAGGTTCAACTTTTTTCATTTAAGTAATTTTCTTTTAGCTTTAATTGAATAAGTCCCCCGCGGATGGTCAAAAGTTTCCCTTTTTTTATTTAGGTAAATTCATCCAAAATCACTGAACTTTCACCCATTTTTTCAATTAAGTCACCAGACTTTAATTAAGGTTACCAAATTTTAATTTGTGTACCAAATTTAGTCATCCTAATAGAATTCGTCCAAATAAATTATAATAAAATGACATGACAATAAGCTTTTTTATAACCTAAGCTTTTAAGTAAGCTTTTTTCTTTTATTATTTTATCCCTCGCAATTATGTAGTTTTTGAGATTAGTATTATTATCAAACTTAAAACCTAATTTCCTTCGTTTTCTCATCTTTTTCTCTTTAAGCTGTCAAACCTCTCTCTCCATTCTCTTTCTATTATTAATAACTTTGATCGGCTATTAATCAACGTATATTTTTTAGAGGACGAATAGAAAGAGTGTGAAAATAAAAATATCGAGAGACAAAAGGAAGAGGGGAATGAAGAGAAAGGAAATAAAAATAAATGACATGGACTTTGAGGTGATGTGGCTGCCATGTCATTTTTATAACTTTTTTGAATGAATTCTAATAAGGTGACTAGATTTGATACATAAATTAAATATCAGTGATCTTATTATGACAAATTAATGTTTAGTAGCTTAGATGGAAATTGAGTAAAAGTTCAGTGACCTTAGGTCTAATTTACTCCGTATATTTTATAAAGTCAGATCAGAATCAAGAGCGAAGACTCTGGAAATCAAATGGTAATGATCCTGAGGTTGTAATTAAAGACGCGTGGGCGAAGAGCATTGGAATACTACACCTTAATATTTTGTCGACGTGGAAGTAAAAAACGTCTCAATTACGGCTAAAATAAAATAAAAGAAAAGAAAATAATGATAATAATAATTGCGAAAATCGTGGAAAGTTTCTTTTCTTGGTGCAGAAGCAAAAGCAGGGTGCAGGATCCTTGGGGAGTTGGATAAATCTGATTATATAATATTGCGAAACTTATAATATAAAAAATAATTAAAATTTATGTAATATAAATTATTAAAATATTAAAATTTATAATAAATTTATAATATTTTAAATATAATTATGATAAAAAATAATATGAAACACAAATATATAAATTATCATACTTAAAATAATTTATATATTCATATCATATTTTTATTATTTTTTTATGTCTTAATCATATGTTAGATATTATATATTTATATATATTTTAATATTTTAATAATTTATTTTATATAAATTTTAATATATTTTATTTTGTATATTCATATTATATTTTTATTATTTTATTAACGAATATCCTTAACATATTCTTTAAAATTAATTAATATATTATTTATTATAAAAATATTATATTAAATATAAAAATTAATAAATTTATTTATTATTTTTAATATATTGAATAAAAATATTATTTATATATAATAATTTAAAAATATATATTTTTTAACAAAATCCCTTTTTACACGTGCTTCTCAAGAAAAGTCCATACATTTCATTATAATAAACAATTTATTTATTCCTTTTTTTATGAGAATTTATATTCCTATTTAATTTAATTATTAATGTGAAAAAGACAAAAGTCTACCGTCGATTATCAAAAGTAGATTATGGGCTTTAATGGGCTGAATAGAGCCTTGGTCCCCGCCCCATCAGGCCATCACCATGAATTGTTGCAAAAAAAAAAAATAATTAGGGTTCGTTTATTTTGTAAAATAATAATTTTTTTAAAAATTATGTTTGTTTTTTAAAAAATAACTTAATGATCAAAAATGAAATTTAGATTAATGAAAAATTAATTAATTTATAAAACTTTTATTTTATTGCCGAGAAGATGTAAAGACTGTAAATATCAATGATACTATTATTACTAGTTTTTTTTTATTTTTTAAGAATAAAAAAGTACAAAACACATTTTGATAAATATTACTTTTGAAGGATTACTATAAATAAAATGTGTAATTATTTTAGATAACAAATACATGGCTTTTATTTTTTTTATAAACTAATTGTTGTATAATTGGTGTTACACTTTAATTGTTTATCCATTTTTAATAAATCATGACCTTGTTTTAATTTTAACTTTATAACAATTTTTCAAGAAAACAGAAACAAATAATAAAAATATCAATAAAAGCATAATTCAATCCAAAAAATTTTGGATTCGATATATCAATTTAATTTATTTGAGGAAGGGAATCTTTAGGGAGAAAAAAAATAAAGGTACAAGTATATCTAGTAATTTTTTATGTAACACGAATACAATACAATTAATAAAAAAAAAATAATGTAATACACACGATTAATTTGATATGTTTAATACACATTATATTCGTATTTAAAATTTTGATACATTTAATAATTTATAATTTTATATCATATTCATGCTTTCATATTTATACAATTTTCATAAAAAAAAAAAAAAAAACATAAAATATAATACATATACACAAATTATTAAATCTAAATACGAGTCCCACTTCAAGCCGGGCGTAGGGTTTATTACGCCCTTTTCAAATTAAAAAGAGAGGCTCAAAAAGCTTTGTAATCGCTGCTTTTAAGCTTTTATTTTATTATTCCAAGGAGTGGAGTAGGGACTGAAAAAGCTTCGTTGCAATCTAGATTTGATAATTTTTAGACGATAAGAAAATATGATACATGAATGATACGTTTTAATCATGTATGATTTTATATATTCGTATTGATATGTTTAAGACACGACAAATTTCGTGTCATAAACGTGTTAACGTGTAGACACATATCTATTAATATATTTAAAATATGATAATTTAACGTGTATTAAACGTGATACGTCTAAATTAACACGTTTAACACTTGTATATATAAAACATATTTAATTTTTAATATAACATATATAATTATAAACATTATTTTAAACTTTTAATTATGATACTTATTTAATATATAGTTAAATAAAAACTATTTTAAGTATTTAATTTAATATAATTCATACTCATTTTAGTTAGTAATAATAGTATGATTGTTAAGGAAAATGAAAAATAAAGCAAACTTAATCTCTCTATAATATCCAATATCTTTAGAACAAAAATAATTTAATTAGTATAAATATCATTATAAGATAATAATATATTATGACCTTATTAATTAATTAAATTATGATTAAAAAATAATTACTTAAAAAAGAATTTATGAATTTAGAGTGTGAATTATGAATAAACTAATTAAGCTTTGGCTTATCATGGAAGAAAAGCTAACAATTAATAGTAATACAAGTATCATATTTTGAATCTTATATTAACAAGTTTTAATTTTTTTAATTTTTTAATTTTTTATTTATTTCCCTTTCTTATATAAAAGTTAGTAGTATTATTGTTAGCATGATTATAGCTCATTAGTTAATACTTACTAGTTAATACTTAATAGTATAATTTTTAAAGCAACTTTTAAACATATTAGCCAAGAGCCATGTGATCTGTTGGTAGAGTGTTGGACTATTAGTTTCAGTGATTAGGGATCAAACCTTGGTAACCTCAAATATATATATAAAAAAAAAACTTTTAGGCATATAACATCTGTCTTAAAAAAATAGATTAAAATTTAAATTAAGATTTTTCATATACTCAATATAATTTTAATCTATAATTTTCTTTTTAATTTTTAATTACTGTTATACGTGTCGTATAAATTAATTTAAATTGTGTTGTCATTACGGGTGTAAATGAACCAAATATTCGTTGAACTGGTCGTGAATAAGCTTAATATGACTCGTTTATGTTTGTTTATTAAGTTAAACAAACGAACTTGAACAAGATTTTAAGACTCGTTTAATAAACGAACATAGTTCAAACACTAGTAAGCTCGACTCGTTTATGTTTGTTTATTTAATCGTGTTAGTCGTGTCGTGTCACAATTTGTCAGATTTATTGCAAACCATCATCCAACGTAATGGATGAACTCAAGTGAAAAAGCTGTGTTTTAGCAATCTAAGGGCTAGTTTAGTATTTTTGTTGGAAAAAAAATTGAGTTGAAAAAAAATTGGGTTAAAAAAATGTGTTTAAAAAGTATAGTGAAAAATGTTATTTAAGAATTTTTAAGTGTTTGGTATTGTTGTGAGGAATTGAAATGTCAAAAAATATGTTTAAAATAATAAACGTTTATAGATGTGAGGATAATAAAGATATTTTACCCCAAAACTAGCTTTCAAACCGTAAAAATTTTATTTTTTTTAACTTTTTAGTTTGGGTTGTCAAAACTTTTAACCGCAAAAGTAAAAAAAAAAAATTATCCGTTTAGTTTTGAGACTGAGGTGAAACGCAACTTTTGATCTCAAAAATTATGGCAACAATAATGCTAAATATGACCAAATTATAATCCTAACGAGGTTTAAATGTATAGTTGTATGCAATTTTTTTATTTAATATATTTTTTTTGTATAAAAAAATTACAGCTTAAAGATAGAAAAATGGATCACATATACTAAAATCCAAACCCCAAATTTATTAAAAGTCTTTTTATCTCTTTTTCTTACTTTTCTTTTAAAAACACTTGGGCTTAATTGGCTTCCGGCCTTTGTTGGGCTTAATGGACCGCCGTTACCAACTACCAAGTAATCACAGCCCACTTATTTTTTCCATTCCATTCCCTTCTCTATCTTTTTTTTTTTTTTCTCTATTCCCTAGATGCAAAAAAAATAACTCACAAAGGCTTAATTGGCTGATAACCAATTGGGACTTAATTGATTGAAAATAATAAAATAACTCAATTTTAATATTGTGTTATAAATTTTACATTGAAAAAAATAATTTAATTTCTCAACTGTTATTTCTTTTTTGTTCAAATCACGTCATAATTTTCTAATAATACCGATTATGATAATTTTTTTTTTTTGATATTGGAGAATAGGATATTTTAAATCCAAATATTTAAATAAGAAGATATATATATATATATATAAATCTGTTTAAGGATCAAGTTATCAGTATAAGCTCGAAAATCCGTTTGATATTTAAGAGAGTTTGATCAAAAATATTAGATCCGAAAAATAAGTTTGGACAAAAAAAACTTTGGACATGATATTTTTGTCCAAGCCCGCTTGGCTCGCTTTACTATTTCTAGTATTAATTTTTAAGATGATCGATCATTTTTAAGAGAGATTGATTATTCTGTGTATAAATTTGGGCAAGTTTGTGCGAGCTTGGATAGTGTGTTTATTTTGCTGGATTTGGGCAGAATTTTCTATCCATATTTCGAGTTGGATCAAGTCTGGATAAACACAATCCTTGTTAATATATAGTCTAAACCCGACCCGACTCATAGATAAGTCTACATATATACCAACCAACTATTTAAATAAGAAGACATATATACAAATTATGATATGATTTTGAACCTAAGAGTTAATTTAGTTGATTCATATAATCATTTTAAAAAAATGAAATTTAATATATATAAATTCAAAATCCTAACATTTTCGATCTTTTTATTTATTCCCGACCTCTTTTATATAAGAAAAACTAAAATATTAAATAAAAATCCTCGTACTTTCTCGAATCTCTCAAGTGAGTCCTTATAGTTGAATTGAACCTTTATTTACATGAAACCAGTTAAAATCCGTTACTTTTGGTACATGAATGTCTATGTAACCGTTATCTTTGGTGTTTACATGGCACATAAATGGTAAAATAAGATTTATGTAGATATTTATGTGGTAAACATCAACTCAGCATGAAATTTCATTTTTACTCCAATTATAGCGGATGATATGATAAAGATAATGGTCATGCAAAAACTGATATGATGAAAATAGCAAACTTTAACCGGTTTTCATTGAAAATAAGAGTTTTTTTTTGGTCATAAAATGAGGCTGTCATGAAAACCTCTAAAATAAAATTTTGAATAAATAAAAACGATGCTTTAAAAGCTTAATGCAAGGTTGAAAAAAAACTAAATCAGAGCCTCAGAGGTTAAAGAGGTGAGATCTTTTTTCATCGTTTTGAACGATTAAATTAATCGATTTAATTAAAATAAATTTAAATATTAAATATAATAAATATTTAATAAAAACATATTTGATTAAATGATAAGGTTTTTAATATAAAATTAAAAAAATTAAATGTTCAAATCTCTTCCTTTTTAAAAAATTTAAAGAAAAATAAAAAATAAACCTAAAATCAATTTTCTATCGATTTTATTCAATTTTTTTTACTAATTCACAAATATTCAATTTTAAAATATATATCAAATCGAGCAAACATTCTATTTTTAATTAAATTGATTTAACACACTATCAATCCGATCCGATTTTTTCGCATTGACTCCATGGATACAATAAAAAGATTCATAAAAATATAAAAACTTTTTAATACTAGTACTATTCTAAGATCAAATTAAAAAAAAAAATAAATGGGCTAAAGTGGTAGTAGGGCCAAAAATATCAATGTCTTACCTTTTTATTTTTATTTTTTATATATATTTATATCAATGCCATACCATATCTCCAAAATTTCAAGTAGTTAGCAGCACGTTAGTCGGGTAGGCCCCACCCTGAGATATCATTATATATTACTATTCATTTTCTTTTATTTTCTAACCGTCAGATCTTCCTTTCCACGTTTCACACTCTCCTTTTCCATTACCTTCCTTCAATCCCCAACCAAACAAAAAACGAAATCGAAATCAAAATCAAAATCAAAATCATGGGCGCCGATTATTACAATATTCTTAAAGTGAACCGCCACGCCACCGACGACGATCTCAAAAAGTCTTACAAACGGCTGGCCATGATTTGGCACCCCGACAAGAACCCTTCCCACAAACGACCCGAAGCCGAAGCCAAGTTCAAGCTTATTTCCGAAGCTTACGATGTTTTATCCGACCCGCAGAAACGACAGATCTACGATCTTTACGGCGAGGAGGCTCTTAAATCTGGACAATTCCCGCCTTCTTCTTCTCCTAACCAATCTTACGCTTCCACTTCGGCGTCGTATCATCGCAGAGCTGGCAATTACTACAATAATAATAATAATCAGAGGCAGCAGCAACCTAATACGGGTTCTTTCCGGTTTAATCCGAGGGACGCGGATGATATATACAAGGAGCTGTTTGGGGCGGAAGCGAATGGTGGAAGGGGAAATAGAGGGTTTAGCGAAGGGTATTTTAGGAATAATACTGGTTTCGGGAGTAGTAGCAGTAGTAGTAATGGAGAAATGAGGAAAGCGGCTGCTGTGGAGAATGTGTTGCCTTGTAGCCTGGAAGAGCTTTATAAAGGTGCCAAGAAGAAAATGAGGATTTCTAGGAATGTTTTTGACCCTTCCACCTCAGGGTAAGCTAAGCTCCTTTTTTAAAAAAAAAAAAAAATAAATATATAATTCCTTTAATTTTATAAATCATGGCTAAACTAAAATGAGATTAGAGTATTGATACTTATGGTATGATTTTTTTTGATTGGGATTTATGTTCTTGAAAAGATGAGAATTTTGTTTGTTTGATAGTGAAATGTTTGTTCGGGTAGAAACGACCCGTTTGTTGGTCGATAGGCAGGCAATGCTATATCTTTAGTTGCTTCTTGTAAAGCTGCAATTGATTTATTTTTATTAGAGTTGAGCTACATTCTATTTGGCATCCAATGCTAGGGTTGTGAGACTGAAGAGGATAATTTGTTGGTACGATTGCTTTTTCTTTGGATTAAATTTCTTGTTCTATAAGATGGTTTTATTTATGGTCAGATAATCTTCTTAGAAAATATTTCGAAGTGTTCACTATGAATACCGGTCAACTGAATCCATTTCACTTCTTACTTAAATCAATGCTGTTGGGAGTCATTGCCTTGCATGGTTGACTCGAGGAAGGAAAGGTCTTCTTCTGTTTTCTTGGTGACCATAAGAAGTATCAAACTATGTTTTTGTGAGATGTGAGATTAGCACTTGGCATGCAGAGGTTATTGAATTTGTTAGGCATTGTCACTTTGGGTATTGCGGGGTGGTTAAAGATCTTAAGTTCAAATATTACTGCCCTACTACTGTACAGAATAAGTGAATTCCTGTTAAGGGTCATCAAAGATTAGAACTTCAAAGCTTCGAGCTCCTCTGTTTTGCCATAATGGCCTTGACAGATATAAGTTGTTATTGAGGATGCCTGTTTGGGAATAAAGAAGAAGCTTTATTAGTGAACCTAGTGATTTAAGTCACCTGAATCTCCTCAACAAACTCACTTTTTAATTCCTGTAAGGTACTTGTCTCTTCTAGACCTTAAGATGCAATTGCAAGGACATTTTGGTCTCTAAAGTAAAGTTTCTTGGAGTTGAATAATTGTGTTTCATTTTCAGCAAGGAGAATATCAGGGATAAGAATGGTTTTGATGAGGTAAACAACCGTTACACACACCCTGAACCGTTCCATCTTTAAATCCATCAACCCCCCCCCCCCCCCTGCAGTGGAAGAAAAGGAAAAAAACTCACCCACCTCTTCTTGTTTGTGGATTATGAGAACATGTCTCATTGCCCTTTTGGGCTATGTTGCTCCGACTCCTCATTTTTCTTGAAGTACCTGTGTCCGACACCCGTATCCGACGCATATCCGGACATGGGTATGGGGATATGATCCTCCAAGGACTCTCCAAATACATTGAAATCTTGGAAAAAATTGAACATACCCGTGTCGGACACATATCCGTGTCCGACACTCACACCCAAGTCCGAGTAACATAGCTTTTGGGTTGGCATAGATAATGGTTTTTGTATTCACTTTTGCAGTTGGTTTGAGGTGGGATCATTTCATTTGTTTTAGATGTATGGGTAGGTTTTAAAACAGGATTACCCAAACCAAAGACGACCTTGTTTGCTCCTGAAGTAATTTGCAAATGTAAGGAGTGAATGCTACTTTAAATTTAATTTTCTAAAGTGCCTAATGAAGCTAAGAATACTCTTTGCTCTTATGAGTTATGGATGAAGTACCAGTAACCCCCCAACCCCCAGGTCTTTTCCCTCTCAGAACCCCCACAAAAATGGTATTATCTAGTATCTACTTACATTGGGACAGTCTTTGGTCATGCTGCATACTGGTTATTGTCTCTTGCGTATTCCCTTTTGGAATCTTGGGCATTAGAGCAACAACATATTCTCCCAACTTGGACATTAAAATCCATTTCAGTGAGTTGTTATTTTGCCATTTTAACTAAAGGCCTTCCACACATATTAGAAGTTGATTAGGACAGTACTATTTCTTCCTTTACCAAAACGTGTTATTTGGCACTAATTAGTAGTTATTCTCTTATAATATATCATAGACTTAGATGATCTGTTGTATAGTATATTACATCTTAAGTTGTACTTTTATTAGACAGCTAAGGAAAACAAACAGAAATGATGGAAAAGAAAATAAAAAGCCCAAGAATGTTTGCAGAAGATCAACATAATTGAAGATGAGCAAGAGATTTATGTTTAGTTTTACTTGTCTTCATGAGGTGGGTTCAGGGATTGAGCATATTAGAAAATTTCTAGTGTCTATGTTTCCCTCTTTTTCACTACGAAGCTTAGTGATATTCATCTCCTTGATTTTCTTTTGTGGTCTACTACACCAGTATATGCATGGAAGCAGGAGCTCCTCTTCTAGTCTATGCTGTTAGGACACATTGGTTATTTGTGGCATTTTCAAGATCATATAGAGAAGTAGAACAACTGAATACGTAATCATGAATTCTTGTAGCATTCTCAATTTTGAAGAAAAAGAGAGATAAACTAATACTTTCATTTCATGACACTAAGTCTGGCATTGCATTAGTCTGTTTCTATTCATTTTCCTTAATGGTCTTTGTGGTGTTATTTGCATGAATGCTTCCCTATGTTACTTTGGCCTGACAGCTGAGCTACTTTCTTGCAGTAAGTTTAGGACTCTGGAGGAGATATTGACTATTGAAATAAAACCTGGTTGGAAGAGGGGCACAAAGATCACATTCCCTGAGAAGGGTAATGAAGAGCCTGGTATAATTCCTGCTGATGTTATTTTTGTGATAGAGGAGAAGCCACATGCTCTTTATAAGAGGGATGGTAATGATTTGGTCGTCAATCAGGAGATTACTCTGCTAGAGGCCCTCACTGGTAAGACTCTTGACCTGATTACCCTGGATGGGAGGGACCTCGTGATACCACTAACTGATATCATCAAGCCTGGTGCTGAGGTTGTGGTTCCAAATGAAGGAATGCCTATCTCGAAAGAACCTGGGAGGAAGGGTAATTTGAGGATCAAGTTAGATGTCAAGTACCCATCAAGGCTAACCACAGAACAGAAATCTGAGCTAAGGAGAGTTTTGGGCGCTGCTTCATAACGCTTTTAATAGTATTAGGTCTTGAACTTTTTGTTGCTTGTAAATAGTGTGTATACAGTTGTAGAATGTGAAGGCTCGGAAGTTTCTGGGTTTTCCATTTTTTGGTTTGGAGGAGCTGAGAATTGGTTAGCCATTACAATCAACCATTTGGAGATATAATGGGAATATTTTTCATTCTAACTGGAAGGAGTAGGGTGTCCCCCCTATTTTTTTGGGCTAAACAGGTAACTAGACCTTTATAATTTTTTCCATTTTCTCTGTGTAGGTTTTCACTCACCAACTAAATGCCATATATAGAAATGTCATATGCCTTTGGATTTTGAACTCTGGCAAAGCAATTTTGCCTTACTTCAAGAAAACAATAAATTTGGTGTATTGATTCATTGCAAATTCAACTTAAAATTGCTTCTTCTCTTGATTTTTGTCCTTTGGAAATTAAGTATGCTATGATCCTTAGAATCATCAAATACTGTTTGGAAAATGTAATCTTGCCTTGATTAGAACCATCAAAATACTGTTGCTTGACAAACAGGCTCCTTTAAGAAATGTGTTGCATCTTAAGCTTCAACAGCTGCTAGTCTAGCGCTAGAAATGCATGCTTGCAGGGTAGGAAATTGAAGTCCTTTGCTGGTGGCTGTCATAAGAAATATAGTACTTAATTTGAGTTCTTCTGCAGTCTTAAAGTCTATTAATGCACTTGGGTTTAAGGTAGCATCATCATCTGGTCTATGCTACATCTAATAGGTCACTTAGCTCCAACTCCAAAGTAAAATGGAAAATTTTGCACCTCAATCTAGTAAAACTTTCTTTCTTTGGTTAGGTAAGAAGTTATAGGTGGAGGGCAGAAGCTGAAGCTACCAGTCTTCAGTCTTGTCTTATGGATTACCATGTACTTGCTTGCTAACAGGCTTCTTCAGTCATTTTTATATACTCAGTCTGGCCCAAATATCATACCTTGGTGCCTCTTTTTTGGTTGGAAGTAGGTGTTTCCTGCCTCCTGCCTCCTGCTATTTGCTTTCCTGTTTTCACAGTGTAGGATTGTGCTCTTTCCAAACATCAATTTGTGTGTTTATATCTAGCTAAGACAGGAAACTGGGAGCTATCTAAATCAGCTTTGAAATCAGGAATTAAACAGTACAAGCGAATCAAATACATAGTAAACTCGGAGTTTAATCCAGTTGATTTATACAATTACTTTGAAGAGATATCATTCAATAGATTTAGAGTTCGAATTTCAACATTTATACTTTATTTCTGTGACAAATATATTGGAAAAACAAAAGTACCAAGCCTGCAAGATTAGACAAATTAAGTACCCACCCCACCTGCCGCACGGTAGATACAAATTTGTCTATGACAAAGTTGGCAATTTTCTAATCTTCTCGTAAATTAAGCAGGAATTTCAGCCAAACTCTCCAATTTCAATCAAAGAGCTAAAGACAGCAAGTGGATATTCTCACTGATAAACTGGACACCAACTCTAATCCTTCTCACAAGCAAACAAGAGGAAAAGTGGTCCTTTCTTCTCCTTTGTTTTGCATTGGAATTTGGGTTTTCCGGATTTCTTTAGAATTTATTGGAATGTGACAACGGTCATCGGCCAAAAGTGTAGATTTGTAGGAAGCTCCAGATATGATCTGTGGGCAAAATACAGACATGCTGTTGGTTCAGCAAAGTAAGAGAATAAGGGAATTTCTGTTAAAATAAATAAAAGAGATTAGAATGTGTCTTTTCTCAAACTTTTTAGCAAAGCAAAAGTAAAACTATCCACCAAATATTTGTCTTTAAATTTTTTTTTTTATACATATAAAGAGGTATGAAAAAGGAAGAAAAGATTAGAACATTGAATCTTAAATTTTTCCAAAGGGAGATAAAATGTATATTAAATCAAGCTAGAATTATTCAATCTATCTCCAAATTGTCACAACATTATAATATAATTTGTATAAATAACATTTATGTCCATATTGTTTTTCTTTTCCATTTTATTTACCCATTTTGCATAGAAGGTGAGAGACGATCCAAATTACATTCTACTAGCAGCAAGAAAATTTGATTCAAATTCGGGAAAAAAGTCAATCAAATTCATTTGAACTCAAAATCTTATCTAATTTGATTTGATCTGAAAAATAAATAAATCATTTGTCTAACTCAAACTTGAAATAACATGAAAATTTAAATAATTAATTCAAAATAATCCAAAATTAAATTGATTTAATTTTAAAATTTAATAATTTAAATCCAAAATATTTTGAATCTAAATAATTCAAATATTAAATTCAAAATGATACAAACCCAAACAATTTAATTTTTTTTTGAATCCAAATGACTCAACTTGAAATAACCTGACTCCCGAATCCAAATGACACAACTTGAAATAACTTGACTGCACCCTCTGATCGACACCTTTTATTCCACCTTTACCACTTCAGCAAGATTAAGGGAGGGTTCAGTCACAAAACGGTATCTTCAATGCGGTGGAGTTGCCTTCCACCGAAGATCCAAATGGACCTTTTAAGTGCATTGGCCAATTATATTTAGGGTAAAAGACACTTACCCCTTTCAGGTATCATAAAAAATTCACTTACCCCCTTTAATTTGAAAAAGACTCACTTACCCCCTAAGATTTGGCAAAAAAATACATTAACCCCCCTAACCTATTATTTCTAAATTAATTTTAAATGAAAAGACAAATATGCCCCTTTTTAATTATTAATCATTTATTTTTGTTTTCATTCTTTTTGTACTCAAAATTTTTTTAACTACAAAATAATGAGAATTTATTTAGTTTTAAAATTATCTTTAATTACTATTAAATTAAATTCTAATTAAGTTATATTCTAATTCAAGTGCATGTTAAATATTTTAAACTTATCTTTAATTCAATTATATATTAATTCTGAAATGAATTTATTAAAATATTTTTATTTAATTAATTAATTACTTTTATTTAAAAATTTTAGTGATAATAAAATTGGTTAAATAAAAAAAATGAAAGAAAAGAGAATAAAAAAGTATATAATTATTTTTCATGAGATTTTATTGAAAATAAACTTACCCTTATTACTTTGAAAAACATATTTTATCTTTTGAAAAAGTAATTATTTTAGCATTTTGTTAATCAAATTAATATTTATTCAAATTTTATTGTAAATATTAAAAATATGATTTTTATTTTATTTTTTCGATCCATTTTTCATTTTTTGTTTTAACCAATTTCTTTATCATAATTTTTTTTTAAATAATGACAATTGATTCATTTTTAAATAAAAATAACATAATATATTAATATCAAAGTTAATATATATAATTAAATTAAAGATAAGTTTAAAATATTTTTTGGTACAAAAAAGTTTAAGTGAGGGAAGGCTACTCAATCCAAGGTCAGGACACGTCACAAGCCTTATAGAGGGCTAACAGTGGTACTTGTAGATCACCTACCAAGTGGAATTGTTGGTGAGACTCAAACCCTAGTGCTTGTCAAGACGCTAATGAGTACTCAACCAACTGAACCAATCCACATTGACATAAGTTTTAAATATTTAACATGTATATTTGAATTAAAATATAATTTAATTATAATTTAACTTGATAATAATTAAAGATAATTTATAGTTAAAAATCATTTTGAGTAAAAAAAAGAATGAAAAGAAGAAAAAAAATTAATAATTATCAAAGGGTATATTTGTCTTTTCATTTAAAAATAATTTAGAAATAATACTTTAGGGAGGTTAGTATATTTTGTATCAAACCTTAAAGAATAAATGGTTTTTTTTTTTTATCCTTAAAAAAATAAGTGAGATTTTTATGAAACCTTAAGGGCTAAATATACTTTTTCCTTTATATTTAACATGATGATTGCTATTCTTCATTTATGTATATTCACTCAGTTAAACGCCAAGATTCATAATTGAGAATTTCCAGCAATACCACCACACAAACAAGTTCATCCCCGACCAGAGATATTAATTTTTTTTTTTTTTTTCTTTCTATTTTTGAAAGTGCTTTGACCGTATTTACAGTGCCATTAGCATGCAGAGCCGTATCCCCAATTATTAGGCCTTGCTTTTTGGACTAGATTTGGGTGCCTTATCTTGTTTCCCATACATGGTGAAAGCAACTATTGATCAAAGTACTTGAAAAAAATTAGGATAAGGGAAATAATAGCAGGGAAAGGTCTTATTTTATGTTAATAATATATATATATATATATATTCTACTTAGAGATATTCATAGATCGGATCAAGCTTAAATATGATATCAACATCACATATATTTATTTAAACCCGATCCGACTCGAAATATAGGTCTCAAATTCTATCCAAATTCGTTCATATTTGTAAATGGTTAGTTCAAATCAGTTTAAACCCGTCTATATTATTTTTTTCTAAAAAATTTTAAACAAATATGTTATTTTTATTTTCATTTAAATTTTAATAATTTTATCTTCTTTTTCTTCTTTTATTAAGTTTTAAAATATGAATAACTTAACATATTTTTAAATGTTTACACTAAAATATTATATATATTTTTTATATAATATAAATTATATAATATATAAATATAAAAAAATTATTATATAAATGAAAAATGAGTCGGGCCGGGTCTTTATTGTTGGAGTCAAGGCCTGACTCATTTTTTTTTGTTTGTTAAAGTTTATATTTCGAGTTTAATATTTTTATCCAAAACCTCTTAAATATCGAATAAACTTTCAAATTTAAACGAATAACCCGACTCTTAAACATGTTTAATTTTACTGTAGTCCACTCACAAAAAATGCTTTTGCCTTTTGATTGGGAATGGCCCAAGCTGAGGCTGCTTCTTTATCTTTCCTAGACTACCCCTCTCATTGATTGCTGAGGAATTGAAAAGATATAAATGAACAAATTAAATCTAATCAAACTTGTCCCTAGACTTCATCACCTCCCTTGTCCTCCTTTCATTTTCATTTTCTTTTTTGGGATTGCAGGTTTGTTTGTTCATAATTAAGGTTCAATTTTATTGTTTTTTGGTTTTTCATATTTGAAGTTGCTAAGATTGAATTCTTATAACTAAAATTAATAATATAACATTTAATCGACAACCATACAATTATGATTGGTTCAAACTAAACTTGGATAAATATTTTTTTATTATTATTTGAGTTTGGCCTGATCCGATCTAATTTATAGATACTTCTAAACATAAAACTCGTTTAAATTTATTGAATGATGATTCTCATCATCAAATTGAATAATTTATTGAATGATGATTCTCATCATCAAATTTCTTCGACAGTACAAATCTGTTGTATGAAAGTTGTGAAATTTGCGATTGCCAGAAGCTCATGTTACAATATTCTATCCATAGTGGAACCCTAGCATTACATGTGGGTGTGTGGGCTAGCATTTAATTCCATGCTTCAATCCAGGATGTCATTTTTCCCCCCTTCTGGGTAAGTTTAGGATATGGACTTCTCAAGGGACAAGTTGAAGTGCTTACATATGCTTCATGACCCTATAACAAAAACAAACCCATGTCTATTATTGTTCTCTCAACTTATTGCTTAATAATTTTTCTTGCTTCTAATTTGCTAAGAGTTGGTTCAAGGCTTCAAGTTGCTTGTAGATAGACACGACTCGTTAACACGACACGAAATTAAACAGGTTTGAATTTTGTAAAATCATATTTGTGTCATAATTATTTTAACTCGTTTATGATCAAAAATATGTCTTATACAAGTTCATCCATCTAACGTGTATATGACATATTTATTATTTACATACATTTAATTAATCATATTAGCAAATTGATCACATTGCTCAATATATCTAACTTGTTTAAACTCATTTATAGAATTATTAATATTTAAAATATACAAAATAACTTATTACTCGTGTTTAAATATGTTAAACGTGTTTACATAAGTTAACCATGTTCTAACTAAACAGGTTAATCATATAAAAAACATGTTAACCATGTATCTTGTTCGTGTCAAGAACTTTGAAAATATTAATTAATCTTGTGGTTTTTGTATCAACATAGTTACAATCCACTAACATGAATTACCAAATCTAATTATGAAAAATTAAATCGAAATTCTTTTTGTGTATCGTATCACTTTCGAAATCTTAACCGATTAAAAGTTTATATTAATACAATGTCAATCGACTAGAAAATGACATCTCATTAATAAATAAACTTAAATGTTAAGAGGTCTTTAAACATAAATATCAATATTATTAAATCGTTAATTAATTACTTATTAAAAAAAAGAAAAATATGAATTTTTTAACTTAATTTCTCATTCTTATTTTTTTTTTCTTTCAACTTCTCCTTTTTGAAGTTTTCAAAAGACATGGAAAACAACCATTGTTACCTCGAGTTATATTAGCTAAAACCCAAAAAATAACCAATGTTAGCGGTGAATCATGGAGATCTATTGAGATTTTAATAAAAAACGTATTTCACATTAAGATCAACACAAAATTAAATTACATATAAAAAATAATATTTAACGTGGTTCGATCCGATTGCTTACATCCACATATGAGAAAAAAAATTCACTATAAATATAGAGATTACAAAGAGTACAAAAATTCAAAAAAACAAACACTAATCTCAAGCCCTAAAACAAACCTAGTTTCCACGCTTTCGAGTGCTTAAACATATGAAATACCTTTTATCCCATGTAATCCGGTGTTTTCTCCATCTCTTTCTCACATCCCTGCAAACTCATCTCTCAGATAGAGATTACATCATGATTACAACGCTCCCATAATTCTAAAGATTAAGACTCACTTTATATTTATAGAGTCTCATTATCTGATCTTCAAGAATTCTCATTCTCTAAGAATTCCTACCCAAATAATCTCTCCATTAAATAAACTTAACCACCAAGTAACTCTCCAACTATCGAAATTCAAATTGATTCCCAATTAAAATTTGGATCAAAATCTAACAAATCTCCACCTTGACACAAATTTCATCAAACATTGACCTTCAAGAAATCTCGACTACACATAGGGATGGCAATGGAGCGGGATGGAGGCGAAGATTACCTTATCCACCTCCGCCCCACTTTTGAATGGATGTTGGAAACATCCACCTCCATGGGTGTCGGTTACATCCATAACCGCTCCACAATACTCCACTCCACTACATCCCAATTTTTATTAATTATTTTTAACTTAATATTGTAAAAAATTGTATTATAATTTATTCATGAACATAATTTTAATATATAATTTTTTTAATATATATATATATATTAAAAGTATATATATCTAATATATATACTAATAATATAAAAGAAAATATAAAATATTTTAAGGAGTAAAATAATAATTTCAAAAAGCGGGGCGGAGCGAATCAAATATTTACCAAAACCACCCCACTCCACCTCGCCCTCGCTTTTCAAAAAAAAAATCTCTCCATTCGGAATGGATCGGAACGAAATCCATCAGTCGGATCTAGTTTTTCCATCCCTAACTACACATCATCGAATCAACCCTAACTCCTCTTGGTTCTCACAACATAATCAATACCCATGTGCAACCAAAGCAACTTCACCCGATTGACTTCAAAGAGAAACCCCGATCTAACCTCCCTCAGCAGGAATTGTCTCTCACTATCGTCTGCCTCCAAAGACCACGACCGACACAATCAAGATATTTTATTTTATTTACCAATCTCCCACGGATGAAACCATCATACTTTTTTTCACGTTAGGAACATTGCCATGTGTGATTTTTTTAACAAACTAATATTATACTCCACGTAAAGTACCACCCACGAAAGTAAGAGTACAATATCACAAAAAAAATGTCAATACCTTTAGAGTAGTGAAAAAATCTCTAAAGTATTTATGTGCTCCATTCCTTCTAACTTAAGATCTGCACCTACTATCTTCAGATTTTAGACAACACTAATTCTCACACAGATCCAAAAATTTGTTGGAGCACCACTAGATCAATTTGAAAATTACTCCACCTGCAACCGACACCTTGTTACAGCAAATTTTCTCTCGCATGTATCCAGTCTCACGAACACAATTCGCAATAACAAATCCCCCAAATTGAACTATTATCTCTGCATCGTGCTTTATGATCGCATCATGATAATTTTTGAACCTGACTCTAATACCACTTGTTAGGATTTTCAAGTAGAAACGTATTGCACAACAAGATAAACACAAAATTAAATCACATACAACCCAATTGCCTACATTCATGAACGAGAGAGAAAAATCTACTATAAACATAAAAATCAGAAATAGTACAAAGCACCCAAAAAAAAAACAAACACTAATCATAGATCCCGAAACAAACTTAGTTTTCACGCTCTCTAGTACTTAAACACATAAAATACCATTTATCCCATGTAACCCGGTGTTTTCTCCAATTCTTCCTCGCATCCGTATAAACTCATCTCACATAAAGATTACATCATGATTACAACTCTCTCATAATTGTAAAGGTTAAGACACACTCTAAAGCCCATTACTTTATCTCTAAGAATTCCTATCCATTAAATATATTATCTGTTAAATAAACTTAATCACCAAATAACTCTTTTAACCAATAAATTCACTAAAATTCAAATTCATTTTTAATTAAAATTTTAGTCAAATATCTAACAAGACCCTTAGACCTTGTGATCACTACAGCAATTTTGGGTTTTAGTGGCATTTTACTGGCGGCGTTTTACTTAAAAACGTCGGCATGTACCGTGTTTTTGTAAAGAGAGCGGCGTTTCTACCCTAAACGCCGCTAAAAATTAATTTAGCGGCACTTGTAAGGAAGAAACGTCGCTAAATGTGATCAATTACCGGCGTTTAGAACAAAAAACGTCGCTAAATATTTCTCAAATTACGCGAGTTTTTTTTATCGCTAAAAAATTACCCGTCATTTCTATTAAAAGAAACGCAAGGTTTTTATTAGTGTATTTAGCGGCGTTTGTTATAAGAAACGCCACTAAATGTTCTCATGTAGCGGCGTTTCTCAGACAAACGCCGCTAAATGTATGACATTGAAAAAATCAGAGGAGAACATTTAGCGGCGTTTGTCTCCATAAACGCCGCTAAATGTGCAATTTAGCGGCGTTTGTCTGAGAAACGCCGCTAAATGTATGACATTTAAAAAAAAATCAGAGCAGAACATTTAGCGGCGTTTGTCTCCATAAACGCCGCTAAATGTTGCAATTTAGCGGCGTTTGTCTTAGAAACGCCGCTAATGTTGCAATTTAGCGGCGTTTGTCTGAGAAACGCCGCTAAATGTATGATATTTAAAAAAAAAAATCAGAGGAGAACATTTAGCGGCGTTTGTCTTAGAAACGCCGCTAATGTTCTCATTTAGCGGCGTTTAAATGTATTACATTTAAAAAAATCAGAGGAAAATATTTAGCGGCGTTTATCTCCATAAACGCCGCTAAATGAATAAATTTAGTGGCGTTTCTAGTATACAAACGCCGCTAAATATTAAAAAAATCGAGCGGCAAAATTTACCTTTTTTTTTTAAAGGAGATGAATAGATTTACAATTAGCGGCGTTTGTCGAAACAAACGCCTCTATTTGCTGGAAATATAATCAGTAACAGACCCCTCTTCCTCTTTACCCAAAACACAAAACTCATTTTTTCTCCCTCTGTCTGTCCATCCTCTCACACCCACCAGCTTTTAGGTCAAAGATTTAAGCAAAATTTTGTTAATCTCTTTCCATTCCTAGAAGATTCTTGTTTGAAGGTAACAATTTTATGTTTTTGCATTTTGTAAATTGGAGATTTTATTTAAAGTTTTTGCATTTTTTTTTCAGGTTCTAAACGTTGAATTGGAAGAGGCATTTTGACAGATGATGAACCTTGGAGGTCAATTCTTTTACTTTTGCTTTCATTAACTTTAATCACTGGTTGTTTTACAAATTTGGAAAAAAATTGTAATAACTTGTAATTTTAGTGCAGGATTGGCAATAGGAGTTTTGGACCTTGCAATTGTTATATATTTACAGGTACAAATTAAATTTTATACTACCTTGTCTTGTTTAATTTAAATTTTATTCCAATTGTTATATGTTGATTATTTTGTGTTTTCTTAATAGAATTGCTGTATAATGATACTTTATAATATACTATTAAATTTTAATATATTTCTGTTATGTATTGATAGTAAACTATAATGTAAATTTAGTGAATAATATTATTAATTATAATTTTTAAATAAAAAAAATTATATATATTTTTTTACAAATTCTGGAAATTTAGCGGCGTTTTTATAACACAAACGCCGCTATATTTGTGAATATTAAAGAACGAAATTCTAAAATTAGTGGCGAATCTCGAGACAAACGCCGCTAAATGTTTCAATTTAGCGGCTTTTCCTGAGCCAAACGCCGCTAAATGTTTCAATTTAGCGGCGTTTTTTATCCACAAACGCCGCTAATTTATTCTCAAATACCATCTGCTGCAGTCCTACGCTGGCGTTTATAAACGCCGACAAATATCCCTACAAACGCCGCTACATTAGCAGCGTTTTTGTTTAAAACGCCAGGAAAATTCCCGACGTCGTTTTTCTCGACACTTTTAGCGGCGTTTTTTTGAAAATGCCGCTAAATTTTTAGCGGCATTCAAAAACGCCGCTAATATTAAAAAAAAAACGCCGCTAAAGGCCTATTCTGCTGTAGTGGATTCAAGATTTTTCAATGGAACTTAGAAGCCAAATTTGTTTCATCTCTATTTCTCTACCCTCTTTTGGGCTTGGACAACTAATTTTTCATTTCAAAATCATGAAAGTTGTGGTTTTTCGAAAATTTTGATATGAAAGTTTAGATCATTTGGAAAAATAAAATTAAATGTTCGCTACTTGGGTGAAAATAATTATAGGAGTTTCTTCTGTACATTTTATCAGTATTGAAAACACCCAAAGCACTTACAACTCACAAAATAAGCTATTTATTACCTCCTCCGAACAAAATTTTGATTGAATATGAAAATTGGAGTTATAATTTTTTATCTAATTAAAAAATTAAAATTTTGTATATTTATGTTTAAGGGTATTTGAACATAAAATTTTATTCATTAACGAGGTGTTAATTTATTAACTATCTATATATAGTTTTTATATACTGACAATATATCAAATATAAATTCTAAATTAAAAACTATCAATCTCCAATTGAACATACCAGTGATTAAGACTTGAAAGTTTAATTCGGAGGTAGTGAGTTTGAATTCTGAGATACATATGGTGGGATTAAAGAGATGAAAGATGAATCCGAAGTCTAATTCAAATGGTTCACCCACATCCTTTTAAGAGTTGGATTCAGCAAGACTGGGATTCCATCCTCAGACCTTGCAAATTTTCATTTTCCAATTTTCAAAAGACATGGAAACAAACACTAATCTCAAGCCCTAAAACAAACCTAGTTTCCACGCTTTCGAGTGCTTAAACATATGGAATACCTTTTATCCCATGTAATCCGATGTTTTCTCCATCTCTTCCTCACATCCCTGCAAACTCATCTCTCACTTAGAGATTACATCATGATTACAGCGCTCCCATAATTCTAAAGATTAAGACTCACTTTATATTTATAGAGTCTCATTATTTGATCTTCAAGAATTCTCATTCTCTAAGAATTCTTACCCAAATAATCTCTCCGTTAAATAAACTTAATCACCAAGTAACTCTCCAACTATCGAAATCCAAATTGATTCCCAATTAAAATTTGGATCAAAATCTAACAAATCTCCACCTTGACACAAATTTCATCAAACATTGACCTTCAAGAAATCTCGACTACACATAACGATGGCAATGGAGCGGGGCAGAGGCGAAGATTGCCTTATCCACCTCCGCCCCACTTTTGAATGGATGTTGGAAACATCCACATCCATGGGTGTCGGTTACATCCATAACCGTTCCACAGTACTCCACTCCACTACATCCCAATTTTTATTAATTATTTTTAACTTAATATTGTAAAAAAATATATTATAATTTATTCATGAACATAATTTTAATATATATTTTTTTAATATATATATACACTAAAAGTATATATATAAAATATTAGTATATATATAATTTTAGTATATATATCTAATATATATACTAATAATATAAAAGAAAATATAAAATATTTTAAGAGGTAAGATAGTAATTTCAAAAAGCGGGGCGGGGCAGATCGAATCAAGTATTTACCAAAACCACCCCACTCCACCTCGCCCCCGCTTTTCAAAAAAAAATCTCTCCATTCGGAGCGGATCGGAACGAAATCCATCAGTCGGATCGAGTTTTGCCATCCCTAACTACACATCATCGAATCAACCCTAACTAGGGGTGTTCATTCGGTTAATTCGGTTAATAACCGAACCGAATTACGATTAACCGAATTAACCAAATATATTTTTTCATTAACCGTTAACCGAACCGAATAGTTAAAACGGTGAATTAACCGAACCAAAATTGTTTCGGTTAATTCGGTCGGTTTTCGAATTAACCGAAATAAATACCTAATTTATTTTGCTAACCTATTTTTAATACATGATTTCATATCCAAATAATCTATCCAAGTCCAACCAATCAAAATCCAAAAGTAAAGCATATTATAAAATCCAAATATCAAACAAACACAACTAAGAAAGCATGATAAAGCATGAACATTACATAGTTTCGGTTAATTCGTGTAATTCGGTTATTTTCGCTTAACTGAACCGAATTAACCGATAACCGAAATTTTTTAAAATCATTAACCGTTAACCGAACCGAATTTTGTTCGGTTAATCGATTAACCGAACGAATTAAATTTCGGTCGGTTAATTCAGTTAAAACCGAATAGTGAACACCCCTAACCCTAACTCCTCTTGGTTCTCACAACATAATCAATACCCATGTGCAACCAAAGCAACTTCACCCGATTGACTTCAAAGAGAAACCCCGATCTAACCTCCCTCAGCAAGAATTGTCTCTCACTATCGTCTGCCTCCAAAGACCACGGCCGACACAATCAAGATATTTTATTTTATTTACCAATCTCCCACGAATGAAACCACCCTACTTTTTTTCACGTTAGGAACATTGCCATGTGTGATTTTTTTAACAAACTAATATTATACTCCACGTAAAGTACCACCCACGAAAGTAAGAGTATAATATCACAAAAAAAGTGTCAATACCTTTAGAGTAGTGAAAAAATCTCTAAAGTATTTGTGTGCTCCATTCCTTCTAACTTAAGATCTGCACCTACTATCTTTAGATCTTTAACAACACTAATTCTCACACAGA
Organism: Fremontodendron californicum; assembly: GCA_030761205.1. Lineage (NCBI taxonomy): Eukaryota > Viridiplantae > Streptophyta > Magnoliopsida > Malvales > Malvaceae > Fremontodendron > Fremontodendron californicum. The sequence goes on along the minus strand of JAULJL010000019.1, from coordinate 8,557,712 downwards.
TCCAAAAATTTGTTGGAGCACCACTAGATCAATTTGAGAATTACTTCACCTGCAACCGACACCTTGTTACAGCAAATTTTCTCTCGCATGTATCCAGTCTCACGAACACAATCCGCAATAACAAATCCCCCAAATTGAACTATTATCTCTGCATCGTGCTTTATGATCGCATCATGATAATTTTTGAACCTGACTCTAATACCATTTGTTAGGATTTTCAAGCAGAAACGTATTGCACAACAAGATAAATACAAAATTAAATCACATACAACCCAATTGCCTACATTCATGAACGAGAGAGAAAAATCTACTATAAACATAAAAATCACAAATAGTACAAAGCACCCAAAAAAACAAACACTAATCACAGATCCCGAAACAAACTTAGTTTTCACGCTCTCTAGTACTTAAACACATAAAATACCTTTTATCCCATGTAACCCGGTGTTTTCTCCAATTCTTCCTCGCATCCGTATAAACTCATCTCCCACATAAAGATTACATCATGATTACAACTCTCTCATAATTGTAAAGGTTAAGAGACACTCTAAAGCCCATTGCTTTATCTCTAAGAATTCCTATTCAATAAGAATTCCTATCCATTAAATATATTAATTATCTGTTAAATAAACTTAATCACCAAATAACTCTTTTAACCAATAAATTTCACTAAAATTCAAATTCATTTTTAATTAAAATTTGAGTCAAATATCTAACAAGACCCTTAGACCTTGTGATTCAAGATTTTTCAATGGAACTTAGAAGCCAAATTTGTTTCATTTCCATTTCTCTACCCTCTTTTGGGCTTGGACAACTAATGTTTCATTTCAAAATCATGAAAGTTGTGGTTTTTCGAAAATTTTGATATGAAAGTTTAGATCATTTGGAAAAATAAAATTAAATGTTCACTACTTGGGTGAAAATAATTATAGGAGTTTCTTTTGTACATTTTATGAGTATTGCACCTTCAGCCAATTCTCCTTCGAAGAATCTATTCAGACATTAAAAAAACACCCAAAGCACTTACCACTCACAAAATAAGCTATTTATTACCTCCTCCGAACAAAATTTTGATTGAATATAAAAATTTGAGTTATAATTTTTTATCTAATTAAAAAATTAAAATTTTGTATATTTATGTTTAAGGGTATTTGAACATAAAATTTTATTTATTAACGAGGTGTTAATTTATTAACTATCTATATATAGTTTTTATACACTGACAATATATCAAATATAAATTTTAAATTAAAAACTATCAATCTCCAATTGAACATATCAGTGATTAAGACTTGAAAGTTTAATTCGGAGGTAGTGAGTTTGAATTCTGAGATACATATGGTGGGATTAAAGAGATGAAAGATGAATCCGAAGTATACTTCAAATGGTTCACCCACATCCTTTTAAGAGTTGGATTCAGCAAGACTGGGATTCCATCCTCAGAACTTGCAAATTTTCATTTCCCATTTTCTCTAGACCTTGATCTTCTTTGAAAAAGAAGAAGAAGAAGATATATCTCATCGTGTAGCTCAAATATCATGTGTATGATAAAATATAATAGACTTATAAGGTTCTCATCTAAAATTTTGCTTATATATCTATATATATGAGGAGGGATTCATATTAGTGTAAAATTAAATTAGTTTTCATAATTTTTTATACGATTTATAGTTTAACAAACCGACTGTTGGATTTAACAATATAATTGTACTCGTCGTGCACATAAAGTTTCGAATAAATCTGATATCTCTATCATATATATCGAGAACACTGTCTTTTTTAATATATATTTAACGGTTAAAAGTTTTTTTACATCGAACAAATAGTTAAATATTTTTAATTTACTCGAAACTCGACGTGCATGATTTACGTGAATAGAATATAAAATAAGATGATCGGATTAAACAAATATAAATTTTATAAAAAGTTATGAAATTGTGTAAAACTAAATTAGTTTTATATTAGTGTAAATGAATCCTTCCTATATATATATATATATATATATATGATGTACAAGATTATAGTATCTCATTGAACAAGTAGTAGTTAGTGCAACCACCTCAACAAGTTGTAAAAGCAATGGTCCAGCTGAGGTTGGAGGTTAGCTAGGGAGCAATCTGACTGAGCTGGCTTCTGTTCAATGTTCCCTTACCTTGGGCAATCCAACGATTATTGGATTAACCCTCTCTACTCTCTCCTCCACACATCTTTATTACCACAATTTTGGTATACTTCTTCTACTAGCTACTGGCTGCATCCCACAGTAAAAAATTTCAATAAGTGATTCCATTCCATAAGAAAAAATCAAATAAAAATTATCTTGTGCCAGTAATTTTATTTATTTATACAATTAAATTTTTCACAGAGAAATTTATTTATAGGTCGAGTTATCCGTTTGGCTTGACATGTCCAATTGAATTGGGTCTGAAATAAGTTTTTTAGTAATCTGGATTAATTCGACTCAATTCAAATTATTATTTAAATAGTAAAAAATATTTTATTTAAATTTAATCCTATAAAAAAAAAAAAAACAAACTTTTAGATCCGACCAGGACCAAACCTATACAAATAAAAAAAATTTAAGACCCTAAATCCTAAATCTTCCGAAACGAATCGGCCCGAACATGAAGACCTTCCTGCAAATTGTCTTTTATTTAAATTCTCATTAGGAGCAGTTAAGATTTTAGAGCTTCAAAGCTCACCTACCATTACCATTTACCAAGGATACAACCAAAGTGGCTTTTTCCAGTATTAAAAGTAACCAAAAATGTCAACCAACTAATTAATTATTAACTAATAGTGATTAATTCAATGTCATTTTTGCCTCTTTTGCAAATTGTTCAACCCTAATAATCTCCATTCACTAGCATTAAAAGACAACATGATTTATATTCAGTACTATACTACTGCTTTATTACAAAAATTGACTTCTTAGGAAGGATTTTTATTTACAACTTCCTATATTGTTACAGTTATTTTGTGAGTAGATCTGTCCACAGTTCGGTTGGATTATCCGTTCAACTCGACAGATTCGATCCAATTCAAATTGGGTTTTGATAATCTGGATCAGTCCGATTCAGTTCGGATTATTATTTAAATAATAAAAAAATATATTTAAATTTAATTATGAAAATATATAAATAATAATATAAAATATTTTTTTAATATTAAAATATATTTTAAACAATAAAACGGGATTTCAAATTGGGCCGACTTGGGCAAGCAAATTTTTTTCTATTCAAGCTTCCATAAACACTTTTATTTATGAGGTAATTGAGTTTTACAAGTAAAAATTACCGTCATCATAGTTAAATAACTTTTCATGTATGTAAATAATACGTTCATGAAAAAAATCAATAAATTAAATTTTTTTTTCTTGTTAATCAGGGAATCTTTCTGAAAACACCCCGATAATAAAATTTTAAAGATATCAAATTAATGTATGGAATGCGTCCTTAAAACTAGAGGTGGCAATTGGGCGGGTTCGGGTCGGGTTCATTCGGGTTCGGGTTTATTCGGGTTCGGGTTCATTCGGGTTCGGGCTCATTCGGGTTCGGGTCCATCCGGGTTCGGACTCATTCGGGTTCGGGTCCATTCGGGTTCGGGCTCATTCGGGTTCGGGCCTATTCGGGTTCGGGCTCATTCGGGTTCGGGCCTATTCGGGTTCGGGCCCATTCGGGTTCGGGTTCGGTCTGGGTTCGGGTTTGGTTTGGGTTCGGGTATGTTTTACATCATTTTCAGTCTGGGTCCATTCGGGTTCGGGCCCATTCGGCTTTGGGCCTAGATCTAGGTCATTCTGGGTATTTTTTGAAGAATCTAAGGTTAAAAAGGGAAAGAAGAGAGAAAGAGGAACAGTTTGGGCTAATTTTGGAAGTGATCGGCTGTCGGTGAACGGCGGCCGACGACGATGGACGGTGGACGGTGCGGTGGTTCGGCATCGGTTTCTGGGTTGGGGGTGGTTTCTGGGATTTTAGGGGTTGAACACTTAGAGAGAGGAGGGAGGAAAAAAAGAAGGGGTTTTATAACCCCTGGAGCGGGTCGCGGTGACCCGCGCGTCGACCCGCGGGTCGACCTGGGGTCTGCGCACTCGACCCGCTCCCTGGAGCGGGTCGCGTTGACCCGCGGGTCGACCCGGGGTCCGCGCACCCGACCCGCTTCAGGTAAAAAAAAAAAACCGAAAATAAAATTCTCTAAAAACGGATTTCTTTCTCGGGATGGTCGGAGCATCAATCGTTCTTTGAAATGGTCCGAGTAAGAATAGTAATCGAAATACTATCGAAAAGGAGTGATTCGAGAATTATTCTTACATAGATAATTTCTTTTATTTCTGAAATAATTATTAAAAGCATTTTAATTTACTTTTCAAAAAGAAAAAAGGTTTTAAGAAATGTGAATTACCGACGACGGAATTCAAAGGACGTCACGGTAGTGATTCCTAAGATATCTTGAGGTGAGAGAATTTCGTTAAATATCAGCACGAGTGGTGGGAGTATTTAGCGACAAGCTCAATACAAAAATTCATAAAAAGATGGAAATAATAAAAATGAATAAATAGTGAATGTTATCCGCTCGATATGTGGCCATGCTCGTGTTTTTAACATTATGATTTGCATTTTTAATCTTATAGTTCGGTATTTAATCATACGTCTTATATGCTAAGTCGTGTGCATCCGATATTTAAATATTCGCATCATACGCATTTAAATAAAAAAAATGGATGTAAATTGCCGACGACAGAATTCGAAGGATATCACGGTTGTGATTCCTAAGATATCTTGAGGTGAGAAGATCTCGTTAAATACCACCAAGAGTGTTGGGAATATTTAATGAGTATTTTCAATAACAAATTTATGTTCACTATCGTTTTTTTAAAAAAATAATAACAGTTCCAAAAATTCAAAAAATAATAAACATGTTTTTTTTATAAATAAAATAAAAATAAAAGAGAATTATTTTTAAATAGCGATGTCAAGTCCATTAAATCGAGATTTAAGATAACACGTGATTAAATGGTACCGTTTTCTAAACGGGTGTTGCGGGGGTGCTAATCCTTCCCCGCACGTAACCGACTCCCGAACCCAATTATGTTTTACTCTCTGGTTCAAAGCGCGGACTTCGAAATTGGTTTTACAAAATGTTTTAATTAATTTTAAAATATTTTACTAAAACCGATTTTAATAGGTGGCCAATCACACCTAGCAAAAAAGATTGGTGGCGACTCCATTTGTGTTTTCAAAAACGTCTTAGCGGACGAAAAACCGTTATGACATATATATAATATATTAAATTTTAATTAAATTATTAAAAAAAATTAGAATAAAATTAATAATTAAAGTTATTGCTTTGTAAAAAAAAAAATAATTGAAATTTGATTATTTTTGTTTTTAGTATTAAATTCGGGTTCGGGTTCGGGCCGGTCTCGGGTTCGGGTCCATTCGGGTTCGGGTTCATTCGGGTTCGGGCTCATTCGGGTTCGGGCCCATTCGGGTTCGGGTCCATTCGAGTTCGGGTCCATTCGGGTTCGGGCCCATTCGAGTTCGGGTCCATTCGGGTTCGGGCCCATTCGGGTTCGGGTCCATTCGGGTTCGGGCCCATTCGGGTTCGGGCTTTTTCGGGTTCGGGTTTTTGACTTTTTGGTCAAATCGGGTTTGGGCGGGTTCGGGTTCGGGTTTTTCTGGGCGGGTTTTCGGGTTCGGGTTCATTTTGCCACCTCTACTTAAAACCACCCTAAAAGATTAGGCCCAAATAATGTTTTGGACACCACTGACCATATATTACAAGAAAAAAAAACTTGAGTTTGGTAATTTTTTTGGTAAGATTTTTTTTTTTTGCCAGAAAACATTATAAGATTTATTTTACTAATGAAAATTTTTGTTGTAATTTAAAGAAAATTGTCACTATAATATGATTCATATAGAGATGTTCATAGTGTGAGCCAGGCCAAGTTCACCCTTTGAAAACCTTGCCCAAGGTGCGGTTCGGCCTGAAATTATTAAAAAGTATTTAAAATTTTGTATTAATATATTAAAATTTTAATATATATTTGAATTAAAATTAATTATTTAATAATAAAATATGTTTATGGGTCATGCTTGAACTTGAAAATTTATGTCTAGGACCCGACCTATGGACTTGTCTAGCTTAAAATTAAAATTTTCATTATACTTCAATTTTATTAAATTTTGGACAAACAATGTCAAATTGGAATATTTCACAAAATACTTTGCTAATTGGAAAATTTTGCCACTGTATTTTTAATTTTTTTGATTTTTGGATAAAAAATGACGGAATTGAAATATTTTACAAAATATTATGTTAATGTAATTGATTTCATTATTTTTTATCCAAAAAACAACAAAATTATTATTATTTAAATTTAATTATAAAATATAAAAATATTAATATAAAAATAATTTTTAATATTATAAATAGTAATCCGGACCTTGGGTCGGCTCGGGTTCGCCCAAAGCTGGACTTGGATAAGGAAGAAAAAAAATTCGAGTCACAATCCGGTCTAGCTTATGAACAGATCTTAGTACAGTAGCAAATTTGGTTTTAATCCATAATTCAAAATATTTATTCGGGATTTAGGTAAAATTTGCTAACATATTATAAAATTTGACAAATTTATTGAATTTTACATTGTACTTCAAACTTATTGAATTTTACCATAATACTTTCAATTTAAAAAATTTAACGAAATATTATATTAATACAAATGAAAACTTTATCATTGTACTTTCAATTTAATTTATCTTTAAACAAAAAGTAATGAAATTAAAATATTTTATAAAATATTATGTTCATATGCAAATATATATATTTTTATCAATTCCATTATTTTGTGTAAAATAATCAACAAAACTAAAATTATATTGATAAAGTTCAACAAATTTAAAATACAGTAATAAAATTTAATATCAACTCATGATACGATGACAAACTTGACCTTAATTCCGATTCAAAGTTTAAAAAATTAAAGGCATATTCCCTTGGCATGTAAATTTAAATGCATATTGAAGATAAAATGTAATCGATTACTTTAATTTCCAAGAACAAAGAGTCGCAAATGAAGACTGAAAGTCTTGTATTGCAAGGAAAATTGAGACAAATGAAAGAAGAAAAGAAGGGTAGGAATTCAAACTAAAGCAATTAAGAACAGTGACACTTCAACTTTGGTTTAAACATGTGTGTACGTATGTTGTTTCTCGTATTTTTATTTTTATGTTAATTGTGTAAATATAAATATAATATATATTGTTAAATGTATCAAAATCTTAAAATACGAATAAGATACTTTCGTGTTAATCACGTTTAAACATATCGTGTCATATATTAAATTATTTTCATATTTATTAAATATACAATATTTATATTTTCATATAATATTCAATATTATTAGTTGGTCCAATTCCAAATTGAACTCCTATTTCCTACGTCAATATGGTCTTCAACTCCACAAATATTCTAAAGCACCAGTCAAACTAAGTGCATCTTTCTTCTTCTTTCCTATTTTTAGTCATAAAACTCCAAGAATTTCTTGTTTCTTAAGTTCACATAAAAAGCCAAAAAAATTTCTTATACGTACGATTCTAGAATCTCAGCCTTTTAATTTTCATAAATTTTATTTTATTTCTCTCAAAATATGAATTTTAGAATTTTTTTTTAATTGAGATCTCGAATTTTAATTATTAAGTGGTGTTATTCCAAATTTATTAAATCTTAAATTGTTCATGATCTTATATTCAATTTAAGTCTCTTAACTAATTATTACTTGATTTTAAGTTGGATACGTAATATTGTATCAGAAGTTAATTATATTATGTTCTTCCTATATATATGTTACTTCTTTTGTGATAAACTTTTCTGTCTCTAGCTTACATGAATGTTTATCATATGATAAGCTTTTCCCAGTCTACACGTGATGTTTATCACATAAGTTTTTCTGTCTCCGATGTACATTATGTGTTTATTAATTAATGTTATCCAACATTTGTTAAATTTTATATACATGTTGAACTTATTTATTTATTATTAATTGATTTTAGATTAGATATTTAACACTAATAATTCAAATATTTTTTTTATAATTAAAGAAAGAGAAATGTTAATAAATGTTTACTGGTATCCATTAAGGTGATAATGAATTGATTTTTTTTTTGAATTTAATAAAAATAATTATAAAAAAATTTAAATTTGTAATCTTAGTGCCCATAGATAATCCTTAAAAAAATCGAAAATTTATACATCCTATGATTTTTTAGTGTTTAAATTATATATCACTTTTATAATTTGAAAAAAAGTCCACTCCATTAAAAGAAGCCAAATTTTGACTACTTTGTCATTATCTTCCTCCAATTTTTTTTTTCTTTGCTTCTTTTGCCTTTTTTTATGACAAAAACGTAATAGGGGTGAGCTGTTACGGTCTGGGTACGAACTGTATCATAGCTAAGAGAAAAAGGGGCAAATCTCATCAAAGGTCAAGCATTGATTTAATCACACTTTTGGATTTGTTTTGTAGATAATAATGGTTTTGGCCTTTGGTTGTGTGAAAAGAAAATGAGTTATTTTGTTTTTGGGTGGAGTGCAGCCTGCCAACACACAACACCAATGTCCAACCAATAGGACATGCCAGTGATGTGGCTCAATCTTTAGGTCACATCCACATGCAAAATAAAAATAAAAAAATAAATCATAAAAGGAAGTACCTACATACTTTTATATTATTATTATTATTATTATTATTATTATTATTATATTTGTTAAATTTTTTATGGGGCATCTTCAATGGATAGACCATGACAAATTGAAAATTGAATCCACCTTGAGAAAAAGCCAATGATTGAGACTAGTTTTTATTATCACAAAATGAGATGAGAAAGACTAAATCTATTTATCAGTTGAATTATTTATTTGATTCGATAAATTTAATTTAAATTAAATTGAATTTAAGATAAATTTTTGATAATTTAAATTAAATTTGGTTTGATTTATATTATTATTTAAATAATAAAAATATTTTTATTTAAATTTAATTATTAAATAATATAATATTAATATAAAAATTATTTTTTAATATTTTAATTATTTTAAATAATAAAACAAAATTTCGAATCGATTCGGATCTGAACAAATAAATTTTTTTATTAAAATCTGACACGATGGACACATCTAAAAAAGATTGAAAGATTATTATTATTATGGGATTTGTTCTTATTAGAGCATCATAATAATCATAATTAAAGTACTCGTTGATTCCAATTAGGGAGATTCTTATGTCTAACAGCATTTTAGATTGCTTTGGTGTCGTAATTTATTCTTTCCTTTTTTTAATAAATCATTTGAGATTTTACTGATAAAACAAAAATATTTGATTTTATCACGTATTCATTTATACTTAGGTAAATTAGTGATACTATAACAACGATGAGCTATGTTATGGAATACCTTTCATTGGACTATATATATTTCTTTGGATTAGAAGCATAGTAATCGGTATCGTACTGGTATCGGTCGTACCGATCGGTACATATTGGTTTTGAAGAAAAATAAAACGGTATCAATATCGTACTGTTTCGATTTTTATATTGGTCCGTACCGATCGTACTGGTCGGTACCGGCTTGTATCTGTATGTACCGGCTTGTACCGATACGTTATCAATTGTTACAAGATTTTAATTTATTTTTTTTTAATTTTCAATTGATTTTTTAACCAATTTTAATACTTTTTAATCATAATAATTTTTACTTTTTTCATAATTTCATTCAATTTTTGTTATTATTAAATTAGGCTATTGAATCTAACTAATAATAATTTATTATATTTTTTAAATATATTTATTTATTTAAGATTAAATATTTTAGATATTAAATATTTAAAATTTAAAATTTTATATTTGCATATAAACATATATATATTTGTACATGTATATATATATATGAAAAAATATTTAAAAAATATCGGTAAACCCGAAATGATATGTCAAAATATACCGATACATATCAGTACTAAAAGAAAAACAATATATTCACCAATACGGTACTAACTACTTTAATTAGAAGCTTTCCAGTATATTCAAATTGGTCATCCATTATGTGAGTATTTTAAAAATAAATGTGTTTTTTAAGACAAAAGCAAGTTACATTTTTTTAAATGTGGTAATTTTCTTTTAAGGAGTGAGTACTTTTTTAAATGTATTTTTTCTTAAAAAATAAAATATTACTATAACCTTAATTTTATATTTATTATTGTTAATATATTACTATTATGTCAATTTTTTAATTGAATTAACATCACTTGATTCGTGACATCAACTCAATCATAAATTTTATATATAGTGTAGGCTAGCCCTATGCACTATGTGGGTGAAATTAACATTTATTATTTAGATATAATAAAAAAAAAGAGAAAACTTTAGAGATATTATCCACATCCACATGAAAAATAAATAAATACCATGATAGTCGGTATCGTACCGTTATCGATTTTGAAGAAAAATAAACGGTATTAGTATCGTGCCGTTTTAATTTTTGTATCGGTTCGTACCGATCGATAACGACTTGTATCGATCTATTGTTGAATATCAATATATTATTTGGTGTATAAATATGAAATACGTATTCTAATACGTAGGTCGTCGTAAGTAGATACACGGTGCATAATTTATGTACACAATTGATATCATGTTTGAATGAGAAATTAATCTCTTTATACCCACTTGAAGAGGAAGAAAGTTGGTTGATGTTAGTGATTGGTGTGGAACCCCATATAGGATGAACAAATGCATAAGCTTATGATATTTATAAGCCTTGTTTCCATGTGGGGTTGGGCCCCAAGGGGCACCCAAGTTTTGTGGTGGATGAAGACCTACACAACTTGAGCTGGACCACACACGCGCCGCCGAGCCGGGCTGGGTCGGATTGGGTTTGGGCAGTAATTAATTTTTTACTGCCCAACCGATATTTTATTCAGTCCAAACCAAACCGGTTCAGCATTTTCCAACAAAGAGACTTGTCTGTTTAAGAAGTATCTTTTCGGACCAAACCCTTTTGTTTGTTAAAAGTTTTGTATGTTCGGTTTAAACTAAGAACCTTTTTATTTTCAAAAGCTGCCTGTTTGGCCGAACAGGTTTTGTTCCAAATGATGTGTCCGTTCCGAAAAGTCATATGTTTTTCTATATAAACCTGAGCAGTGCTTGTCTTTTAAGGGTACCGAAAATTTCTCCTAATTTTTCTATACTGCTCTTGTCTTTTCCTGTGTCTTCTGTGAGAGAGACCGACATTTTTTTGGTTCACCGTGTTGCTAAAAGTGTGCTCTTGATTGCAACGTAATCGAGGAGGCCTGGGAGACGAATTGCGACATACTGTTAGCACCTGAGAGACAGGCAATAATCGTCTTAAGGTCAGAGGTCCAACCTTGACTCGATTATCCTTTTTCTGTATTCGGATTAACCTGTAAGTGTTGTCAATTTTCCATTCTGGATTGTTCGTATTTTTTATATGCTGTTCTACCAGAATTACAGATAAGTAATCTGTTCTTTAATCTTTTAATTTATATTTAGTAGTAATGAAATATTGCTTATTGATTATAAGATTGCCAACAATCTTAAGACGATTAGGTTTTTCGTTTTTGTTTCATTACTGCTTTAAGAATATAGTCTTTTATTCTTAAGAGATTACGTGAATATATATATATATATATATATTTATATTACGTGAATTCTGCTTATGAAAGGAATTTGATTTTATTTGGTTATTAAAATCGATTCATTGCTTTAAGTTTGTTATTGTTTCAATGGTTTTATTTCACTACTGCTTTAAGTTTTCAATGTGGTTACGTTTTATTTATATATATTACTTATGCATGTAGTATATGCAGATTATATATATTCTTACTGTTTTTTATGTTGTATATATATCTCGGCCTTATTAAGTATTCATAAGAAAGGAAAATGCTTTTTTCTTTTTCTTCTTATTCTGTTGTCTTTGGCCGAATGGTTAGATCTTTTAACAAAGAAAGTTTTTCTTAACTGCTTGTAATGGCCGAATGAAGAGATGCCATTCTTCTCATGGCTAGTAACGGTATGTTGGTTTCTGTATGTTGAATAGTCATGTCTCTTAGCTAATAACCGATTGGCTCATTGTTTAATATTTTTTATATATATTTGGCATCGGCAAAACCGTTTTTGTCCTTCCTTAAGGACATGACTTCTGGCTTGGTTGCGCTGTTTTGTTCCTCATCTCCTTGATGCCTGAAAAAACTTGTTTATTTGTAAACTGTGGCCGATCAATACGTTGGGAATGGCTAATAGATAATTAGCTTTGTGTTGATTCGGTCTTATTTCTTTTGCCTTGTTTCGGTCTTTGTGTAATAATTATCAAGAGACACCGTTTCATGCATGATTGAATATTTTGTTTTTATATTCGGTAATATATATATATATATATTTGTAATATATATATGTTTTATACATGGTGTAATATATATTTTAGTAATATATATATTGTGAGATATTATTTTTTATATATACGTTGTTCAATAACCTTTATAATACTACTGTTATGTATTATATTGTTACATATTTACATGGTTATAACATAAGCTGAATTTTTGTTATAACGTAATATGTTATAATATATATTTTATATATATTGATGGGTTATATTGAAAGTGCATATATATCATATATGGTTACGTTCGTGATATATAAATGTAAGTTAATCCTGTTATTTTTAAATAACAGATGGTCGAACGATCCACCGGTAATGCGCCTGTAGCGCCGTTGCTATCACATGTTACACATGGTGAAAAACCCGAAAAGTTCAGTGGTCTGGACTTCAAACATTGGCAGCATAAGATGTTGTTCATTTGACCAATCTGAACCTAGCTCGGTTTTTACGGGAGGAGGCCCCGGTTCCCAAAGAGGGAGAGACCGATCCTATAGCTGTAGTTTTGGTGCAAGCATGGAAGCATTCTGACTTCCTATGCAAGAACTATATCCTCAATGAATTGGACAACACGTTATACAACGTGTTTAGCCCAATCAAAACAGCGAGAGAGCTGTGGGAGTCCTTAGAAAGAAAATACAGAACCGAGGATGCCGGCACAAAGCAATTTGTGATTGGCCAGTTTTTGGATTTCAAAATGGTGGACACAAAAAACCGTGATTAGTCAAGTCCAAGAGTATCAGTTGATCCTCCATGAGATTACTGCCGAAGGAATGATTCTTAGTGAATCATTTGAAAACGGCAGTTTTGATAGAGAAATTGCCTCCTTCTAGGAAGAATTTCAAGTACTATCTAAAGAACAAGAGAAAGGAGAAACTTTAAAGGACTTGATTATTCGGTTAAGAATCGAGAGGATAATTGTGATTCAGAAAAGAGGGTTAAAGCTCAGACCATGGAAGCCAAGGCAAATGTTGTAGAACATTTGCACAAGACCAACAAGAGAAAATTTGTTGGTTTTAGCTCTTCCCAAGCTAATAAGGGAACGGATTTCAAGAAGTTCACGGGAACTTGTTTCATATGTAACAAGCCCGGTCATCGAGCAAAGGACTACAATCAGAACAAGAAAAGAGCTCAAGCCAACTTAGTTGATGATAATGAAATTGAGCTCGCTGTTGCAGTGTCACAAGTGAACATGATAGAAAACCCTAAGACATGGTGGGTTTATACCGATGTCACTTGTCACATTTGTTCTGATAGAAAGAGTTTCTGTGAGTATAAAGAAACAAATATTTATGAGAAACTCTTCGGTACGAGGCCATGAATAAGGTGGTGCTCAAGATGACATCTGTTAGAGAACTAACTTTGAACAATGTGGTTCATGCTCTTGAAATCGTAAGAATTTGGTTTCCAACTCTATGTTGAGCAATAACAGGTTTAGACTTGTAATTGAGTTGAATAAATGTGTACTCACTAAATGTGGCATGTTTGTGGGTAGAGGATATCTATGTGATGAGCTTTTTAAGCTCAATATTATGGATGTTATGCCAAAGAACAAGAATAATAATTAAATTATTTCTTCTGATTATTTGGTGGTGTCCTCTAATTATGGCATGGTAGGTTAGGTCATGTGTGGGACAAGACCTTGCAGAGAATCAACAATTTGGATTTTGATTTGCTTCCGCAAATTGTTATTGATAAAAATCACAAATGGGAAATTTGTATGGAATCCAAATTGGCTAAGCCTCCTTTCTATTCGGTAGAAAAAAGTAGTAAACCTCTAGATTTAATTCACACTGATATATGTGACTTAAAGTTTGTGCAAACTAGAGGTGGTAAAAAGATACTGTTATGTATATTTGCTAAGAAGCAAAAACGAGGCCTTGGAAGTTTTTTAAACTCTTTAAAAAATTAAGGCCGAAAATCAACTAAGCAAGAAAATAAGGAGTGATAGGGGTAGTAAATATGATTCAATATTTTATAAATTTTAATTTAAAATATGGAATCACATTCAAACCACTTCTCCTTATTCACCTCAGCAATACAGTTTTGTGAAACGCAAGAACCGAACGTTGAAAGAAATGATGAATGCTTTGTTGATTAGTTCAGGGTTACCTCAGAACTTGTGGGGAGAAAGCTATTTTAATAGCTATTTACTTTTTAAATAAATATACCCCACAAGAGATAAGACAAGATACCGTATGAATTATGGAAAGGTTAAGGACCATCCTATAAATACACTAAAGTGTGGGGGTGTCTTACGAAGGTATCAGTTTCTCCGGCTTAAAAGGTCATAATAGAACCTAAAACTATGTTTGGTGCCTCATTCGAAGGGATCATGACCCAGTCCTTGAGGGCAAGAGAAGGATATGTGAGAATATGTCAACTTTATGCAACAAGGATACTCGGGTGTGATCTTGGCATCAATGAGGGTATCGACATAGTAAGTGGGGAAGAGTTTCATGGTATGGTATCGGCATGCCTTGGTGCTACCATGACTACCCCATTGTGAAGCGGAGGATGAGACTTTGTCCATGGGATCGGTGATCCCTGATGGTGCCAAGAGTGGCACGGACCCTGAAAGTAAACCATTAGGTTGTAAATAATGTAAAGACATAACGTACTCAGTTAGCAAACTGAGTAGATTTACAAGTATTCCTGGAAAGGATACTAGAAGGCCATTGTGGGGGTACTTAGATATTTAAGATACACCTCAAGTTATGGACTGCACTATACAAGATATCCAGATGCAAAATGGATATTCAATACAAAAGATTTCAAATCCACTAACGGATTTATCTTTATTATTGGAGAAGCTGCAGTGTTTTGAAAATCTTCTAAACAAACGTGAATAGCCAGATTTACCATGGTATCTGAAGTTATAGCTTTAGATAAAGCTGAAGAAGAAGCGGAATGGCTTCAAAAGTTTAGAAGATATTCCAAGATGGCCGAAACCTGTGCCTGCAATTTGTATACATTGCGATAGCCAATCTGCAATTGGTAGAGCACAGAGTTGTTTGAATAACGGTAAATCTCGATACAATTCGTCGAAAACATAATACCGTTAAACAGTTGCTCTCAAATGAAATTATCACTACTGATTATGAAAAATCAAAGGATAATGAAGCGCGCTTACGAAATGTTTTAACAAGAGAGCAAGTACATCATCGAGGGGAATGGGTCTTAAGCCTATAAATTAAAGTTACATAGTGGAAACCCAACCTAGCTGACTGGAGATCCCAAGATCTAGGTTCAAAAGGGACAACTAAATTATGTAACTGTGTGTAAGCACTAAAAGAGTTAAACACTCTTATCCATTCCTATGATGATTTAGTGCTGCCTGCAAGGTAGGATAAGCTGTGCTTTTAATGATTCTTATAGCTTGATAAATAATCAAGTGGGGTATTGCAGGATACTCTTAATGAGCAATCACCTATTATGAGTAAGAAACGTGGCCACTTCTATGAGAATTGATCAGGCTAAATTCTCTAGAGTACTCATAAGAAACCAGGCAGTGTCCGGGGCCAAAATGGACACAATCGTGAGAACCGAAGATGTTCGAAGGGGAATTGTGTGATATCTATTGTCTTGGTTTACACAAAAGGCTGAATAGTTCAAGACATCATGTTCACTAGTTAGCCGAGTAAATCCGATAGTTATTCACTATGGAAGGTTCAAAGCCAAAAGCTACCTATCTTGATGCAATAACTCTTCAAGGTTTAACTCTCTCATATTCCGAGTCAGTTCGTCGTTTTAATCAGACAATTTCCATTCATGTGGGGGATTGTTGAATATCAATATATTATTTGGTGTATAAATACGAAATACGTATTCTAATACGTAGGTTGTCGTAAGTAGATACATGATGCATAATTTATGTACACAATTGATATCATGTTTGAATGAGAAATTAATCTCTTTATACCCACTTGAAGAGGAAGAAAGTTGGTTGATGTTAGTGATTGGTGTGGAACCCCATCTATGATGAACAAAGGCATAAGCTTATGATATTTATAAGCCTTGTTTTCATGTGGGGTTGGGCCCCAAGGGGCACCCAAGTTTTGTGGTGGATGAAGACCTACACAACTTGAGCTGGACCACACACGCGCCGCCGAGCCGGGCTGGGTCGGATTGGGTTTGGGCAGTAATTAATTTTTTATTGCCCAACCGATATTTTTATTCAGTCCAAACCAAACCGGTTCAGCATTTTCCAACCAAGAGACTTGTCTGATTAAGAAGTATCTTTTCGGACCAAACCCTTTTGTTTGTTAAAAGTTTTGTATGTTCGGTTTAAACTAAGAACCTTTTTATTTTCAAAAGCTGCCTGTTTGGCCGAACAGGTTTTGTTCCAAATGATGTGTCCGTTCCGAAAAGTAATATGTTATTTCTATATAAACCTGAGCAGTGCTTGTCTTTTAAGGGTACCGAAAATTTCTCCTAATTTTTCTATACTGCTCTTGTCTTTTCCTGTGTCTTCTGTGAGAGAGACCGACATTTCTGGTTCGCCGTGTTGCTAAAAGTGTGCTCTTGATTGCAACGTAATCGAGGAGGCCTGAGAGACGAATTGCGACATACTGTTAGCACCTGAGAGACAGGCAATAATCGTCTTAAGGTCAGAGGTCCAACCTTGACTCGATTATCCTTTTTCTGTATTCGGATTAACCTGTAAGTGTTGTCAATTTTCCATTCTGGATTGTTCGTATTTTTTATATGCTGTTCTACCAGAATTACAGATAAGTAATCTGTTCTTTAATCTTTTAATTTATATTTAGTAGTAATGAAATATTGCTTATTGATTATAAGATTGCCAACATCTATATCGACCTGTACCGGTACGTACGAGATTTTAATTTTTTTTTTAGTTTTTTTTTCACTTGATTTTTTAAAACAATTTTTAATACTTTTTAGTGTTTATAATTTTTACTTTTTCATAATTTCATTCAAAAAAATATTTATTAAATTAGGCTATTGAATATAATTAATAATAATTTATTATATACTTTTAATATTTATTATATTTATTTATGATTAAAAAATTTATATATTAAATATTTATAATTTTAAAATTTTATGTTTGCATATAAACATATATATGCATGTAATTGATATATATTTGTACATGTATATAATATATATTTTATTAAAAAACTTGAAAATGAGCTTTATAAATATATATATATATAAATATTTAAAAAATACCAGTAAACCCGAAACGGTACTCCGAAACACACAGATATCGGTATATACCAATACAAAAAAATGATACACCCATTGATTCGGTACTAACTATTTTGATATATACATAAATAAATTACCTACATACTTTAGAGATATTATTATTATTAATTTGTTACTATACTTGGTTAAATTTTTTATGGGCATCTTCAATGGACCGACCATGACAAATTGAACCCACATTGAAAAAAGGCCAATAATTATGAGAAGTTATAATCTTTGTTCATTGATTGGGTTTATTCATCTTACTTGATAGATTTGATTTAAATTGAGTTGGGATTTGATAATTCGGATCGATCCAATTCGGTTTGGATTATTATTTAAATAATAAAAATATTTTTATTTAAATTTAATTATGAAAATATATAAATATAAATATTATATTTTAATATATTTTAAACAGTAAAACAGGCTTTCAAGTGTGTCCGAGCTTTGACAAGCAAATGTTTTTCTATTCAAACCCGGTCCAATCCATAAACACTTCTAGAAAAGATTGGAAGATTAGTGTTATCATTATGATAATAACTTATATTAGGATCATCCTAAAAAATAAAATTTTTAGACACCAATAAAATAATAACACATCATCATTTTTTAAAAGCATGTAATTGTTATTATAGACTCATCCTTACTAAATCAATTTTCATTAAATCAATTTACTCCTTTTTAACTGTAAACGTAATTTATTGTGTCTCTTAAACTTGACCTAGGGTTTTTATATATATATATATATATATATATATATATATATATATATATATAGCACTGACGAAAAAAGTTCATTTCTCCAAAGGTACAATTGTTGTTATTTTTCATTCTCTATATAATTAAAACTTCGTTTCTACTAAGCAGTTTAGTGTCCATTGTTGTTATTTTAATTGTTATTTTTTATGTTGATCTTATTTTGCTTATTAGATGTTTGATAAAATTATAAACTAGTTCTCTAATTAAAAGGGGTGGGATTGGAAATGACATAACACTGAAAATCGCCATCTGAATTTGATTTCTAGTTCTCAATCAGTTTTTCTTTTCAATATCTTTTGGTTTGAGATTCTTAAAACCAATAATCTGGATGATATTTTTTTTTGGTTCTCATGTCATAAATTTGTTTTTAATGGGAATCATATGCTGCTTATGCTAGTGACTTTAGATTGCCACCAGTGTTCCATCTCAAGTAGTTAGTTATGTTAATAATAGTAGTTATAATCCATGGAACCCAAAATATGTTTAACAGATCTAAATCAGATAAATATTAATCAAACGTTGATGATTTTTCCTGTATTTTTTATTCAAAAATTAATCTCCAAGTTAGTGCAAGTACAATCTGCACGCAAGTTACAAGCACATCACTACCTCTCTAAAAAATGGCCTTGATCCCTGTTCCTGCTCACTTTCAACAATATATATCTTGTCTTGTGAGTAGAGTGTTGTGTAAACTATGAAATATTTAAATTAGTATTTGTACATTATATCTTTTGTTGGTTTGGTATCTGATTTTTTTTTTTTGTCATTTTGGTACTCGAACTTTAATGCCGTCATTCACATTGGCCCTTTGTCCTAACACCGTTAGTTAATGGCTAATTAAGCAAAAAAACCCAATCAGAGCCTAACACGTGACAAAACTGCCACATCATTAGTGTCACGTCATCATATAAGAAAAAGTTAAAAAAAAATTATAAAAATCAAAATCAAAATTAAAAATTTGAAAATCTCATTTTTAAAGAAAAATTATAAAAATAAAATTGAAAACCAAAATTAAAATTAATAATAAAAACTGAAAATTATATATATATATTTAAAAATATGTAAAAAAAAATTAAAAAATATATTTTAAAAATAAATAAAAATAAAAAACCAAAATTCAAAATAAATTGTAAAATAAAAACTTTATATATATTTAAAAATTTGTAAAAATATATATATATATATATATATATATATATATATATATATAAAATAAGAATAAGAATAAGAAATCTGAATATTTTAATAAAAATAAAAAATTTAAAAAAAATCTAATTTTTAAAATTTAAATTTCTATTTTTTTTAATTTTAAATTTTCATATATATATATATATTTAATTTGAAATTTCTATATTTTAAAAAATTATTTTTTATTTTTTCTTTTTCTTTTTAATTTTTAACCACTAAATCAGGTATGTTTTCTTCCTAAATTGATGTTTCATAATACAAAAAGACTTTTCTCATCCTGCAAGTGGTACTCCGAAACTTAGTTTAAGAAAGGAGACATAAAAAGTTAATCTTGAAAAAGCCAACCCTGAAAAAGTCAACCCCAAAAAGTCAAGTACTAAAAAAGTCAACCCACTTTGAAAATCAAGATTCAAAGTTCAATTGAAAAATGGTGAAAGAATTTTGATAATCCGAGGTCTACAATGAAAGATATGGAGTTCGGAAGTTGGGTTACGGAGATTCAGTAGAAAGGAAACCCTAGTTCGAAAAATTTGAGAAAAAAATGCTTAAACAATCAAATTGGTAGAAATTGAAGGTTCCAAATGAAAGATAAGCATTGACTACAGGTAATAGAGAAGCTACTTGAAAGAAAAACTGAAAGAAAAGTCAATTTGGAAGAAAACTGAGAATTAGGGTTTTTAGTGGATTTTGGTAAAATTAGGAAAAATTACAGAAATGACCATATTCGGTAAAACTAAAGCCCCTAATTGATGAGGAGTGAGTAAACAAGGATAGCCCAAGGCTCAGTTTTAAGAAATTTCGAGAAAATAGCCGATTGGAGGAAAAACAGAAAAACAAGGAAATTCCCGACAGTGAAAAAAGAAAAAATCAAATCGGAAGGGAATTTGATTGTAAAAATTGAGTGTTTTCGGACCAACTCCAATTCAATATATGAAAAAGGCCCAGAAAAAAATTGAAAATCGGACTTGTTTTGAGCAAAACCGGACTTTGGAGGCAAAATGACAAAATTGGAAATATTCGAAAAAATCAAATGAGCTCCAAAAATTCTAAAAATTTGCAGATCTCATTCTTAAATCATTTGAAAGAGATTGGCAAGAGAAAATCTGGATTCGGAGTTCGTTTGCAAAATGGCAAATCTCGGGCCCACTATGCAAAAATTCAAGCAGATAAATCCCGAAAAATGACAAATGAGCACGAAAAATTATGAAAATCTCCAGATCTCACTTTTAAATTATTTGGAAGATATTGGTGCAGAAAAATCTGGATTCGAAGCTCGTTTAAAAATGGTAAAAGTTCGGGTGCACAAAAGGGCAATTTTGGAAGAAAAAATCCAAAAAAATAAAAAATGGGCTCAAAATTTTTTGGAAACTTCCATAATTCAATTTTTTATTATTTCGGAAGTATTGAAAAAAGAAAATTTGAATTTGGAGTCCGTTTGCTATTTATTTAGGTTCGGGGTCAAAAAGGTCATTTTATTGAAGAAATCGAAAAGGGCCTTTTCTTGCAATTAAAAAAATGAAGTGTGGGCTGGGAATGTGAAGGGTCAGCCGGCCAAGGCCCATGATGGAAGGGATATTTCTGATTTTTTTCATCTAAGGGCCAAGAGAGAAGAGGAAGGTAGTTATTTTTTGATCAAGCCTTTGAATTTGCAACACATGGACCAATGAATGGAGAGGGATGATGTCATATTTATGAAATCCTATTTATGACATCATATTTAGGATCTGATTATTACAATCTAAGGGTGAGAATTTTACATAGAAAGCATATTGGATAAAAGGCCATAGGATCAAATTGGTTAGAAAAAATTCTAGAACCTCCTACACTATTCTACACCAACCAGCCACCTTAAGGGAGAGGGGGCTCTCTTTCATTTTTCACTCTTGCTTGGCTGATTACTCTTGATTTTTTGAAAAAGCAAATAGAAAGTTTAGAAAGGCAAAGAAAGTAAGAAGAGGAAAAGCTTGCAATATAGCTTTTAGAGGTAGCTAAAAGCACCATACTCTTGCACATGTTTTGCATTTCCATCCTTGATTTGCTGTTTTCATTTGATATTTTGGTGAGTTTCTATTGATTTTAATTTTGAAATAAGTGTTTTTAATCTTCTTCTTCAAGTTCTTCTTTATACTTTCTTGAAAAAAACTTTAAAAAAAAAACTTAAAAGCTTCTTCTCCATGTTTTTAGAGATGGCCGAATGGCCTTATTTTGGTTTTGGATTGTGTTTGTTTCTTTTTCATATTGATTGGGATGTTTAGTATGTTTTGATGTTCTATATTTTTATAAAGATAACAAAAACATGGTCTTTTTACTTACTTACCTCTATTTTTGATTTTTTTCATCTTGTATTCATGTTTACTTTCCTTGTTTTCCATTTTTTATTTTCTGTTTTCAACATGTTTGAATTGTTCATGATTTTCATTTTACTATACTATGTGTTTGTGAAAATTTCTAGTTGTGTTCATGACTTTACTTCATGTTTGCATGTTTCTTTTTAGTATCTAATTTTA
The DNA here is from genome assembly GCA_030761205.1 of Fremontodendron californicum. NCBI lineage: Eukaryota > Viridiplantae > Streptophyta > Magnoliopsida > Malvales > Malvaceae > Fremontodendron > Fremontodendron californicum. The sequence goes on along the minus strand of JAULJL010000019.1, from coordinate 8,535,594 downwards.
GTATGTCATGTGTTTGTGAAAATGTCCATGCTAGAATACCATCTTTGTGAGCTCATGTCCATTTAGCTACCCTCAATTTTCATGCTTTGTATGTGTATTTTCATCTTGCTTTTTGACTTGTTTGCATTTCCATGCCACGAGTTTGTGTATCTTGATTTAGCATGCTATGTGTTTGTGTTATTGCCATGCATTTTTTTAGGTCTAGGTCTCATTAGCATTGCTATGCATCTCATGCATATTTAGGTTAGGATTGCATTTATTGTCATGCAAGTTTATGTTAGGTCTAGGCCATATTCTTTATGCCATGCATTTTCCATATCATTTAGGTTTTAAATCATGCATTTCATGCATTCAATTTGCTGTATGTTCATGCATCTCATGTCTTGCCACTTGATATATGACTTAGGCCAATCAATAGCTCAAAGTCATGCTCACTTGAGCATACTTGTGGAAAATTAAAGAGTTGTCAAATTGATTATTTTACATTTGTGATTTTTTTTACTTTAGCCAATTTTTGTCCAAAATTTTAGAAGTTTTAGCTACTGTTTTTATGTCTTGAGAGGAGTCTCCAAAATTTTTACTTTGATTTTTAAATGATTTTATCAAAAGCAAAAAATATGTTTTGGCAAAACAGTTTTTCACCCAGTGTTCTGACTTTCCCGATTTTTTTGGGAAGTTATCTTTAATCAGAAAATTAAGCCAATTTTTTCCCGTGTACTTTTACATGTTCTGAGTCTCCAGTATGTTTTTTCAGATTTTTTTAAAATTTTAAAAATAGGTTAAAAATCACGCTTTGAAACTGGACAGTTAGTCAGATTTGAATTTGAGGGAAAATTAATTTTCTGTTTTGGCTAAGTTACTTAGAGGGAGCTGATTAGGAACTTTAGCTACTGTCTTAGAGTGGTTTCTAGGCCATTTTAATCTTTAAAAATGATTTTATAAAGCTCGCATCAAGGGTGGTCAAGTCCGGGTTTTCAAACTTAGGAAAATCAAGCTATTTTCAAAGGGGAATTTGGCTATGGTCTAGTTTTCATCCAAAATTTTCAAAATTGTTTTCAACCAATCACAAAGTATTTTGATTTTAAAAAAACTAATTTGATATATTTTCCTGAGGTAGTCGGATATCTTTTTAGATATACGGATTTCTTTATTTAAAGGAAAAAATACATTTTCATCATTGCATTTTCCATGATTCATGCATACTATATAATATGTGATTTTTGCTATGATAATTTATATGGTATTGTTATTATTTCGATTTATATTTTATGATGTTATATTGTTTGTTATATGGTTTTGAATATTTCATGCCATCCTATACTTTTTATTTAGCCATTTATTTTTGTCACATCATTTAGCATATACTATATTCATGCATTATTATTTTTATTTTCATGCATATTTCATGATAACATTATTTTATGTTTCATATCATTTCATGTCACTTAAATTATATTCCATGTCATATAGATTATATTATTTAAAATATGCCATGTCATTTAAATTTGCTATGTCATTTAAGTCATATCATTTCATTTAGAATATATTATGTCACTTAGGATATTTTATTTCATTTAGAATATATCATGTCACTTAGGATATTTCATTTCATTTAGAATATATCATCTTACTTAGGATATTTCATTTCATCTAGAATATGCTATGCCATTTAAATTATATCATACCATTTAGGTTGCATTATATTATCTAGACTTTGCTATGTAATTTTATTTATGTCACACATGTTCATATTCATATTTTTTAAAATGTTTTGAAAAGATAATGGTTTTAAATAAAATAAAGTTATTCCCGAGTTAAAATAATTCATGAGTTCTCTGCCGGGTTTGCTGGGGAGGATATAATCAATTATCATTAATAACGGAATATCTTCTTTAAAACGAGAATGATTCGAAAAATTTTCCAAATAAATAAAAATTTCTATATTTTGTCAAGTTTGTCGGAAAATATAGGAAAATTTTGAATTAATAAATTCCGAATCATTTTCAATAAAAAAATGGAATTATTTTTCTTTAAATTGGGAATTAATTTGAAATACTAAGTTTAAAACCAACTTTTTACCGAGACTTGAGATAACACATGATTAATAAAGTACCGTTTTATACGGGCGTTGTGGGGGTGCTAATCCTTCCCCACACGTAATCGAGTCTCGAACTCGCTTATTTGATTTCGCTGGTTTAAAACGCAGACTTGAAATTGGTTTTAAAAATGTTTTAATTAATTTTAAAATGTTTTACAAAATCGGTTTTAATAGGTGGCCTATCACACCTAGCCAAAAAAGATTGGTGGCGGCTCCATGTCTTTTTTGAGGTCATTTTCAAATCCTCATTTTATTTTGAGAGGAATTAAGTTGACTTTTTCTCTATTTTTTCAATGTCACGCTTCACGAATATAAAGTCTCGCAATGAGACTTGTTATTTTTTAGGTTGCGATAGCTTGGCAACTCCACTGGGGACTTTTAGAGAGTCAGGCCTAGAATTAGTCGTGTATTATCAAAGTCTCGGTTTTTGTTGGTTTAATTGGTATTTAATTTTAATTTTCACATTTTTTAAAAAATAAGGAGAATTTTGAAAATAATAAAATATTTTTGAATATGGTCATACTCATGTGCATGCATTTTATTATTGTTCTTTAGTTATTTAATGTTGTATATTATGCTTGTTGGTTAATGTGTTACACTATTCTTAATCTTTGTTTTAATAAATTGTTGGGATATTTAGAATAAGGATTGTAGAATAGGTGGTGAAAGGTTTGTTGTTCCTCCTTACACACCACACGTTACATTTTGCTTAACATGCGCTCTATGTCTGAGTGCCGTCCCTTTATGTGGAAGTAAAGTACCTACGCTTCGTGTGGCAATAGCCTCCACATAAGCTAGCGAAACACTTTCGGAATATCAGATTACCTACGCTTTGTGTGGCAATAGCCTCCGCATAAGCCGGGGAAATGAACTCTAACGAGTTGAACCCGCTTTTATCGGGGTGCCTTACTAGCCTTCATCGGCGACAGTGAGGAACAATTCGAGGCCTTTAGAACCGATTCACCCTCATATAGTGAACTTAGGCGAAGCCATGCCGGATTTTCGATAGATATATCGAAGATAAGAACACATGGAGGGACATTTCTAAACCTTTTGTTACCTATTTTACACTCTGAATAAGGGTTGTAGATCGGGCAACGATGAACGTACATCGCCTGTAATAAATGTGATAGTCTGCCCCAAAGGCTTTGTGATGCCTAAATGGGTGGATATTGTTGGGGTAAGTGTTCACTAACTTTTTGAAATTGAAAATATAAACATTTTTTTCCAAACATTTTTGCATTTTGCACATTTCATGCATGTGTGAATAGAGCATGTACATTTATGGTTGTATTGTTGATCTCATTTTTTGCAATAAACGGATGGTAATAATAATCTTATTTGATGATTTCATAAAACCGGTAGTGTTACATGAACATTTGGATATTGTACCATAGTATGATCCACTACCCCAAAATTCTTTTGAAAATAATATGTTGGTTTTTCATAGAGAAAACATGTTTAAAAAAAATCATAGATATTTGGAGGCAAACCTTGCATAGTGAGATTTTTGGATAATCAAAATTTGGTCTCACCAATTTCGTGAAATCATTGGTCATTATATATACCTTTGTGCTAATTCATTTATTCTTTACATGTATCATTTTGACATCATGTTACAGTCATAACATGCATGGTCATTCATTGTAAAATACATTTATGACATGCATGGTCATTATTTGTATATACTTGTGTATCAATTTATTTATTCTTTAAATGCATCATGTTGCCATTAGATTACATCCATGGCATACATAGTCATCATGATATGCTTATGCATTAATTTGTCTCTTCGGCATCAGATTGCATTCATGGGATACATGGTCAGCAGGAGTTCTTTTGTATATATTTTGTGTCAATCATTCATTGTTTACATGCATCATAATTGACATCGTGTTGCATTCATAGTGTATATGATCATTCATTGGAAAATAAATTGAAATATACATGGTCATTCATTGCATATATCTATGTGTTGATTTGTTTATTCTTTGCTTGCATCATGTTGACATCGTGATTGCATATATTACATACATGGTCAGCATGTCTCCACTGTATATGTCCGTACATCACATTGTTTATGTTTCACGGGCATCAAATTGCATTCATGGCTCCTTCATCATGACATATATTTGGGAAAATAAAATAGAAGTTGGCTTGCCTTTAAGAGTCTTTGAAAGAATTTCCATTTCAAATCAGAGGTATAAGTAATAATGAGTACCCTTTTAATACAAGCTAGTGCTATGGAGAATGAACAAATTGCTCGAATGGAAAAAATGGAAAGGTTACAGGAAGAATTGCGAGGACAGCTGACAAAGTCTCAAGCAAAATCTAAGGATCAGATGACTAAATTGATGGAGCTAATGTCCTCCGTAATCAAGGGAAAGGGATACACTGAAAACTTGGCAGCCAGAGAAGGGTTAGAGACACAAAAGGGTCAAAGTGAGGTCATGATGTTGGATAGCCAGAACACAATTAACCCCAACAACACTCTAAACTTAGACAACCAGTTGAACAGGAAAAGTTGAAAATGGTTGAGTTAAATATGGCTGAGTTGACAGATTCCCGAGGGAAATATCAATTGTTAAATGAAAGGCTCCGGACAGTAGAAAATACCGATGTATTCGAGAGTGTGGATGCGAAAGAACGATGCTTGGTCCTTGACTTAGTTATTCCTCCTAAATTTAAGGTCCCTGACTTTATGAAATATGACGGGACAACTTATCCGTCAGGCCACATCATTATGTTCTGCCGAAAGATGACAAGTCATATAGATAATGATAAGCTTTTGATCCACAGTTTTTAGGATAGCCTCAGCGGATCCGCAATTAGGTTGTATAGTCAGTTGAGTAAGGATCAGATTCGCTCTTGGAATGATTTGGCTAGGGCTTTTCTAAACGAGTACAAGCATATGACCCATATGGTGCCTGACTGTCTCACCTTGCAAAATATGGAGAAAAAGGTCACTGAGAGCTTCAAAAAGTATGCTCAGAGGTGGAGGAACATGTCCACTCAAGTACAACCACCCCTAACTCAGAAGGAAACCATTGTCCTTTTTGTGAATACACTGCAGGCCCCGTACTATGATAGACTTGTCGACAACACCATAAAGAATTTTTCGAACATGGTAATCTTTGGGGAAATGATTGAAAATGCTATCAAGGCTGAGAAACTCGAAAGAGGTAAAACATTTAATGCAGAGAGAAACAGGATGCCTAAAAATAAAGAGGAAGATGTCCAAGCTGTGGAAAACATTGCCCCGTGTATTTTGGCTACTTCATATCAACCACCTTGTCTTTCTATGAACTATGTATCCCAGGGTTCATACTTATACCCGATGGCCTCTCAGAATCCAGTAAATTTTCAACCTTTTGTTAGCCAGAGGAAACCGAAGAATATCCGAAAAAGAGATCAGTTTGAGCCACTCCTCATGTCTTACTCTTAACTATTGCCCCAGCTGATCGAAGAGCAACTCTTCACTAAAGTTCCAGTGGAGCCTATCCAACCCTTATTTCCGTGCTGGTATGACAAGAATACATATTGTGATTATCATTCTGGGATTCGAGGACATTCCACAGAAAATTGCTTATGTTTGAAACGGAAGGTTCAAGCACTCATCAATAAAGGGCAGTTACATATGGGGACGAAACAAAGGTTAGACAGCGTGGAGAATCTACTGAATGGGAATGATGAGACCATTGTGGATGTCATAATGGGGGAAGAAGATGGAAATGTCGAAAAGAGTACAGAGGAATAGCTAGTTTGAATTAAGGAGAACATGTCAAGGGGGAGTTTTTATGCATGTAGTTTCATACCTCATGATGAGAACACTTGTCTTATGTTAACATCCGTATGAAATAAATGAATTTTGAATGTTTTTATGGTTGTTGTGTTTTAACAATAATTTGAATGTGCAAAAACAAGCATTAAGGAAGTTCTAATAATGGATAGTCTCGAGAATATTGATGATCATTGTTAGAAATGACCCAATACCTTCCCTCTTTTGGGGATTCCATATGTCTAAATCCCTAAAATTGAGACCACTTGGAAAACCTAATGCTTCAAAAAAATATGAATGATTAAACTTCATAAAAACCATTGTCATTGCAGAATAAGCAAACATGTAAATCCTAGTCTAGTAGGCTATGAACAAAGGAACAAACTTTTTGAAATTTTTTTGAATTCCTTGAAATTCAAACAAATGAGACATTCTTTCAAGAATCTAGATTTTGGTAATTCAATGTGTGTCAAGATCGTGCTAAAACCATTCATGACCTTTTCCAATGACCATAAAACGTCAATTGCCCAAACATCGGTTCATGATTGATACCTCGGGGCACAATGACCAAACCAGATTATTCCATGTCCTAGAGAAAACCTGTTTTTCGGTAATATTTTCCTTGGCACTTCAAACAAACCCAAGATTGAAACTCAGCATTTTCAGTGTAAACCTAGACTTGCGATGTTCCTCGCAATGATACAAATCCTCATGGTTAATCAAATTGGGGCATCATATGTGAAAATGATGGATACATGATGAAAAAAGATGGAACTAACGCATGAATCAATGGGGCATGCGACAAAAAAGAAAGCAAAAAAAAAAAAATTTGTGATATCATGCATATGAGAATTCAGATGATTTCAAGTGTAAAATGAAATTTTGATTATTTATTTCCCCTAAGGATTGTTTTTCAATGAGAATATTTGTGCTTGATATGAGAAATGACCATTTTTCATATTCATCTCGCAAAAAGAAATTATCCATAGTCACCCCTTTTGAGCCGAAGGAATTCATTCCTCTTTGAACCCTGATCAAGGATCACTCTCTACACTAGGGGGCAAATGCGAGGAAAAATCTTCTCAAAGATCATTGAGAAATAAGTTCGAAGACAGATACAAAGCAAATTGAGCTCCTAAATAAATATGGGCTCATTTTGTCGAAAGGAAATGGAAAAGATGGCGAAATGGAAGCCAAGAACAAAAAAAAAGAAAAAGTGGGAAAAATTATGGCAAATGAAAGCCAAAAGCAAGGAAGAAAAAAGAGCAAAAGTAAAAAAAAAAAGAAAAGAATGAAAAGTCCAAAGGGACAAATGTTTCAAAGAGAACCTCAAGAAATGATCATTGATTTGATTACCCTCAAACACATATTTTGGGCCTATTTATCCTTTCTTTCTGAACCCTGAACCATGGCCTACATTACGTGCTTTAAAAGTCCATTTTGATCAAGCATGAATATTTAATTTGAAGGGTTTTTCCTCAGATTTTATCTCATCTCATCGAATTATCATTTCACTAAGGAAGAATTTAGAATTCTCAAGTGCATGGTAAAACAATAAAAAAAAAAAAAGAGAAGAGAAAATAGGAAAGGATAGGATTCTAGGTCAAAAACCCAAAAATGGGCGGTCTGGAATAAAATGGAAATTTTGATGCCATCCATGATAGTGCCGATACCACGAAAGAGAAGGTCATCTTAAAGAAATGGTCATCAAGGAATATCTAGGAATTCCTGAACCTCCCAAATTGACAGCTCTCATTCTGAGGATTGTATTTAAAAACTGAAACTTTTTTCCCTCCAAAATTAAACTTTTCGATTTAAACATTCCAGCTAATCTTAACTCTTTTCTAGACTTTGGCTTAGCCTTTCCTATTCATTTTCCTCTTCCAATCAGAGAATATCTTTGGCTATTCTCTTGCCCCAACAATTTTCAAACTCTTATCAACAGAAATCTGCTTGCTGAGTTCTATTTCTTCTTTTCATATTTGGAAGTTAAGGTTAACCCTTGTAGTTCCACACCTTTGGGTTAGAAAAACCCTTTTCTCATGTCAACATCAAAAATGGATATTTCAAAAATATTTTTATTTTCCCTTTTCGAAAAACAATTTTGCTTATTTAATGAAAACTTCTGAGCCAAAAATATTAACTCCACAATTTGTGATGTACGAATCTTTTGAAAACTGATGATCACTTGTTAGAAATTTCCCTAAGTGTCAATTTGGGTTTTTCAATTTGAATTGACAAGGTTTGGTACAACATGATTTTGGTTTTTTTTCAGGAAAACTTTTCAACAAAAATGTATGTCCCTTCTAGGCTCACAAATGGAACAGATTTTATAAATCATGAATTCATTGAGAACCAAACAAATTCATCATTATTTTAGTTTCTATATCAAGGTATTTTTACAAGAGTAAATATTGGCTAGAATGTTTAAACCGAAAAGTTTAATTTTGGAGGGAAAAAAGTTTTAGTTTTTGAAGACAATCCTCCGAATGAGAGCTGTCAATTTAGGAGGTTCAGGAATTCCTAGATGTTCCCCGATGACCACTTCTTTAAGATGACCTTCTCTTTTGTGGTATCGGCACTATCATGGATGGCATCAAAAATTTCCATTTTATTCTAAACCGCCCATTTTTTGGGTTTTTGACCTAGAATCCCATCCTTTCCTATTTTTTCTTTTCTTTTTCTTTTTCTTTTTCTTTTCTTTTCTTTTCTTTTCTTTTTTGTTTTTTTTTGTTTTACCATGCAGTTGAGAATTCTAAATTCTTCCATAGTGAATTGATAATTCGATGAGATAGGATAAAATATGAGGAAAAACCCTTCAAATAAAATATTCATGCTTGATCAAAATGGACTTTTAAAGCACGTAATGTAGGCCATGGTTCAGGGTTCAGAAACAAAGGATAAATAGGCCCAAAATATGTGTTTGAGGGTAATCAGATCAAGGATCATTTCTTGAGGAGGATTCTCTTTGAAACATTTGTCTCTTTTGGAATTTCATTCATTTTTTTTTTTTACTTTTGCTCTTTTTTCTTCCTTGCTTTTGGCTTTTATTTGCCATACTTTTTCACACTTTTTCTTTTGTTTTGTTCTTGGCTTCCATTTCGCCATCTTTTCCATTTCCTTTCGACAGAATAAGCCCATATTCATTTAGAAGCTCAATTTGCTTTGTATCTGTCTTCGAACTTATTTCTCAATGATCTTTGAGAAGATCTTTCCTCGTATTTGCCCCCTAGTGTAGAGGGTGATCCTTGATCAAGGTTCAAAGAAAAAGGAATTCCTTTGACTCAAAAGGGGTGACTATGGATAAATTTTTTTTTTTGCGAGAGGGATATGAAAAATGGCCATTTCTCATATCAAGCACAAATATTCTCATTGAAAAAAAAAAATCCTCAGGGGAAATAGATAATCAAAATTTCATTTTGCACTTGAAATCATCTGAATTCTCATATGCATGATATTACAATTTTTTTTTTCTTTTTTTGCTTTCTTTTTTGTCGCATGCCCCACTGATTCATGCGTCAGTTCTATCCTTTTTCATCATGTATCCATCATTTTCACATATGATGCCCCAATTTGATTAACCATGAGGATTTGTATCATTGCGAGGAACATCGCAAGTCTAGGTTTACACTGAAAATGCTGAGTTTCAATCTTGGGTTTGTTTGAAGTGCTAAGAAAAATATTATCCAAAAACAGGTTTTCTCTAGGACATGGGATAATCTGGTTTGGTCATTGTGCCCCGAGGTATCAATCATGAATTGATGTTTGGGCAATTGACGTTTTATGGTCATTGGAAAAGGTCATGAATGATTTTAGCACGATCTTGACACACATCGAATTACCAAAATCTAGATTCTTGAAAGAATGTCTCATTTGTTTGAATTTTAAGGAATTAAAAAAAAATCAAAAAGTTCGTTCCTTTACTCATAGCCTAGACTAGGATTTACATATTTTCTTATTCTACAATGACAATGGTTTTTATGAAGCTTAATATTTTTTTGAAGCAATAGGTTTTCCAAGTTGTCTCAGTTTCAGGGATTTAGACATATGGAATCCCCAAAAGAAGAAAGGTATTGGGTCATTTTTAACAATGATCATCAATATTCTCGAGATTATCCATTATTAGAGCTTCCTTAATACTTCTTTTTGCACTTTCTAATTATTGTTAAAACACAACAACCACAAAAACATTCAAAATTAATTTATTTCTTACGGATGTTAACATAAGACAAGTGTTTTCATCATGAGGTATGAAACTACATGCATAAAAACTCCCCCTTGACATGTTCTCCCTAATTCAAACTAGCTATTCTTCGATACTCTTTTCGACCTTTCCATCTTCTTCTCCCATTATGACATTCACAATGGTCTCATGATTCCCATTCAGTAGATTCTCCATGCTGTCTGACCTTTGTTTCTTCCCCATATCTAACTGCCCTTTATTGTTGAGTGCTTGAACCTTCCATTTTAGACATAAGCAATTTTCTGTGGAATATCCTCGAATCCCAGAATTATAATCACAATATGTATTCTTGTCATACCAGCTCGGATATTGGGGTTGGAGAGGCTCCACTGGAACTTTAGTGAGGAGTTACACTTTGATCAGCTGGGATAATAGTTCAGAGTAAGACATGGGGAGTGGCTCAAACTGATCTCTTTTTCGGATATTTTTCGGTTTCCTCTGGCTGACAAAGGTTGAAAATTTACTGGATTCTGAGAGGCCATCGGGTATAAGTATGAACCCTGGGATACATAGTTAATAGAAGGACAGGGTGGTTGGTATGAAGTAGCCGAAATATACGGGGCAAAGTCTCCCCCAGCTTGGACATCTTCCTCTTTCTTTTTGGGCGTCTTGTTTCTCTCTGCATTAAATGTTTTACCTCCTTCGAGTTTCCCAGCCTTGATAGCATTTTCAATCATTTCCCCAGAGATTACCATGGCCGAAAAATTCTTTGTGGTGTTGCCGACAAGTCTATCAGAGTACGGGGCCTTCAGTGTATTCACAAAAAGGACAATGGTTTTCTTCTGAGTTAGGGCGGTTGTACTTGAGTGGACATGTCCTCCACCTCTGAGCATACTCTTTGAAGCTCTCAGTGACCTTTTTCTCCATATTTTGTAAGGTGAGACGGTCCGGCACCATATCAGTCATATGCTTGTACTGGTTTAGAAAAGCCCTAGCCAAATCATTCCTAGAGCGAATCTAATCCTTACTCAACTGACTATACGACCTAATTGCGGAGCCGCTGAGGCTGTCCTGAAAACAGTGAATCAAAAGCTTATCAATATCTATATGACTCGTCATCTTTCGGAAGAACATAGTGATGTGGCCTAATGGATTAGTTGTCCCATCATATTTCACATAGTCAGGGACCTTGAATTTAGGAGGAATGACTAAATTGAGGACCAAGCATCATTCTTTCGCATCCACACTTTCGAATACATCTGTATTTTCTACTGCCCAGAGCCTTTCATCTAACAACTGATATTTCGCTCTGGAATCTGTCAACTCAACCATATTTGACTCAACCATTTTCAATTTTTCCTGTTCAGTTGGGTCGTCTAAGTTCAGGGTGTTGCTGGGGTTAACTGTGTTCTGGCCATCCAACATCATGACCTTACTCTAACCCTTTTGTGCCTCTAACCTTTCTCTGGCGGCCAAGTTTTCAGTGTATCCCTTTCCCTTGATTACGGCGGACATTAGCTCCATCAATTTAGTCATCCGATCCTTAGATTCTGCTTGAGACTTTGTCAGTTGTTCTCGCAATTCTTCCTGTACCCTTACCATTCTTTCCGTTCGGGCAATTTGTTCATTCTCTATAGCACTAGCCTATATTATAAGGGTACTCAGTACTTCTTATACCTCTGATTTGAAATGAAAATTCTTTCAAAGACTCTCAAAGCCAAGCCAATTTTTGTTTTATTTCCCCAAATATATGTCATGATGAAGGAGCCATGAATGCAATTTGATGCCCGTGAAACATAAACAATGTGATATACGGACATATACAGTGGAGACATGTTGACCATGTATGTAATAAATGCAATCAAGATGCCAACATGATGCAAGCAAAGAATAAACAAATCAACGCATGGATATATGCAATGAATGACCATGTATATTTCAATTTATTTTCCAATGAATGATCATATACACTATGAATGCAAAACGATGTCAATTATGATGCATGTAAACAATGAATGATTGACACAGAATATATACAAAGAAATCCTGCTAACCATGTATGCCATGAATGCAATCTGATGTCGACGTGACAAATTAATGCATAAGCATATCAGGATGACTATGTATGCCATGGATTATGCCAACATAATGCATTTAAAGAATAAATAAATTGATACACAGGTATATACAAATAATGACCATGCATGTCATAAATCTATTTTACAATGAATGACCATGCATGCTATGACTATAACATGATGTCAAAATGATACATGTAAAGAATAAATGAATTAATACAAAGGTATATACAATGACCAATGATTTCACGAAATTGGTGGGACCAAATTTTGATTATTCAAAAATCTCACTATGCAAAGTTTGCCTCCAAATTTAATCTATGATTTTTTTTAAACATGTTTATTCCATGAAAAACCAACATATTATTTTCAAAAGAATTTTGGGGTAGTGGATCCTAATATGGTACAATATCCAAATGTTCATGTAACACTATCGGTTTTATGAAATCATCAAATAAGATTATTATTACCATCCGTTTATTGCAAAAAATAAGATCAACAATACAACCATAAATGTACATGCTCTATTCACACATGCATGAAATGTGCAAAATGCAAAAATGTTTGAAAAAGAATATTTATATTTTCAATTTCAAAAAGTTAGTGAACACTTGCTCCAACAGTATGCACCCATTTAGGCATTACAAAGCCTTTGGGGCGGACTATCACATTTATTACGGGCGATGTACGTTCATCATTGCCCGATCTACAACCCTTATTCAGAGTGTAAAATAGGTAACAAAAGGTTTAGGAATGTCCCTCCATGTGTTCCTATCTTTGGTATATCTATCGAAAATTCGGCATGGCTTTGCCTAAGTTCACTATATGAGGGTGAATCGGTTCTAAAGGCCCCGAATTGTTCCTCACTGTGGCCGGTGAAGGCTAGTAAGGCACCCCGATAAAAGTGGGTTCAATTCGTTAGAGTTCATTTCCCCGGCTTATGCGGAGGCTATTGCCACACGAAACGTAGGTAATCTGATACTCCGAAAGTGTTTCGCTAGCTTATGCGAAGGCTATTGACACACGAAGCATAGGTACTTTACTTCCACATAAAGGGACGAAACTCGGAAATAGAGCTCATGTTATGCACAATGTAACGTGTGGTATGTGAGGAGGAACAACAAACTTTTCACTATCTATTCTACAATCCTTATTCTAAATATCCCAACAATTTATTAAAACAAAGATCAAGAATAGTGTAACGCATTAACTAACAAGCATAATATACAACATTAAATTACTAGAGAACAATAATAAAATGCATGCACATGAGTATGACCATATTCAAAAACATTTTATTATTTTCGAAATTCTCGTTTTTTTTTTAAAAAATGTGGGAATTAAAATTAAATACCAATTAAACCAACAAAAATCGTGACTTTGATAACACACGACTAATTCTAGGCCTGACTCTCTAAAAGTCCCTAGTGGAGTCGCCAAGCTGTCGCAACCAAAAAAATAACCACTCACATCGCAAGACTTTATATTCATTAGGCGTGACATTGGAAAAAACAGAGGAAAAGACGACTGAATTCTTCTTGAAATAAAATGAGGGTTTGAAAATGACCTCAAAAAAGACATGGAGTCGTCACTAATCTTTTTTGGCTAGGTGTGATCGGCCACCTATTAAAACCGGTTTTGTAAAACATTTTAAAATTAATTAAACATTTTTTAAAACCAATTTCAAGTCTGCGCTTTTAAACCAGAGAAATCAAATAAGCGGGTTCTGGACTTGGTTACATGTGGGGAAGGATTAGCACTCCCACAACGCCCGTATAAAACGGTATCTTATTAATCATGTGTTATCTCACGTCTCGGTAAAAAGTTGGTTTTAAATTCAGTATTTCAAATTAATTCCCAATTTAAAGAAAAATAATTCCATTTTTTATTGAAAATATTCGAAATTCATTAATTCAAAATTTTTCTATATTTTCTGACAAACGTGGCAAAATATAGAAATTTTTATTTATTTAGAAAATTTTCTGAATCATTCTCGTTTTAAAGAAGATATTCCGTTATTAATGATAATTGATGATATCCTCCCCAGCAAACCCGGCAAAGAACTCATGAATTACTTTAACTCGGGAATAACTTTATTTTATTTAAAACCATTATCTTTTCAAAACATTTAAAAATATATATGAATATGAATATGTGTGACATAAATAAAATGACATAGCAAAGTGTAGATAATATAATGCAACATAAATGATATGATATAATTTAAATGGCATAGCATATTCTAGATGAAATGAAATATCCTAAGTAAGATGATATATTCTAAATAAAATGAAATATCCTAAGTGACATGATACATTCTATATGAAATAATATGATTTAAATGAAATAGCAAATTTAAATGACTTGGTATATTTTAAATAATATAATCTATATGACATGGACTAAAATCTAAGTGACATGAAATGATATGAAACATAAAATAATGTTATCATGAAATATGCATGAAAATAAAAATAAAAATGCATGAAATATGCTATCATAAAATAATGTTATCATGAAATATGCTAAATGATGTGACAAAAATAAATGATTAAATAAAAAGCATAGGATAGCATGCAATATTCAAAACCATATAACAAACAATATAACATCAAAATAATAACAATACTATAGAAATCATCATAGCAAAAATCACATATTATATAGTATGCATGAATATGGAAAATGCAATGCATGAAAGTGTATTTTTTTTCTTTAAATAAACAAATCCGTATAGCTTAAAAGATATCCGACTACCTTAGGAAAAGACATCAAATTAAATTTTCTAAAATCAAAAATATTTTGTGATTAGTTTGAAAGCAAATTTGAAAATTCTTAGATGAAAATGAGCCATAGCCGAACCCCCCTTTTAGATAGCTCTAATTTCCTAAATTTGAAAACCCGGACTTGACCACCCTTGACCCGAGCTTTATAAAATCATTTTTTAAGTTTAAAATGGCCTAGAAACCACTTTAAGATAATAGCTAAAATTCCTAATCAGCGCCCTCTAAGTAACTTAGCCAAAACAGAAAATTAGTTTTCCTTTAAATTCAAATTTGACTCTACTGTCTAGTTTTAAAGCATGATTTTTTAACCTATTTTTAAAATTTCAAAAAAATCTAAAACAAATATTGGATACTCATAACATGTAAAACTACACAGAAAAGAATTGGCTTAATTTTCGGATTAAAGATAACTTCCCAACAAAATCGGGAAAGTCAGAACACTGGGTGAAAACTGTTTTTGCCAAAACACATTTTTTGCTTTTGATAAAATCATTTAAAAATCAAAGTAAAAATATTGGAGACTCTCCTAATGACATACAAACAGTAGCTAAAACTTCTAAAAATTTGGACAAAAATTGGCTAAGTAAAAAAAGCCACAAAAGTAGAATAATCAATTTGACAACTCTTTAATTTTCCACAAGTATGCTCAAGTGAGCATGACTTTGAGCCATTGATTGGCCTAAGTCATAAATCAAGTGGCAAGATATGAGATGCATGAACATACAACAAATTGAATGCATGAAATGCATGATTTAAAACCTAAATGATATGGAAAATGCATGGCATAAAGAATATGGCCTAGACCTAACATGAACTTGCGTGGCAATAAATGCAATCCTAACCTAAATATGCATGAGATGCATAGTAATGCAAATGAGACTTAGACCTAAAGTGACATTAAAATGCATGGCAATACAAAGTGACCTAAGACCTAAATAGCATAGCAATGCATGGCAATACCAATATGATCTAAGACCTTATATGCATGGGAATATGCATGGCAATACAAAGATGGCCTAGACCTAAAATGTCATGAGAATGCATGAAAATATCCTGAACATATAATGGCCAATAAACCTAATACTAATGCATGAACAAATAGCAACTAATACACAATCTCATGGCATAGTAATGCAAAGCATGGTACATAAACAAAATGCAAATGCACACACGAGGCAAGGAGCACATGTAAAGGCTGAATGGCCATTAAACAACCTAGTGCAATCCTAGCTAGCAAATAACACAAAAACATGGAAACTAATGAAAATACACAATGTTGTGGCATGAAATGCAAACCTATCAACTAAACAAAATGAAAATGCACACATAAAGCAAAAGGGATCTTGTTGGCCGAATGGTCATCAAATAACATAGTACAATCCTAGCTAGCAAATAACACAAACACATGGTAGCAAACATGATAATAATGCAAATATGGTGACTAACATAACTCATGAATATAGCAATGACAATATAACAAACACATGGCATGGTCTAAATATATGAACATAAATGGAAGCATACTAAACAAGTAAACATAAAAAAATGCAAACATGGTAACTTAAACACCTCATGGTCGAATGGTCTCATGAACCTAGCATGGTATTTCCACAAACACATGGCATGGTGTATAGCTAACCTACCACAAATCAAGCTAATCTAACCTACCACAAATCAAGCTAATCTAACACAAGTAAGCTAACCTACCACAACAAATCTCAAGAACAAGATCAAAAATAAAATCATCTAAACAAAAATTATACCATTCGCCATGATGTAAAAAATTGGAGGGAAACTTGTTGCATTTTTTTATTTTTAGCTCCTTAGAAACAAGTTTATTTCATAAAAGAGAAAAAAAATAACAATCAAAACAGCAAAATCATGTCAACAAAGTATGAAAAACCCATGAAAGAACATAGCTACCTTGCTCTAGCTTTCCAAATCAAGAAGAAGCAAGCCAAAACCTTTCTTTTCCTTCTCTTTTTTTCTCCTCTCGTTTTCCTTTCTTTTTTCTTTTTTTTTTCTCCTTATCTTTTCGCTTTTATTTGCCATACTTTTTTCACACTTTTTCTTTTGTTTTGTTCTTGGCTTCCATTTCGCCATCTTTTCCATTTCCTTTAAACAAAATGAGCCAATATTTATTTAAGAGCTCAATTTGCTTTGTATCTGTCTTCGAACTTATTTCTCAATGATCTTTGAGAAGATTTTTTCTCGCATTTGACCTCCAGTGTAGAGGGTGATCCTTGATCAGGGTTCAAAGAAGAATGAATTTCATTGGCTCAAAAGGGGTGACTATGGATAATTTCTTTTTGCGAGAGAGATATGAAAGATGGTCATTTCTCATATCAAGTACAAATAGTCTCATTGAAAAGCAATCCTAAGGGGAAATAGATAATAAAAATTTCATTTTGCACTTGAAATCATCTGAATTCTCATATGCATGATATCACAAATTTCTTTTTTTTTTTTGCTGTCTTTTCTTTTGTTGCATGCCCCACTGATTCATGAGTTAGTTCCATCTTTTTTCATCATGTATCCATCATTTCCACATATGATGCCCCAATTTGATTAACCATGAGGATTTGTATCATTGCGAGGAACATCGCAAGTCTAGGTTTACATTGAAAATGCTGAGTTTCAATCTTGGGTTTGTTTGAAGTGCCAAGGAAAATATTACCCAAAAACAGGTTTTCTCTAGGACATAGGATAATCTGGTTTGGTCATTGTGCCCCGAGGTATCAATTATGAAGTGATGTTTGGGCAATTGACGTTTTATGGTCATTGGAAAAGGTCATGAATGGTTTTAGCATGATCTTGACATACATTGAATTACCAAAATCTAGATTCTTAAAAGAATGTCTCATTTGTTTGAATTTCAAGGAATTCGAAAAAATTTCAAAAAGTTTGTTCCTTTGTTCATAGCCTACTAGACAAGGATTTACATCTTTGCTTATTCTGCAATGACAATGGTTTTTATGAAGTTTAATCATTCATATTTTTTTTGAAGCATTAGGTTTTCCAAGTGGTCTTAGTTTCAGGGATTTAGACATATGGAATCCCCAAAAGAGGGAAGGTTTTGGGTCTTTCTAACAATGATCATCAATATTCTCGAGACTATCCATTATTAGAACTTCCTTAATGCTTGTTTTTGCACATTCAAATTATTTTTAAAACACAACAACCATAAAAACATTCAAAATTCATTTATTTCATACGGATGTTAACATAAGACAAGTGTTTTCATCATGAGGTATGAAACTAAATGCATAAAAACTTCCCCTTAACATGTTCTCCCTAATTCAAACTGGCTATTCCTGGGTACTCTTTTCGACTTTTCCATCTTCTTCCCCTATTATGACATCCACAATGGTCTCATCATTCCATTCAGTAGATTCTCCACACTGTCTGACCTTTGTTTCTTCCCCATATTTAACTGCCCTTTGTTGATGAGTGATTGAACCTTCCATTTGTCTAACTTTGCAAACTGCCCCTTCTCAACATGTATCTTGTTTGTTATGGAAACACGTCTTCCTATTCCATCTTTTCTCGAATCCCTTTTAACGAAAGAAATAGAAGCTCGAGAAGGAATACCAAAACCTAGTTCACTGTCTGAGTCTTTTTGTATCCATGGCTGAATGGTTAAAGCACCCAACGTATACCAACCTAATAAAGAGGCAAATTCGTAGGTTCGATTCCTGCTGGATGCACTTGGAACTTTTAGTTCAATTGCTGCTCACGAAATTGTTACATATAGCTCGCCCTTAGCTTATGGGGCACTTCACTCGCTCAACACTTGTTCTTCACTCGCTAGAGAAAGAAAAAGTATAGATGACTGAAAATTCTCTAAGTTTACTTGATCTATTCGTTTTGTCTTTCTCATGTCGTATGATGAATAAGAATAGGATGTCTTGAAAGAAATCTCTTTTGGTCAGACACAAGAAAAGGAATAATAGTTGGTACGGCCAAGAGCACTTGTAATTATCACTAGTTGTCTTCTCTCTATCTTGTTACTGGTCTCCGGTCGCTCAACTAATCTACTTGAAAAGTCTTACCTCACCTCTGGTCTCGACATCCGGGTCAGCCTTTTTTATAGCCTGGTCGTATCTTGGGTCTATTCCTTTTACCTTTCACTCCAGCTAATAATTTCATTGCCTTATCTTTGATGGATAAATCTATTTCAAAACGTGAACAATATCAAGCTTCTAGTTTCAAATACTATAAGCCTTTTTACCCGTTATAGGCCGATTTGCTCCTACCACTTCCTGATAACTTAACCGGTGACGGGCCAGTATAAATAACCTCTCTCAAACTTAGAATACTATCCTAGAGAGGAGGACCTCCCTAATACAATACACCCTGGAACTCTCATAAGGATAGCCGAAATCGGCCACTAGCTTTCCCGCTCCGTGGGCTTTACTTTTTGCTTCTCCAATCGTATTTCCATCCCAGGTCGACAACGTGAGCTTGACTGCCTGGCTTTCGGCCTTCTTGATCCAACTGAGAGATCCATTCTCAGGGGAATCATAGGCTTAAAATAGATTCGTCAACAGATGATGCCCTTCAAGAAAAAAGTCATGACACCGCATTCTCCCACTTTCTCATCTGTCTCATAGATGAGTAAGGCTGGCTAAAGCACCACTGCTTGGACCAGACCCTACCCCTGCTGAATAACAAAGCCTTTAGTCAGGTTAAAAGAAGAGTGATCTCGAGTTTCCACTCTGTGTATCATAGGCTTTTCTTCTTTTTTTCCACATCCTGTTTCTTTCTCGTTGAAGATTGGGGACTTTTGCGCTCTAATAGGAAGGAAGTGGCATTGGTATTGAATTCTTTTATGTATTTATACAAAAAAGAATGCTTAAACAAAGCAAGTCGGTCCAATAACGTTTGCTAAACTCGGATCGGATGCTATCTCCTAAACATATAGTGAAAAAATGTCTGCCTTCGCTGAAGTTGGATCTGAGGACGGAAAAAGGTTACTATGCGAGTAAAGAGATTGTTACAAGCTAATAGCGAGTGGACTTTGGCAGGTGTCAGTAATTTGTAGCGATGGAGTATCCCATTACCTTTCCTTTGGTTTTTTCATCTACTCTCTTCGTGTAGGGTAATAGCAGTACGACAAGATCATTCTGGCACAGCAACATCTGGTTTGTGGCTCTATTCAAAGACTAAGCGAGATCTCGAGAAGTGGTGTCTGTAGCCTGTTGATCGGCTTTCTCCTATCTGTTCTTCAGAATAGTTCTAGAAAAATGGTGGGCCTATTTCCAATTTTTTTTGCCTGAGAACTTGTTTGTGCAGGCTCATGTCTTTATTTTCGTACTTTCATCTCAGACATAAGAAATTTTCTGTGGAATATCCCCGAATCCCAGAATGATAATCACAATATGCATTCTCGTCATACCAGCTCGGATATGGGGGTTAGATAGGCTCCAATGGAACTTTAGTGAGGAGTTGCTCTTCGACTAGCTGGGGCAATAGTTCAAAGTAAGACACGGGGAGTGGCTCAAACTGATCTCTTTTTCGGATATTCTTCGGTTTTCTTTGGTTGACAAAAGGTTAAAAATTTACTGGATTCTGAGAGGCCATCGGGTATAAGTATGAACCCTGGGATACATAGTTCATAGAAGGATAGGGTGGTTGGTATGAAATAGCCGAAATATACGGGGCAAAGTCTCCTATAGCTTGGACATCTTCCTCTTTCTTTTTGGGCGTCCTGTTTCTTTCTACATTAAATGTTTTACCTCCTTCGAGTTTCCCAGCCTTGATAGTATTTTCAATAATTTCCTCGGAGATTACCATGTCCGAAAAATTCTTCGTGGTGTTGCCGACAAGTCTATCAGAGTACGGGGCCTGCAGTGTATTCACAAAAAGGACAATGGTTTTCTTCTGAGTTAGGGGCGGTTGTACTTGAGTGAACATGTTTCTCCACCTCTGAGCATACTTTTTGAAGCCCTTAGTGACCTTTTTTTTTTCCATATTTTGCAAGGTGAGACGGTCAGGCACCATATCGATCATATGCTTGTACTTGTTTAGAAAAGCCCTAGTCAAATTATTCCAAGAGCGAATCTGATCCTTACTCAACTGACTATACCACCTAATTGCGGACCCGCTGAGGCTATCCTGAAAACAGTGGATCAAAAGCTTATCATTATCTATATGACTCGTCATCTTTCGGAAGAACATAGTGATGTGGGCTGACGGATCAGTCGTCCCATCATATTTCACAAAGTCAAGGACCTTGAATTTAGGAGGAATGACTAAATCGAGGATCAAGCATCGTTCTTTCGCATCCATATTCTCGAATACATCTATATTTTCTACTGCCCGGAGCTTTTCATCTAATAACTGATATTTCCCTCGAGAATATGTCAACTCAGCCATATTTGACTCAACCATTTTCAACTTTTCCTGTTTAGCTGGGTAGTCTAAGTTCAGGTGTTGCTGGGGTTAACTGTGTTCTGGCCATCCAAAATCATGACCTCACTCTGACCCTTTTGTACCTCTAAACCTTCTCTGGCGGCCAAGTTTTCAGTGTATCCCTTTCCTTGATTATGGTGGACATTAGCTCCATCAATTTAGTCATCTGATCCTTAGATTCTGCTTGAGACTTTGTCAGCTGTTCTCGCAATTCTTTCTGTACCCTTTCCATTCTTTCCATTCGGGAAATTTGTTCATTCTCCATAGCTCTGGCCTATATCATAAAGGTTTTCAGTACAGCTTATACCTCTGATTTGAAATGGAAATTATTTCAAAGACTCTTAAAGCCAAGCCAATTTTTGTTTTATCCCTCCAAGTGCGTGTCATGATGAAGGAGCCATGAGTGCAATTTGATGCACGTGAAGCCTAAGCAATATGATGTATGGACACGTACAGTGAAAACATGCTGACCATATATGTAATAAATGCAATCACGATGCCAACATGCTGCGAGCAAAAAAATAAAAAAATCAACGCATGGATATATGTAATGAATGACCATGTACATTTCAGTGTATTTCCCAATGAATGATCATATATACTATGAATGCAACACGATGTTAATTATGATGCATGTAAATAATGAATGATTGATACAGAGTATATACAAAAAAAATCATGCTGACCATGTGTGTCATGAATGGATCCTGATGCCGACGTGACAAATTAATGCATAAGCATATCATGATGACTATGTATGCCATGGATGTAATCTAATGCCAACATGATGCATATAAAGAATAAATAAATTGATACACAGGTATATACAAATAATGACCATGCATGTCATAAATGTATTTTACAATGAATCACCATGCATGCTATGACTGTAACATGATGTCAAAATGATACATGTAAAGAATAAATGAATTAACACTAAGGTATATACAATGACCAATGATTTCACGAAATTGGTGGGACCAAATTTTGATTATTCAAAAATCTCACTATGCAAGGTTTGCCTCCAAATATAATCTATGAATTTTTTGAAACATGTTTTCTCTATGAAAAACCAACATATTATTTTCAAATGAATTTTGGGGTAATGGATCCTACTATGGTACAATATCCAAATGTTCATGTAACACTATCGGTTTTATGAAATCATCAAATAATATTATTATTACCATCCGTTTATTGCAAAAAATGAGATCAACAATACAACCATAAATGTACATGCTCTATTCACACATGCATGAAATGTGCAAAATGCAAAAATGTTTGAAAAAGAATGTTTATATTTTCAATTTCAAAGAGTTAGTGAACACTAGCCCCAACAGTATCCATCCATTAGGCATCACAAAGCCTTTGGGATGGACTATCACATTTATTACGGGCGATGTACGTTCATCGTTGCCCGATCTACAACCCTTATTCAGAGTGTAAAATAGGTAACAAAAAGTTTAGAAATGTCCCTCCATGTGTTCCTATCTTCGGTACATCTATCGAAAATCTGGCATGGCTTTGCCTAAGTTCACTATATGAGGGTGAACCGATTCTAAAGGCCCCGAATTGTTCCTCACTGTCGTCGGTGAAGGCTAGTAAGGCACCCCGATAAAAGCGGGTACTGAATATGCATGTGGAGGATTCCATCCACTACCATTGCGTTTGATCACAGCTTTGATGGCTTCATGTCGATCAGACATCAAGCATATGCCAGGCTGTCTTGTCACATGTCTATGCAAATTAGTGAGAAAGAATGACCAAGCCTCCGTTGTCTCACCCTCCACAATGGCAAAGGCAATTGGCAGTATGTTTCGGTTGCCATTGATGTAGACTCAATTAAGAGTCGTAAACCCAAGTGCAGGTTATGTTCAAGTAATAAATTCCCGGGTGTCCGAGGTCGAACCACAGGGAAGCGTATTAGTAAGTATAAGTTTATAAATATATAAGAAAAAAAAAAGTAAACAAGATATTAGGGAATCAACAACAAAATAAGATAAACAAGATATTAGAGAACAAAATAAACAAAATATAAAAGAAATTAAACAAGATATAAAAAACAATAAGAAAAAAATGTTGAGGTTAGAGAATCCACTCTTGGTGTTATGCTAAGATTAATCTTGTTTTATTACACAATTGAAATCCACACATAAGGGAGGTTCCAATCGGAAGGTTTAGCAATTCAGTCCAAATTGTCCAACGTCCATAGCATATGATATTATGTTCATTTGGTGTCCTCAAAACTCATAAAAAGAGTCCAAGCATTCCTTATGCCAAGGTATATGTCTACAACAAATCAAGGTTATGAAACCAAGCATTTACTGTGCCATTTTCCTTGTCAATAATGAATCAAGATCCCTACTTTGTAAGTATGATTTTAAACCAAAAGAAAATATTATCGATACTAGTGTTTATAAATGATGATTCATTTTAGCTCATGTTTAAGAGACTAACCTTAGCATTTACCAAGAGCTTCACCTCATCACCTCAACAATATGATTAGCAACACATACTAGATATGAATAAAATGAAAAGGAATGTAAGAAACATAAGTAAAGAAAAAGAAAACTAGAGAAAGGAAAGAAGAAGAAAACTTAGAGAATTTTATTACAATGGCTAATATCCTACCAATGTATCAATGTATCCCAATACTCATCCAAGGCCCTCTATTTATACACATTTTGGAGAGCTAAATGACAAGAGACAAGCTTTATAAATTTCAAAGGTAGGTATAATAGGTGGGTGCATTTTTCTAACAATTTTCGTCATGTTGTATGACAATTCTGATCAGCCAGCTTGATGGTCGATTTTGTCAATGTTGGAGGCTCGATCTGATCAAATGTTCTTCTAGACAAATATGCCCCTATCAGTTACTGATCCATAGCCGTTGAAATCAGATCCTTTGCTCATGTGGATCGGAAGATATGGTCAAAATACCAAAACGGTGCAGAACAGACGTCATTGCACATCAGCCAACTTGATGGTTGATTTCGATAGGGAAAACGACTCCGTTTCAAGAAGTGTAAAACATGAAAAAGATAGATATGCCTCTTAACTGTGCACGGTTAAAATTTCAGCCTTATTGCTTCAGTGAAACTCCAGATATAGCTGATATGGCAAAAGGTGTCGGAACTAGAACTGAATTGGATTTGCCCTTAATTCTTGATTTAACCTAGTAATCTGAAATCACTCAAAGAAACTCATGAAAAACACCAAATTACATAAAAATATAAAAGATCATAAACACAAGTAGACTAAGCAATAATAACTCGTATTTGACACAAAACAATAATAAAACATAACTAAAAACTATATAATTATACGAGTTATCACACCCCCACACTTAGATTGTTGCTAGTCCCTAGCAACGACTCAATAAAAATAAAATAAGAAAATCTAATCTAATCCATTTTCGTAGGAAATCACGGTGGCACTTAGCATGTGACACAAGCCTTTAAACCCCTAGGTGTCCCTAGTGGACGAGTTTAGTCTCGTGAGGGTTTACTAGGACGATACCCACAAACATTGAAGACATAAGAAAAACTAAAAATAATAATTATAACTAATCCTTCCAATATAAATTAGAGATAATCATTGGACAAGTCTTAAAAACTAATCAATAGCTTAAAGAAATTCACAAAAAATCTTGCTTGAATGTAAATAGTTTGAGTTAAGCCAATATTAACATAACATATTTCAATCAAAATAGTGTATATTCAAACTTAATCTCAACTTCTCACATGGGATACTCTCTTGATTTTCACTCTTTAAAGTAGTGGTAAAGTGTTTACACTCAATCAATCTCATGAAAACACTTCTACCATATGCTTGCTTGTCCACCTATTCTCCACTATTTAGATCATACAACTTCATAAATCAAGAGGTCTTTATTCAAGGTTGTAATGGGGCCAAAGGGTTATAATGTGGTTAAAGAACAAAAGGATAAAGATATCACAAAGGTTCCAAAGAGTTCATAGATTTTAGAGACATAATAAGATCATACAAATAAAACTTCTCAAAACTCTTATAAAGCACATAATAACATAGGCTAAATATTCATGTTGAGCCTTTGCATCATTCTAACCAACTTTGTAACATCTTTTTCTAGAAGTTCAAGAGAAGATTCTTTTTTTTTTTTTTTAATATGGGAATGTATTTGACAATGATCCCTTTCTTTTTCTCTTGACTTTTTCTTTTCTTTTCTTCCCCCACACTTATCTTTTGTTTCTAACCCAAATTTTCAACTAAAAATATCCCTTATTTTTATTTCTTTTTTTTTAATATGTCTCAAAATATAAAAATCCATCTTTAGAACAAGGGTAAGGATATAAGTATATTTAGGCTAGGTGTAAGTTGTGGTTACCAATAAAACAGCATATTTAATGTAGGCTCAAATTGGCTCACTAGTGGGGATGTTCTCTTAGAACATTAATAATGGATGGCTGTTTGGCTCTGGTTATAATCCTAATGCCTCTATCATATTCATGTTGTCACATGTATCAATATAGTCTCAAACGGTTTAAAGCAAGTTCTAGAGAATCATGTAATCATAAGAGCACTCAAGAAAGAAATTAGATTGATTTGCATCAATCATTATAGGCTCAAAAACTCACAAGGATGATTATACAAGTCAGATTAAGTCTAAACATGCTTCTTTCTCAATCAACATATCATATTAACATTGGCTCATAAAAAGGTTGATATCAAGCTCAATTCTCATGAAAATCTTCTCACTAATAAATCTGTTTTAGACTTATGCAATTCATATCTCATTATAGTATTGAAAGTAACTAAAACACACTAAAAACACACTAAGTCTAAACATGCTTTTTTTTTTTTTGAAGAAGAAGAAGATTAAATCAAACTGACAAGGTATGTCTCAAGTCTCCCTTACTCAGACCTTGTTCAGAATGAATACTTCTAAATGTCTTCAAACACAACAATTTTTTTTTTTTTAGCAAAATATGTCCCTTACCCCCTACTAAAATATGACATTGTCCCCAATGTCAAATTTTAAAGGTAGAACTTAGGAGATATTACCTGCAGAGGTTGCTAACCACTTATTATAACTGAGACACAACAAGCAAAATGTTAGATAATGTCACAAAGACAAAGTGCAATCCACTCCTTGCTCGTCCATATCTCTTTTTCTTTTTCCGAGCGTTTGCGAAACAACCATAGCAGATAAACACTCATAAGCTTGTAGCTTTTTGAGTAAATCTTCAATGGTTGTAGCAGAAATTATGGTTCTCCTTGCCTCTGAAAACATGAATCCATTATCCACAGCATTATCTAAATATGAAAGCAAATTACTAAAATAACCATTAATATTAAGCAAAACAATGGGTTTCTTATTTGTGACCAAAGATGACCAAGAAGCCACGCAAGCTATTTCTTCCAATGTACCCAGACCTCCTGGTAAAGCAATGAATGCATCGGCAGAATGGTACATGATTGTCATCCGTTCAGGGATACTCCAGACTTGTATTTCTTTACCCACGGTAGGTCCACAAAAATTTGTGAATAGTTTTGGCACGATTCCTAGAACTGGACTTCCTCCGGCTATTTCTTCCAATGTACCCAGACCTCCTGGTAAAGCAATGAATGCATCGGCAGAATGGTACATGATTGTCATCCGTTCAGGGATACTCCAGACTTGTATTTCTTTACCCACGGTAGGTCCACAAAAATTTGTGAATAGTTTTGGCACGATTCCTAGAACTGGACTTCCTCCGGCGTGTGCTGCTGTAGCGACTGCTCCCATTAAACCCGTACTACCGCCTCCATAAATCAAGTGGATCTTTTGTTGGGCAAGTATTACTCCAACTCTTATGGCTTCATCAGCGAATATGTTATTTTTCCCTGGATAAGCACCTCCAAAGACACAAATTTTTTTAATGCGCTAGGACGAAGTGCTTTCCATTTTTTTTCTTTTTCGAGTGCCTGAAAGAGAATGAGTACATGGTGTAATATATAGAGGACTGAGTAGTGAATCAGACAAGAGTAATAATGTCGCCGAAAGTGTATTTGACCTGTCAGAAGAAAATGTTAACCTAACAAAAGATTTTTTTGCGTGATTTCAGGAAGAAAATCAAAAAGAGAAGAAAAATCAACCGTAAAAGACCAATGCAAAAAAAAAACGAAAATAATTACACAAATCGAACAACACGTAAATTAAACCGAAATGAAATTATTGCAAATAAAACCAAAAGCTGAGAAGTCATTTATTGTAGTTGTGATTGTGGCTCACATCTTCCTCTGGTTTTACGTCCAGAAGCGGCTTAAACGCCTTCTATGAGTCGAGGATATGCTTCCCATCCAGTTTTCTTACAAGCTGGCAAACAGGGTCTTTTAACATCAGATTCCCAAGATGTTGCCATTCCCTTTGGAATTGCGGCCATAAATCAAGAATTTCTCTTTGTACGTCTCCACTAGGATGCGTCTCAAGAGAAAGTTGGATATTACTCAAATTCTCCTTACTCAGTCCATCCTTAATGAATTCAATTTTATCATCTCGACTAGAGGACGGAATCCCAATAGAATGACATTTACCGTTACACGTCCATCGTGCACATTTGTGGCAATTTGAACTCATGCGCTTTGCTCGTCGCTTCTTTGCATAAGTGCTTCTACCTGTACCTGGTAAATGCAAAACAGGAAGATAGTCATCTTCACGTACCTTGGCTTCAATTATCCAACGTATATCTTCAGGAATCCCTTTGTGCATAAGCATTCTTAATCTTTCAAATCGAACTTGGTAAAGCTTCAGTAAAATATTTCGAGGAAAAGGAGGAAATCGTTTCTGCAATCTTGTGAGAATATCATCCATCCTAAAAAAAATGAAATAAAATAAAATGAAAGAGAAATTGAAAGAGAAAGAGAAAGAAAAATTTATATACAATATCAGTTTTGTGGGTAGCTGATGGAACCGACTTAAATAATCACGGAGTACCGTTATCCGCCATTTAACCGGGATTAGAAAAAAAAAATTATATTTACATCTAGTTATTTTCAAAACAAGGATCAGAAAGAAAAACAACCTCTTCTTGAGTAACATGATTTTCCAAAAAGAGTTTGAGTCTTTGTCCATTTACCTTGAATATGTTACCATTTTGAGGATTCTCAATGTCAACTGCTCCATAATGATACACATGCTTAACCACAAATGGGCCAGTCCATCTTGATCTCAACTTACCAGGAAATATGTGAAGTCTAGAATTATAAAGTAGAACTTTTTGCCCAACATCAAATGTTTTTCTTGAAATTAACTTGTCATGAAAGGCTTTAGTTCTTTCTTTATGAATTTTAGAATTCTCATATGCATCTTTTCTGAGTTCCTCAAGTTTTTGTTTCCAACAATGCTTAACCTGAAAAGAATTTAACAAAGAATCAGTGTGTGAAATTTCTGAAGCATTATCAAACTCACATTCAATTAAATAAGCTTCTAAAGGATCATGGAATGTGGTAGTGGTGAGATGTTCATGAACAAGTTCTTCAATGAAATCCACTTCATGTACTTCTGAATCATCACCAGGTTGCTTACAAGTGTTGAACACATTTAATTCTAAAGTCATATTTCCAAAAGAAATGTTCAACATACCATTCCTGCAATTTATCAGAGCATTAGAAGTTGCAAGAAATGGACGGCCTAATATAACAGGAATTTGAACATTTGGATTTGAAACAGGATGTGTGTCCAAAACAATAAAATCAACAGGAAAGTAAAAATTATCAATTTGAACCAAAACATCTTCAACTATCCCTCGAGGAATTTTTACAGAACGATCAGCTAGTTGAAGTGTAACAGGTGTTTCCTTGAGTTCACCTAAACCTAACTGTTGATAAACAGAAAAAGGCAAAAGATTAACACTAGCACCAAGATCAAGCAATGCACGTTCTATTCTAGTGTTTCCAATGATGCATGAGATTGTTGGACATCCAGGATCTTTGAGTTTTGGTGGAGTAAGGTGCTAAATGATTGAGCTCACACTTTCCGTCAGAAATGCTTTATTTTGTACATTATGTTTCCTTTTAACTGTACACATGTCCTTCAAAAATTTAGCATAAGATGGAACTTGTTTGATTGCATCCAATAAAGGAATGTTAATCTTAACTTGTTTGAAAAGTTCATAAATTTCTGCATTTTGATTCAAATTCTTTATTGTTTGCAATCTTTGAGGAAAAGGAGCAGGATGCATACCTTTTTCTTTGTCCAAATTTTCAAGAAGTTCAGACTTACCATCGTCCTTACCATTACTTTTCGGAGGGGAAGGAGGATCTTGGTCTTTTGATGGAATGTTTTTGTCAATTGCCTTTCCACTTCGAAGAGTTGTGATAGAACTGGCATTTTCCTGTTGAGTTTCATTGGAGCAAGAAACAAGACATTGAGTAGAAGGGTTAGGCTGAGGTTGAGCAGGAAACTTACCTTTTTCTTGAGTGCGTAATGAAGCTGTCAATGTGGACAAGGTGTTTTTGATCTCATTGATGTCCTGTGAAGTCCGGTTGTTCACATTTGCTTGTATTTGCATGAATGCTTGCAATGTCTCTTCCACGGTTTGTACACGTGAAGGTTGATAGGAAAAAGTGTTGCCCGGCTTTTGAGATTGTGGTACCTGAACATGATTATTATTCCGCCAACTGAAGTTGGGATGATTTCTCCATTCAGGGTTATATGTTTCAGAGTAAGGAGAAGGAAAAGGCTTTTTAAATGTGTTTATGGAATTTACTTGATCATGCAACGCTTCTTTAAGAATGGGAATGTTTGGACATTCAGAAGTGGGGTGTCCCATGATTTCACAAATTCCACAACTTTCTTCATTTTTAACCGTTTTGACTTCTTTTACTTCTCTAAGTTCCATGGCTTCAATCTTTCTAGCCAAATTAGCTACTTTAGCTTTTATCTCATCTTCTTGACTAAAATGATATTTACCTCTGTTAGAAACAAGATTAGATCTATTGGAACTTTCAGAGGAATTATCTGTGTGCCAGGCTTGAGAGTTATCTGCCAAATGGTCTAGGTAGTCAAAGGCTTCTTCAGGTTCTTTTTCTAGAAACTCACCGTTACACATTGTTTCAACAAATTGTTTAGTTTCGGGAGTTAAACTTTCATAAAAGAAACTAATAAGACGCCATTTTTCAAAACCATGATGTGGACAAGAACTTAACAAATCTTTAAAACGCTCCCAGCACTGAAAAAATGCTTCATTTTGATTTTGATTGAAATTTTGAATCTGTCTTTTCAAAGCAGTAGTTTTATGTGCTGGGAAAAATTTCTTTAGAAACTCAGTTTGTAATTCTTGCCATGTGCCAATTGACCTTGGTTTTAAATTATGAAGCCAAATTTTTGCTTTATCTTTTAAAGAAAAAGGAAATAATTTTAGCTTGACAATTTCATTTGTACATTGTGGTGACACATACATCTTCGAAGTCTTTTAGAAACGAGTAAGCACTTTCCGATTCTAACCCATGGAAATTTGGAAGCAAAGCTATCATACCTGGTTTAAAACGAAAGTTGTTTGCATTGAGAGGAAAAATAAAACAAGAGGGTGATGAGCTTCGAGTTGGTTGCAAGTAGTCACGCATGGTGCGTACTTGTCTGTTCTCATCTTCAGCATGAACACTTTCATTGTCAGCCATGGTAGGAGTTGTATTAGAAAGATTACCTGAAAAAGTTTCACAATAAAATCTAACTAAACGACGAGATCTAAAATCACGTCGCCAAACAAGCATAAAACAAAGTTAATATACAAATTAGGCGGTATAACCAGCCAATAAAAATAAAACAAAGTTAATATACAATATAAATATAAATATATAGAAAATTAGGCTGTATAACCAGCCAATAAAAATAAATATAGGCGGTATAACCAGCCAATAAAAATAAATATACTTATAAACTTATATACTTAGTATTGCTTCCCCGGCAACGGCGCCAAAAACTTGATGTAGACTCAATTAAGAGTCGTAAACCCAAGTGCAGGTTATGTTCAAGTAATAAATTCTCGGGTGTCCGAGGTCGAACCACAGGGAAGCGTATTAGTAAGTATAAGTTTATAAATATATAAGAAAAAAAAAAGTAAACAAGATATTAGGGAATCAACAACAAAATAAGATAAACAAGATATTAGAGAACAAAATAAACAAAATATAAAAGAAATTAAACAAGATATAAAAAACAATAAGAAAAAAATGTTGAGGTTAGAGAATCCACTCTTGGTGTTATGCTAAGATTAATCTTGTTTTATTACACAATTGAAATCCACACATAAGGGAGGTTCCAATCGGAAGGTTTAGCAATTCAGTCCAAATTGTCCAACGTCCATAGCATATGATATTATGTTCATTTGGTGTCCTCAAAACTCATAAAAAGAGTCCAAGCATTCCTTATGCCAAGGTATATGTCTACAACAAATCAAGGTTATGAAACCAAGCATTTACTGTGCCATTTTCCTTGTCAATAATGAATCAAGATCCCTACTTTGTAAGTATGATTTTAAACCAAAAGAAAATATTATCTATACTAGTGTTTATAAATGATGATTCATTTTAGCTCATGTTTAAGAGACTAACCTTAGCATTTACCAAGAGCTTCACCTCATCACCTCAACAATATGATTAGCAACACATACTAGATATGAATAAAATGAAAAGGAATGTAAGAAACATAAGTAAAGAAAAAGAAAACTAGAGAAAGGAAAGAAGAAGAAAACTTAGAGAATTTTATTACAATGGCTAATATCCTACCAATGTATCAATGTATCCCAATACTCATCCAAGGCCCTCTATTTATACACATTTTGGAGAGCTAAATGACAAGAGACAAGCTTTATAAATTTCAAAGGTAGGTATAATAGGCGGGTGCATTTTTCTAACAATTTTCGTCATGTTGTATGACAATTCTGATCAGCCAGCTTGATGGTCGATTTTGTCAATGTTGGAGGCTCGATCTGATCAAATGTTCTTCTATACAAATATGCCCCTATCAGTTACTGATCCATAGCCGTTGAAATCAGATCCTTTGCTCATGTGGATCGGAAGATATGGTCAAAATACCAAAACGGTGCAGAACAGACGTCATTGCACATCAGCCAACTTGATGGTTGATTTCGGTAGGGAAAACGACTCCGTTTCAAGAAGTGTAAAACATGAAAAAGATAGATATGCCTCTTAACTGTGCACGGTTAAAATTTCAGCCTTATTGCTTCAGTGAAACTCCAGATATAGCTGATATGGCAAAAGGTGTCGGAACTAGAACTGAATTGGATTTGCCCTTAATTCTTGATTTAACCTAGTAATCTGAAATCACTCAAAGAAACTCATGAAAAACACCAAATTACATAAAAATATAAAAGATCATAAACACAAGTAGACTAAGCAATAATAACTCGTATTTGACACAAAACAATAATAAAACATAACTAAAAACTATATAATTATACGAGTTATCAGCCATCTTGTGCAATAGCTAACAATAATGTTCCTTTGTATTTTCAATATAAGAAAGTACCGTCTATTTGCATAATAGGTTTACTGTCTTAACGTGTCAAATACGAATTCAGCATGCTAGACACAAATCAATGGAGTCGCCACTAATCATCTAATCTAGGTGTGATTAGTCACCTATACGAATCTATCCTATTTAAAGTAATCCTAAGCTTGATTAAGGCACCTTAAAAAGAATAGGTTCTGGTCTACTAATCAGAACTAGGTTCGGGAGTATGGTTACTTGTGAGGAAGGATTAGCACCCTCACAACGCCTATCTAAGAGATAGTACCTAATTAGTCTTGTGATACTTAAAAAATGTTAATTAAATGGTCTTGTCTATCTTACTTCATTTTAATTATTAAAGTTAGAAATCTTGGAGATTATTTTTTAGGTCTTCCTTCCATTCATTCTGGAAAAATTACTAAAAAATGTTTTCTCACCTCGAGAGTATTCAAAAGAAACCATTCGTTCTATTGAAGAGGCTCCATCATCGGAAAAGTTAGATTATTCAACAAAATTATTTCTCTTAAATTGATCTTCCAAAATTAATCCACATTTTATTAATGTT
Source organism: Fremontodendron californicum (assembly GCA_030761205.1). NCBI lineage: Eukaryota > Viridiplantae > Streptophyta > Magnoliopsida > Malvales > Malvaceae > Fremontodendron > Fremontodendron californicum. Next base: position 8,502,201 of record JAULJL010000019.1, on the reverse strand, counting down.
TGTTCGAAAAATAAATTCTGATCTTAATATCGAAAATTATCCCTTCGAATATTCTTCCATTCGTTCTGGAGAATTTTTAAGAGAATTTTTCTCATCTAAAAATTTCTTAAAAGTCAACCATTCGCGACTCTCTTGAATTTCATCATCGAAAAAAATCTTAATTTATTTTCAATTTTAATTAAGCATTTATTATGAAAAAACATTTTAGAGAAAGAGATATTGAAAATTAATTATTCTTAAAAAAAAAAAATTTGACCTTTATTGGTATCGAAAATAATCCCTAAAAAAATCCTTCCATTCATTCTGGAGAATTTTTAAGAGAGTTTTCTCACCTAGAAATTTCTTATAAATCCACCATTTGTGATCTCTTCGAATTTCATCATTGGAAAAGATCTCAATTTATTAATTTTAAGATAACTAATCATTAATTAAAAATACTTATCTTATTAAAAAATCAATGGTTAATAATACTAAATAAATATAATAATTAACAATATAAAATATAATATAATATAATATAATAAAATATAAAATATAAAATATAAAATATAAAAATAGAATAGAATAGAATAGAATATAAAATATAAAATATAATATAATAGTAGTAACTAAAATAAATAGTAGTTTTTTTTTATGAAAAAAAATAATGGTTAATAAATATTTAATAATAAATAATTAGTAAACAATAATCCTGAAAAACAAAAAAAAATTAAAATACTATTAGTAATAATAAATAAAATAAATAAATAAAAAATAAAAGTAATCAGAATTCGTGCATTGTTCCTTGCTTGGACAATTGAAACTAAGGAGATAGCAGAATTCATCAATGATAGTGGATTTGACAGCTTGGACTTGGGATTAGCTTGAATAGGCAGATGGAGAAGCTGACAAAACTTTTAACACCAAGCTATTGACAGGATTCAATGAATGGCCAATGCCCTGGAAAAGTACAGAAGCGTCAATTTTCTTGCTTCCTAAGATCACATCAGACTTAATAAAATCATCAGCGGCAATCAAAGCATGATCTCTTTCTGTTTCTAAAACCATAACCAGTGTGATCAATAACCATAGCCAAAGGATCCTCATCAAAATCAACTCCACATTCAGTGGCAACTTCCCGAATCAAATCAGAAGCATTAGCATCCGCCGCAATAATTAAATCATGACCCGAATCAACAAAATTGATAATAGTAGCAAGATCAATAGATCCTCTAAATCGTTCAACAGAGGGGCAGAAGAGGATCAAGGCATCGTATAGATACTGGCCATAGCGTTGTAAGGCAATCTTGGGATCGTCGGCGAGTTTGAAGTCGAGGTCGAAGTCACGTGATTTGAGGGAGTTGAAGTAGAAGGAGTGAGACGACTTGATGGCGAAATCATCGAGGAGGACCAGGACTCGGCGATCGGTCGGAGACTCGGGAGAGAAAGAATTACAGAGAAATGGAAGAAGGATCTAGATCGAAGCACTATTCCACTGAGCCTTTTTCTTTCTGCTGCTGTAGGGATTTGGATTTCGAAGCCTTCTCGGAGCATGCGAAGTTGAACGTAGATTCGAAAAAAACCTATAAGACTTGAAGGGTCCAAAACAAAATTGAAAGGGAGGATTTCGGCTCGTTTCGATCATCAACTCCCATGACTCAGTCAGATCGGTGACCACTTTTAATGTGCAACTGCAAACTTACTTGGAAGAAATAGAAAGCTAGGCTCCTTTATAATTGATTTGTTCCCCCTCTTGATTGTGGAATCCAAGTGCTTTTATAAGAAAAATAATCACAAGAGTTTTCATTCAAATGGGTTTTGAATTCTCATCTTAATTAGATAAAACTTTATCACATTCTGTTCCAAAGAAAGAGTTTTGGTTTGATGCAATTTGTTTTTTCTTTTTCTTTTCTGATTTTTTTTTTTTTCATTTTCTGTTTTTCCCTTTTTTTTTTTTTTTTTTTTTAATCAAAAATAAAAGATTACACAAATTAATCAAAATTAAATAGTTAATTAAAAATTAAAAACTAATTAATTAGAAATTAAAAAAAAATCAAAATATAACCCGGATAAAATCCGATGTCTACATTTACAATACGGAAACCCTTCAATGCACAACTTGAATGTCCAAAAGAGTCGATGGAATATTCTCTTACCCTGGACTAGTAGATCACCGTGATATGCAGGTACCGTTTGCAATTCCACAATTGTACCAGGAATGAAATGTTGCATTGCACCTAACCATTTAGGTAGCTCATTGTACGATCTATCCCAATCGCCAAACACTCGAACAATTGCCTTTTGCTGTGCTTTCCACGCTTTCTTATAGGAGGTGATGTATCCATACTGGATTCGCATCTCAGCGATCAAAACTGAAATGGAGATCTCCAGATTTGCTTGGACCAATGACAAAATGCATGAACAGATCATGTTAGAATCTAACTTGCAATTATCTTGTGAAATCCTCTCTGATGTGCAAGTATGAGGCCCTTCATATTTTCTAATCTCCCATGCCTGTTTTTTCTTCATAAATGTTGCCATTATTCTCCAATTGCACCCTTTCCCATGCATTAGACATTTGGCATAATATTTGGTCCGCTCAGATTCAATTACTCTGTAATCTACAGAGTTTTTGATGTTATAGTGTTTAATAGCTGAAAGCACAACCTCTTTCGTTGGAAATTGTAACCCAACACACAGATTAATTGTAGATGGATCAAAAGTTAAAGGCATAGCAAATGTATGAGCATACTCAGAAAATTATAGCACTTACATTGCCTCCAGATCCAGGGTGTGCATATGGGATACAGCCTCATATGGGGGAAGATCTCCATGAGTGTTGATCTAAGCAGTGACGACGTCTGGGTCAGAATCACTATTGTCATCACTGTCATTTGCGAATTCAGCATCCTCTTCTTGCTCACTAAAGTCACCAACATATTCACCACGGACTCCACATGATGGAACAGAATCAACACCAGCTGGTTCATCTTCCATGACAGTAAGAATTGTTTGTGAGACTAATAAATTATGAAACGTTGTAGCTTGAGATAGCAGAACGACTTCTTTTGTGGGAACATCGTATGTAGTGTGAATATACAACGGCCCAGAATCATCATCTTCTATGGGAAAGTTGTCTGTAGTGTGAATATTTAAAAGCCCACAATCATCGTGAACATCCTCTATGCCAGTATATAACTCAAGTACACCAACATTTTCAAATGTCTCGTGAGCATCAAACATGCATCTGACATCATCATCATCTTCAAGTGGAGATGTTCTATATCGGACACATCCTTCACCAATAGAAAGAGGAAGCCTATACTTAACATCTGAAACTCTTTTTCTATTTCCAGTTTTAATTTTTATATGAATTTGCAGCTTCAGTTCCTCTAATGTGACGTCTTCATCAACACAAAAAGCTTTTAGGACGTTCATAGTAAAAGGTAGCACCTTCATCAGTATTATGAATTTGGCCATTATAGTAGACCAATGCGACCACTCTGCTGCTTATGTTGTGTAGTAATGAAACTGAGAAGGATGAGAATGGAGGTATTATCACTCAGCAAAAAAAAGAAGAAATAGAGAATGAGGAGGTATTAGCACTCAGAAAAAAATGGACTGAAAAACTGGGGTAAGAGGTATTGTAAACCTTCATCAGTATTATGAATTTATAATGGTTCATTGTGTTGTACCGGATGACAAATCCCATCCTTTGTATAGGACGGAATCTGATTCTTATTTTCTGGCTAGGGTTAATTGACTGAAAAACTGATCACTCATTGAATGAAAAATCTGACGAGAAATCCCATCCTTTGTACCGGACTGTCCAATTCCAATATTTTCTGCAACAAACTGGAAAATAGCTGAAATCCTAACCCTAAATCTAGTCAATAGTCACATCCATTGCAGAAGGAATCCAATTCTAATATTTTCTGCAGCATTTGATTGACTGAAAAATAGTTGAAACCCTAACCTTAAATCATTAGTCTCATCCATTGTAGAAGGAATTCAATTACAATATTATCTCCAGCATTTGATTGATTAAAAAATAACTGAAACCCTAACTCTAACCCTAAATCTGGTCAAAAGTCCCATCCATTGCAAAAGGAATCCAATTCCAATATTTTCTGCGGCATAAAATTAAAATAAGAAATAAAATTTTAATTTATTTTATATAAAATTAAAATAAGAAATTAAATTTATATTTTATATAAAATTAAAATTAAAATAAGAAATAAAATTTTAATTTATATAAAATTTAAATAAGAAATAAAAATTTATTTTATATAAAATTAAAATAAGAAATAAAATTTTATTTGTATAAAATTCAAATAAGAAATAAAATTTTAATTTATATAAAATTTAAATAAGAAATAAAATTTTAATTTATATAAAATTTAAATAAGAAATAAAATTTTAATTTATATAAAATTTAAATAAGACATAAAATTTTAATTTATATAAATTTAAATAAGAAATAAAATTTTAATTTTTATAAAACTAAAATAAGAAATAAGATTTTAATTTTTATAAAATTAAAATAAGAAATAAAATTTTAATTTATATAAAATTAAAATAAAAAATATTTTTTTTATAAAATTAAAATAACAAATTAAATTTTATTTTATTTTATTTTTATAAAATTAAAATAACAAATTAAATTTTATTTTTTATAAAATTAAAATAACAAATTAAATTTTATTTTTTATAAAATTAAAATAACAAATTATGTTTTATTTTTTAAAAATTAATTTTTTTAATTATATATAAAAATAATTTTTTTTTATAAAAATTATTTTAAAAGCCTAAATACTTTTTTTATAACATTATTATTTTTATATATAATTTAAAAATTATATATATATAATCAAATATATATATAACATGTAATGATAAATAAAAATAAATTTGCGTAACATTGAATGTGAAATATGTAAATATTGCAGGTGCAGAAAACATGTAATTGGTTCATTGTTGATGCGAACTCTCCCCCGATGTGCCAGATTGTTAAGAACATTTTCGATGTTTATAGTCATGAGTTTGAAGCAGTTGCAAATGAAGGTTATTAGCCTCAATATGATGGTCCAAAAGTGGGTCTCAATCCACAAATGCGAAAAGATCCACATGGTCAGCCAAAATTAAGTCATATTCGTAATGAAATGGATCTCAGAGAGAAAGGCCAACAAAAACGTTGTGGATTATGTAAAAATGAAGGTCATAGCCGTTGAAAATGTTCGTATCAATTTGGCACATCGGTGGAGAGTTCACATCAACAATGAACCAATTACATGTTTTCTGCACCTGTAATATTTACATATTTCACATTTAATGTTACACAAATTTATTCTTATTTATCATTACATGTTATATTTTTGTTATTTTATATACATAAATTATTAATTATATATAAAAAAATTAATATTATAAAAAAATTATTTAGGCTTTTAAAATAATTTAAAAAAAACAATTTTATTTTTATATATAATTAAAAAATTAATTTTTAAAAATAAAAAAAATATGTTGGGAAGTCGCCATTTCATTTGGCGACTTCCTAACTAATTAAAAAAAAAAAAGTTCACAAAATACATTAGGAAGTTGTCATTTCATATGGCAACTTCCCAACGGTTTTCAAAACAAGCACATTTTGGTAATAAATAAAAAAATCGGTATTTTATTTTTATTTTTTTTATAAAAAAGCAATATCCAAATAAATTTGCCCCAAACCCACAGCAGTCAATGGTCAAAAATAAGTGAAGCAACAAAGATGATGAAAGAAGAAAAATATTAAAAAAAAATGGCTTTAAAGTATGTTTGAAAGGAAAAGAAAAAAGAAGAAGGTGTTATTGACTTCTTTCTAATTCTACACATTAGTGGTTAACTAATTGAGGAGAAAATTGTTTTTCCAATTAATTTTTTTTTCAATAAAAGTGTGTTTGATAAGATAAAAATGAAAAAAATACGAATTCTTTATCATCAAATATTTGATTCAATGATCGATACATTTTTTTTAATTCAAAAGCAGGATTTGAATTCTCCTCCCCAATATATAAAAAAAGTTATATTCCTTTTTTTTTTTTTAAAAGGTAATTATTTCTTAATACTAAAAAATAAGTTTTAAACTATGTTATTTAACTTTTTTAATTAATCATATTAGGGTAAAAGGATTTAAACATAGAAAACAATTTTCAATACTACAAAATATATCTTTAGAAAAGTTAGATAAAAAAGCTCTTCTTTATTGGCAAAGTCATTAAATATGGGTTTTGACTTTTGAATTAAAATTATTGTTCATACAATGAAATAAATTTGGAAGAACAAAATTTTAAAAAGACAAAAGGTGGGTGAAAAGCAAAGCAGAGGTTAGAGAATTTTTTTTTTTTTTGGTTTACTACTCCTTTTTATCAATTATCACTACTCTTGAGAGTTGAGACTTTTCGGATGCCTCAAGCAAAGTTGAATTCATTCAAAGGAGACTTTTTTTTCTTTCTTTTCATTAACCTTAAAGGTAAAAAAAATGTGTGTCGTATTTTATGTTTTTATGTCAACCGTATAAATATAAATAAAATAATAATTATTAAATTTATTAAAATTTTAAATATAAATATAATATGTGTATTAAATATTTTATTTTAATCGTATTGTTTTTAATTTAAACATGTTTATCATATTTGTACACTATTTTCATATTTTTAAATGTATCGAATTTTTTTATCGTATCCAAAATTTTTGAATCTAATATTTCTTAAAACATTTTCAATTTTGGACTACTTCTTCAACTGCCCCTTTGCATTGGTCTAATCTAATTAGGGCATTAATTATGCTATGTTCCATTTAATTTGAAGTTCTCTCATAGTTGGTTCCACCCCAATTTTTTCCAAATACGGCCTAAGGCTATCACTTATATAAGCTCAAATGTTTGGTACATTTTCTGCCTTTAGAATTACAAAAATACTTTCGAAATTGGACAAAATAAACACCTAAATGCTAAAAGCACTAATTCCTAAAATTTTAGATGCAAATATTGACTAGATTACACCATAAATCTGTGTTTTTTTGCATTATATTTTAGTTTCATTTTACGACCTTTAATATATAAAATAATTTTAGATATGCGATTTAAAAAAAAAAAAAATTCATCAATAGCTTTTAAAATTTGACAAAATTTATCACTTTAACGCCATTTTTTTTACACGATGGATATCCACCTTATATTTTTTTATACTTAAAGTTATATTGAATTGAACTTTAATGATTAGAATTAAAAATTTAACAATCTATCAATAAACCACATACTTGTGGTCATCCACCTGACATTGATTCGGTATATTTTGTTAAATTTTTATGGTGTGAATTTGAAATATATATTTTTTTTAAAAAAATCACAAATAAAAATAAAATATTACATAAAATACAAATGATTGATGCATTCTTCTATGACAATTTGACTCCTTAAAAATATTTTGAATTTTTTATTCACTGTATTGGATGACCATTATAAAGTATAAATCCCTACAATCGATTAATCCTTGACTTTAATTTTATGGATTTTGTCAATCACAATTTCTATTCTATGTAGATTTGTCCAAGAATCGGTTAGTCCGTCCGATTCGATTCAAATTGAGTAGAGTTTAGGTAAAGAATTTTGTGATTCAAGTCGATCCGGTCCAGATCACTATTCATTAAATAAAAATATTTTTATTTAAATTTAATTATAATATAAATATTACTATAAAAATAAAAATAATATTTTAATATTTTATGAATAATAAAACGGGGCTTTTTTATTACAATATAGCCAAAAAAATTTACCAAATTACCGTTGCTTTTTGATTATTTCCCAAAATACGGATCTTTTTTTTTCTAGCTGGGAAATCGCCATCCCCCATGGCGATTTCCCAGCGTGTTTTTTTGCAAATTTGTAAAAAACACCAAGGGAAATCGCCATGGGGGATGGCGATTTCCCTTGGTGTTTTTTGCAAATTTGCAAAAAAATATCAAGGGAAATCGCCACCCCCCATGGCGATTTCCCTTGGTAATTTTAGCAAAATTTGCTAAAATCATGAAGGGAAATCGCCATGGGGGGTGGCGATTTCCCTTCATGTATATATATATTTTTTTTTAATTAATAAACAAAAATTATATTAAAACAAAATTTTATTTTAATTTGATAAATTTATTTTTAAAAATTATAAATTAAATTAAAATATTTTTTTATAGGTTTGGTTATTTTTTTTTTAAATATATATTAAAAATGTAATTTAATTTATTATTACAATTTTATAAAAAATAAAAATATATTTCTTATTAAAATTTAAAAAGAAGATTATATTTTTTATTAAATTTTTATATCAAAAATTTTATTTTTTATAATTTTGTAATATTATAAAAAAGAAAATTTAATTTATATCAAAAATAATTTAATGATGTAAAATGTAAATAAATTTTTTTTTAAAGAAATTTATCGAGTCACTTTTTTAAATAAAGAAGTTATTTTTAAGTTGGTATCGTAAAATAATTTTTTTAATTTGATTAGTTTTTTTGAGTTGGTATTCGATTAACTCGTGACATCAATTTAATCATTGTTTTTAATAATAATATAGATTGTTACAGTTTAAAACTGGATATTTGATAAAAAAATTTTAATTTAATTTCTGATTAAATTTTTTTTTCTTATTAAAATTTAAAAAGAAAATTAAATTAAAATGAAAAAAAGAAAAGCAACTTATCATGTAATTTGGATTATTATACTAAAATTAAATAACAACATTAAGATATAAATTAAAATAAAATATAACAATTAATTTCCGAACAAATTACATGAAATGCAAAACATATAAATTTATATTAGAAATTTAAAACACATTACAATTATTCTAATTATTGCGTGGTGTAGAGCAACAGTGTCGAGTTCTTCTAGTGCGTGGTGGTTGCACCCGTCGTTCAACCTCGTCAGTGGCACGTATTCGCGGTCCACCACGACCTCTTGCTATAACCGCCACTGGTTCCGGTTGTATGTCATCAGTCGTTTCATCCGTATCAAAAATTTGAAACCCACTGCTGGATGAGCCAACACCTAGTTCACCCATAACGGGAACCTGACTACTAGATGCACCCATAAATGATGTAGCATCAAATGCTGACGAAGGGGTTCCAAACTGATACATGGATGTTAAATATGCTGAACTTGGACTTAGGACGGGGAGCTGGTCATCTAACCTCGTTCTTGGCGGTGATGGTCGGTAACACTCATCAACGTCATATCCGGGGTGACTTACGGAATAACGATGGCTGGATGGTACTCCATGATCCCGTTCAGGTTCAGGATGATCAAATGACATCCTCGGTGCTGTGAACTCCGATGAGGTTGGTTGACGCCTTCGCCCACGTTGTCGGCGAGGTCTAGGAGCATCCATATCCTGTGTAGGAGGGACTGGAGCTGAAGTTTGTCCGGTAAATGGCATACTCCTAACATCCTCGTGCATCGACGGTGGACAAACGAAAGGCCGACCTTCATTTCTATACCATCTTATGTAATCAGCAGATGGGTTGAAATTATTACCAACAATCGGGTAACCTGTCGGAATTCGTTGAAAACGTATGTTCCACCATTGGATCCAATGTTCATGCTTCGCAGGCCAGAATTCATCATTACGACCACGCATGTCGACCTTGTGAAGCTTATCAAGGTTCATCGGGGCTGCAGGAATTGGTTGTTGCATCCCAAATTGTCGCAACACCCGGTCAGTTTGGTGCCACTCTACATATGAAAAGCATATCAATGCTGTGTTTGCTTTCCATATATTGAAATTATTGTAGGCATCCGATGGGAGGCATGCCATAATTTCACTCGAGGAATATGGCATCCACAGAAACTGCGAATAATTATTACAAATTATTAGTTTCATATGGATTAAATAAATAAAAAAAACTTCAATGTAACAATCGAAATATTTACCTTATCATATCCTAGTCGATCTAGTCGTAGTCTTATACTTGCAAGATCGCTCGGAGTCTCTGTAAAATCTCTACCCGTACTCCTACTCCACCTATTAAAATGCATATAATATCTTAATGACCAATAAAAATACAATTTCGTACAAAATTAATAAAATAGTAAAGATTATTACCTGCTTGCAATGGGGTATACAGCCGAAATATCCACGCGCGGAGCAAGAAATGGTAGCCGATACCAAGCCCATGATTGTAGAAGCACTAGACATCCACCTATGTCATGGTTTTTTGGAACTGTAGCTCGGCAAAGTTCTCTATACAAAACTGCCAAACACGCAGAACCCCAACTATAATTTGCTGCTTCCTCTAAATCACGTAGCAATGGAAGATACATTAAATGTACCCGACTGCTCGATTTGTCAGGCATCAGTAATCCTCCAATCAAACGTAAAATATATGCTCTAGCAGCATATTGTATTTGTTGTTCGGTTGCATGTAATGGCAGATTTTGAAACGTTTTCAACCAAGTCAGTCTCACCGTTGAGCCAGATACGACGTCTTCTGGAGGTACCTCACCCAATAGATCTTGACACAGTTCATTCAATCTAGCAGGCTTCCGCCTGTAACTGCATCGCCATGGATCCGAAGTCCAAGTTGCAACGCAACATCTTCGAGACTGACCGTGCATTCACCACATGGAAAATGAAAAGTGTGCATCTCGGGTCTCCATCGTTCGACCAACGCAGAGATTAAATCGAGTTGTATCACAAGTCGTCGAATTTGACTTGCGTGATAAAATCCGGCTCTTCTTAAGTGGTCGATAATATAAGGATGCGGGTCCTCCAATGTAAATTTCCTCGAACGTAATACGCGACGAGTTTCCTGTTATAATAATAAAAATTAATATATTATAAAACTATAACAATTAAAAAGTAATAAATAAAACTATAAAATAACAAAATAATAATATAATATAATATAGTATAATATAATATAAACAATAATAATATAATATAATATAAAACAATAATAATATAATATAAACAATAATAATATAATATAAAACAATAATTTCGTATAAAAAAACAATAATAATATAAAATAAAAAAACAATAATAATATAATATAATATAATATAAAGAATAATAATATAATATAATATAAAACAATAATAATATAAAAAACTATAATAATATAATATAAAACAATAATAATATAAAAAACAATAATAATATAATATAATATAAAACAATAATAATATAAAAAACAATAATAATATAATATAATATAAAACAATAATAATATAAAAAACAATAATAATATAATATAAAACAATAATAATATAATATAATATAAAACAATAATAATATATAAAACAATAATAATATAAAACAATAATAATATAAAAAACAATAATAATATAAACAATAATAATATAATATAATATAACACAATAATAATATACAAAATAATAATAATATAAAAAACAATAATAATATAATAATATAAAAAACAATAATAATATACAAAACAATAATAATATAAAAAACAATAATAATATAAAAAACAATAATAATATAAAAAATAATAATAATATAAAAAATAATTATATTATTTAAAAACAATAATAATATAACAATTTACTTACCTCGTTAAATATAAACTCTGAGATGTGATTTTCTTGTAACCTCAATAGTGAAGCCATTTCAAAATATTGTTGTAGAAAAAAAAATTTGTAGAAAGAAATTTTTTTTGGTAGAAAAATGAAAAATTTTTGAAAGAAAATGAAAATTTGAATGAGAGGAATGAAAATTTGAAGGAGAGGAGGGGGGTATTTATAGATAAAATGAGTGGGGTGGGGGGTGTGGGGGGAGGGGGGACGTGGGGGAGGGGGGATTTGGGGGATGGGGGCAACGGTCATATGACCGTTGCCCCCTTTCAATTTTTTTTTTTCTAATTTGTTTTTTTTCATTTCAAATTTAAAATTTAAAAAAATAATTCAAAATATTAAATTATAAAAAAACCTAAAATATATTTTACGAATTTTTAAATTTTTTTAAATTATAAAAAAAATATTTTAATTTAATTTATAATTTTTAAAAATAAATTTATCAAATTAAAATAAAATTTTGTTTTAATATAATTTTTTTTTATTAATTAAAAAAATATATATATACATGAAGGGAAATCGCCACCCCCCATGGCGATTTCCCTTCATGGTTTTAGCAAATTTTGCTAAAATTACCAAGGGAAATCGCCATGGGGGTGGCGATTTCCCTTGGTATTTTTTTGCAAATTTGCAAAAAAAACACGCTGGGAAATCGCCATGGGGGATGGCGATTTCCCAGCTGTAAAAAAAAGATCCGTATTTTGGGAAATAATCAAAAAGCAACGGTAATTTGATATATATATATTTTTTGCTATATTATAATAAAAAACCCATAAAACGGGCTTGTGAGCAGACCCGAACCCAGCTCAAAATAGACTTGGGAAAAAAAATGGCCGCGACCCGACCGACCAATGAACAGGTCTAATCCAAAGTCTAATGATACAAATATGAATTTCTTTCACTATTAGGCTTGAATTACTAATATAGCCAACTATAGTGAAATCTGTTACTAGAAGATTAGACTTTTAATTAAGTGGTCATGCTCTAATACATCTTAGTAAAATTTAACAACCTGTCAGATTTTCTTGCCATCTTCAATTTTTTGAGTTCTCATTTGGAAAATTTCATTTACCTGATCCTTGAATATTTTTTGTTGCCATGCATAATATTTGTTAGGGGTGTGCATTATTATTCGGTGAAAATCAAATTAATTGATCGAAATTGACATTAATTCGGTTATTCGGTTGATTATTAAATTATTTGATCTATTATCAATAGATATTTTAGAGATTTTTCGGTTGTCGATTAATTTGGTTTGGTTATTTGAAAATAACCGAATTATTCAAAAAATATATAATATTATATATTTTAATTTTTGTTAGATGTTTTAAGTTTTATGTTGTTAAAATTTTTAACTTAATATCGATACACTTTTAACTTATTTTTTACATTTGAATATTTGTTGGATAATTATACTTATTTGAATTATAAAAAAATAGGAATTTAAAATTTTAAGACATAATTTTTACTTAATGATGGTAGAATAATTAAAATCAATTAAATTGTTTAACCGATCGAATTAATCAAAATATTTTAGTCGGATAAAGTCTATTTTTTGAATAATTTAGTTCGATTAACGGAAAAAAAAACTTCGGTTAATTCAATTACGGTTTTAATCAAATTAACCTAATGAACACCCTAATATTTGTGCATACTTAGGACTTCATTTATGAATTATGATTAATTCTATTTTGGTACTTAGGTAAGTACTATCAAGTTAGTCTTGGAATAATTAATTTGCATTAAGATTTTAAAGGGTAATTAAGTATAGGTAGGAATTTGGGGTGTCAAGATTTTTATAAATGATGATTGATAAACTACATAATAAGAGGAAATGAAAATGAATCATGCATTTTTACAAGAGAAATAATTATAATCCCATACATGGCAGTTTGTTAATAAACAACAAAGTTTAAGGGCATTTGGGTAAAGATTTCCTTTTTGGTTTCAAATTTTTTTTTGTTAGGCCCCAACTTTGAATTAATTAAGCTGGACTTCTATATGTGCAACATTTGATAGGTTCATTGCTGTTTAACAGTTTCATATTCAGAAGACATGTGGTCTTTACCTGTTAAGTCCAGAAGTTTCCAATACAGCTTATAGTCAGGTATAAATAGCTAAAATAAAGATTGATCGAAAGTAAAAGAAAACATTAAAATCTATTATCATTTCATCTGTTTTATTCATTCTACCCCTTAATCACCTTAATATTTTATTGACTTAAGCATTGGAGTCTGTTAACTTTGGTACCCTCTAATATTACTTTGTCTTTGTAGACCCTCACTAGCTTTCGTCCGACAAATCCAAAACCTTACTCAGTTCAACTACCAAAAATACCTCACTTGTTTTATTCCTTATATCCCTTTAAACATTCTGATGCTTTATTAACTTAAGCATCGAAGCTCATCTCAGAGATGCCCTATGATATTACTGTCTTTGCAAACCCTCACCGACTTAAACTTGACAGATTCAAAAACTTACAACAACAACATTAATAATTCATGTCCAAAGTTAAATTTTGGGTACAAGTTTTGCCAATGGATATACCTATTTATCCTGAAAAGAAAAACAATTGAATATGTCTTGATGGTAAATTTAATACATATCATTTTGAAATGAGTGTAAATGCCAATATATATTTTTTTTTATATGAAAAACAACATGTAAAAGAAATATTTAAAAACTCTGAAATATAAAATTAAAGATATTTATGTCTTTTTACTTAAAAAGATAATTAATTAATAACTATCAACTTTTAAAAAAATTACCCATATTTTAACTTAAAAAATTATTCATCTTTTTAATGCATTATTTGTTTTTCAAAAAGTTTCACGATTATATCAAATTTTTGTATATATATATATATATATATATATACATATATATATTATTAAAAAAAAAAGGTAGGCCTAATGGGCATGTGCATTTTATTATTTATGAGCATTGTGGTTTTGCAATTGGTATCAATTATTATCTTCTCATCAACTAGAAAAAAATTATAAAAAAAAACCCTAAAAAATTATAAAAGCAGATGCACTGAAATTCCCAACCAATCCCTGGAAAAAGCTTAAAACTGCAGAAAAACCCGAAGGTACAACATCCCAGCACATGTTATAATGTACATGACTTTATTTTTTTAACATAAATATAATTATAATTTTTTAAAAATATTAATATATCTAGTCTGAACATATTCATATTCAATATTTATTTCAAATTCAGAAAACATAGATTACCGTACCACATGTTAAAGGTTTTTTTATTTTAATATAGCAAAAAAAAAATTATTTACCAAAATACAGCTCTTTCAAGATTAATTTTCAAAATCCGCTTATTTTAAATCAGTTGGGAAATCGCCATGGCCCATGGCGATTTCCCAACTGAAATTTTTAATTTTTTTAAAAATACCAGTTCATTGCGATTTCCCAACTAAAAATTTTCAATTTTTTTTCCCATTGGAAAATCGCCACCTTTTGGGAAAATATGAAAAACAGTACTCAATAGTGAACTTATTGTGAAATGGTATAATGAATAAAAATTATTTGAAAAAGAGAAATGAATAATTAGAAATTATTATAAAGGATTAGACCTGCTCACGGGCCGGGCAGCCCGCCCGGCAGGCCCGGCCCGTATTGGGCCGGGCCTGGGCAGGATAATTTATGTTCCGGGCCCGGAACAGTGATTTTTATTATAATAATATTATTTTAATTAATTTTAATTAAATAAAATAAAAAAATAAAAAAAATATTTTTTTATTCCAATGAACAATGATTCGGGCCTAAACGGGCGGGCCTAGGCGACCCAGGCCCGGGCCTGGGCAGAAAAGAAAAAAAAAAGGGGCCGCGGCCCGGCCCATGAGCACCTCTATAAAAGATATTGTAAAGACAAAATTATGCTTTATAAAAAAACCTTCTCTTCTCTTCCCTTTTTCTTTTATTTTTTAATTTAATTTTTAATTAAAAAATAAATATTTTGAAAATAAAAACTTTTTAATTTTAAAAAAAAATTTAAATTTTTTATTTACTTTTTTTAATTAAAAAATTTTAAAAAATAAAAATAATATGCCTAAAATTAATTTTTATTTATTTTTTAAAATTTTTTAAATTAAAAAAAAATATTTATTTAAATATTTTATTTTTTAAATTTATTTTCAATTAAAATTTTTAAAAAATAATATTTCCTTAATGAAAGAAAAAAGAAAAATAAGTTTTTTCATTAAGGGTAATTTTGTCTTTACAATATCCTTTATAATAATTTTTAATTATTTATTTCTCTTTTTCAAATAACTTTTATTTATTATACCATTTCACAATAAATTCACTATTGGTGCATATTTTTCATATTTTCCCAAGAATTAAAAAAAAATATACATGAAGGGAAATCGCCACCCCGCATGGCGATTTCCCTTCATCAAATTTGCAAATTTTGCAAATTTAACCAAAGGAAATCGCCATGGGGGGTGGCGATTTCCCTTGGTTAAATTTGCAAAATACACCAAGGGAAATCGCCACCCCTCATGCCGATTTCCCTTGGTGTTTTTTACAAATTTTCAAATTTTAACGCTGGGAAATCGTCATGGGGATGACGATTTCCCAGCTAGATCAGAAAAAAGCATATTTTGGGAAATAATCCAAAAACAGCGATAGTTTTGAATTTTTTTTTTTTTGCTATATCTTAATAAAAAAACCCATGTTAAAAGCATGGGAAAGAAGATAATTATAATTTTAGTCATAAAAAAATATAAGAACTTTTTTCATTTTAGTTTAGATGTAAACATCTAAAAGTGGTTAAATATATTAAAAATTAATCTTTCAGTATTGTTCAAACAAAAATACTAACAGATATAATGAGAACATATGAATATTATTTTACTAATTTATAAAATATTAAAAATTATTTTAAAAAAATCATTTTTCGTATAAAAAAGTGGAAAAAAGGTTTTTTTTTTTTTTATTTTATTTTAAATGAGGTGCCTGTAAGTAGCAATAGGGGAGGCGTTAGATTTAATGAAAAATGGAGATGAACCTGTAAGAAAAAGAGAAAAGTAAAAATATGAAATAATTATTTTTTATTTTGAGTTATTCTTTTGGACAAATAATTTTTTTAATATTTTACAGATAAATGAAATAATAAATTTTTGTGATTCATTATATGAATTTTTATATAAATTTTGAATTAATGTTTTTGTTTAAGCAGCAATAAAAACTAACTTTTAATACATGATAACTTTAAAGATTCATATGAAAAAAAAATATTATGTTTTAATACTAAGATTATAATTACCTCCACAAAAGTGTGGCTTTGGATTTTTACTGAAAATTAAATATGATAATTAGTATATTTATATTATATTTGTATATTTTATCGTATCATAATTATATTTAAAATATTTTATATTACAATATCTTTTATAGAGGTGCTCATGGGCCGGGCCTGGGGATAAAAGAAAAAAAAAAGGGGCCGCGGCCCGGCCCATGAGCACCTCTATAAAAGATATTGTAAAGACAAAATTATGCTTTATAAAAAAACCTTCTCTTCCCTTTTTCTTTTATTTTTTAATTTAATTTTTAATTAAAAAATAAATATTTTGAAAATAAAAACTTTTTAATTTTAAAAAAAAATTTAAATTTTTTATTTACTTTTTTTAATTAAAAAATTTTAAAAAATAAAAATAATATGCCTAAAATTAATTTTTATTTATTTTTTAAAATTTTTTAAATTTTAAAAAAAAATATTTATTTAAATATTTTATTTTTTAAATTTATTTTCAATTAAAATTTTTAAAAAATAATATTTCCTTAATGAAAGAAAAAAGAAAAATAAGTTTTTTCATTAAGGGTAATTTTGTCTTTACAATATCCTTTATAATAATTTTTAATTATTTATTTCTCTTTTTCAAATAACTTTTATTTATTATACCATTTCACAATAAATTCACTATTGGTGCATATTTTTCATATTTTCCCAAGAATTAAAAAAAAAATATACATGAAGGGAAATCGCCACCCCGCATGGCGATTTCCCTTCATCAAATTTGCAAATTTTGCAAATTTAATCAAAGGATATCGCCATGGGGGGTGGCGATTTCCCTTGGTTAAATTTGCAAAATACACCAAGGGAAATCGCCACCCTTCATGCCGATTTCCCTTGGTGTTTTTTACAAATTTTCAAATTTTAACGCTGGGAAATCGTCATGGGGCTAGATCAGAAAAAAGCATATTTTGGGAAATAATCCAAAAACAGCGGTAGTTTGGAAATTTTTTTTTTTGCTATATCTTAATAAAAAAACCCATGTTAAAAGCATGGGAAAGAAGATAATTATAATTTTAGTCATAAAAAAATATAAGAACTTTTTTCATTTTAGTTTAGATGTAAACATCTAAAAGTGGTTAAATATATTAAAAATTAATCTTTCAGTATTGTTCAAACAAAAATACTAACAGATATAATGAGAACATATGAATATTATTTTACTAATTTATAAAATATTAAAAATTATTTTAAAAAAATCATTTTTCGTATAAAAAAAGTGGAAAAAAGGTTTTTTTTTTATTTTATTTTAAATGAGGTGCCTGTAAGTAGTAATAGGGGAGGCGTTAGATTTAATGAAAAATGGAGATGAACCTGTAAGAAAAAGAGAAAAGTAAAAATATGAAATAATTATTTTTTATTTTTTATTTTGAGTTATTCTTTTGGACAAATAATTTTTTTAATATTTTACAGATAAATGAAATAATAAATTTTTGTGATTCATTATATGAATTTTTATATAAATTTTGAATTAATGTTTTTGTTTAAGCAGCAATAAAAACTAACTTTTAATACATGATAACTTTAAAGATTCATATGAAAAAAAAAATTATGTTTTAATACTAAGATTATAATTACCTCCACAAAAGTGTGGCTTTGGATTTTTACTGAAAATTAAATATGATAATTAGTATATTTATATTATATTTGTATATTTTATCGTATCATAATTATATTTAAAATATTTTATATTTATATAAATTTTAATAAATTAATAATTCATATAAGTGTGTTGAATATTGCCAGATCTACCTGAAACGAAAAATAAAGAAAAGCAAGAATAGAAATGAGAAAGACTGTTACTAACTGGACATATATATCAAGTTATCAACAACACTACTGCCACAGCTCTTTGAGCGGTTCTTCTTTCTTTTTGTTGGTTGTTGTAGTTTTGGAGTTGTTGGGTTGTTCTTATTTTGGTTCCTGAACAACAATATAAGTTCAAGATCAAGTCTTTGAAACTGGGTATTACTTGTTTCATTTGTTTGTTTGAGGTTTCTTCCAGTTTTGGTAGTTATTTTTCTTGGAAGTTGTGTAATGTATTTTTTTTTTCTTTCTGTTTTTGATTTTTTGCAGCGACGTAAAGTTTTTCTTTTTGGGAGTTTTGAGTTTTAGAGGAAGAAAAGATGGGGGACAAAAATGAAGTCTTGGAGGCTGTGTTGAAAGAAACTGTGGATTTGGTAAATAGATCTGAGCAAACTTTGAAGCATTTTGTTTGTAAACTACGATATGTTTCATGTTTACTTGGGCTTGGTTTGATTTTGGTCCCTTTTTTTGAGCAGGAAAATATACCTATTGAGGAAGTTTTTGAGAATCTGAGATGTAGCAGAGATGGTCTTACTACTGAGGCTGCTGAGGAAAGGCTGACCATTTTTGGACACAACAAGCTTGAAGAGAAAAAAGTACTCTATTTATCTTTACAATTCCTTTTTTTTTTTTGCCCCTTGTTTTCTAAATTCTGATTTAGGCCTCTTAACGTTAACAATTTATCCACTTGGTTGTTTTATCCAGGACAGCAAATTCTTGAAATTTTTGGGCTTTATGTGGAACCCTCTCTCATGGGTTATGGAAGCTGCTGCTATCATGGCCATTGCTCTTGCAAATGGAGGAGTGAGTGCTTCTTTTAATGGGTTCTATATAAAATTTCATTAGAAGATCTTTTTCTTTCCAGGCTTTTTAATGAATTTCATCTTCTATCTCTTGCAGGGGAAGCCACCAGATTGGCAAGACTTTGTTGGTATCATTACTCTGCTTGTCATCAACTCCACCATCAGTTTTATTGAGGAAAATAACGCTGGTAATGCGGCAGCTGCTCTAATGGCTGGTCTTGCTCCTAGAGCAAAGGTATTGTTCGAGTTCCTTGTTAGGAGTTTGTAATTTAAAGCTCTTTTAGATGAGCTTTGTATCTCTGTTATATGCTATTAGTGCAGTTTTCATATGATTTGTTTGAGTATTTGTTTGTTGTTGTTAATCACTAATGAAATCTTAATTAAAGGTTCTTCGAGATGGAAGGTGGAGTGAGCAAGATGCTGCTATTTTGGTTCCTGGAGATATAATAAGTATCAAACTAGGTGATATTGTTCCTGCTGATGCCCGATTACTTGAGGGTGATCCGCTTAAAATTGATCAGGTAGGTCTAGTATAACTGTTGCTTGGCTTACCATATTCATGTTGATTTATCTAAATCTTAGTTTTTTTTTGTTTTTTTTACTGAGTGCGGTGTTTGGTATTTGCAGTCTGCACTAACTGGAGAGTCCCTCCCTGTAACAAAAGGACCTGGTGACGGTGTTTACTCCGGTTCTACTTGCAAACAAGGAGAGATCGAAGCGGTGGTTATTGGCACTGGTGTCCATACGTTCTTTGGGAAGGCGGCTCACCTTGTTGATACTACTAACCAAGTTGGTCATTTCCAAAAGGTAAGTAGATTAATACATTATCTTTTTTTTACTATGTTGGAGCTTTTGGTCTTTTGACTAATTCTTTCTTTTTCCAACTTTTAGGTCTTGACAGCAATAGGAAATTTCTGCATATGCTCTATTGCAGTGGGGATGATAATAGAGATAATTGTAATGTATCCAATTCAAGACCGGGAGTACCGTCCTGGAATTGACAATCTTCTTGTCCTTCTCATTGGTGGAATCCCAATTGCCATGCCTACAGTTTTATCAGTTACTATGGCTATTGGTTCTCATAGGCTATCCCAGCAGGTTGGTTGGATTCGTTTGAATATTTTGAATTGACCTCAGTGCAAGGTATTTGTATCCATTGAAGATTTGTTTATAATTGCTACAGGGGGCTATCACGAAGAGAATGACTGCAATTGAGGAAATGGCTGGCATGGATGTTCTTTGCAGTGATAAGACTGGAACTCTGACACTGAACAAACTTACAGTTGACAAAAATCTTATTGAGGTCTGCTGGCTAATGATGTTATTTAATGGTAACTGCATGTTTCCTCCTTGTGCAGAAGGTAATTTCTTGTTTGTAATTGTGTCTGACTTAATGTATCAGGTCTTTGCCAAAGGAGTAGATGCAGACACTGTAGTATTGATGGCAGCCCGAGCCTCTAGAATAGAGAACCAAGATGCAATAGATACTGCAATAGTTGGGATGCTGGCTGATCCAAAGGAGGTAATTGGTCCTTTGATGTTCTTATAACTTATGAGCCATCCATTGTGTTATTTATTTTTCCACGAAATATATTTTCCTGCACAGTTTTTTATCTTATTCTTTTTGGTTCTGACAGGCACGTGCTGGCATTCGGGAAGTACACTTCCTTCCATTCAATCCTACAGATAAGAGAACAGCTCTAACCTATATTGACAGTGATGGTAAAATGCACAGAGTCAGTAAAGGTGCACCTGAGCAGGTAGCTTGTTCTTACCACCTTTATTCCTGTATTTGTCCCCTTTTTTTTATATCAGGATAGTATCCTAATCCTTGCTTACAAAATGTTTTCTAGATCTTAAATCTTGCACACAATAAGTTAGATATTGAGCGAAGAGTTCATGCGATCATTGATAAGTTTGCGGAGCGAGGTTTACGATCTCTTGCAGTGGCATACCAGGTAACTTTTGTTGTCGGTTTTCATTACTCCAGTAGCATTATGTGCCTACTGCTATCTGCTTTCTCTCTTTCAGTCTTTTATAATCAAATTATATCTAATCGAAATGTGGCATTTCTGTCATTCACTGCAGGAAGTTCCAGATGGAAGGAAAGAGAGTTCTGGTGGCCCATGGCAGTTCATTGGTCTCATGCCTCTCTTTGATCCCCCTCGGCATGACAGTGCGGAGACAATTAGGAGGGCTTTGAACCTCGGAGTAAACGTCAAAATGATTACAGGTGGGTTTCTTTTTGCAGTTGAGCACAAGTTTGACCTTCCAATGTGGTTATTGACTGGCAACTTCCATTGCCTGTTTAGAAAATGTTTGCCATTTTTTTTATCTCATTTTTTACATTTAAGTGATCAATGGGATAAGGGTAATAACTAAATTTGGAAACCCTTGTTTTCCAATTTTCTATAAAGTTTGAAATACTAAAAATGGTTTTCCAAGTTTTTAACTACATTGGAATCCTGTGTTTTATAGTTTTCCAAATTTAGATATTTTATCTTATTGTATTAATCATATTAAAAATATAAATGGAAATGGAAATGGAAAAGAAAACATTTTGTAAAAGACTAAATGGGCCCTAAGCGTTTCATCATAACTTTTCTGGCAGAGGTCGAAAGTCTGAACTTGGAGCTCACCTTTGGTCACATTAAAATAGCCCAAAAAAGGTGCAAGAGTTGGGGCAAACCTCCCTAATAATATAATTGGGTTAGGATTTGGTGTAATTGTAAATGTTGGAAGACTGAATGATTTAGATGGCTGCTTAGTGTTTACATGTTGTATAGATGCCAAGATGTCATAGATACTTTAGAAGAAACAGAGTAATGGAATTGTCAAAGTGAATTAAAAAAAAATCAGTTTCTAAAGACATGTATAGCGTGCAATATATCTGAATGGTGATATGGACTTCGATTTTGTGCAATGAAGTGTTAATTCCTTGGAAGTGATATTTATATTTATAGTTGTCAAGTATGTCAGCAGTTTATTAATTTCAATTATGCAATGGCAAACTTTTGGAGAGGCTTTCGTCATACCCAGCAGATAATGTGTGAAAATAGTTCCTGGACACTTTGAAAGTGGGTTTGTAGACTTTATTTGGTGATTTCATGTACTGCTTTTAGATTTATCTTACTATTGTTGTTTACTTGAGTATAATGTTCTGCATTCTTCTCCTCCTCTCTTGGGATTATATGGTTGTTCTTTAGTGTTTTAAGCTTTTAGGACTCTTATTCTGAGGTATATTGAATCTTATTTCTTAGTACTTAGTGTTGCTGAGTCTTGTGACTTCTCTCAGGAGATCAACTAGCAATAGGAAAGGAGACTGGGCGCCGTTTGGGCATGGGAACCAACATGTATCCTTCATCTGCTTTGTTGGGACAGGACAAGGATGAATCTATAGCTGCCTTGCCAGTTGATGAACTAATAGAGAAAGCTGATGGCTTTGCTGGTGTTTTCCCTGGTATTTATTGTTTGAGATTTGATGTTTGCTTTATGACATTATAAATTGTTTCTTGTGTTCGCTAAGCTTGTTCTTAGTGTTCTTTGGTTTCTTTAATTTCCCTAAATTGTGTTGCTGCAGAACATAAATATGAAATAGTAAAACGCTTGCAAGCCAGGAAACACATCTGTGGCATGACTGGTGATGGAGTTAATGATGCTCCTGCTCTTAAGAAGGCTGACATTGGGATAGCTGTTGCTGATGCAACTGATGCAGCGCGTAGTGCTTCTGACATTGTCCTTACTGAACCTGGACTTAGTGTCATCATCAGTGCTGTCTTGACCAGTCGTGCCATTTTCCAGAGGATGAAAAATTACACTGTAAGTTCTCATTGACCCTGATGTGTGTTTAATTTCCTCAGTTTGATGTCAGAAATGCCATTTTCACTTAGTGATAGCCTTGGCAGTGATGTCATAAATTAGTCGTGTAGTCTGCCATTCCTTTATCAGCCGGATGTGGTTACTTATTATGAATGTGCTTATTTTTGTCTTTTTCCTTGGGCAGATTTATGCAGTTTCTATCACAATCCGTATTGTGGTAAGTAGAAGCTTTTTATTTCTTTCTAATTGTTTCGTCTCTCCCATCTCTTGTTTTTCTCTTTGAGCTTAATGGATAATATTAAATGTCTAAATTTACTGCATGCTTCCCTGATATCACAGTTGGGATTCATGCTGCTGGCCCTCATTTGGAAATTTGACTTTCCGCCATTCATGGTGCTTATCATTGCGATCCTCAATGATGGTCTGTTTTCCCATTCTAACCAAAACTCCTCTTTGTCTCTCTTGTGTTTACCAAGTCTTATTATTGCACTTGTAAAAAACCTTGACAAGTTGAAAACTTAACAAAACAATGATAAGTTTTCATCTTAGCTCCCCTAGGAAAGTGAGTTCTATGATTCCTCCAGTTGTTCATTTATGCTCCATTTTAAGTTGTTATAGGTTTATTAAACGCAATATTTTCTGCAAGCATTAATGTTGATTGTTGTTGCTGATATTCTCTCTTTTTTCTTGTTTTATACTGGTATCAGCTTACTGTGACTCTTCTTGTCAACTGACTAGTTTCATAAAATTTCAGGTACCATTATGACGATATCCAAGGATAGGGTCAAACCATCACCTCTACCAGACAGCTGGAAGCTGGCGGAAATTTTTACTACTGGAATTGTTCTTGGTAGTTACTTGGCTGTGATGACGGTTATATTCTTTTGGGTTGCATACAAAACAGACTTTTTTCCGGTATGAGACCTGCCTTAGGATTGGAAGATTTACGTTAGTTTGGACTATACATTTAATTGTTTGTTAAAACCATCTCAGAAGTTCACTCTGGTGTATAATGTTATAAACTTGGCAACCCCACCGTTTCTGTTTGTGTTTCAAAGCATAGGAGGTTTATTTGGTGTTGACCGAAATATGATAGAAGTTCTGGTGATGGTGGTAATGATTATTTGTGGCTGTTTATTCTCTCATTTTGGTTTAGCACTTCATACTTGAGTGTCAATATTTGATGGCTGATGTTGGCATTTGTTTCATTTCTTAATTTTTCCATTTGTGGCTTGCTGGAAATTGAGACTTGGCAAATTCATTTTTAACATGTTTGTTGCATTGGATAATCATTTGTTTTTTTTTTTTTTTCGTGTTTCTCTGTTGTGTATATATATGTATGTTGCCATTCTTTTGGGGTGGGGGGCGGCAGGGGCTGCATGTTGTTGTGAAATTATGATGAATTAACAGTTGATTGATCGTGTTTTAATTTACCAGCGTATATTTGGGGTGCCGACTCTTGAGGAAACAGCTCATGATGACTACAGAAAGCTTGCCTCAGCTGTGTATTTGCAAGTGAGCATTATAAGTCAGGCCCTAATATTTGTAACACGATCTCGAAGTTGGTCTTACGTTGAGCGTCCTGGTTTACTACTAATGGTGGCTTTTGTGGTAGCTCAGTTGGTGAGTCAGTTGTCTGTCTGTTCGAATTGCTCCGATCTTTCTGGTAGATAGCCGGGAAAACTGATCATTCTTTTTGACTATGAATAGATTGCTACTCTTATTGCTGTCTATGCAAATTGGAGCTTTGCTGCAATTGAAGGGATTGGATGGGGTTGGGCTGGTGTGATCTGGCTCTTTAACATAATCTTCTACATCCCACTTGATTTCATCAAGTTCTTCATTCGTTATGCATTGAGTGGCAGGGCCTGGGATCTTGTTATTGAGCAGAGGGTATGCATCTCACCGATTTATTTGATACTCGACCTTTTCTACCCCGTCCGTTGTCGTTATCATCTTTTTCGTCATATTGGGTCCTCTGATGAATTTCTTTTTGATGCAGATTGCATTCACAAGGCAAAAAGATTTCGGAAAAGAGCAACGTGAGCTTCAATGGGCACATGCACAGAGAACATTGCATGGTTTGCAAGCACCTGATACCAAGATGTTTACTGAGCGAACCCATTTCACAGAGCTCAATCAAATGGCTGAGGAAGCCAAAAGGAGAGCTGAAATTGCTAGGTAAGCAAATTCTTCAGCTCAGCTTGCTTATCTTGCAATATTCTTTTGTTTATTAGTTGAGTTTCTTAGCATCATGATTTCTTTCTGGAACCATATAAGTGAACTAGGAAGGGATGGCAATGGAGCAGGGTAGGAGCGGATATTGCAAAATCCACCTCCACTCTGCCATTGGAATACTTTGCCCTGTCCCCTATCCTGCTCTGCTGTGGATGTTGAAATTTCAATACCACTACCACCTCCATGGATCTCGGTTACATCCATAACCGTCTCGACTACTCTTGCCCCGTCCCGTCCTGTCCCATCCGATATTTATTAATTATTTCTAATTTTTTTCAAATAATAAAGCATTGTAAAAAAATTTAAATATAAATTCAACATAAGCATCAAATGATAAAGTATTAGATTTAGGTTTTTAAAAAGAAAAATAAAGATAATAGGTTTAGTTGTATTACTTTATTATCTTTTAAAAACTAAATATTTAAGGATAAAATAGTAATTTCAATATCCGGATGGGGCGGAGTAGGCAATTACCAGAACCACTTCATCTCTGCTTTTCAAACAAAAAAAACCGTTCGGCTCCGCTCCGCTTTCACTGTTCAAAAAAAAAACCCTTTCCATTCGGAGCGGATCGGTTCGAAATCCATCTGGTTCAGGCTTTGCCATCCCTAGACTGGGGACCTTATTTATGTTATCTTCTCCAAATTGAAGATTTAACTGCAAAATGTTTCCAGAGTTCTATTCATTTTGATGCAGCAACTATCCTATGTGTGCAAATGAAGTATTCTACTTCTAGACAAGTTTAGAGACATTCCATGTCCTTGCCTTGCAAACCTGGGATGTTCCTCGTGCTTGTCGCGATTGTCTTCTTTATCTCAACCATTAAAAAATGGATTTGTTTTTAATTTCTGCATCCTTCCAGGTTGAGAGAACTCCACACACTGAAAGGTCATGTCGAATCAGTGGTGAGATTGAAGAACCTTGACATAGACACAATTCAGCAATCTTACACAGTCTAGGGGAATCATCCAAAGGCATACTCGTATACGTAATGAGACGACAAAATCGGCATGTTCTTGGTTGCCCATCTTGTGGGATGAAAAGATCATATATCGAGCAGATAAAAAGTGCTGCAGTTAGCTTTATCTATGTATTTTTTACTGTCTCCCCTCCAATCACCAATTTATGCCTGCAATAAGGAAGCTTATTGTTTATGGCATTTTATGTTTATATTAGTAAGCCTTACGGCCTTTTCATGTTTTGTTTTATTAAAAACAAACTATGGTAGTAGGTAGTTATTGGGGAATAAGAACTTAAACAAACTCTGTAAAATTCTATTCGTGTTATAATTATGTTTAAGGTGTTATATGTTCATATAATTTTTTGCACGTTAATAATTTTTATTATATAAATTTTTACACTTTCGTATATTTGTATTTTGTGTCATATTTTAGTTATTTTTTTGTGTTGTATTCAAGATTAACAGGTCTAGTTCAGCACCAGTTATAGCCCTTGAATGCATGGATCCAGTAAAGTTGGTTCCCAATTTGAATTAGAAAACAGAGTTGGTTTCTCCCTCTTCTTTTTCAAACCAATCCTGTATGTCATGACATCTGCGTTCAGCATCCAATCTAAGCTATTAATTTTGAAGCTTAATTGGTTAGAAGCAAAGAGAGGTTGAAGTTGAACGATACCACTGTTATGATCTTCATTCAACTTGCGAGATATTGTCAATTTTGATTTGAAAATTTTACGAATTTGTCTCACAAAAAGATCTTATAAGTATGAATTTAAATCTCTACATATATATCATAACGAATTTTCAAAATTTCTTGCGTTGTTACAACCACCTAAAAGCTAAATTACGATTCAGGCAGCTATTATTTTCATGGCTCAACGTTACATCCCACATTCCCAAAGCCAAAGTTTAAACTGCTGCACTATCCATAATTCTACTCACTATTGAAACACAACACTTACTTGGGGGAGTGGGGGCTGAGATGAAACTATTTGTTCCATCTGAAATAGACCTAATAATTTTATATATAACACGATCGAGATATAAAAAAAAAATAATTAAAATATAATACGATATAAATAAAAGTAAATACAATACAAATATATAAATATTTTTAATATAAATTATTAATTTGTTAAAATTTTTATAAATATATAATAATTTAAATATGAATACAAAATGAAGGTTATGTACGAATTACCATGTCTAACCAAAACCTCAAAAAGCTGTCTCATATTTGTCATTAAATCGATCCTGACGCTGAATTCGCTTGAGCTACTACTAGCCATGTGCTGAGGCTAATTTTTAACGTTAGGGAGATTTGGCAATTAGTTATCTGTCTCTGTTGGATTTGGTCGTCATTCCTGACATCACGAGTCCACTTCCAAACCAGTTGGTTTCGTTTAAAACAAATGCAACACCCAAAAGTCAAAAGGAGATTTTCTAATCAGTCAAGATTTTGCTCTATCTTTATTGTAACTTGTAAGATTGTGTTTTGAATGATCTTTTTGATGCTTGGCATGGAGATATTTATCAGCACTAAATTTAGGGTTAGAGAAAAAAAATCGAGAAAATCGAAAACGATTCGAACCGTAGTGTTCGGTTCGGTTTCGGTTCGATTTTTTTTAATTCGGTTAAAATTCGGTTCGGTTATTAGTTCGTTTTTTTCGGTTTGATTTTCGGTTCATAAGTTCAAAAACCGCAATTAACCGAATCGAACCGAATTCTATTTTTTAATTATTTTTTTATTTTTATAATATAAAAATAAATATTTTATTTCTAAATTAGTGAAAAAAAAATTAAAAATACTATAGAAAAAGATAATTTTTAAAAATTTTAAAAACTAAGATACTTTGATTGTGGAAATAGCATGTTAGGCATAAATAACCTATTAAAATAGCATGTAATAAAGCCCAAATTTTCAAAAGCCCAAAAAAATATGGAAAACCGATAACCGAACCGAATCGAACCGAGATACGGCGGTTCGGTTATAACCGATCTTTTGGCTATTGTGGTTCGGTTTCGGTTACCCATTTGAAAAAATCGAATTCCACGATTCGGTTTGTAAAATCCGAAATAACCGACCCGAACCGAACTCACCCCTAACTAAATTTATCTTTCAGTCAGTTTCCAATCAACTCTCACTTTCCTCTTTTTCAATTTCTTTTTAGGACAATCGAGTGAAGAAATGGAAATGGTTCCATGGAACTTAAATAGAATAGTCCAATTTTCTTATCAATTTAAGTTTTAAAGATAATTGATTATTCAACTTAACATCGTATTAAAATTTTCGAATTTGAATCTTGATAATCGTTTTTTCATTTAATATTTCTTCACTCAATATCTTGTTATCTATCTGATTGTGCGTTGTTATTGTTCTAATTCTTTTTCAGCTTGTATCTTTTTTTACATTTGGGTCCACGTGTAAACTCATTAATCATTTATATACTTGCTAGTATACCTGCTCATAGACCGGGCTGTGATCCGGATTTTTTTCTACCTTACCCAGGCCCAGCCTATAGCACTACTCAAAAAATGAATAAAAAAAAAAATTTAAAAAAAAAAAAAAAAATTTAATACATGAATAGTGATCCAGACCGGGTCGATCCGTATCACCAAAAAAAATATCCAAATCCGATTCAATACGAGTCGAGCCTGCCGGGTTGGGTGAACTACCCGACCCATGAGCATGTCTATTTGCTAGTGAGAGGACATATTAAAACTTAAATAATAACATATGGACCTTTTACTATCAACTTAAGCTTTTAGGACAACTAGGTTTAGCTACACGTGCATTACACGTGAGTGATATATTATGTTATAATATATATCAAAAGATTCTTGTCTCACATTCATATGCACAAAGAATAGATATTTATTGGCTACACTTGAAATTATATTGTAGTAGTCTAGTTCTCCATTTTTTTTTACATTGAATTTTTTATTTATTAGTTTTTAATTATTTATATTTAGATTGAAATCAAAGTTACAAATAATTTTATATTTAGTTGTAATGAATTCTATATATTCTAAGATTGGACAATCAATAAGTGTTTTTGCTCCTTAAAATAAAGTTTTTGTAATTTTTTGTTTCCTGTCACTGATTTCAAGTTTTAGTAGATATTTGTAGTAAAAAATTAATTAGGTATCCCCTAATTTTATGTATGAATTGACATATTTATTTACTTACCTTGATTTATAATCAACAGTTGCATTTGTAGCATTGTGCTTGATTATCATTAATATGAACTTTTCTTTTGCATATGTTTCAAGCATTATAATATGTATATTCTTATTGATAACATTTATAACAGTTGCTTTGAACGAATAAATCATGTTCGACATGTAAAACAAAATTTAAACTTTCAAGCTTTTCTTTAACAAAAAATAATATATAATATCTATTTATTAAAAATATATAATCGTTGTTACCTTTGAAAATAACATCAATGGATCAATGATATACTCTAAAGTATTAGAGTGAGCTTTCAATTTCTTTTTCTGGTGTTGAACATTCCAGTGTATTGTTATTGATGTTTTCTGATTAGAGAACCTATGAAAGAATAAATTGTTACTTGACACCAAATCATAACATATTTTAATTTAGTAAATAAGAAACTAATTTGTTCGTGTATATCTATTTATGTAAATGATCTTATCATTTTTTAAGCGTGCTTGTTTTTTTATGGAAGAGTTAAATACAATGGATGAAATTGCTGATGTGTTCAATTGAAAGACCCCTACAATAAAAATTTTTGATGCAAATTATTTTACTTTATTTATAATACTTATATATAATAAAAAATTACCTCGATATGGTAGCCTTTAAATAAAAAATATTTATTTATAATGCTCATTGTTAGTATCATAGAAGTATAGTTGGAAATAGCACGGATTGCTAACTTCAGGTATCAATGATAAAAGATGATGATATATTTGTCCTTGTGCTCGAAACATATAAGTATAGTTTCTTTAATATGGATATTCCTTATCTAGATGAACTTCAAAAGATGTGAATGAGAATATACTATTGTACACTCTTATTTGCTTTTAGAATAACAAAGCTTCATTAGATTGAAATGTAAGAAGATTATACAATTCATCTGAAATTTGAGTTGCAACTAACTTAATTTTTTCATTGCGACAACAAAAATTTGGCGTCTCATATAGAAATCTTTTAGCACCACAATAAAGACAAAAAGGAACCCTATGTAGCTCATGCAATGAAGAGAATGAAAGTTGTTTAACATTTCTTCTATAAAATTAAAAAAAAAAAAATTATTTTCTATTTCAATTTTATATAAGCAAAATTTTAAAATATTTGCTAAAGTTTTATCAGATTTTATACATCAGTAACCTTCTTTCTCATATGGAGTAGAAAAAGCTACATATAACCACTCATTTTTTTTTCTTCTCTGTGTAGCTTGGTTGTTTGATATCTCAATAGACTAAATATAATTGTAAGTTCTACGAATTGTACGATGAATTTTTGTATTTTTAAAAAAATATTTGTAGTATACAATTTAGATGTGTAACAAATATATGTAGATTTTTTTTAATATAAAATAATTAGATAAATATAATAGAATTTGAACATTGGTTTGTTGGTATTTTTTCTCCAAAATTATGGATATGATATTTGATTCAATAAATTGGAGTTTCAAATATAAATTATCATAACTAAATTTAACAATAATGAGAATTAATAAGTATATAAAATGCAAAAGACAACATTCATAACTATTTTTAAAGCAATCTAAAATTTAATAAGTAGCAAAATAAAAGAATCAGCTCACTTAGTTTTAGCAGTTGTCATATGACTATGCATAGGAGGAAGTTGACAGAATATGGTTTATATAATCAAATTAATCATGCAATGGTAAATGCAGTCACCTTATATTTTGAATTCTCTATATTAAATAGCTTGAAGAATGCTCAACAGTAATTCATGATTGTGTTTATTCCACACCCTTTCTGATGAAACTATTCATGTAATAATTAACCATTACCTTAGGATCCAATTTTGATAGTGAAATTGGCAATTAATAATATTTCTCTAATAACACTAAATTTAAACATTGCCTAATTCTCCAACCGAAACTTTGTCGAGTATGTGTTAATCGAGAAAAAAATTGCTCTTAGGAAAGCACCAACCAAGGTAATGTATCCACAATTAGCTAATTTATAAGTTTGTGAAGTTATATTCTAAGTCTTAACATGATATGATCACTATAGCTAGCATTCTTGATGGAGCCGGTAAAAAATTGAGATTTTAATGGATGCAGGTCAAATAGCAAAAGGGGCAAACTATATATTTTAGAGACGTAATTGTATTGATATTACAATTTATAGCAAATAGGCTCCTCCAATACATGTAGTAAAGCATAATAAAACTTGTTACAAATCTTGTGCTTAAAATTAGACTAATTCAACTTCTAAACCAGCTTATCTTTAATGAAATTAAATAAGAGAAAACATAAGAGAACTGTTTTCACCCGATAACACAAACAAAGAAGTATATATATATATATATATATATATATATATATATATTAGTTTCTTAAAAGTTTTTGCATCAATTATAGAGGAAGTTTAGGACTTTCTGTACACTTTCAACTAATTTATAAATATTAACCACAAAACGAAGTCTAAGTTTTCAAGTTTCATGTGGTTTGGAAATCAACTTTCTTTTTTATGTTTGTGATCAGTATATATGCCCATAAATTATCCATCCAAGTAGTGCAAATTGGCAAAGTAACATGTCAAAAAAGAAAAATAATGTCTCACTATTTGTTTTGTACTATATGTACTTGCGAATAAAAGAAAACACATATATATCTTTAGTAGGGTTCCTAAAATAGAGTATAATAGGTTATTATAAATAGGGTTAGAAAATCAATATAAATTAAAATTTAGATAGACCATAAAAATAATAGAATCAACTTACGGTGTAAAAGAAGCTTGTTACAAATAAGGCTAAAAAATCAATAGAAATTAAAACTTAGATATAGATCATAAAATCAATAGAATGAACTTATTGTGTACAAGAAGCAACAACGCAATATTAAAATGCTAATGCAGACAAAAGTTCACAAAATAAATTAGTAATGACTTTCATTTTTATATACGGAAACTTAATTAGGATTTTTCTATTAATTGCTTTCTCTATTTTGATTAGGATACAAATAATAATAATAATAACTAATAAAATAATTAGGCCTAAAAGGGAAAATGCAAATAATAATTAGGCCTAAACTAATTAGGATTCATTAATGATTTGTAATAGCCTTAAAAGAAAATAGTTTTTTTTAAAAAAAATTAATAAACAATTATCAAGGATAAAATAGTTTAAAAAATAATAAATCATTATTAAGGATAAAATAATTAAATTATAGCATTAAGGATAGAATAATTAATTTTAAAAATTTGCAAAGTATAGTAGTATTATTTATTTAATTTTTGTGTTTGAAAATAGAGAGAATAAATTCAAATTGAGGACCCACGAATCAAAAATGAATCTTTAATGACGATTGTAAACTTAAACAAACAAATAATATAATATTGATTATCTCATAGTTCGAATATCAACATTTGCAATATGTTTTTTTAATCTCAGATTACGACCTCCTTTATACAAAAAAAAAAAAGCAGACCGATTAAAACCATCTCAAGTCTCAACACAAAAAATTTCAAATCATAAAATCATTTCTTAACCAAGTGATCATCAGCCAACCGAAGAACTAGGTGGATTGAATTTTCATTTCAGCTTTTCCGCTAATATATATTTGTCAAAAAGTGTTGGACAGAACTATTCAAGGATAAGAATTAGACTTAAAATTGAAAGATACAAATAATAATTAGGCTTAAAATAATTAGGATTAATTAATGATTTGTATTAGCCTATAAAAAATAGATTTTTTTATTAAAATAGAGAGAATGAATTCAAATTGAGGATCCACGAATTAAAAATGAATCTTTAACGACGATTGTAAACTTAAACAAACAAATAATATAATATCGATTATCTCATGGTTCGAATATCAACATTTGTAATATTTTTTTTAATCTCAGATTACGACCTCTTTTATACAAAAAAAAAAGACCGATTAAAACCATCTCAAGCCTCAACACAAAAAAATTCAAATCATAAAATCATTTCTTGATTGAGTGATCATCAGCCAACCGAAGAAATAGGTGGACTGAATTTTCTTTTCAGCTTTTTCGCTAATATATATTTGTCAAAAAGTATTGGACATAACTATTCAAGGATAAGAATTAGAATTAAAATGGAAAGATACAAATAATAATTAGGCTTAAAATAATTAGGATTAATTAATGATTTGTATTAGCCTATAAAAAATAGATTTTTTTATTAAAAGAATTAATAAATCATTATCAAAGATATAATTGTTAAAAATTAATAATTATTAATGATTTTTAGTAGCCTACAAAAAAAATTAAACTTTTTATTAAAAAATTAATAAATAATTATCAAGGATAGAATAGTTAAAAATTTTAAAAAATTATTATTAAGGATAAAATAATTAAATTTTAGTATTAAGGATAAAATAATAATTTTAAAAATTAGCAAAAAAAAATAATAAATGATTATCAAGGATAAAACAGTTAAAAATTAATAAATCATTATTAAGGATAAAATAATTAAATTTCATTATTAAGGATAAAATAGTTAATTTTAAAAACTAACAAGGGTATATATGTCAAAATAATTAAATTTCAGTATTAAAGATAAAATAATTAATTTTAAAAATTAGTAAAGGTATATATGTCATTCAATATTTGTAATTTTGGAGTTGGTGCTTTTATAAAAAAATAAAATAATATATATATATATATATATATATATATATATATATATATTACCCGACTTAACATATGCAATATGCATCCCTTTTGCATTTAGAGAAAGGCCTTGTATTAGAGTAAGCAAAACGTATTCCTGAAGCAGATTTAAAGTTAAACTTTTAGTTTAGGAATATGCTTTTATAGAATATCCTACCTAGCTTAGGAGATAACTTGTACTTAAATAAGATTCTTCCTTTTTATATCTAACAAAGTAAAAAGGAAAGATGAAGCTTAATGATGTTTCCATCCTGTTTTCTTCTTTGGTTTCTGAGATTTTCTTTTTCATTTGAACAATCAAAGGAATCTAATCTAATTTGAATCTGTTTTATTTTATTTACCAACCACATTGATAAAGTTTCTTTAATTAAATATCATAACATGATTAGGATTAGGTTCATGAATTCAGGATTCTAACACCCTCCTCAACACTTTTTTTTCTTCTTGTTTTGTACCAACTTCTCAATAGAACATGAATCAAACTCGTATTTTACTTGTTGTCAGTTATGTTATCCGGATTTTTCATGTTCTCGTAAGTATTCGTGTCTGACAAATACTCGGACATAAGTATAAGATATGATCCTCTAAATACATGAAAAAATTGAACATACCCGTATCGAAAATATACCTGTATCCGACACTCATTCTCGAATACGGATAACATAGATTGTCAGAGAATGCAAAATACAGAAAAGGGTTTTTCATATAAGCTATGATGAATGTAATCTTGTTTTTATGAATATGACTAAACATCATACTAAAGGTTTATCAGATTGCTTTTTCTCTCCATTAACTTCAAGTTCAAGCTCAAGGGTGTCACTGTTTCCTTTATACTTGTACCATCTTGAGCATAACAAAAAGTAGGCCATATTTAGGACTCCTAAGCCAGCAATCATGTAATAGAAGTAATCCAATCTTCCCTTGTTGAGATCCTCTGGTAACCAATTTCCAGTGGCTGCCCCATTTGTTGTTCGGTGAACTACTAAGATCAATAAGCTACTGAAATAACTTGAACCTGCCAAGCCACAGTAGATTAGAGACCCTCCAATGCTTTTCATGTTCTGAGGGAATTGCTTGTAGTAGAATTCAACTAGGCCAATGGTCGCAAATGCTTCCGTCAGTCCACCAAGGGTGAATTGAATGATCAGCCATGAGGCTGACATAGATGAAATGGCGCCTTTTCTTGGTGCAACTCCTAGAGTTGGTTTCGCGAGAGCTGTAGTTCTTCGATGTTCTTCGACCATCCCCGATACAATCATGGTGATTACGGAGAGAAAAATCCCAGTGCCAACCCTTTGGAGGATTGTAATGCCCCCTTCTTTTCCCCTGATTCTTCGAAGAAATGGGACAATAACTCGATCATATACAGGTATGAAAAAGGTCAGACTAAGCATCATGAATACAACATAGGTTGCAGCTGGGATCTTGAAGTTGGTGTTTCCAAGGCGTCGATCAGATTGAACGGCTTGGAAGACAGCATAGGTATGTTACTATGTAGTTGAACAAGGGTAACACCATAGATGATTTGTGATGCCCATATAGGAAGCACTCTAAACAGGCATTTCACTTCTTCTACTTGCTGCATGCTGCAAAGTCTCCATGGATCAGCTGGTGATCCATCAGGGTTTATTTGGTCTTGGGGTGTGACAATTGCTGCTTTGTCCAGGAATCTGATAAAAAAATACCAACTTTGTAGGTTAAGAGTAGCCCTCCTCAAGGGTCGAGCTATCCGTCCAAGCTCGAAGATTCGTTCATATTTTAGAGGGTTTGGACAAAAATATTAGGTTCAAAATATGAGTTTGGATAAAAAATTAGGCTCATTTAGAAAATAGGTCTTGGCTCTAACAATTAAGGTCCGAATCCGGCCTGTTTTTTATTTTTATATTTATATATTATGTAATTTATATTATATAATATTATAATATAAACATTTAAAAATATGCTAAGTTTTCCATGTTTTAAAACTTATAAAAGCAAAAAAAAAAGATAAAATTACTAAAATTAAATAATAAAAAAAATATTTGTTTAAAAAATAATAATATGGGCGGATCTAAACGGGTTTGTACTACCCATTTACAAATATGGGTGGATTTGAGCAGAATTTTAGGTCCATATTTCGAGTCGAACCGAACTTGAGCAAGTATATGGTATTGATACCATATCTAAATCCGACTCGAACCCAGCCCGGGTCATGAGCACCTCTAGTTAAGAGTAATATCCAATTCTAAACATGTATTTTTCATATGATAGTCAAGGCTGCTTACCTGAATTGATCAGTATAAGGAAGCTTGGAGTTGATTGAGTTGGTAGGAATATACTTGAAAAGGGACAGCCATGGTTGCTCCACCGGTTTTAATTTCCTTTTCTTGATTGCTACTGCTATTACTTGTGCTACACTGGTCATTGGACTACCAATAGCTTTTACTTTAACATACATTTTTGAACCAACGAAATAGACTACACAAGCTATAAGCATCAGAATTGCTGGAATTCCAAGCCCAACAGCCCAACTCACGTTTGATTGAATGTACACGATGAGGGTTAAGGATATCATCTGCGCAAAAGTGAAGGTGAAGAAGTACCAATTGAAGAAGCTATCGATTCCTCTTTTTCCAGATTCTGTTTTAGGATTGAATTGATCCACCCCAAATGCCAAGTTACATGGGCGAACGCCACCAGCTCCGACAATCATTAGTCCTAACCCAGTAAGCAGAAATGCCAGTTGCCCTGCTGTTGGCCCTCTGCATTCGCCGCCGTTCTCTTGTGCTGCACAGCGCTGAGGATGCAACTCTGGGATAGCTGCTGTTAGTTGTATTGCTAGCAATCCCTTCATATAAACAATACAAGGGTGAACCAAGATTTTAAGTACTGCTATGAAATTATTTTTATTATGATCTCTTGGATTGATCCAACCTACAGATCAAAGTCTGCAGTACAAAATTGGCAAGTTTAATTGGATCAACAGCCTGCTATGGTTCAGCTCTTTTTCTTTTTACAAAGGAGGCCACAGACGGTGATATTCCAACCCCGACCTGCTGAATGACATTTTTAAGGATAATTGTACCAACTAATTAGGATAAGCCTTGGATCTATGGTTCAGCTTAGGGGTGTAATCGAGCCAAGCTAAGCTCAATCTGTAAGAAGCTCGAGCTAGACTCGAAATTCGAGGCACTAAACTCAGCTCGAACTCGAATTCGAACTCGATCGATTTTTACTTTTAAAGCTCGAGCTCGATTCGAGATAATAATCGAACTGCTCGAGCTCGCTCGATTAGACTCGTTTTCTTAGTAAAAAATGAGCTCGATTTTCATACTCGACTTAAAACTCGATTATTTATGCTCAAGCTCGAGTTTGAATTGAAATTTTTTAATATTAATTAAAAATAAAAAATATATTTTAAAAATAAAAAACTCGATTAGACTCACGAGCTACTCGAGCCAAGCATTACGATACTCGAATTTGGCTCACTCGATAGATCTAGCTCGAACTTGACTCGACAATGATTGAGTCGAATTCGATATTTTTTAGAATCGAATCCGAATACCTTACGAGTACACGTGTCTCGTTTACACCCTTAGTTCAGCTCTTTGTTTAACTGGATCCATAGTTTTAAGCTCTTTGTTTAGCTGGATCCGTATAGAATAAAAAATCTCAGCATTGAAAAATGAGGGGACATCTTAATACCACGAAAGAGGCAACTGTAGCAAATCCCAAGGTCTTGTAACGACCAAAGTAAATGTCACAGAGAAAAGCTCCGACCAGGGTTCCAAAATTTGTGGTGCCATTGAAGACATTGATCATAGTTGCAGCTGTAATGCTCTTCAAGTTGAAGACAGTAGTAAGGTAGATCAACAAATTGGCCAAGGTACCAATGGCTCCCAGC
Organism: Fremontodendron californicum; assembly: GCA_030761205.1. Lineage (NCBI taxonomy): Eukaryota > Viridiplantae > Streptophyta > Magnoliopsida > Malvales > Malvaceae > Fremontodendron > Fremontodendron californicum. The sequence continues at coordinate 8,463,919 of JAULJL010000019.1, read as the reverse complement.
TTCTCAAAAGTTTCATTCCCTGCCATGAATATACACCTCAAAAACCAAGGAAAAACATAGAGAAAAAAAAAAAAAAAAAAAAAAAGCATGAATCAAACAACAAGTTTTCTCTTAAGTCACCTATAATAAATGGCATGGCTTTCCATCCTTTGTAGTTGATTTCAGACTCATGATCAGCTGCAACTGTTTCCTCATTTTTCTCCATTGTCTTCCACCTTTTTTTTTCCCACTCTTACCAGTTATAAATTACCTTACATTTTCTAGTCCCAAGAAGGAAAGGCTACAATCTTATCTTATAGTAATTGCAACTGCAATGAGTCTGAACATGATACAGCTAAATGACTGAGAAGCAAAAAAAAAAAAAAAAAATCGTGGTGTCCTTCAAAACTTTACCACTCACATTGATCTTGCTTCTAATTGGCAAGCTAGTCAAATCTCTCAGCCAACTTTTAGACCACAAATTCTTAGGTTTTCTACTACCAGTTTACCACCTGGCCTGGAGAGATTGCGACATTTCAATTCAGTTTTCATTGCCATTACGTTTCATTGTCTTTTCTATCAACAAGTCTAAACAAACTTGTTTTTCTCTTCAGTGGTTAAGGTTTCACACTTAATTAATTGAACCAAGGACACAATACTCAATGTTATATTGAAATATGACAGGAAAAATAAGAGAGATTGGTAGCTCTCATTAGACCTGCTAGGCCCGGTTCCGAATTTTTCATCCAAGTAAAATAATAAATAATAATTTTTATTATTATTGTTTAAAAAATAATAAAAAATTATTTTATATTAATATTTATATATTTTTATAATTAAATAAATAAAAAATATTTTTTTAATAAATGAATAATGGTTCGAGTAGAGTCAGTCCGAATAAAAAAAAACTCTATCCAAACCTGGCTCAATACGAGTCTGGTCTTTCGAGCCGGACAGATTATCCGATCCTTAAACATATTTAGTTATCACTCGAAAAGAACTATTATCAAAAACATTTTTAACTTATTATTTTTTTAATATACAATATTTTCTTTTGGAAATACAATTTTTTCACTCATAAAATGGATTTGATAAATTTTAGTATAATATTAATCACATATTTTTAAGAAAATATGAGATGACAATATTTTAGTGATGCCTAAAGATCCACTTTTTAAAATGAATATAATATAAGTAACTCTTAAACTAATTGCTTAATCTTTATGTAAGATTATATTTTCTATTTGATCATGATAACTTGTTATAGATTGAATAATTTCTGTGGTTTCAGGGTATTTTTTTTTATCCAATAGATTTGTTAAAGTGATAAACTAATTGAACAATATTGAACTAGTGTCATGAACATAGTCAATCTATGAAAAGCTACATTTGAAGAATTTTTTTTTTTTTTTTTTAGATACCATTAATTAAGAACAATATTGAAGCATTGACTTTAATACTATCATTAATTAAGCTAGTTTTAACTCTTTCTCTCCCCTTTTCCTTCTTCAATGATTAAATTGAAGAAGATTTGAGAGTCATTGCCAAAATCCGGGTGGTAGGTTTTCTGACTACCCAAGATTTAATTCTAGAACCTCACAGTCTACATATAGGAAAAGTGGTCCCAACACCGATTTCTTCGCTTTCGGTCTTTTTGGTAAAAAAGGTAGGATTGAAATAGGAACGTATCATTTTTACAAAGTGATAATTAATAGATTTGAAGTTTGAATTTTAATATTTGTAATTTTTTTTAAATTATGATTCTTTTGGATTCGTTTAATCGGTATTTATAAATATAGATTAAAGATTATTTATTTATTTTTTAAATTTATTTTTTGTATTTAATATATTATTTTATTGAATTAAAAAAATATATACATTAATTATATATTTTTATATATATCATCTAAACTAATATCGTTAGATACTGATTAATATATTTTTTTAGGGTAAAAAAGACTAGACTTAAAGTATTTATCACACAGACATGTATCTATCTATATATATATATATTCAATTTGCATGTAATTCTAAAATCAAAAGGCTAGGAATTGACTGTCACAATTGAAGAGTAATTTGACTTTTCAATTTTCTTTTTTATAGAGCATCGAAAGGTTTAAACCAGAGACATATCCGCTTTACTTGAGTCCTGCACATTCACCTCACTCAGATGAACTAATTTTCATATAATCTTGGAAAAGCTAAGAATATTGATAAAAGTTTCAACTATATATACATATATATAGCTTTTGATATCATCTTTAGGCTTTTAGCATACCAAAACGATATAAAATGATTGAAAGTCGAAGAATCTTCCCTTTCCCAAGGATTCATTGTAGCACTTAATGGGTAGTCAAGTTTCAGACAACAGGTTTTTCATCAGATTGGAACTTCTCCATATCAGCTTCAAGGTTATTGCTAATGCTACCACTTTCTTTGTATTTATACCAATTTGCACAGACTATAAAATATCCTAAATTCAGGACTTCCAATGCAGCAACCAAGTAATAAAAGTAGTCCAACTTCCCCTTGTTAAGGTCTTCAGGCAACCAGTCGCCCGTTGGAGCACCTTCCGTGATCTTATGAACTACAGATATCAAGAAACTGCTGAGATAATTAGATAGTGCAAGGCCAATAAAAGTGAAAGACCCAGCAATACTTCTCATGTTTTCAGGAAACTGTTTGTAGTAGAATTCGACTAGGGCAATTAAGGTGAATGCTTCAGAAAGTCCTATCAAAGTTAGCTGAGGAATTAACCACATCGTTGACAGAGAAGAAATTGCTCCTCTCCTTGAATCTATGCCAATTGGGTTACTGAGAGCTAAAGCTCTTCTTCTATCTTCAACAATGGCGGATATAAGCATGGTGACTATGGCAAGAACCATGCCAATGCTCATTTTTTGGAGGAGTGTGATTCCTCCTTCCTTTTTGGTGTACCTTTGGAGCCATGGAACTATTATACGGTCGTAGATAGGTATCCAGATGGTAATGCCAATCATGCTGAAGATGCCGAATGATGCGGCAGGAATGTTGAAACCTGTATTGCCAAGATGTCTGTTAGCTTGAAGGGCTTGGAAGACTGTATATGTTTGCTGTTGGACCATGGCCACACTGTATATGATTCCTGCTGCCCATATGGGAACAACTCTGATCAAGCACTTTATTTCTTCTACTTTCTGCAAACTGCAAAGTCTCCATGGATTGGCTGCTGATCCATCCAAGTTGATTTTATCCTCAGGGGTCAATATTGCGGCTTTGTTTAGAAACCTGTTTAACACAACAACAACAAAAAGAGAGAGAGAGAGAGAGAACTTAGATCTTGCCTCTTATTGATATTATATGCTGTGTCAATTTGATGCCAAAGTAATTTTTGGTTCTTTCTTGGTCAGCTAATGTGCAAAGTCTGATATGTTAGATACTGTAGCAGAGGTTGTTGTTTAGATGATAGCAGGATGTTCCTTTTAGAGGTTGAAAGAGAAACAAAGAGGTTCTGCCAATAATTCTATCACTCCAATCTCACATTGAGAAACTTTGAAGATCCGTTATGATGTAGAGACTTAAATTCATGTTTGTGAAGCGTCTTTAGTGGGACAAAACATAATACTTTCGAGTTAAAACGGACAATACCTCATAGTCATAAGTTGATGTGCGGGTCTCCACAAAAAGACAAAATAAAGACATGTATGTGGAAGCTTTGAGCATTGGTTAAAATCATGGAGACAATTTTAAGGTTGAAAATTTTGTAATAAAGCCCGACCGGGTAGTGTCTTTATGAAGGAAAATGGGATTGTGCAAAATTTGAATGGTAATGCAAGGAAGCATTCACATTAGCTAGAAGATAAGAAGCTAGGCATTGATTGAAAAATGGAGCGGATCTCTTGGTCGAACCGATTAAATCGGAAACCGGTGGCCTATTTAGTCTAACGGGTATATTAAATCGGATATTAATCGAACATATCCAAAACCAAATTGAACCGATAAAAAACCGGTTATATATATTATTTTTTTAAAAATTTTATTTCTAATTAATGAGATTTAAACCTTCAACCTCTTAGATTTTTATTAAAAATCATACCATTAAACCGAATTATTAACTATATTTAATATTAATTTAACATTAAATTTAGTGTTTAAGTATACAAAAATTTATCAAACCGGCCAGACCGTTATGGACTGAGAACTGAAGGTCTGATCGATTCGACCTCCGATCCGATTTTTTTAACCTTGAAGCTAGGTTGATTTACCTGAATTGATCAGAGTAAGAAATCTTGGAGTTGATAGAACTTTTATGAATATGGTTAAAAAGGGAGATCCATGGTTGCTCTGGCAGCTTCAATTCCCTCTTCCGAACTGCTGCCACTATGACTTGAATCACACTTGTTATTGGACTACCTTGTGGCTCCACTTTCACATAAATTCTTGTACCAATGAAGAACGTTACGCATGATAAGAACATCATAAACGCAGGAATGGCTAAACCCAAAGCCCAGCTCACATCGGATTGCACATAAACGATGACTGTCAAAGATACCATCATTGCAAAGGTGAAGGTGAAGTAATACCAATTGAAGAAGCTGCTTATTCCCTTCTTTCCGGATTTCGTTTCAGGATTGAATTGGTCTGCTCCGAAGGCCAGGTTACATGGTCTAATGCCACCAGCGCCAACTACCATAAGTCCCAATCCACTCAACAGAAAACCCATTTGCCATGCTGTTGGCCTTGGCCCATGACATGATCCACTGTCACTGGAGTCACAGGCTGGAGGAGGATGCAACTTTGAGACTGCTGCTGTTAGTGTAAGTAAAACCATTCCCTTCAACAAGGAAATAAAGGAATTTCACAATTAGATGTGTTTGATATATGAGATTATGAAGGGCTCAAACTCAATATAGTAAGTATGTATATATCACTATGATCAGTACCAGAAAAGAGGAAATGGAAGCAAATCCCAACGTCTTGTATCGGCCGAAATAAGTATCAGAAAGGAATGCACCTATCAAGGTAGCCAAGTTGCAGGTACCACTGAAAACATTAACAAGATTTGTAGCTGTGATACTTTTCATGTTGAATATGGTAGTGAGATAGACCAAAAGGTTGTTTGAGGTGCCAGTCGTCCCCAACTTCTCAAAAGTTTCATTCCCTATAGTTCATATTACTGTATCAGATTAATACAAGATCAATCAGAGATGAAGCAGAAAAAATAAAAATAAAAAACCTCAGTCTTCACCTATGACAAAGGGCATGGCTCTAATTCCTCTATAGTTAATCTCTGGTTCATCCTTAGTAATTTGACTTTTCAATTTTCTTTTTTATAGAGCATCGAAAGGTTTAAACCAGAGACATATCCGCTTTACTTGAGTCCTGCACATTCACCTCACTCAGATGAATTAATTTTCATATAATCTTGGAAAAGCTAAGAATATTGATAAAAGTTTCAACTATATATACATATATAGCTTTTGATATCATCTTGAGGCTTTTAGCATACCAAAACGATATAAAATGATTGAAAGTCGAAGAATCTTCCCTTTCCCAAGGATTCATTGTAGCACTTAATGTTAGGTACCAGAGTGATGGAATAGTGTCTCACAACTAAAATAAGAGATGAGAAAATAGGAACTGAACACACAAAATTTAACGTGGAAAACCCTCAATGAATAAAGGGAAAAACCACGGGGCAAGACTAGAAGAATTTCACTATGAGAAAATATTACAACACCTCTCTCTAAATACTAGGAGAGAACAACCTCACAAAGAATATAAGAAAGTATACAAGAGAGGAAGAGATAATTCTTGGGATGGTTTTAATACTTCTCCTTAAGGCTCTTTATATAGCCTTCAAGGAGGAACTCCTTCGTTGCTCCCACCGATGTGGGACTTTCTTATATAAGTTCTAACAATTCTCCCACTTGAAGATTTGATTAAACCAATCATATCTTCACACCACTCTTTCTGTCTTGCCATTCCATGTTGCTTACGTTTCTGATAGACCATAGGAGGATCGACACCAAATAAACTTGTCAGTGTTGATTGGCTTTGTCATAACATCTGCTAGGTTGTCTTTGGTGTGAATCTTTTGCATATCCACACTTCCTTCTTCTACTACTTCTCGAACAAAGTGATACTGTATACCTATATGCTTTGTCCTGGAATGAAAGGCTGGATTCCTTGCAATGTGCAAGGCACTCTGACTGTCACAATACACAATAATCTTCTGCTGCTTGTGCCCGAGTTCTTCCATTAACCTTTGTATCCATATTGCTTCCTTGCATGCTTGGGTAGCTGCCATGTACTCAGCTTCTGTAGTAGACAAAGCTACAACAGTCTGTAACTTAGATAACCAGCTTACCGCTCCTCCTGCAAGTGTGAACACATAGCCAGTAGTGGATTTTCTTTTATTAAGATCACCTGCAAAATCTGAATCAACATAACCCCTGACAACAAGTTCTGATCCTCCAAAACATAATGCAACATCTGAGGTTCCTTTAATGTATCTAAGGATCCTCTTAACAACATTCCAATGCTCTCTACCAGGATCTGCCATAAATCGACTGACCGCTCCCACTGCTTGTGCAATGTCTGGTCTTGTACATATCATAGCATACATAAGGCTTCCCACCGCTGATGCATACGGTACTCGAGACATTTCCATCCTCTCTGCTTCATTGCTAGGACTCATACCTGAGGATAATTTACAATTGACAGGAAGTGGGGTAGATATTGGCTTACAGTCTTGCATGTTGAAGCGTCGCAAGACCTTCCACAGATAATTCTTTTGAGAAAGCCAAATTTTCCTGTCTTTTCTGTCTCGGTGAATTTGCATCCCTAAAATCTTGTTTGCGGGTCCCAAGTCCTTCATATCGAACTCCCTAGCCAACTGTGCCTTCAAATCTTGGATTCGATCTTTGTTGGGGCCTACCACCAACATGTCATCCACATACAACAGCAAAATAATGAAATCATTATCATCAAACCTCTTGTAGTACGTACAATGGTCTGAACTCAGTCTGTTGTATTCAAGGCTAATTATGAAAGAATCAAATCTCTTGTACCAACATCTGGGCGCCTGCTTTAGACCGTACAGAGATTTGGTCAACCTGCAAACCAAGTTCTCTTTGCCTGTTTCAACAAAACCTTCTGATTGGAGCATATAAATTTCTTCTTCAAGCTCTCCATGTAGAAAAGCCGTCTTTACATCTAGTTGTTCAAGATGTAAATCAAATGCAGCACACATAGCCAACACTACTCTGATAGTAGTAAGTCTGACAACTGGAGAAAATATCTCGTTGAAGTCAATACCTTCTTTCTGAGCATATCCTTTTACAACCAATCTAGCACGATATCGTTCTACTTGATCATTGCTATCCCGCTTGATCTTGTAGACCCATTTGTTACCAATGGCTTTTCTGCCACGTGGTAATTCCACCAGTTCCCATGTCTCGTTCTTGTGAAGAGCTTCAATTTCTTCCTGCATTGCTGTCATCCACAGAGAAGCATCTGGGCTACTAGTAGCTTCATGAAAAGTTGATGGCTCTCCATCCTCTGTTAAAAGACAGTATGCAACATTGCTCTCCGTAACATACTCCGTGTGCCAATTTGGAGGCCTTCTCTCACGAGTTGACCGTCGAACTTCTACAGCCTCGGACTCAACTGGTTCTGGTACCTCATGCTCTGGTTCTGCTTCAAAAGAATCATCTTCTTGAGAATTTCTATCCATCTGCACTGTAGCAGTCTCTTTTGAAGTGTTGTCATTTGTTTGCTCACTTTGCAGTTCATTTTCTGCAAAAACTACATCTCTGCTGACAACAACCTTGCGGGCAGTGGGATCCCACAGGCGATACCCCTTAACACCGTCAGCATAACCCAAGAATATACATTTTCTGGATTTTGGATCCAGCTTTGTTCTTTCTTGGGAGTTGTACATCACGTACACAGGACATCCAAACACATGTAGAGAAGAATAATCAGCTGGCTTTCCTTTCCACATCTCCATAGGCGTCTTCAAACCAATCGCCGTTGATGGTGATCGATTTATCACATAACAGGTGGTTTTGACTGCTTCTGCCCAGAAAGATTTGGCCAATCCCGCTGTTCTCAGCATGGCTCTTGTTCTATCTAGGAGAGTTCTGTTCATCCGCTCTGCTACACCATTCTGTTGAGGCGTATGTGCAACCGTGAATTGTCTCATAATACCCTCTTTCTTACAGAATGCTAGAAAGTTACCGTCTACATATTCTCCTCCATTGTCTGTCCTCAAGCACTTGATTCTTTTCCCAGTTTCAAGCTCTACTTGTGCTTTGAACTCCTTGAATACTGGAAACACATCTGACTTCTTCTTGATTGGGTACACCCATAATCTCCTGGAATAGTCATCAATGAATGATACAAAATACTTTGCTCCACCCAGGGATATTTCTGGTGACTCCCACACATCAGAATGGATTAAGTCCAGTATGTGTTTGCTTCTTGTAGTTACTTTAGCAAACTTCAATCTATGCTGCTTGCTTATCACACAGTGCTCACAGAAAGGTAAATTGACCATCTTGAGCCCGGGCAGGAGATTGCGTTCTGCAAGGACTTTCAAGCCTCGCTCTGACATATGGCCTAATCTGCGATGCCACATCATCGTCGTTTCTTCTTGGCTGGCTGCTGCAACTGATGCATCTGCCTCTTGCAACGTCTCTCCCAAAAGCATGTATAGATTGCTTGTGATCTTCTCTGCTTTCATCACCACAAGGTTTCCTTTCACTACTTTCAATATTCCACATTCAGTGTGGATCTTGCACCCGAGGTCATCCAATTGTCCAATTGACAATAAGTTCTTCTTTAAGCCCTTCACATGTCGTACCCCTTGAATTTTGCGAACAGTACCATCATGCATTTTTAATCTGACGGTACCGACTCCAGCAATATCTAAGGCGTGATCATTTCCCATGAACACAGATCCTTCCGAAATAGGTTCATAAGTGCAAAACCAATCTCGGTGTGGAGTCATGTGCCATGTCGCACCTGAATCCATTATCCAGACATCATTGAGTTTCTTTCCGCCTTTAGAACTAGTCGCTGCTTCACTATACAAGATTTCTCCATCATCTGAGGTACTTGCAACACAACCTTGGGAGGTTGATGTTTCAGAATTCTTTTCTCCACCCTTCTTATTATGCCAACACTCCTTCTTCGAGTGCCCTCTCATGCCACAATTGTAGCATTTAAGATTCTTCCTTCTTCGAGATTTTGATCTACCATGATTCTGACTCCCACTGGAGCCACGTTCTGTTGATCTGCCTCTCATCACCGTTAAAGCCTCTGCTTGCTTTGAATTTTCTGACCTTTCCTCCTTATTCTTGCGCCTGGATTCTTCTTCAAGAATAGCACCGGCAACATCATCAAAGTGAAGAGAATCACTAACATTGTTATTTGTGATGTTGATGATGAGTTGATCATACGAATCTGGTAAACTCTGAAGTAGAAGTTCCGCACGTTCATTTTCCGCTATTTTGAAATCTGATGCTGTGAGTTGAGCAAATAGCGTATTCAGAGTGTTGATGTGATCCGTTACCGACGTGGATTCACTCATTCGAAGAGTGTAGAGTTTCCTCTTCAAGAATATTCTGGTGTGAAGTGACTTCACCTCGTACAATTTGTTTAGAACATCCCAAATCTCCTTTGCAGTCTTCTTCTCTGCAACACTTGACAAAACTGAATCCGCCATTGCTAGGTGCAGATTGGCAACAGCATTGTCATCCTTCTCTTTCCACTTTTCATCAGTCATTTCTGTGGGTCTACTTTCAATTGCTTCTAGACAATTATCCTTCCTCAAAATTGCTCTTATCTTCGATTTCCACAAGGAGAAATTTCTCCCACTGAACTTCTCTATCTCGAATTTTGCTGCCATGGTTGTACACGAACTGAAGCGAGTTACACTATTTCACCGTGAATAGTACCGTATACGTGAACAGTATTGTACGTATGTCGTACACTAGAACAAATCCAGTATACGTTAACAATTACTGCAAAAGTATACAACCACACGTATGAATAATAACCGTATCTGTGAATAGTACAGTACAATTGAATAGCCCGTATACTGGAACAGTGACCGTAGCCCGTGAATAGTGCACCAGGTAGGTTCCCAGGAAAGAGAGGTGGGTCACTGATAGACACACTTAAATACCAAGTCTTTCCTTGCCAGAACTTCCCTAGACACTTTCACACTACCACACTTTATTTCCAGCAACAAGAATAATTCTTTTCTGATGTGGAAGATCAGACAATACTGCAACCACAGAGCATACTAAGAACCAACACTTTCACTGCAGCGGAATAAGGACCACGAACCAATGGCTCTGATACCACTGATAGGTACCAGAGTGATGGAATAGTGTCTCACAACTAAAATAAGAGATGAGAAAATAGGAACTGAACACACAAAATTTAACGTGGAAAACCCTCAATGAATAAAGGAAAAAACCACGGGGCAAGACTAGAAGAATTTCACTATGAGAAAATATTACAACACCTCTCTCTAAATACTAGGAGAGAACAACCTCACAAAGAATATAAGAAAGTATACAAGAGAGGAAGAGATAATTCTTGGGATGGTTTTAATACTTCTCCTTAAGGCTCTTTATATAGCCTTCAAGGAGGAACTCCTTCGTTGCTCCCACCGATGTGGGACTTTCTTATATAAGTTCTAACACTTAATGGGTAGTCAAGTTTCAGACAACAGGTTTTTCATCAGATTGGAACTTCTCCATATCAGCTTCAAGGTTATTGCTAATGCTACCACTTTCTTTGTATTTATACCAATTTGCACAGACTATAAAATATCCTAAATTCAGGACTTCCAATGCAGCAACCAAGTAATAAAAGTAGTCCAACTTCCCCTTGTTAAGGTCTTCAGGCAACCAGTCGCCCGTTGGAGCAACTTCCGTGATCTTATGAACTACAGATATCAAGAAACTGCTGAGATAATTAGATAGTGCAAGGCCAATAAAAGTGAAGGACCCAGCAATACTTCTCATGTTTTCAGGAAACTGTTTGTAGTAGAATTCGACTAAGGCAATTAAGGTGAATGCTTCAGAAAGTCCTATTAAAGTAAGCTGAGGAATTAACCACATCGTTGACAGAGAAGAAATTGCTCCTCTCCTTGAATCTATGCCAATTGGGTTACTGAGAGCTAAAGCTCTTCTTCTATCTTCAACAATGGCGGATATAAGCATGGTGACTATGGCAAGAACCATGCCAATGCTCATTTTTTGGAGGAGTGTGATTCCTCCTTCCTTTTTGGTGTACCTTTTGAGCCATGGAACTATTATACGGTCGTAGATAGGTATCCAGATGGTAATGCCAATCATGCTGAAGATGCCGAATGATGCGGCAGGAATGTTGAAACCTGTATTGCCAAGATGTCTGTTAGCTTGAAGGGCTTGGAAGACTGTATATGTTTGCTGTTGGACCATGGCCACACTGTATATGATTCCTGCTGCCCATATGGGAACAACTCTGATCAAGCACTTTATTTCTTCTACTTTCTGCAAACTGCAAAGTCTCCATGGATTGGCTGCTGATCCATCCAAGTTGATTTTATCCTCAGGGGTCAATATTGCGGCTTTGTTTAGAAACCTGTTTAACACAACAACAACAAAAAGAGAGAGAGAGAGAGAGAACTTAGATCTTGCCTCTTATTGATATTATATGCTGTGTCAATTTGATGCCAAAGTAATTTTTGGTTCTTTCTTGGTCAGCTAATGTGCAAAGTCTGATATGTTAGATACTGTAGCAGAGGTTGTTGTTTAGATGATAGCAGGATGTTCCTTTTAGAGGTTGAAAGAGAAACAAAGAGGTTCTGCCAATAATTCTATCACTCCAATCTCACATTGAGAAACTTTGAAGATCCGTTATGATGTAGAGACTTAAATTCATGTTTGTGAAGCGTCTTTAGTGGGACAAAACATAATACTTTCGAGTTAAAACGGACAATACCTCATAGTCATAAGTTGATGTGCGGGTCTCCACAAAAAGACAAAATAAAGACATGTATGTGGAAGCTTTGAGCATTGGTTAAAATCATGGAGACAATTTTAAGGTTGAAAATTTTGTAATAAAGCCCGACCGGGTAGTGTCTTTATGAAGGAAAATGGGATTGTGCAAAATTTGAATGGTAATGCAAGGAAGCATTCACATTAGCTAGAAGATAAGAAGCTAGGCATTGATTGAAAAATGGAGCGGATCTCTTGGTCGAACCGATTAAATCGGAAACCGGTGGCCTATTTAGTCTAACGGGTATATTAAATCGGATATTAATCGAACATATCCAAAACCAAATTGAACCGATAAAAAACCGGTTATATATATTATTTTTTTAAAAATTTTATTTCTAATTAATGAGATTTAAACCTTCAACCTCTTAGATTTTTATTAAAAATCATACCATTAAACCGAATTATTAACTATATTTAATATTAATTTAACATTAAATTTAGTGTTTAAGTATACAAAAATTTATCAAACCGGCCAGACCGTTATGGACTGAGAACTGAAGGTCTGATCGATTCGACCTCCGATCCGATTTTTTTAACCTTGAAGCTAGGTTGATTTACCTGAATTGATCAGAGTAAGAAATCTTGGAGTTGATAGAACTTTTATCAATATGGTTAAAAAGGGAGATCCATGGTTGCTCTGGCAGCTTCAATTCCCTCTTCCGAACTGCTGCCACTATGACTTGAATCACACTTGTTATTGGACTACCTTGTGGCTCCACTTTCACATAAATTCTTGTACCAATGAAGAACGTTACGCATGATAAGAACATCATAAACGCAGGAATGGCTAAACCCAAAGCCCAGCTCACATCGGATTGCACATAAACGATGACTGTCAAAGATACCATCATTGCAAAGGTGAAGGTGAAGTAATACCAATTGAAGAAGCTGCTTATTCCCTTCTTTCCGGATTTCGTTTCAGGATTGAATTGGTCTGCTCCGAAGGCCAGGTTACATGGTCTAATGCCACCAGCGCCAACTACCATAAGTCCCAATCCACTCAACAGAAAACCCATTTGCCATGCTGTTGGCCTTGGCCCATGACATGATCCACTGTCACTGGAGTCACAGGCTGGAGGAGGATGCAACTTTGAGACTGCTGCTGTTAGTGTAAGTAAAACCATTCCCTTCAACAAGGAAATAAAGGAATTTCACAATTAGATGTGTTTGATATATGAGATTATGAAGGGCTCAAACTCAATATAGTAAGTATTTATATATCACTATGATCAGTACCAGAAAAGAGGAAATGGAAGCAAATCCCAACGTCTTGTATCGGCCGAAATAAGTATCAGAAAGGAATGCACCTATCAAGGTAGCCAAGTTGCAGGTACCACTGAAAACATTAACAAGATTTGTAGCTGTGATACTTTTCATGTTGAAGATGGTAGTGAGATAGACCAAAAGGTTGTTTGAGGTGCCAGTCGTCCCCAACTTCTCAAAAGTTTCATTCCCTATAGTTCATATTAATGTATCAGATTAATACAAGATCAATCAGAGATGAAGCAGAAAAAATAAAAATAAAAAACCTCAGTCTTCACCTATGACAAAGGGCATGGCTCTAATTCCTCTATAGTTAATCTCTGGTTCATCCTTAGTAGCAGCACTACTGTTCTCAGTCTTCTCCATGTTATTAATTTTCTCTCTTTTTCTTTTCAGTTCCTTTGGATTGTTAGCTTTTCTGAGGGTCAAGTAGAAGATGTATGCAAGCTTAATTATAAGTTTTGTTGTCCCATTGGACGATATTGTGAATTTCTGTCAGGATATGTTACATTTTTGGTTGCTACTTAGGGCTAGTTTAGCATTGCAGTTGAAAAAAGCTTGGGTTGGAAAAAGCTCGAGTTGGAAAAAATGTGTTTATAAAGTGTGGTGAAAAAGTGTGGTTTAAAAACTTTTAAGTGTTTAGCATTGTTGTGAAAAAGTATTGTAAGAAATGAAAATGTCAAAAAAAGATATATTTAAAATAATAAAAGTGTAGAGATGTGAAGATAATAAAATCTTTTTATCCAAAAGCCAGCTTTTAAGACCCAAAAGCTATATTTTTTGGCTTTTTGGTTTGGCTTTTCAAACCATGGTTTTAACAGCAGAAGCCAAATATTTTTATATGTTTAGCATTGCGTTTGCGGTGAAAAACAGTTTTTGACCTCAAAAGCTATGTCAGAAGCAATGCTAAACGAGGCCTTAGTCTCTAAAGTCATCAATGCTGACCAGCTCGCAATGGTTAAATGACAAGTAGTGATTCACGTGTCTTTTAATATTATTTCATCGTTTTAATTATTAAAGCAAATTTGCTGTATAATTGATTCGATGCTTAGAGTGTGATGATAATTGCTCACAATATGAACTAAAGACTTTTATTTTGCTAAGATTTGAACGTAAGAGTTTCACACTTTTATATTAAATCAAGTTGAGAAGTCTCTGTCATAACGAATAGATTTCCTCTGGGCACGAAACAGGGACAGAGGAAATCTGTTCGTCATATACCTCTCCAGTATTTTCATTTTGAAAGGCTACATATTTCTCTGTCAATCAGCTAATTACCTTCCTCTCTTAGTTAAGTTGTATAAATTTCTTGGAATGTAAAAAAAAAAAAAACAAAAAAGAGACTTGATTATTTTAGTTGTGGTGAATTGGAGATTTCATCCTACCTTGCATGTTTTCTATATTTATTGCTTTTATCTTATTAAATACTTTTTTTTTTGTTGGATTTAAAAATGAATGTTGGATATGTGTATATGTCCGATTAGTATATATTTAATTTTTAAAATTTTTTCATATATTTTAAAAAATCATATATATTTGAATATATGTCGAACACATGTATCGGATATAAATATTTTACAAAAAAATATGAAGAGTTTGAGTAGGATAACTTCTTTTTACTCTATGAAAGAAGACATATATCAAAATTAAGGTTCAAAAATATTGTTGGATTGGAACTTTTTACAACTAAAAAACCATATTAGTGTCGGGACTCGGGATATATCAACTGCAAAACATTAAAATTTCTTGAAAAAATCATGGAGATCAGGATGGGCAGACATCTATATGTTGGGGGGGGGGGGGGGGTATTACTCTTTCAGTTTCATCTTTGAAACTTCAGTTTCTTCAATAAATTTGCCTGGTGATAATTGGCACTGACATGATCCTGCTTGGAGGATGCTACACCATATATAGCTATATGATAATTGATCCGAGCTTGAATATGTTTACCCCTAAAGTTTGTTAACTTAAAAGGACATATTTTCCATTATTTATTCTCCAAGTTGAGACTATATAATAGTGATTATATTATTATCAAAGAAAAATCATGGCCAGGATTTAGGGGATCCATGAGCAAGCTAATCAACAGATATATGGGATTTTTGAACTGACCCGATTGACCATGTGCAAGGTCCCTTGTCATTTTGTATCCAAATTGCAATTGCAAAAGACTCAAGCTATTTACATCATGGTCATCAATTCGTATTAAGGATGATAATGGATCGAATATTTATAATTTTTTAAATATTTGAATTTGAATTTGTTTAATTTATTCGAAATTCGAATTTGTTTATTATCCGTATATTATCAAATATTATTATCTGAATTCGCATTTGATTTAAATAGTAATATCTGTCGGATATTCGAATTAACTAAATATCATAATTTATTAAATCAATTTTTTTATAAAAAAATATAAAATAAAAATAAAATATGTAAATAGATATTGGATTCGGATATCCGAATCTATTATCCATATAAATAATGCGGATTCAGTTAATAGATTTAGATATCCAACACTATCTGAACCAAAATTAAAACGAATTCGAATAACGGATATTCAAAAATTCATATTCGAATCAGCTAATAATAAATCTAATTTTCGAATTTATAAATTATCCAAATTTATAAAAAACAAATTAAATAATATCATATATTCTATTTTTAACTGTCCATTGTCATCTTAATTCGTATTGTTCAATTATCGAGGAAACGGGTCAGCATTTTCGAACTCCTAAGCCATTTCATTCACTTATTGCAGCATTATTGTTGGAGTGTGGAGACTTGTCGGTGATCAATTTTCTTTGCCCTTTTCCTTTTCCTTTTGAGTTTATGTTTGGAAGTTGTTGTTTCTACGGCTGAAAGAGTCGGGCGCCACCTTAGTTCAGACATGACAAGTTCCACCGCCAGGTTCCCAGCTATGCATCAGGAAATAGCATCCCTTTTGTCGTTTGTTAGAATGTTGCAAACTGGAAGTTAAAAGATAACCCTTAAATTTTTAAAAGTTGATATTCAACATCTTCAAATCTTAATATTTTTTTTTTCTTTCTCTCTTCTGGTTCTTAAACTATCGTCTTTTTTATAAAATAATAATACTAATAATAAATACCCAACTCCGATCACCTCTGATGTTATATGACATCTTGACATTGCAACTCTATTTTTTTCCTTTTGAGATTAGTAATTATTCAGTTCTTATAAAGCTGCAATTTTTGATTTTGTAAGAATTTCTTTCTTTTAATTATAACTAATTTTTATGGCACGTGAATTATTTAACACATAAATATCATAAGTTTTACATTAAAATTTTAATTTTCAATAAAAATGTTATAATTAATAAAGTACAACATATTGTATAAATAATTATTACATTAAACATTAAATCAAATTTAATTTATTTGCTAACATTCTATACAATATGTTCAAGCAAGATGGGCATTTTGATCAATGCTTGAAAAGTCTATGTTAACAATACATATCATCTAGAATTTCAATAAATTTAAGCGGAAGCACAAGAACACATACCTTCGACCATAACAATCAGATTCCAGTTGTGAGAAAATACAAATACCAAACTGTAGAAAAGGCTAGTCTATAAAAAATCTTAATCCATGCAATTTTGATAGAGAAATCATAGACTCTCTTGTTAGATCATAGACCATTTTTCTCTTTATGAAAATTTTCACTATCTTTTTTTTTTTTTTTTT